>CM053037.1:73064853-73664853 GCA_028564925.1 Lithobates sylvaticus
GAATTGAACTGTCCATCCTGGGGGCCTTTGCAGTCTGCCCACAGCTAGTGTTGTGAATACTGTCTCCATGGTGCCCATAGCTCCCAACTGTCCCTGATTTCGAGGGACTGTCCCTGATTTCTTTATCTTTCAAAAAGTGTTTCCCAGTGCTATACCTTTCATCCAAAACTAGAAAAGCTACAATTTCTGGGGAAATTGTGTGACGTGTTCTTGCCTCCACCTACTGGAATTATTATTATTTATTTTTTTTTTTCTAAAATTTTTTTTTTTTTTCTAAAATGATTTTTTTTATATTATTTTTTTATTTTATTCTTTTTTTTGAACATTTATCCATTTTTCTTTTTTCTTTTTTTTTCTATTCTTTTTTTTATAATTCTTTTTTTTTCCTACATTTTTTTTTCAAATTTCCTAATTTAAATTTTTTTCTAAAATGATTGATTTTTTTTTTATAAAATTTTTTTTTTTTTTCAAGAATGACTTTTTTTTTTCAAAAATGTTTTTTTTTTTAATGATTTTTTTTAATTATTATTATTTTTTTAAAAAGGATTTTTTTTCCAAATATATTTTTTTTCTAAAATGATTTTTTTTTTCAAAAAATTTTTTTTTTTTAATGATTATTTTCTTTAAATGATTTAAAAAAAATTTTTTTTTTTCAAGAATGATTTTTTCTCTTTTTTTAATTCTTTTTTTAATGATTTTTTCTTCCAAAAATTTTTTTTTTCTAAAATTATTTTTTTTTTCAAATTTCCTAATTTTCATTTCTTTTTTCAAAAATGATTGATTGATTTTTTTCTTTTATAAAATTATTTTTTTTTTTTTTCAAAAATGATTTTTTCTTTTTTTAAATGATTTTTTTTCAAAAATTATTTTTTTTTAATAAATTTTTCTTCCAAAAAATATTTTTTTCTAAAATTATTTTTTTTTTCAAATTTCCTAATTTTCATTTCTTTTTTCCAAAATGATTGATTTTTTCTTTTATAAAATTTTTTTTTTTTCAAAAATTATTTTTTTTTAATGATTTTTTTTAATTATTATTATTTTTTTTTTAAATTATTTTTTTTTCCAAAAATATTTTTTTTCTAAAATTATTTTTTTTTTTTCAAGAATGATTTTTTCTTTTTTTTTAATTCTTTTTTTAATTCTTTTTTTCAAGAATGAAATTTTTTTTTTCAAAAATTATTATTTCTTTTTAATGATTTTTTTTTAATTATTATTATTTTTTTCAAAAATGATTTTTTTTATATTTTATTATTTTTTTATTATTTCTCCATTTTTCTTTTTTCTTTTTTTTCTTAAATTGTTTTTTTTTTATGATTTTTTCTTCCAAAAAATATTTTTTTCTAAAATAATTTTTTTTTTCAAATTTCCTAATTTTCATTTCTTTTTTCTAAAATGATTGATTTTTTTCTTTTATAAAATTATTTATTTTTTTCAAAAATGATTTTTTCTTTTTTTAAATGATTTTTTTTTCAAAAATTATTATTTTCTTTTAATGATTTTTTTAAATTATTATTATTATTTTTTTAAATGATTTTTTTTTCCAAAAATATTTACTGTGTGGCCAAGAAGAGATGTGGTCATTGTTTTCTGAATAGGTCAACGTACATATTTGCCAGCACACCGTAGATCATCAAGTATTATTCAAATACTCATCACATCACAGTAGAGAAAGTGCAACATTTCAGAGCCCTGCAGGACACCTTCATCAGGCATATGACACGAAAGCTGGTCAAAGATGAGTGTAAGAATAAACGTGAAAAAATGTCCATAAAGTGTTCATCACATTATGTGATATTTCATGCTTTATAAAGTCCTGCTTGTATTCTTCCGTGCAAACACCCAACTGCTGCCACCTTTGACACAGAAGACTCACTAGATGACCATGCCCCAATTCACAATATAGGTCATATAGCACTTTTCCCCTTTAACCACTTCAGCACCGGGCGATTTTACCCCCTTCCTTACCAGAGCACTTTTTGCGATTCGGCACTGCGTTGCTTTAACTAACAATTGCGCGGTCGTGCGACGTTACACCCAAACAAAATTGACGTCCTTTTTTTCCCACAAATAGAGCTTTCTTTTGTGGTATTTGATCACCTCTGCGGTTTTTATTTTTTGCGCTATAAACAAAAGAAGAGCGACAATTTTGAAAAAAAAACACAATATTTTTTACTTTTTGCTATAATAAATATCCCATTTATTTAAAAAAAAAAACATTTTTTACTCAGTTTAGGCCGATACGTATTCTTCTACATATTTTTGGTAAAAAAAATCGCAATAAGCGTATATAGATCGGTTTTGCGCAAAAGTTATAGCTTCTACAAAATAGGGGACAGATTTATTGCATTTTTTTTTTTTTACTAGTAATGGCGGCGAGCTGCGATTTTTTTTTCATGACTGCGACATTTCGGCGGACACTTCTGACACATTTTTGGGACCATTCACATTTACACAGCGATCGTTGCTATAAAATTGCAGTGATTACTGTGTAAATGTGACTGGCAGGGAAGGGGTTAACACTAGGGGGCGCTGCAGGGGTTAATGTGTTCCCTAAGGTAGTGATTCTAACTGTGGGGGGAGGGGACTCACAGGGGGAGGAGACCGATCGGTGTTCCTCCGTACTGGGATCACATGATCGGTCTCCTCTGCACTGACAGGACGTGGAGCTGTGTGTTTACACACACAGCTCCATGGTCCTGCACGGTCCCGCTGTTTTAACGGGCAATCGCGGGCTAACAGATTCTATCCACACAAACAAGGTTGATGAAGAAATCCACTGATCAGTGGCTGCAGCCGCTGATCGACAAAAGTTGTCCAACTTGTCCGTTCTACAGAAGTCAATCTAGCAATCAACTTCTGTCTGATAATCGATGTCTGTCGAAACAGGAATGGCCACACACTGATCGAAATTCAGACAGTACAGCAATTATGATCCCTCTATGGCCAGCCTTACACAATCTGATCCATTAAATCGGCCCTGGCTTTTTTACCCCTAAAAATTATGTACAATCAACTTAAACAATAAACCAATTAAATTACCAATTTTCATTACTCATATACTAAACCAAAGTTTACTCAGCATAACTGAAGCTTCAAACCATCAACAATTTAGAATTATGAAGAACATAATTTAAAGGACATGACAGGTAGGGAGGAAGAAGCTTTAGATTACTTCCACCAACTGTCATATTTAAACGTCTTCTGCTTCTTTTATAGCTAACCTGGAGCTATGAGCCTGACTGTAACAGGGAGGACAACAGATGATCTATGAGGAGACACAACCAGTAACTGTAGGTAAGCAAAGAAGAATCAAGAGGGGAGGGTGGAAAAAGAACACTTCACACAATACAAGACACAGCTTTAGCTGCCATATTCCCATCATCCCCATTTCGTTCTCCCTTCTACAGCATCTATAAATATATCCAATAAGGCCTTGTGTACAACAGTGTTAGGTCTTTATGAAAAACAAACTTGTTCGATAGATGCCAGTTTTATTGACTGAAAACATATTGTGAATATTCATTTTCTAGGCCTCGTGCACACAATTAGAGAGTTTTACAGCACTGCGCCACAGTATTACGCATCCTTAGCAACCGATGAGTCATCAGCTGTCAGCTGACTTCCCGCTGAAGGTAAACAAAAAAAAAATCATGAAAAAAACAGCCCTTGGGTCTAGTATGGATTCGGAGGGGACCCCCCACGCCAATTTTTTTTTTTTAAATGGCGTGGGGGTCCCCATAAAATCCATACCAGACCCTTATCCGAGCATGCAGCCCGGCAGGTCAGGAAAGGGAGGGGACGAGCGAGCGCCCCCCCTCCTGAACCATACCAGGCGGCATGCCCTCAACATGGGGGGATGGGGCTCTGCGCCCCCCACCCCAAAGCACCTTGCCCCCATGTTGATAGCAACAAGGGCCTCTTCCCGACAACCCTTGCCCGGTGGTTGTCGGGGTCAGTGGGCGGGGGGGCTTATCGGAATCTGGAAGCCCCCTTTAACAAGGGTGCCCCCAGATCCTGGCCCCCTCCTATGTGAATGAGTATGGGGTACATTGTACCTACATTGTACCCATACCCATTCACTTCACCCATTCACTAAAAAAAAGTAGTGTAGTGTTAAAAAATACAGTAGACAGTTTTTGACAAGTCTTTTATTAAAAATCTTCTTTTTCTCTGCTTCTTCATGCTCCGGTCTTCTTCTTCCCCTGCTTCTTCTTCCGCTCTTCTTCTGTCTTCTTCGTCCAGTGTTCTTCTTCCTCTGCCGCCGCCGCTGCTCCCGCCGACGATTCTCCTCCGATGCTGCGCCCCGCTGATCTGTGTGTTGCTATGGGCATTTGTATAGTGAATTTATAGCAAAATAGAGTTTAGATTTAGTAACAGCATATGTCTACAGAAGCCTTTTCCCCCTCCATTGATATGTAAATAAACCAGATAGAAGATGAGCAGAGGAAGTTGGTGTTTGCAGGAAGTGGGTGGGAGGGGCATGAAGAGGGTTTGAAAGAGACATGTGTTTTGGGACAGAGAAACAGTTGTGTTTTGGAAGGACAAAGGACAAGATGGCTTCCAGAAGCTGGATAACGTTGGAGACGCTTTTGTGAGTTGGACTTTGAACAAGGAACTATGAAGGACATCTTAACCCCTAAGTTGAGTAACTGTTTAGTTTACTTAATGTGTACATATTATACATGCTTATATGTGTAGATATATATATATATATATATTTTGTAAAGCTAGAAGTTGTGTTGTATTGTTCATCCTACAGTTTGTATGTGCAGATTTTTCCTTGTTTAGTAAAGCATTGATACACTTCAGAAGTCTAAGCTTCCTTGGTTTTACCACAAGAACTTGTTAGATAAATGCAAGCATTACAATCTGTGGGTGCCAATGTCCTGCATTGCGTTAAATAATGATGGGGGCGTGGCAATCGGATTATGTAATCCGGAGGCCACACCCCTTGTGACGTCACGGACCCATCATGCCCCAGGTGGTGACATCACAATGGGCCGTGGCCTCCGGATGATGTAATCCGATTGCCACGCCCCCATCGTTATTTAAGACGTGCAGGACATCTACGCAAACAGATCAGCTGGACGCAGCATCGGAGGAGGATCGTCGGCGGGAGCAGCGGCAGCGGCGGCAGCAGAGGAAGAAGAACACCGGACAAAGAAGACAGAAGAAGAGCGGAAGAAGAAGCAGGGGAAGAAGAAGAAGACCAGAGGATGAAGATGTGGGAGAAGATGGAGGAAGAAGCGGAGAAGAGGAAGAAGATTTTTAATAAAAGACTTGTCAAAAACTGTGTACTGTATTTCTTAACACTAAACTACACTTTTTTTTTTTGTGAATGGGTAGGGGTACAATGTACCCCATACTCATTCACATAGGGGGGTGGGATCTGGGGGGCCCCTTGTTAAAGGGGGCTTCCACATTCCGATAAGCCCCCCGCCCGTAGACCCCGACAACCACCGGCAAGGGTTGTCGGGAAGAGGCCCTTGTCCCCATCAACATGGGGGCAAGGTGCTTTGGGGTGGGGGGGTGGAGAGCCCCCCCTGCCCCAAAGCACCCATCCCCCCATGTTGAGGGCATGCGGCCTGGTGTGGTTCAGGAGGGAGGGGGTGCTTGCTCCTCCCCTCCCTTTCCTGACCTGCTGGGCTGCATGCTCGGATAAGGGTCTGGTATGGATTTTTTTTTTTAATTTTAGCTGACATTTTTTTTTTACATTCAGCGGGAAGTCTGCTGACTGATGACTCATCGGTTGCTAAGGACACGGCGGCAAATTGCGGCAAAATTTGCGGTTAAAACGCGATAAAAACGTGGTACTTGCGTTTTGGATGCGGGTCCATTGAATTCTATTACATGCAAAATGCTGCATTTTGGCTTACCTGTAGGTAAAAAAATACTGACTGCAACCGGCGCATGCGCACATGGGATTCACGACTGAAAGGCCGACAGAATCCGGACCTTCCTGGGAAGAAGTCTCCCGTGCGCATGCGCGGAGTGACGACATCGCGGCTCCAGCCACGCACAGCGCTGGAGTCGCGATACCGGAAGGCACGCCGAGGCAACAGTCAGCTACCTCGGCGTGGACCAGGTGAGTTACCGACGCCTCATTCTAAGGTAAGTATTTCATAATGATCTAGTATGTGGTGCATACTAGCTCATTATGCCCTTTCCCTTACAGGTATATACAAAAAAAAAAGTGTCAGCGGGTTTACTCCCGCTTTAATAATTTTGTTTATTTTGCAGCATTTTTATTATTTTGCAGCGTTTTGGCATGTGTCAATATAAAAGGGGGACCTTGCATTTTTACTACAAGGTCCACTTTAAGCAAGCAGCTAGCAAGGTTCAGCAGGCTTTTAACAGGTTTCAAGCAATGTTGAAGCCCACTAAAGCCTGCCAGCAGCCTCTCCAAACTGGAGAAGAATGGTCTTTTAAAGACTTTATCAAAGATGCTCAAAGCTTTTGTACTCACTGCTCCTACATATACAAGCTGAAGCCTGCAGAAACAAGACCTTAGGTAGGTCAGAGGTCAAGGACATGTAACCTCCCTGGCGGTATGATTACAGTGCCTTGTAAAAGAATTCACCCCCCATTGGCATTTTTGTGTTTTGTTGCCTCACAACCTGAAATTAACATGGCTTGTTTGAAGATTTGCATCATTTAATTTACAAACCATGCCCACAACTTTGAAGGACAAATAGGACAAATAGGACAAAATAACAGAAAAAGTCAATACTTTCTAGAGCCACCTTTTGCGGCTATCACAGCTCCAAGTCGCTTTGGATAAGTCTCTATGAGCTTGCCACATCTTGCCATTGGGATTTTTGCCTATTCCTCCTTTAAAAACTGCTCCAGCTCCTTCAAGTTGGATGGTTTGCACTTGTGAACAGCAATCTTTAATGCCGCGTACACACGAAGGGACAATCCCGCGGGATTATCCTCTGGACTGAAGTCCAGCGGATAATCCCCTCGTGTGTGGGCGCCGGCGGACTTTTTGGCGCCAAAGTCCGGCGGACCAAAGTTTTAAGTTTTGTTTTAAAATTATCCGCTGGACTTGGCAGTCCAGCGGACAATCCCGCCGTTAGTGGGCAAGTCCGCGGGACTTTTGAAATGAACGGACTTGCCGCTCATCGGCAAGTCCGTTCATTTAGCACGTGACTTCAGGTTACGTAGCTAGCGTAGGCAGTTACTGCCGCCGCGCTAGCTCCGTGACCTGGCATGGATTTAAAGGGAATCCCCACGCCGAAAAAACGGCGTGGGGGTTCCCCCCAAATCCATGTCAGACCCTCATCCGAGCACGCAGCCTGGCAGGCCAGGAAAGGGGTGGGGACGAACGAGCGCCCCCCCCCTCCTGAGCCATACCAGGCCGCGTGCCCTCAACATGGGGGGTGCCCTGGGGAAAGGGGGGCCGTGCGGCCCCCCCCACCCCAAAGCACCTTGTCCCCCTGTTGATGAGGACAAGGGCCTCTTCCCGACAACCCTGGCCGTTGGTTGTCGGGGTCTGCGGGCGGGGGCTTATCGGAATCTGGGAGCACCCTTTAATAAGGGGGCCCCCAGATTCCGGCCCCCCACCCTATGTGAATGAGTATGGGGTACGATGTACCCCTACCCATTCACCTAAGGTGTAAAATGTAAAGTACAAAAACACACACACTTTTGAAAAAAATATTTTATTGCACTGCTCCGGGGGTCTTCTTCCGTCTTGGGGGTCTTCTCGCCGGACTCCTCCGCTCTCTTCTGCTCTTTTACCTAGCTCTTTCACGAGCGGGGGGAGTCCGGCTACCTTCTTCGTCGTCGCCGCCGTCGTCTGGGGGTCTCGATCCGCCTTCGGGGTCTTCCGGGGGTCTCTTCTGTTCTTGCGGCGGTCGTCGTCTTCCGCGCCGCCGGCGCCTTCTTCTTCTTCTTGTCCTTCTTCTTGTTCTTCTTCTTCCGATGTTGACCCGACGCTCTCTCTGCCCGGAATGCCTGTGCCGCTCTGCGCTTGGACTTATATAGGGGCATGGGGACAGGGTCACATGCACATGTCACATGGTGACCCCGCCCCCTTGTGTTGTCACAGTCCCGGAGGATGCTGGGACTGTGACATCGCAAGGGGGCGGGGTCACCATGTGACATGAACATGTGACCCTGTCCCCCATGTCCCTATATAAGTCCGAGCGCAGAGCGGCACAGGCATTCCGGGCAGAGACAGCGACGGGTCAACATCGGAAGAAGAAGAAGAACAAGAAGGACAAGAAGAAGAAGAAGGCGGCGCCGGCGGCGCGGAAGACGACGACCGCCGCAAGAACAGAAGAGACCCCCGGAAGACCCCCGAAGGCGGATCGAGACCCCCAGACGACGGCGGCGACGACGAAGAAGGTAGCCGGACTCCCCCCGCTCGTGAAAGAGCTAGGTAAAAGAGCAGAAGAGAGCGGAGGAGTCCGGCGAGAAGACCCCCAAGACGGAAGAAGACCCCCGGAGCAGTGCAATAAAATATTTTTTCAAAAGTGTGTGTGTTTTTGTACTTTACATTTTACACCTTAGGTGAATGGGTAGGGGTACATCGTACCCCATACTCATTCACATAGGGTGCGGGGCTGGTATCTGGGGGCCCCCTTATTAAAGGGGGCTCCCAGATTCCGATAAGCCCCCGCCCGCAGACCCCGACAACCAACGGCCAGGGTTGTCGGGAAGAGGCCCTTGTCCTCATCAACATGGGGACAAGGTGCTTTGGGGTGGGGGGGGGGGCGCACGGCCCCCCCTTTCCCCAGGGCACCCCCCATGTTGAGGGCACGCGGCCTGGTACGGCTCAGGAGGGGGGGGGGCGCTCGTTCGTCCCCACCCCTTTCCTGGCCTGCCAGGCTGCGTGCTCGGATGAGGGTTTGACTTGGATTTGGGGGGAACCCCCACGCCGTTTTTTCGGCGTGGGGATTCCCTTTAAATCCATGCCAGCTTGCGGAGCTAGCGCGGCGGCATTTACTGCCTACGCTAGCTACGTAACCTGAAGTTACGTTCGAAATGAACGGACTGCTCCGTGTGTGGGCAAGTCCGTTCATTTTCAAAAGTCCCGCGGACTTTTGGCCGGCGGATTATCCGCTGGAGAAGTCCGTGCGTGTGTGGGCAAGTCCACACGCTCGGAAAGTCCAGCGGACCTAGCTGGAAAGTCCCGCGGGATTGTCCGCTGGACTAGGTCCGCCGGCAAAAGTCTGCACGTGTGTACGCGGCATTAGTCTGACCACAGATTTTCTATTGGATTGAGGTCTGGGCTTTGACTAGGCCATTCCAACACATTTACATGTTTCCCCTAAACCACTCAAGTGTTGCTTTAGCAGTGTGTTTGGGGTCATTGTCCTGCTGGATGGTGAACCTCCGTCCTAGCCGCAAATCACACACAGAGTGGTACAGGTTTTGCTCAAGAATATCCCTGTATTTAGCACCATCTTTCCTTCAACTCTGACCAGTTTCCCAGTCCCGATAGCTGAAAAACATCCCCACAGCATGATGCTGCCACCACCGTGTTTCACTGAGGGAATGGTGTTCTTTGGGTGATGTGATGTGTTGGGTTTGCCCCAGACATAGCGTTTTCTTTGATGGCCAAAAAGTTACATTTTAGACTCATCAGATCAGAGCACCTTCCTCCATACATTTTGGGAGTCTCCCACATGCCTTTTCGCAAACTCAAAACGTGCCATTTTGTTTTTTGCTGAAAATAATGTCTTTCTTCTGGCCACTCTGCCATAAAGCCCAATTCTATGGAGCATACGGCTTATTGTCGTCCTATGAACAGATACTCCAGTCTCTGCTGTGGAACTCTGCAGCTCCTCCAGGGTTACCTTAGGTCTCTGTGCTGCCTCTCTGATTAATGCCCTCCTTGCACGGTCCGTGAGTTTTGCTGTGCGGCCGTCTCTTGGCAGGTTTGAGAAGAAGAGGTTTGAGAAGAAGACATCCGACGATGAGACACCGCTCGTCGCCTGACGCCGTCACCAGCTGCACACCGGACAAGGTAAGTGCAGAGGGCAGGCAGGGGGCACAGTGGCAGCACTTGAGGGGCACAGTGGCAGCACTTAAGGGGCACAGTGTCAGCACTTAAGGGGTACAGTGGAAGCACTTAAGGGGCACAGTGGCAGCACTTAAGGGGTACAGTGGAAGCACTTAAGGGGCACAGTGGCAGCGTTTGGAGCACAGTGGCAGCACTTGGGGCACAATGGCAGAACTTGGGGCACAATGGCAGAACTTGGGGCACAATGGCAGCACTTGGGGCACAATGGCAGAACTTGGGGCACAATGGCAGCACTTGGGGCACAATGGCAGAACTTGGGGCACAGTGGCAGCACTTGGGGCACAGTGGCAGCGTTTGATGGGCACAGTGGCAGCGTTTGATGGGCACAGTGGCAGCGTTTAATGGGCACAGTGGCAGCGTTTAATGGGCACAGTGGCAGCGTTTGATGGCACAGTGAGGCTGTTTGTTTGCGCCCCCCCAAAAATTTTGAGCACCAGCCGCCACTGCATGGGGACATCGCAGGATTCTGGGGACAAGGTAAGTTACCTGGACCAGGATTCTACAATGCAATCCCGCATGGCTCGGGGTTACCACTAATGGTAATGAAAATTAACCCAGAGCCACACTCTGGAATACCGCCAGGGAGGTTAAGGGCACTGTTTAATTTACATCATTTTTTGGAGCTAAAAGCCCTGTATTGAGTGCTTCCTTGGTGTTCTGGTGTGGAGAACAAATGCACTATGATTTTGCCCATTGGTTTCATTGGGACGCAGTTCAGCTTGAGGTGTGTGAAATTAAGTGTGATGCAAACAGGGCTTTTACATTCCATGAACATCTGTATGCACAAACCTTAACCTGTCTCCACTGGATATACGCATATACACTATATTACCAAAAGTATTGGGACACCTGCCTTTACACACACATGAACTTTAATGGCATCCCAGTCTTAGTTCATAGGGTTCAATATTGAGTTGTCCCACCCTCAAAAGCTTTAACTCTTCTGGGAAGGCTGTCCACACGGTTTAGGAGTGTGTCTATGGGAATGTTTAACCATTTTTCTAGAAGCGCCTTTGTGAGGTCAGGCACTGATGTTGGATCAGAAGGCCTGGCTCGCATTCTCCGCTCTAATTCATCCCAAAGGTGTTCTATCGGGTTGAGATCAGGACTCTGTGCAGGCGAATCAAGTTCCTCAACCCCAAACTCACTCATCCATGTCTTTATGGACCTTGCTTTGTGCACTTATGCGCAGTCATGTTGGAACAGGAAGGGGCCATCCCCACAATGTTCCCACAAAGTTGGGAGCATGAAATTGTCCAAAATGTCTTGGTATGCTGACGCCTTAAGAGTTCCTTTCACTGGAACTAAGAGGCCAAGCCCAACCCCTGAAAAACAAGCCTACACCACAATCCCCCCTACACCAAATAATTTGGACCAGTGCACAAAGCAAGGTACATAAAGACCTGGATGAGCGAGTTTGGGGTGGATGAATTAGAGCGAGGCCTTCTCGTCCACCATCAGCAGCTGGTCTCACAAATGCACTTCCGGAAGAACGGTCAAACATTCCCATGGACACACTCCGAAACCTTGTGGACAGCCTTGAGTTGAAGCTGTTATAGCTGCAAAGGGTGGGTCAACACAATATTGAACCCTACGGACTAAGACTGGGATGCCATTAAAGTACATGTGCGTGTAAAGGCAGGTGTCCCAATACTTTTGGAAATATAGTGTATATGGCAGAATTACAGTAGGCTTACAGACGATGCCACTATTCTCTCTCCTAGATCCCGGTCACTGTTTACGAACAGGAGTCAATAATACGGGCTTCATCACGAGACCACTGTGACAGACAGCCATAGTCATCACATTTTGGGAACCTGCCTACCGACCTCTGACAGAAGGAGCCTCTACATACAAGATACTAGATACAAAGGTGTAAAACTTTGGGTCTCATTTATAACAGAGTGGATATCGCATTGCATGTTGCTCCACACTAGGGATGGGCCCGTGTTCGATTCAAACCCATGTTCGAATCGAACATCGGGCATTCGACCGCTCGTCGAGCCCACAACTATTTGGGCCATTCGCATCAAATTCGTGTGATGCGAACGGCCCACAATGCACTGTGCCAGTCGCAGTGCATTGCTGGCTGATGATTGGCCAAGCATGCACCTGCATGCTTGGCCAATCATAGAGCCAGCGGCGAGGAGAGCAATAATTGGCCACAGGCAGGATGCCTGTGGCCAATTATAGCTCAGGGGGTTTAGTACACGTCCCACACTATAAAAGGCCGCCGCGCCGGTGGCCTCGTGTAGTGTGTTCCAGCGTGTTAGTGACATTATCTGCTGTGATCCATTCTGCAGTGCTCCTGAGTCTGACATTATCTGTGCTGTGATTATTCTGCTGAGTGCTGCTGACTGCTGACATTATCTGCTGTGATTCTGGGGATTAGTGTGTGCGTGCTGTTAGTACAGCATTGCAGTATCACATCAAACCACCTTTACCCTTCTGGCCTGTTATGTCATCTAAGGCAGCCATCTGCGGCTAATGAATTTCCGGTTCCTGTAACACAGAGAACAGTCATTCATTGAAAGTCATTGATAAAAAAAAGTCATTGATAAAAAACAAAAAAAAAAAAGCGTGGGGGTCCCCCCAAATTCAATTACCAGGCACTTCAGGTCTGCTATGGATATTAAGGGAACCCCGGCCAAAAAATAAAAATGGCGTGGGGTCCCCCTTAAAATCCATACCAGGCCCTTGAGGTCTGGGATGGATTTTAAGGGGAACCCCGGCCAAAAAAAAAAAAAATGGTGTGGGGTCCCCCTCAAAATCCATACCAGACCCTTATCCGAGCACACAACCTGGCAGGCCGCAGGAAAAGAGGGGGGACGAGAGCGGCATCTTCTTCCATGGCGTCGGCATCTTTTCTTGGGCCGCTCAGCGCAATGGGAGGCTCCAGCTGTGACCCCGCCCCCTCTGACGCATGGGGGACGTCATGGGGACTTCCCTATGGCTTTCCCCCATGACGTCAGAGGGGGCGGGGTCACCAGGTGGCCCCGCCCTCCGTTATAAAAGACCTGTCAGACGCAGCGAAGACTCACACAGCGGGAGTCTCCCATTGCGCGGAGCAGCCCAAAAAGAGACGCCGACGCCATGGAAGAAGATGCCGGAAGAGAAGACCGGAGCAAGAAGAAGCGGATCGGAGAAAGAAGAAAATGGAAGAAGATGGAAGAAGATGCCGGAAGGAGAAGATGAAGAAACCGAAGGATGAAGAAAGGAAGAAGGAAGATGAAAGAAGATTTTAATAAAGGAATTGTCAAAGACCGTCTCCTGTCATTTTTACAATTTTTGTCACTTTTTTGGTGAAATGGTAGGAGTACTTTTGTACCCCCTTACCATTTCACACAGGGGGGGCCAGGATCTGGGGGTCCCCCTGTTAAAGGGGGCTTCCAGATTCCGATAAGCCCCCCGCCCGCAGACCCCCACAACCAATGGCCAGGGTTGTGGGGAAGAGGCCCTTGTCCTCATCAACATGGGGACAAGGTGCTTTGAGGGGTCACAGACCCCCAAAGCACCCTCCCAATGTTGAGGGCATGTGGCCTGGTACGGTTCAGGAGGGAGGGGGGCCGCTCTCGTCCCCCCCTCTTTTCCTGCGACCTGCCAGGTTGCGTGCTCGGATAAGGGTCTGGTATGGATTTTGAGGGGGACCCCACGCCATTTTTTTGTTTTTTTGGCCGGGGTTCCCCTTAAAATCCATCCCAGACCTCAAGGGTCTGGTATGGATTTTTGAGGGGGACCCCACGCCATTTTTTAAAAAAAAAAATTTGGCCGGGGTTCCCCTTAATATCCATAGCAGACCTGAAGGGCCTGGTAATTGAATTGAACCCCCACGCTTTTTTTTTTTTTATCAATGACTTTTTTTTTATCAATGACTTTCAATGAATGACTGTGTTACGGGAGCCGACAATTCATTAGCCGCTAGTGATTTTAAATAGCTTTTTTTCCTGCAAAAATGACACTTTGTGCAGTGACAGTTGTAAGCACGGGAAACATGCGCCCCTTTACAGGCATACTATAGACACCCCCCCAGGTACGAAATTTAAAGGAATATTACACTTTTATTGTTTCACATTAAGCATTATTAAAATCACTGCTCCTGAAAAAACGTCCGTTTTTAAAAAATGTTTTTGCATTGATACATGTCCCCTGGGGCAGGACCCGGGTCCCCAAACACTTTTTATGATAATAACATGCATATTAGCCTTTAAAATTAGCACTTTTGATTTCTAACGTTCGCGTCCATTGTAATTAATAGGGTTCTAATGTTCGCACAAACTTTAGGTCCGTTCGCGGGTTCTGGTGCGAACCGAACCCGGGGTGTTCGGCTCATCCCTACTCCACACACTGAAGCCCATCCAATTCAAAAATAATTGGCAGAGCCCCACGGAGTTTGTTCTGCTTAATGCAGCAGAGAGAGCTCTGTGATTGGAAGAGAGACATTTATGGTAGGTCACGTAACAAGGCTCTCCTAATTTTTTTTAACAAAACTTAATTCAGGTCTGTTGCGTTCAGAGCACATTTGTAAAAATCATCGCATTGCAGCCCTACCGCTGTTTCTTAAATGAAACCGGGAGAAGCTAATAGATTATAAATTACTTTGTGGTCTTTTTCACTGGATAGCAACACTTTAGCAAGCCATCGTGTCTTCAGTTTGAATCATACAATTTCCCATGGTCAGATTAGAAATAGGCAAGAAGGTGACCTTTGATCACCAGGAAAGGCCAGAACATCATGAAATACCAGAATTTCCTGCAGTACTGTTGACAGACAGGCTGAAATTCTTCACACCTTTGACATCTGGAGGAACTTCCATTGAATTATCAGATTTAAAGAGAAGTAGTCTATACTTAGTCCTGTGTGTAGGTGTTTGCAATCAGTGCCGATCCTGACCTCCCTGGGGCCCTAAGCAAAATTCTGCTAAGGGGCCCTCTACCACACCCGTGATGCCATGACGTGAGCTATGTAAACCATTTGCCATTGCCACACAGTCACACCTGACACTTCAGTGCTCCCAATACAATCCTCCCTCCTTTAACCACTACAATACAGGGCGCTTTCGCCCCCTTCCTTCCCAGACCAATTTTCAGCTTTCAGCGCTCTCGCACTTTCAATGACAATTGCGCGGTCATGCAATGCTGTACCCAAATGACATTTTTATCATTTTGTTTGCACAAATAGAGCTTTAGTTTGGTGGTATTTATTCACGACTCCATTTTTTATTTTTTGCGATATAAGCGAAAATATTGCGGAAATTTTGAAAAAAAAAAACAATATGTTCTCCTTTCTTTTTTAAAAGAAATCCAATAAAATCTAATTTTGTCATAAATTTAAGCCAAAATGTATTCTGCTACATGTTTTTAGTAAAAAAAATTCCGTTAAGTGTATAATAATTGGTTTGCGTGATCACGGACATATGTACGCAAATGATCATGTACAGATGTGTGCAGGTGATCACGGACATATGTGTGCAGATAATCATTGGCACATGTTATTTTACTGGACATATGTGGGGGACATGTGTTTTTAGTATTTGGGGACATGTGTGTTTTGGGGACATGTATGTTTTGGGGACATGTGTGTTTACACTAGACTGGTGATCAGTGAGTAAAAAGCTGTAAAAATCAGCTAATACTGATCACCAGCCGGCTGCAGCGATCCGCTCTCCTCTCCTCAGCGACGGCTTCCGTGTGAGGAGAGGAGAGCTGATTGCCTAGCAACCGGCTGTTTGCTTACATCACATGACGGCTGTAATTGGACACGGCCGTCATGTGATCAGGAGGGCCAATCACAGAGCCCTCCTGCCGATCCGAGATGCGCCGTGTCCGGGTGACACGAGCGCATCGGGACCGCGCTGCTGCGCGGGCATGCGTGCGTGCGATCCCCCTACTTCTGAAGGATGTTCAGGAACGTCCTATCAGAAGTAGAAGGCTCCCACCCGGCCGTATATGTGCAGTGGCCGGGTGGGAAGTAGTTAAACAAAACAGTTAAAGAATAAGTACAATATAGAACAGAATGAGGTTCAAACAATATTTATTGAATTGAGTCTCCCCCTACATTAGGATCCCCAGAGAGCCTCCCTTTAAATCAGGATCCCCAGAGATAGATAAAATACAGTATATAAATACGTGCTGAAGTGCAAATCCCAAGGTGCAAAATAATTGATACTTCACGTTACATAAAGGTTGTAACAATTTATAAGGTTGTAATAATTTATAAGAATGAATCAATGTGTATCCAAAAATAAAACAAACGCTGGTGTTACAAAAATATTATTAAATAAATAAATAAATAGATCCTTAGTGTGCTTTTAAAATATTATAGGTATTGAAAGTGCTTGCTGATGATCCATACGGGGATAAATAAATCCTTAAACCAATACAGGGATGACCTGACAAATTGGCCAATTATTCATCAATTAACAATCAATCAGTCAGTTATTCCTTGATTAAAGTGGAAGTAAACCCCCCTATCGTTTTCAGCCAAGGAAGCTGCCATCTTTGCCTCTGTTTAATCTTTAACTGCCACGGTGCTACACATGTGATCCGTTATGACACCAGCCATTGGATGGTTTGACTGTTTGGTTGAGAGCACAGCCCCTCCTTACATCAGGGTCCCCAGAGAGCCCCCCTTACATCAGAGTCCTCAGAGAGCCCCTCCTTACACCAGGGTCCCAAGAGAGCCTCCCCTTAC
Source organism: Lithobates sylvaticus (assembly GCA_028564925.1). Classification (NCBI taxonomy): domain Eukaryota; kingdom Metazoa; phylum Chordata; class Amphibia; order Anura; family Ranidae; genus Lithobates; species Lithobates sylvaticus. The sequence continues at coordinate 73,081,577 of CM053037.1, forward strand.
ATTAGTGTCCCCAAAGAGCCTTCCCTCTTACATTAGTGTCTCCAGATAGCCCCTCCTTACACAAGGCCCCCAGAGAGCCCCCCCCCTTACATTAGTGTCCCCAGAGGGCCCCCTCTTACATAAGTGTCCTCAGAGGGCCCCCTCTTACATCAGTGTCCCCAGAGGGCCCCCTCTTACATCAGTGTCCCCAGAGGGCCCCCTCTTACATAAGTGTCCCCAGAGGGCCCCCTCTTACATCAGTGTCCCCAGAGGGCCCCCTCTTACATAAGTGTCCCCAGAGGGCCCCCTCTTATATAAGTGTCTCCAGAGGGCCCCCTCTTACATTAGTGTCCCCAGAGAGCCCCCCCCCTCTTACATTAGTGTCCCCAGAGGCCCCCCTCTTACATCAGTGTCCCCAGAGGGCCCCGTCCTTACATTAGTGTGCCCAGAGGCCCCCCTCTTACATCAGTGTCCCCAGAGGGCCCCTTCCTTACATTAGTGTCCCCAGAAAGCCCCCCTCTTACATCAGGGTCCCCAAATAGCTGACTCATCCCCTTGCAGAGGTTCTCCTGTACCTGGCTGGTGGAGGTGGGAGGCAGCGATTGGCAGCTCTGTGGTGCCCACAGGCAGGGGGATCTCCCTGGGGCTAGTAGTTCTATCTCCGAATGTATACAGTGGAGAGGAGAGGGGCCTCTGACCCGGGCATCAGCAAATGCGACTGCGGCAACCCCTAAAGTTCCGCCACTGGATGTTGTAAACATTACTTGACATGCTATGGCACAAGGGGGAGGCGGGGCCTCGAGTAATTTGTGTAGCTTGCGTAGTGAGCGTATAGGGCGGATCGGCTCTGTTTGTAAAAAATAATGGGGTCAATTCAACAATTGTTTGTTCGACTGTAGTAATAAGGGAAATCAAAGGTTGAAGTTGAAATTGATCAAATTAAACTGTGAATGTGGTTTTCTTTTGGGAAAAATTATACATAGTTTAATGAGCATGTGCATCCTAAAACCGAACATTTCCCTAGATTTCATATGAAATTTGTCAAGTCCAAAATGGTACTATTGAATGCTTTGACAAAAGGACCTTTCTGAATTTCTGTATGAATGTTGGAATATAATGCTACTGGTGTATGGCCATCTTAGTACAAGTGTGCCCATGCTTGTTTTAGTTTCATAAACAATTTACTGAAAGCAGTGGCTGCTGGTGCTCCTCAAACAAACCAGCCACCACCCTCCCCCGTTCGGTCGATCCCCCCATCCCTCGCTCGTTGGTCCACCCACCAGCCCGCACTTACCCCATCTAGGTTGTGGGCAGCTTCGGATCCTTCCTGTGTCTCCTCCTCCTCGGCGACTTCACGCAGCAGCTTCCCCTGCGTCTCGTGCTCCTCGGCGGCCAATGCGGTTGCTTCTCCTCTAAGCCAATCAGGTCTCAGGGCCCGCTTCCCAATCGGCCGGGAGGAGAATCAGGAAGATTACAGCGAATATTAAGCCTCTGGCTCTAATCATGTGCTTCAAAAAAAAAAACATTGGAATCCATGCGTCCGACACCCTGCATGTAGATTAGGGCTGGGCACATAGATTGAAAGAACAGTACAGCATATGCAGTCACAAAGCATACAGCATAGCACAACATAACTTCCATGGACAAAGCAAGGGATAATATACACTATATTATCAAAAGTATTGGGACACCTGCCTTTACATGCATATAAACTTTAATGGAATCCCAGACTCAGTCCATAGGGTTTAATATTGAGTTGCCCCCCCTTTGCAGCTACAACAGCTTCAACTCTTCTGGGAAGGCTGTCCACAAGGTTTAGGAGGGTGTCTATGGGAATGTTTGACCATTCTTCCAGAAGAGCATTTGTGAGGTCAGGCACTGATATTGGATGAGAAGGCCTGGCTCGCAGTCTCCGCTCTAATTCATCCCAAAGGTGTTCTATCTGGTTGAGGTCAGGACTCTGTGCAGGCCAATCAAGTTCCTCCACCCCAAACTCCCTCATCCATGTCTTTATAGACCTTGCCTTGTACACTGGTGTGCAGTCATGTTGGAACAGGAAGGGGCCGTCCCCAAAGTGTTCCCACAAAGTTGGGAGCATGAAATTGTCCAAAATGTCTTGGTATGCTGACGTCTTAAGAGTTCCCTTCACTGGAACTAAGGGGTCAAGCCCAACCCCTGAAGAGCAACCCCACACCAAAAAAAACCTCCACCAAATGATTTGGACCAGTGCACAAAGCAAGGTCCATAAAGACATGGATGAGCGAGTTTGGGGTGGAGGAACTTGACTGGCCTGCACAGAGTCCTGACCTCAACCCCTTTGGGATTAATTAGAGAGGAGGCTGCAAGCCAGGCCTTCTCGTCCAACATCAGTGCCTGACCTCACAAATGCGCTTTTGAAAGAATAGTCAAACATTCCCATAGACACTCTCCTAAACCTTGTGGACAGCCTTCCCAGAAGAGTTGAAGCTGTTATAGCTGCAAAGGGTGGGCCAACTCAATATTGAACCCTACGGACTAAGACTGGGAGGCCATTAAAGTTCATGTGCGTGTAAAGGCAGGTGTCCCAATACTTTTGACAATATAGTGTATATATGACACAAATGCATAATCTACATTATTCTAAGACGCAAAAGCTTAAAATAATATTAAATATATTAACCACTTACCGACCAGCCGCCGCAGTTGTACTGCAGCAACATGGCTCAGCTGCGCAAATCGCCGTTATGGTACGTCGGTAACATAAATGGGAACTAGGGGGCGCCCCCCGCATGCTCCCCGAGCCGATGCCAGTGCCTGGCGGTCTTAATCAACGCCTCGGGGCACACAGAGAATCTAGAGCTGTGTGTGTAAACAGGAGGAGTGAACTGACAGATTGTCTGTTCATACAGAGTATGAACAGCGATCTGTTAATTTCCCTACACAGTCCCCTCCCTCCTTCAGTTAGAACATGTACTAGGACACACATTAACCCCTTCACTGCCCCCTAGTTTTAACCCCTTCACTGGCATTGACATTTTTACAGTAATCAATGCAATTTTAATCGCACTGATCGCTGTATTAATGCCAATGGTCCCAAAAATGTGTAAAAATTGTCCGACGTGTCTGCCATTATGTCGCAGTCATAATGAAAATCGCTGATCGCCGCCATTACTAGTAAAAAAAAAAATAATAATAAAAATGCCATAAATCTATCCCCTATTTTGTAAACGCTATAACTTTTGCGCAAACCAATCAATAAACGCTTATTGCCATTTTTTTTAACCAAAAATATGTAGAAGAATACGTATCGGCCTAAACTGAGAAAAAAAATGTTTTTTTATATATTTTTTTGGGGATATTTATTATAGCAAGAAGTAAAAAATAATGCATTTTTTTCAAAATTGTCGCTCTTTTTTTGTTTATAAAATAAAAAACACAGAGGTAATCTAATACCACTAAAAGAAAGCTCTATTTGTGGGGAAAAAAGGATGTAAATTTTGTTTGGGAGCCACGTCGCACAACCGCGCAATTGTCAGTTAAAGCGACGCAGTGCCGAATCGCAATAAGTGGTCTGGTCTTTGGTCAGCCAAATAGTCCGGGGCTTAAGTGGTTAAAGAACATGAAAAGCTAGTAAACATATAAAGCAAAAAAAACATAGGAATTGTAGCATATGTAAAGTTGTGGTATCCCCAAAACCCCAAAATGAGCCGCCCATACCCATCCCAATGGCGCCCACAACTGCCCAAACAGGAGGATGCCACGGGGAAGAGGAGGCTGAACCGCATGCATAAGTTTCCTACTAAGAGGGCATCATATCCATACCGTAGCTTTAAAAGAGATGGTAGGAAAGAGGCCATAATGGTCCAAGTGGAACCCGTAAAAAAGAAGACATAAGAGACAAAAAAAGCAGAAGGAGTTAAAAAGGATAAAAGGAGGAGAGACGAAAAGAAAAACAAAGGGGGGGGTGCACAAGAAAAAGGAAAAGGACAGGGGTTTAGGAAAGGGGGTAAAGAAAAAAAAAGAGGCCGTCCCTAGACCCCCACCTCCATCAACATACAGAAGCCCCTAAGGGCAACAGACTAACCAAGGATCTAAATTGGCCATGAATCAGTCATCGCTCTGCAAAAGCGCCTGGGAAGGAGACAGCCTAGGAAGGAGACCGTGCCCGTGCTTGTTTTGTGGTGCCCTGCAATTGAAATTATGGGAGTCCACTTATGCGGCGTACACACGCTCGGACTTTCCGGCGGGATTGTCTGCCGGACCTAGTCCAGTGGACAAACCGCCGGACTTTCCAGCGGAGTTCCGCCGGACTTTCCGACCGTGTGGACTTGCCCACACACGCCCGGACTTTTCCGGTGGACAATCCGCCGGCTTTTTTGAAAGAGTCTGCTGGACTTTTGAAATGAACGGAAAGTCCGTTCATTTAGAACGTGACTCCAGGTAGACGGGACTAGCGAAGGCAGCGAATGCCGCCGCGCTAGCCCCTTCACCTGGTATGGATTTAAAGGGGAATCCCTACGCAGAAAAAACAGCGTGGGGTTCCCCCCAAATGCACCTCAGACCCTTATCCGAGCACGCAGCCCGGCCGGTCAGGAAAGGGGGTGGGGACGAGCAAGCCCCCCCCACTCTGAACCGTACCAGGCCGCGTGCCCTCAACATGGGGGGTGCCCTGGGGAAAGAGGGGCCCTGCGGCCCCCCCCCACCCCAAAGCACCTTGTCCCCATGTTGATGAGGACAAGGGCCTCTTCCCGACAACCCTGGCCGTTGGTTGTCGGGGTCTGCGGGCGGGGGCTTATCGGAATCCGGGAGCCCCCTTTAATAAGGGGCCCCCAGATCCTGGGCCCCCACCCTATGTGAATGAGTATGGGGTACGATGTACCCCTACCCATTCACCTAAGGAAAAAAGTGTAAATAAAAAAAAACGACACAATTTTTTAAATATTTTATTGCACAGCTCCGGGGTCTTCTTCCGTCTTGGGGGGTCTGCTCGCCGGACTCCTCCGCTATCTTCTGCTCTTTTACCTAGCTCTTTCACTAGCGGTGTGTGCTCTCCACCTTCCCCCCATGCTCTCTGCCGCCCTCCCTGTGCTCGCCACCCCCCATTCGCTCTTCACATCCCCCCATGCTCTCCGCTGCCTTCCCTGTGCTCTCCACCTCCCTGTGCTCTCCACCTCCCCCTTGCTCTCCACCTGCCCCCCTGTGCTCTCCACCTCCCCCCCATGCTCTCCACCACCCTCCCTGTGCTCTCCACCTCCCCCCATGCTCTCTGCTGCCACCCTGTGCTCTCCACCTCCCCCCATGCTCTCCGCTGCCCCTTGTGCTCTCGCCCCACCCCATGTTCTCAAGGTTCTTCCCGGTGCTCTCCATCCCCCCATGCTCTTTCCTGGTCCCCCCCCCCCCCCCCCCACCTCTGCTGGGTCCCCCCCCCTCCCCTCTCTCAGGGGATCTGTCAGGGTGGAGAGTGGGGAAGGGGCCCATTAACATGTCATGGGCTGCTCAATCCAAAATGCCCGGGCCTATTTTTTGTCCCAGTCCGGGCCTGACTACAACCCTGGAAGACAGACATTACCAAAAGCCTCAGAAAACAGAGCCGTGCTCTTGAGTGTCTGTGGGATAAGACAAAGTCACAGCAAGATTTCAGTCAATATAAATCTGCCCTCCAAAAATACCATTCCTGTCGCCACGCTGCCAAACAGACTTACTTTATCAATCTCGTGAACACCCTCTCACGCAGTCCCCCGTCAACTCTTTTCTACCTTTAATGCTCTACTTCGTCCGCCATTACCTCCACCCACTAGCTTACTAAATCAAATCATTATTCAACCAAAAAAATTATGTCAGAGCAATTACTCCAAGGTAAATAATAAATAACACATTATCTTCTCCAATTCCACAACATGTCTGGTTGACGAACGGCCATTCAGAAACTAACTGAAAAGCACAAAATGAGAAGCGCAAACTGAAAAGCGCTAAATGAAAAATGTGAAAAGAAAAGCGCGAATCAACACTCATCAAACTTCTACTAACACGAAATTAGCAGAAGGAGCCCTAAGGTTGGAGCAAAAGAGCTGAAAAAACACGTAGTACGTCTAGTATGTCACTACGTTCGTAATTGTTGGCCAACATTTGTGTGACTGTGTGTATGCAAGACAAGTATGTGTACGAGGCATTAGTCTACAACCGACTGAGCGACCATCTCATTGAGAATAACCTTCTTGATCCCCTTCAGTCTGGATTTTGTCCACAGCACTCCACAGAAACTGCTCTCTTAAAACTCACAAACGACTTACAGCTAAAACCATTATTCCGTACTCTTACTCTTGGACCTCTCCGCTGCCTTTGATACAGTTGATCACCCCTTCCTCCTCAAAAAACTAAATTTGCTTGGTATCCATGGCTGTGCTCTCTGTTGGTTCAAATCTTACCTATCTCACCGCACCTTCAGTGTCACTTACAACTCTACTTCCTCCTCTCCAACACCTCTTACCGTTGGGGTCCCCCAAGGTTCTGTCCTTGGACCTCTACTATACTCAATCTACACATCCTCCCTGGGTCAGCTGATAGCCTCACATGGCTTCCACTACCATTTACCATTTATATGCTAATGACACCCAAATCTATCTCTCTACCCCTCAGCTCACCCCATCAGTCTCCTCACACATCACTGATTTACTAACAGACATATCAACCTGGATGTCACACCACTTCCTCAAATTGAATCTATCTAAAACCGAGCTCATAATATTTCCTCCCCCACGTGGCCCTTCCCCTGACTTCTCTATCAAGATCAATGGCACAACTATCAGTCTGTCCCCACATGCCAGGATGCTAGGGGTAACCCTAGACTCTGAACTGTCCTTTTAGGCCCACATCCAATCCCTGTCCAAATTATGCCGCCATAGCCTCCGCAACATCTCTAGAATACGCCCCTTTTTAACCAATGACACCACCAAGCTTCTAATTCACTCCCTGGTCATAACTCGCCTTGACTACTGCAACTCACTCCTCATTGGACTACCTTTACATACACTATCCCCCCTTAAGTCCATAATGAATGCTGCTACAAGACTCATCCACCTTACCAACCGTCCTCCACCCCTCTCTGCCAATCCCTGCACTGGCTTCCACTCACCCAACGAATAAAATTCAAAATACTAACAATAATTTACAAAGCCGTCCACAACTCTGCCCCCAGCTACATCACCAACCTAGTCTCAAAATACCAACCAAGCCGCTCTCTTCGGTCCTCCCAAGACCTCCTGCTCTCTAGCTCCCTTGTCACCTCCTCCTATGCTCGCCCACAGGATTTCTCCAGAGCTTCTCCCATCCTTTGGACCTCTCTACCCCAATCTGTCTGACTGTCCCCTAATCTATCCTTCTTTAGACGATCACTAAAAACCCTTCTCTTTAAAGAAGCTTATCCTCCTTCTAACTAATACACTGTTTTACTTTCTCCATCAGCTCATCCCCCACAGCTATTACCTTTTGTATCAATTGACCCTCCCTCCTAGGTTGTAAGCTCTAGCGAGCAGGGCCCTCTGATTCCTCTTGTACCGAATTGTAAGTACGTTTTTTTGTAAGTTAAGTGCAGCGCAAACTGTTGGCGCTATATAAATCCTGTATAATAATAATCACATTTTAAAGTTGGGATGTATGGTTGCTGAGGCATCAGTAATATTAAGACAGAATATGCAGAATATAAATGCAACAAGTAATGAAAACCACCTGAGCCCCACATCCTTGGATTCGTAAGGCAAAACATTTATTTACACCAGTGGCCTCGATATACTGCGGGCACTGGTGTGTCCCATGAAGAGAGTGGTGGCGATGCATCATTAACCACTTAAGTCCAGGACCATTTGGCTGGCCAAAGACCAGAGCACTTTTTGCAATTCGGCACTGTGTCGCTTTAACTCACAATTGCGCAGTCGTGCAATGTGGCTCCCAAACAAAATTGACGTCCTTTTTTTCTCACAAATAGAGCTTTCTTTCGGTGGTCTTTGATCACCTCTGCGGTTTTTTATTTTTTGCGCTATAAACACAAAAAAATAACGAACATTTTGAAAAAAACACATTATTTTTAACTTTCTGTTATAATAAATATCCCCAAAAAATATATAAATGTTTTCCTCAGTTTAGACCGATACGTATTCTTCTACATATTTTTGGTAAAAAAAAATCTCAATAAGCGTTCATTGATTGGTTCGCGCAAAAGTTAAAGCGTCTACAAAATAGGGGATAGTTTTATGGCATTTTTATTAATAATTTTTTTTTTTACTAGTAATAGTGGCGATCAGCGATTTTTATCGTGACTGCGGACAATTTTGACACATTTTTGGGACCATTGGCATTAATACAACGATCAATGCTAAAAAATTGCATGTGCCCGCAAGCCACCTCTTAAAGGGCAACGTACAGGTACGTTAATCTGCCTGTATGTGCCCTTCTGCCGCAGTATATGTGCATAAGGCGGTCGGGAAGCGGTTAATGACACAATTGTTTTCTACTTTCTCTAGGGTTAAGCCAGCTCACCTGATGTGGCGTGAATAAGTCCCAAGAACCCAAGGCTGTGGAGTGCAGGCGGCTTGCATTACTTTGTTGCATTTATATTGTACAAACATTCTGTGCATACTCTGTCTAAGCCCCCATTCACACTTGAGCAATGTAAAGCACATTTGCCGAAGCACTTAGGCTGCATTCACACCTGAGCGTAGCGTTTTCAGGCAGAAAATCGCGCGAATTGCAGCGTTTTTTCGAGTGAAAAAAAAGGGTCCGGAACTTGTTTGAGCTTCAGGCGTAGGGCTTCAGGCATTTTGGAGTGGAGATGTGAACCATCTCCATAGAGATTAATGTATTTTTTCCCCTCTAGCGTTTTGTCGCCTGAGGCGACAAAACGCTCAGGTGTGAATGCAGCCTTAAATGCACGACACTCAGATTTCCATGTTATACTATTGTGCTTGTTCACACCTGTCACTCGAAGCACAGAAAAAAAACAAAAAAAAAAACAGGATCTTTGGGACACAATTGCACATTTTTGGCCCCAAAAGATTTTAATGGGAGCACCTGAAAAAAAAAACAATTTTGCACCTATCTCCTCATCCTAGTGACTAACTTTCCATTGATCAAAACAAAAATGTTTACCCCTAAAAACACTGATGCAAATGTACAAAAAAACAACCAAGGATGCCAACGTTCAGGTGTGAATGTAGCATTAAAGAATGTAGATCTTAGAAAGTGTCATAGGCATGTGATTACCAGCCCAGGATGCTCTTGAGAAAGTACAAATTCCTTGTAGAAAGGAGATTTTGACCCATTGACCCTAACCCACAGCAGCACCATATACATGCATTGTATTTTAGAGTGATGGGGGCTGCAGGAATCTACAGATTCTTCTTATAACAAAAACACAAATAATTAACTAGAGAAAAACTCACCCAAGCTCTACCGCTATAAAGTATAGTTGGTTTGTAGAGTAGTCGGTGCTCTGGCAAATTAAGCTCACAAAAGGTCCATAGAAAGTACAACTCGACAGCTTCTCCATAGAAAATATTTATTTGAGCATTACAGCAATAACATCATCCAAAATTCTGACGCGTTTCGGCCTTAGGCCTTCATCAAAAGCAGAAAAATATAACATTAAAAAAAAGTGTCTATAAGGGAAGCAGCCCTTGTAAGGTATGAAGGGCATAAATGACTTAATTAAAAAATAAACCCATTAATTGGTTACAGGTGGAGACTACAGTACATTCTTTCTCATAATCTTCATGATCAGAGCAGTTCCTTTTTGCTCACACAAACTCCCCCACTGGTAGTGCATGATCTGATCATTCATCATCTGATCATGAAGCTTATGAAAAAGAATGTACTGTACCCTATCCCTCTGCCCTACCCCCCCCCCCCCCCCCAATCACACGCGTTGGTTATTGAATTGCATTTAATTATGTTTGAAACATTGCATGCTGTTTTCAGGCACGGTGCCATATAGGACGTGCGGGACAGGGGTCTAACTCAGGCACTGCACGTCAGAAATTGTGCCGTTAGTTCAGTAAAGTGACTTGGCAATGCTATCAGGGGAAAGCAGCGTTATGCATGATGTGGTGTTTCGGGGGAACTTTTCTTCGCACATGTGGTGTATTTATGCGCTGTCGCAGTACAGGGTGGAATTACCCCAATTAAGTATTTTGTTTTTTATATATTTTATATAAAATAGAGTATATTTTTCAACAAAAAAAGTGACTGCTTTTGTTTGGATGCAGTCACTGTTCAGTTGATAATCTTCCACCCAGCCCTTCGAGTGCTTCAACTTCATTTGAAAATTGGCGGGCCCAGTGGCGCCGACAACTTGCTGAATCCACCAAAGTTTGAGCTGTGTATGGTCATTGGTCACCTTTACACCTGAATGGAACTACTTTGTAAACAATGACTGTTAACTGTCCAGAAACCAGAGAAGCATGGGGTTGTCAGGGACTGGCTTTAATTCCAGCTGGTGGCACAAATGGCTCATAATTTTTATTAAAAAAAGAGTGTAAAGAAAGGTTCACATAATTATTACTGATATTTTGGGTTATTCAGACATCCCAAGTCTCCCGCATTTCAGGCACCCGCAAGTGCTGCCCGATATCCCGGCTGCGGGGCTGATCCTGGATTGTCCCCTGTGTGTTACTATGCTCAGTTTATGAATGGACAGGAGCCGCTGTCTTCTGTCCATTCATCTTCAAGGCTGAGAAAGGACTGGGGAATCTCTGCCCTCAGCTTCTTTCTCTGTCTCAAAGGGGAGATGTCAGGGTTCTGATTAGACCCCTGATATCTCACCAAAGCCCCCCCCCCCACCCCCCACCCCTTCTTCCCCAGAAGCACTGTGAAAAAAAACATTTAAAAAAAATTATTTAAAGAAAATAATAAACAACAAAATTGTAAAATAATAGAGAAAATAGTAAAAACAAAAAACTACTGGCACACTGCTCTACTGTCACTGTCCGCTACCCCAACCCCCAATCTTTGTGAAAAACAAAAACTAAAAAAATGTATTGTAAAAAAAAAAAATTATAAAAATAAAGAACTACTGACACCGTCCACTGCCCTACTGACACCATCCTGCACATACTACTCACCGCTGTACACTCTGCACTCCTCTTCTGCACATACTACTCATCGCCACACACCGCCATACATTTGGCTGGCCAAAGACCAGAGCACTTTTTGCGATTCGGCACTGCGTCGCTTTAACTGACAATTGTGCGGTCATGCGACGTGGCTCCCAAACAAAACTGACGTCCTTTTCCCACAAATAGAGCTTTCTTTTGGTGGTATTTGATCGCCTCTGCGGTTTTTATTTTTTTGCTCTATAAACAAAAAAAAGAGCGACAATTTTGAAAAAAACACATTATTTTTTACTTTTTGCTATAATAAATACCCCCAAAAAATATATAAAAAAAAATATTTTTTTTTCCTCAGTTTAGGCCGATACGTATTCTTCTACATATTTTTGGTAAAAAAAAATCACAATAAGTGTTTATTGATTGGTTTGCTCAAAAGTTATAGCGTCTACAAAATAGGGGATAGTTTTATGGCATTTTTTAATTAAAGCGGTTCTGCACTCTGTATATATTTTTTTTTTTGGGGGGGGGGGGTATACAAAGGGTGCTTACCTTTATTGGGGGACTCACCTGTTCCATCTTCCATCTCGATCGCCGCCGGTTTTCGTCCGAAGAAGTTCCTCATCTTCTTCTTTTGTGCTGGGGGCCATCTTGCCTGTGGGCATGTGAAACCCCCACAGGCACTTTAGATGGCCCAGCATGCACCGCCGTTACTCGCGCGTGCGCAGTAACGGCACATCTGCCGACATCTCATGAGATTTCGGGAAGATGTGTCCGAAATCTCACGAGATTTCAAAAGATGTGTCCGAAATCTCGCGAGATTTCGGAAAATGTCCGCACTGACTCCTGGGAACAATGACACCAGATCCCAGGAGACAGTGCGGCCTGACGACGATCGACGCAGAGACCCCCGCCCACCGCCGAAGAGAGAGAAGACCGGAAGTCATCAATTACAAGGTAAGTAAAAAAAAAAAAACACATTTCATTTAGTACTCTTTGCCTGATTTGGAAGGCAAAGAGATTTACTAAATGAAATGGGTGCAGAACCACTTTAATACTTTTTTTTTTACTAGTAATGGCGGCAATCAGCGATTTTTATTATGACTGCGACATTATGGCCGACACATCGGACAATTTTGACACGTTTTTGGGACCATTCAGATTTATACAGCTATCAGATTAAAATGCATTGATTACTGTGTAAATGTGACTGGCAGTGAAGAGGTTAACACTAGGGGGCACTGTAGGGGTTAAGTGTGTCCTAGGGAGTGATTCTAACTGTGGGGAGGAGGGGCTACGTGTGACACATCACTGATCACCGCTCCCGATTACAGGAAGCTATGATCAGTGACAGCGTCACTAGGCAGAACAGAACGTTGTGCCATGTTCTTTCCATTTGGTTATGATAGATTTGATGGTGCTCCTAGGAATCATCAAAAATGTGGATATTTTTTTATATATAACCTAACCCTGACTTGCACTTCTCACTACATTGTCCCTTACTTGTTTGGAGAGTTCCTTGGTCTTCATGGCAGTTTTTGGTTAGTGGTGCCTCTTGCTTAGGTGTTGCAGCCTCTGGGGCCTTTCAAAAAGGTGTGTCTATGTAATGACAGATCATGTGACACTTAGACACAGGTGGACATCATTTCACAAATTATGTGACTTCTGAAGGTAATTGGTTGCACCAGAGCTTTTTATGGGCTTCATAACAAAGGGGGTGAATACATACGCACATGCCAATTATCAGTTTTTTATTTCTGAAAAATAGTTTTATGTATATATTTTTCTAATTTTACTTCCCCAACTTAGACTATTGTCTTCTGATCCATCACATATAATTCAGATTGAAAAAACATTGAACTAAAGGCTGTAATGTAAGAAAATAGGTAAAAAGCCAAGGGGGTGAATACTTTTGCAAGGCACTGTATGTCAGATTTTTGAATCTCAAAGCGGTACAATGTTTTGCATCGAAATTTGGCGTTTTATATTGTAGGCCTGTAATTCTTAGGAATAACTCACTGAAATCTGTCCAAACAAGAGTCTAGTAGACATCCCGGGTATGATAAAGTTTGAAACACAAAATCATAAATTATAATATAAAAAATAACTATAAATAATTATCAAAAATAATAATATAATAATAATAATAATAATAAAACACATTTCCCCACGAATCACTATCGCTCAATTTTGCAAGTGTTCTAATTTACTATTGCTGTTTTCTAACTGCTCTAATGCCGCGTACACACGGTCGGAATTCTCGTCGGAAAAAGCTCTCATGGTTTTCCCGTCGGAATTCCGACGGAATTTTGCTCAAACTGTCTTGCCTACACACGGTCACACCAAATTCCGACGGTCAATAACACCGCGGCATACAACACGTTCGACAGCACTATTAAAGTGAAGTTTAATACTTCCGAGCATGCGTCAAATTGTTTCCGAGCATGCGTCAGAATTTTGCGTGTCAGAATTGCATACACATGATCGGAAAATCCGATAGAAAGGTTTTCCGTCGGAAAAATTAAGAACAGGTTCTCAATCCAAAGTCCGTTGGAAATTCCGACAGAAAAAGACCAATGGGCATACACACGGTCGGAAAATCCGATGAACAGCTCCCATCGGACTGTTTCCATCGGAAATTCCGACCGTGTGTACGCGGCATTAAACTGCTTTTAACGTAAAGGGACACTTTTTGGTTGCCATGGACAATCTCAAGTTTCCAGGCAGAAAGAACAGTATATATAATATAAAAGTGCAGGCAGGGCATTACACAAAGCACTAGGGACAAAAGGGAGGTGAAATGACTTAATACAGTAATTTAATCTTACAGATTACAGTGTACTGTATGTGTTATGTGTTTTGTACTTTTTGAATTTGCAACGCTCGCAGGGAACGGAGCCCGAAACACAGACCATTGGGCGGAGGATCCGGCGGAGGACACAACGTGGGGACATCGCAGGATCCTGGGGACAAGGTAAGTTACCTGAACCAGGATTCTGCAATGCAATCCCGCAAGGCTCGGGGTTACCACTAATGGTAATGAAAATTAACCAAGAGCCACACTTGGAATACCGCCAGGGAGGTTAAATTGGAAGTAAACCCCCCTATCGTTTTAAACCAAGGAAGCTGCCATCTTTGCCTCTGTTTAATCTTCAACTGCCACGGTGCTGCACATGTGATCCGTTATGACACCAGCCATTGGATGGTTTGACTGTTTGGTTGAGAGAACAGCCAATGTGCAGTTAGCATTCCCGGCATGCCTTTTTTTTTTTTTTTTTAAACTGTTAAATCGATGGGTTTACTTCCGCTTTAAGGGCACTGTTTAATTGCCATCATTTTTTGGAGCTAAAAGCCCTGTATTGAGTGCTTCCTTGGTGTTCTGGTGTGGAGAACAAATGCACTATGATTTTGCCCATTGGGTTCATTGGGACGCAGTTCTGCTTGACGTGTGTGAAATTAAGTGTGATGCAAACAGGGCTTTTACATTCCATGAACATCTGTATGCACAAACCCTAACCTGTCTCCACCGGATATACGCATATACACTATATTACCAAAAGTATTGGGACACCTGCCTTTACACACACATGAACTTTAATGGCATCCCAGTCTTAGTCCGTAGGGTTCAATATTGAGTTGGCCCACCCTCAAAAGCTTTAACTCTTCTGGGAAGGCTGTCCACATGGTTTAGGAGTGTGTCTATGGGAATGTTTAACCATTTTTCTAGAAGCGCATTTGTGAGGTCAGGCACTGATGTTGGATGAGAAGGCCTGGCTCGCAGTCTCCGCTCTAATTCATCCCAAAGGTGTTCTATCGAGTTGAGGTCAGGACTCCGTGCAGGCCAATCAAGTTCCTCAACCCCAAACTCGCTCATCCATGTCTTTATGGACCTTGCTTTGTGCACTTATCCGCAGTCATGTTGGAACAGGAAGGGGCCATCCCCAAACTGTTCCCACAAAGTTGGGAGCATGAAATTGTCTAAAATGTCTTGTTATGCCGACGCCTGAAGAGTTCCCTTCACTGGAACTAAGGGGACAAGCCCAACCCCTGAAAAACAACCCCGACACCATAATCCCCCCTCCACCAAATGATTCGGACCAGTGCACAAAGCAAGGTCCATAAAGACATGGATGAGCAAGTTCTCGTCCACCATCAGCGGCTGGCCTCACAAATGCACTTCTGAAAGAATGGTCAAACATTCCCATAGACACACTCCGAAACCTTGTGGACAGCCTTGAGTTGAAGCTGTTATAGCTGTAAAGGGTGGGCCAACACAATATTGAACCCTACTGACTAAGACTGGGATGCCATTAAAGATTAATGTGCGTTTAAAGGCAGGTGTCCCAATACTTTTGGAAATATAGTGTATATGGCAGAATTACGGTAGGCTTACAGATGATGTCACTATTCTCTCTCCTAGATCCCGGTCACTGTTTACGAACAGGAGTCTATAAGATGGGCTTCATCACGAGACCACTGTGACATACAGCCATAGTCATCACATATTTGGTAACCTGCCTACCGACCTCTGACAGAAGGAGCCCCTTTAAGAGCCAGTGGGATTAAAAAAATTAGAAGCAAATTAACAAACAGCCCTTTGTCCAATTTAGATACAAAGGTGTAAAACTTTGGGTCTCGTTTATAACAGAGTGGATATCGCATTGCATGTTGCTCCACACACTGAATCCCATCCAATTCAAAAATAATTGGCAGAGCCCCACGGAGTTTGTTCTGCTTAATGCAGCAGAGAGAGCTCTGTGATTGGAAGAGAGCCATTTATGGGAGGTCACGTAACAAGGCTCTCGCATTGCAGGCAGCCATAACGCTGTTTCTTATATGAAACAGGGAGAAGCCCAACCTTATATTATAAATTACTTTGTGGTCTTTATCACTGGATAGCAACACTTTAGCAAGCCATCGTGTCTTCAGTTTTATTCATACAATTTCCCATGTCAGATTAGAAATAGGCAAGAAGGTGACCTTTGATCACCAGGAAAGGCCAGAACATCATGAAATACCAGAATTTCCTGCAGTACTGTTGACAGACAGGCTGAAATTCTTCACACCATTGTCACCTGGAGGAACTTCCATGGAATTATCAGATTTTAAGAAAAGTAGTCTATACTTAGTCCTGTGTGTAGGTGTTTGCAATCAGTGCTGATCCTGACCTTCCTGGGGCCCTAAGCAAAATTCTGCTAAGGGGCCCTCTACCTCACCCCTGATGCTATGACGTGAGCTATGTAAACCAATTGCCATTGCCACACAGTCACACCTGACACTTCAGTGCTCCCAATACAATCTTCCCTCCTTTAAAAAAAAAACAGTCAAAGAATAATTACAATATAGAACAGAATGAGGTTCAAACAAGATTTATTGAATAGAGTCTCCCCCTACATTAGGGTCCCCAGAGAGCCCCCCTTACATCAGGGTCCCTATAAAACCTCCCTTTACATTAGGGTCCCCAGAGAGCCTCCTCTTAAATCAGGATCCCCAGAGAGCCTCCCCTTACATCAGGGTCCCCAGAGAGCCTCCCCTTACATCAGGGTCCCCAGAGAGCCTCCCCTTACATCAGGGTCCCCAGAGAGCCCCCCCTTACATCAGGGTCCCCAGAGAGCCTCCCCTTACATCAGGGTCCCCAGAGAGCCCCCCCTTACATCAGGGTCCCCAGAGAGCCTCCCCTTACATCAGGGTCCCCAGAGAGCCTCCCCTTACATTAGGGTCCCCAGAGAGCCTCCCTACTTACATAAAGGTCCCCAGAGAGCCCCTCCTTACACCAGGGTCCCCAGAGAGCCCTCCTTACATCAGGGTCCTCAGAGAGCTCCTCCTTACACCAGGGTCCCCAGAGAGCCCCTCCCCCACCCTTACACCAGGGTCCCAAGAGAGCCTCCCTTTACATTAGTGTCCCCAGAGAGCCTTCCCTCTTACATTAGTGTCCCCAGATAGCCCCTCCTTACACAGGGTCCCCAGAGAGCCCCTCCTTACACAGGGTCCCCAGAGAGCCCCCCCCCCCTTACATTAGTGTCCCCAGAGGGCCTCCTCTTACATCAGTGTCCCCAGAGGGCCCCCTCTTACATCAGTGTCCACAGAGGGACCCGTCCTTACATTAGTGTCCACAGAGGGACCCGTCCTTACATTAGTGTCCCCAGAGAGCTCCCCCCTTACATTAGTGTCCCCAGAGGCCCCCCTCTTACATCAGTGTCCCCAGAGGCCCCCCTCTTACATCAGTGTCCCCAGAGGGCCCCTTCCTTACATTAGTGTCCCCAGAAAGCCCCCCTCTTACATCAGGGGCCCCAAACAGCTGACTCCCCCCCTTCGCAGAGGTTCCCCTGTACCTGGCTGGTGGAGGTGGGAGGCGGCAATCGGCAGCTCTATGGTGTCCACAGGCAGGGCGATCTCCCTGAGGCTAGTAGTTCTATCTCCGAATGTATACAGCGGAGAGGGGAGGGGCCTCTGACCCGGGCATCAGCAAATGCGACTGCAGCGACCCCTAAAGTTCCGCCACTGGATGTTGTAAACATTAATTGATGACACAAGGGGGAGGCGAGGCCTCGAGTAATTTACGGGGCCCTATGCAGCTTGCGTAGTGAGCGTATAGGACGGATCGGCTCTGTTTGTAATAAATAACAGGGTCAATTCATCATCCTAAAACCGAACATTTCCCTAGATTTCATATGAAATTTGTCAAGTCCAAAATGGTACTATTGAATGCTCTGACAAAACGACCTTTCTGAATTTCTGTATGAACGTTGGAATAGAATGCTACTGGTGTATGGCCACCTTAATGCAAGTGTGCCCACGCTTGTTTTAGTTTCATAAACAATTTACTGAAAGCAGTGGCTGCTGGTGCTCCTCAAACAAACCAGCCACCACCCTCCCCCGGTCAGTCGATCCCCCCATCTCTCGCTCGTTGGTCCACCCACCAGCCCGCACTTACCCCATCTAGGTTGTGGGCAGCTTCGGATCCTTCCTGTGTCTTCCCCTTTCTCGGCGGCTTCACGGCAGCTTCCCCTGCATCTCCTGCTCCTCGGCAGCCAATGCGGTTGCTTCTCCTCTAAGCCAATCAGGTCTCAGGACCCGCTTCCCAATCGGCCGGGAGGAGAATCAGGAAGATTATAGCGAATATTAAGCCCTTTGGCTCTAATCATGTGCTTCAAGAAAGAAAACATTGGAATCCATGTGTCCGACACCCTGCATGTAGATTAGGGCCGGGCACATGGATTAGGGGGGCGGCGCCCGTTATGGAAGGGCCGCCACTGATTGAAAGAACAGTACAGCATATGCAGTCACAAAGCATACAGCATAGCACAACATAACTTCCATGGACAAAGCAAGGGAGAATATACACTATATTATCAAAATTATTGGGACACCTGCCTTTACACGCATATAAACTTTAATGGAATCCCAGACTCAGTCCATAGGGTCCCAAAAATGTGTGAAAATTGTCCGACGTGTCCGCCATAATGTCGCAGTCACGATAAAAATCGCTGATCGCCGTCATTACTATTAAAAAAAAAAAATAGTACTAAAAATGCCATAAATCTATCCCCTATTTTGTAAACGCTATAATCGCGATTTTTTTTTACCAAAAATATGTAGAAGAATACATATTGGCCTAAACTGAGGAAAAAAAATTTTTTTATATATTTTTGGGGGTATTTATTATAGCAAAAAGTAAAAAATAATGCATTTTTTTTAATTGTTTGTTTATAGCGCAAAAAAAAAAAAAAAAACGCAGAGGTGATCAAATACCACCAAAAGAAAGCTCTATTTGTGGGAAAAAAAGGATGTAAATTTTGTTTGGGAGCCACGTCGCACAACCGCGCAATTGTCAGTTAAAGCGACACAGTGCCAAATCGCAAAAAGTGGTCTGGTCTTTGGTCAGCAAAATGGTACGGGGCTTAAGCAGTTAAAGAACATGAAAAGCTAGTAAACATATAAAGCAAAAAAAAAGGAAAAAAAAAACATAGTAATAGTATCAAATATAAAGTTGTGGTATCCCCAAAACCGCAAAATGAGCCGCCCATACCCAACCCAATGGCGCCCACAACTGCCCAAATAGGAGGATGCCACGGGGAAGAGGAGGCCGAACCACATGCATACATTTCCTGCTAAGAGGGCAGCATATCCATACCGTAGCTTTAAAGGAGATGGTAGGAAAGAGGCCATAAGGGTCCAAGTGAAACCCGTAAAAAAGAAGACATATGAGACAAAAAAAGCAGAAGGAATAAAAAAGGATAGAAGGAGGAGACGAAAAGAAAAACAAAGGGGGGGGGGGTGCAGCACAAGAAAAGGGAAAAGGACAGGGGTTTAGGAAAGGGGGTAAAGAAAAGAGGTTGTCCCTAGACCCCCACCTCCATCAACATAAGAAGCCCCTAAGGGCAACAGACTAACCAAGGATCTAAATTGGCCATGAATCAGTCATCGCTCTGCAAAAGCACCTGGGAAGGAGACTGCCCGTGCTTGTTTTGTTGTGCCCTGCAATTGAAATTATGGGAGTCCACTTAAGCTCTGACATTGATCCTGACTTATTGGAAGGACCAACTGAGTGTGCTCCCATCAGAAGCTCACCCCAGATAGGGCTTGTGCTGTCCTAATGGGCAAAATGCTATTGTCTTCCCAAAGAAAGAAAAAATACAGGGTAGGGTAGGAGAGGGCAAATAGGAGAAGAGGAGAGCTGTCGGAAAGGGAGAAAAAAACTATGAAAGACAGAGAGGAAAGTAGGAGGGGGGTGTCCAATGAGATTTAAAAGCTTACAGTCACATTTCTGGAAAAAATATACTGTACTTAAAGCGGAATTCCGCCCAAAAATTTAACTTCCGCTTTAAGTGACGCCCTGACATACCACATTTGGCATGTAATTGTTTTTGGGGGGGGGGCGGATACCCTCTTTTTAGAGGTATCCAGCTCCCACTTCCTCCACAGGTCCCAGAAGATTGCCCGCCCATTCACAGCACGCCTCGCGGCTCGCGTATGCGCAGTGCGTGCCCATGGCACCGTGGATAGGAGGGGGAGAGAAGCGGGGCTTTGTGCACACCAAACTGAGCATGTGCAGCCTGACTCCAGTAACTCTGTCTTATCCGGACATGTTTTGGAGACAATGCAAGAAGGGGAGGATCTGTGCATACAGTATCAAACAGCATTTTTACACAATGCAGAGGATTAGCTCCTAGGTTCCACAGTGAATATAACAAGCTGCTTTACTGCATACACAGACATATTTTACTGTTGTGGGTTTAACAACACTTTAAGACTCCTTTCACACGGGCTGTCCGATCAGGTCTGTCAGTTTTTCAGGCTGGCCTGATCGGACCCTCCAGTTTCCCCTATGGAGCGGCTGGTGTCAGCGTGACATGTCCTCTGACTGTAGCTATCCGATCTGATCTTGTCTGCAAAATCCAGACGGATGGTGGTCCTATTTTCCATCCGTCTGGCGGATCGGATTGGGTATGATTTCCCCATAGAGGAGAGCAGAACTGGGTCTGTCTCCGCTCTGTATAGTAAGCGTAAACAGACCTGTCATCCGTCTGCTTAGCGGGGATCAGTGGAGTGATCCCCCCTGAGCAAGCGGAGTCCGTCAGGTGGAGGCATCCGTGTGAAAGGGGCCTTAGGCATCTCTCTTTCTCAATCCCTCCAGGATTAAGTATTATGCCCTGTACAAACAATAGGATTTTCCGACAACATAATCCATGTTTTTTTTCCGACGGATGTTGGCTCAAACTTGTCTTGCATACACATGGTCACACAAATGTCGGAAATTCCGAACGTCAAGAACGCGGTGACGTACAACACGTACAACACATACAACGAGCTGAGAAAAATTAAGTTCAATAGCCAGTGCGGCTCTTCTGCTTGATTCCGAGCATTTGTGGAACATTGTGCGTCGAAATTGTGTACACACGATCAGAATTTACAAGAACGGATTTTGTTGTCGGAAAATTTGAGATCCAGATCTCAAATTTTGTGTGTCGGAAATTCCGATGGAAAATGTCCGATGGAGCCCACACACGGTCGGAATTTCTGACAACAAGCTCCCATCGAACATTTTCCGTCGGAAAATCTTATCGTGTGTACAGGGCATTACAATTCAGCTTAGCACTTCAGCAAATGCACAAAGTGAAAATCTACAACAGACTACTGCAACAAACTAAACAGATTACAGGTCTCCTGATTCCCCATAGAACATCTCTCATCCAGTCTGCTTCTCAATCTCACCACTCTGTATCATGCACTTTTCCTTCTCACAGTTGCATCCTCTCTCCTTAAACTTTCTCTCCTTCACCCCTCTTCTCCACCCCTATCACCCTCACTCCTGTCTTCACCGTATTACTGCACTCATCAGCTCCTGCTAATTTTGAACCCACATACCAATAAAACCTCCAGGACACTGAAAAGTGTCCCCCCCACATAAGTCACACTCCCATATCACCTCTCTCACCCTTCTACTTCTCCTAATGTCCGAAGATATTTCTCCAAATCCTAGAACGCCATCATTTAACTTTGGCCAACAATCTACACAATCTAATTTCTATTCCTCTTCTGCCTAGAACCAGCCTTCCCTTTTCCTGTGCCCTTTGGAATGCCCGCTCGGTTTGCAACAAACTTACTGTCCATGACCTATTTATCACAAACTCCTTCAACCTACTTGCAATTACGGAGACATGGCTTCAAGAATCTGACTTTCCTTCTCCTGCTTCCCTGTCCCATGGTGGCCTCCTGAGGACTCACACTCCCAGGCCTAGTGGACGGAAAGGAGCACTTTTCAGGTTCTTCATCCACCCCCTCTCTGTCCCTCTCCTCATTTGAAGCTCACTGTATT
This sequence comes from Lithobates sylvaticus, assembly GCA_028564925.1. Taxonomy (NCBI): domain Eukaryota; kingdom Metazoa; phylum Chordata; class Amphibia; order Anura; family Ranidae; genus Lithobates; species Lithobates sylvaticus. The sequence goes on from CM053037.1 coordinate 73,103,450, forward strand.
TGTCTATTTTCTCCAGTTTCATTGAGAATTGCTGTTATGTATCGGCCTCCTGGACCGGTATCATGCTTCCTTGACGACTTATTTGCCTGGCTACCTTACTCTCGCTCTTCTGAAATCCCAACAATCATTCTTGGTGACTTCAACATCCCTGTTAATCTTAACACTCCTGCTACTTCTAAATTTCTGAACCTAACCTCTTCTTTTCACCTGAAACAATGGGCAAACGCTTCTACTCTGTTGGCAACTGCCTTGACCTCAGATTCTCCTACCTATGCACTCCACGCAACCTCTCCAACATTTCCTTTCCTCTCTCTGATCACCACCTTATTAGTTTCACTCTCTCCTTGTCTTCCTCCTCTTTGCCTTCCAACTACCAAACAATTACCGTAGAAACCTTCACCATCTTAACCCTTCTCTTTTTTTTTCTGCTACAGATTGTCTCTATGCCAAAATCTCATCCTTGTCCTTGTCCTGCCCCAACCTGGCCAATTCTATCTACAACAGTTCACTGTCATCCACCCTGAATACCTTGGCCCCCCTCACTATGTACAGAATCAGGCCCGACCACTACAACCAGGCCCGGACCGGGGCCACCAGACTGCAAGTCCTTGCGGGGCACAAGGCTCTTTGAGCCCGCGCCGATCATGCAGCCTCTCCGTGGCCGCCCGGCTAGCAGTTACCAGCCCATCGGCGCCGGGGGGACGTAAACATAGAGGGGGGTGGAGCTAGATGAGAAGCCTTCGGCCTCTCCGCAGCTGCCCGTATGGGTCGGTGCCAGGGGGCGTGACTGCGAAGGAGGAGGAGCCAGAGCAGACACCTGCTGCTGACAACTTGAAGCCGGATAACAAAAAACGTGCAGCCCCGTGCTCTCCGCCACCCCCTGTAACCTGGATATGAGGAGCGGTGGTGGGCGGCTGCATATAGAAAATCATTCTCTCCATCTTCCTCTTGCAGTATCGGAATGCCTGCAAGAGGTAGAGGAGAAGCAGGAGACTGCAGGAGGAAGATGGAGAGAATGATTGTTCTATATGCAGCCGCTCCTCCTATCCTGCTTATTTCTGCTGCCCCCCCCCGGGCTCTCCTCCACACCACCCATACTCTTTGCCTCCTCATGCTCTCTGCCACCCCCCCCCCCCCCAGTGCTCTCCACCTCCACCATGCTCTCTGCCGCCCTCCCTATGCTCTCCGCCACCCCCCATGCTCTCTGCCACCCCCATGCTCTGCGCTCACCCCCCTTTGCTGTTCTTATCCCCCCACGCTCTCCGCTTCCCCCCTGTGCTCTCCACATCCCCCCATGCTCTCCACCAACCCCCCTGTGCTCTCCACATCCCCCCATGCTCGCCACCAGCCCCCCTGTGCTCTCCACCTCCCCCCATGCTCTCCACCTCCCCCATGCTCTCCACCTCCCCCCATGCTCTCCGCCACCCTCCCTGTGCTCTCCACCTCCCCCAATGCTCTCCACCAACCCCCCTGTGCTCTCCACACCCCCCCCCATGCTCTCCACCAGCCCCCCTGTGCTCTCCACTTCCCCCATGCTCTCCACCTCCCCCCATGCTCTCCGCCACCCTCCCTGTGCTCTCCACCTCCCCCCATGCTCTCCACCAACCCCCCTGTGCTCTCCACACCTCCCCCCCATGCTCTCCACCAGCCCCCCTGTGCTCTCCACCTCCCCCCATGCTCTCCGCCACCCTCCCTGTGCTCTCCACCTCCCCCCATGCTCTCCACCAACCCCCCTGTGCTCTCCACCTCCCCCCATGCTCTCCGCCACCCTCCCTGTGCTCTCCACCTCCCCCCATGCTTTCCGAGGCTCTCCCTGTGCTCTCCACTTCCCCCCATGCTCTCTGCTGCCCTCTCTGTGCTCTCCACCTCCCCCATTTGCTCTCCATCTCACCCCATGCTCTCCACCAGCCCCCTTGTGCTCTCCACCTTCCCCCCCATGCTCTCCGCTGCTTTCCCTGTGCTCGCCACCCCCCAATGCGCTCTCCACCTCCCCCCATGCTTTCCACCAGCCCCCCTGTGCTCTCCAACACCCCCCATACTCTCCGCCACCCTCCCTGTGCTCTACATCTCCCCCATGCTCTCCGCCGCCCTCCCTGTACTCTCCATCTTCTCCCCATGCTCTCCGCCACCCTCCCTGTGCTCGCCACCCCCCATGCGCTCTTCACATCCCCCCATGCTCTCTGCCACCTTCCCTATGCTCTCCATCTCCCCCCATGCTCTCAGCTGCTCTCCACCTCCACCCATGCTCTCCACCACCCTCCCTATGCTCTACACCTCCCCCCATGCTCTCTGCCGCCCTCCCTGTGCTCTCCATCTCCCCATGCTCTCCGCCACCCTCCCTGTGCTCCCCGTCTCCCCCCATGCTCTCCGATGCCCTCCCTGTGCTCTCCACCTCCCCCCATGCTCTCCACCTCCCCCCATGCTCTCCACCAGCCTCCCGGTGCGCTTCACCTCCCCCCATGCTCTCCACCCCCCCATGCTCTCTGCCGCCCTCCATGTGCTCCCCACCTCCCCCCATGCTCTCCGATGCCCTCACTGTGCTCTCCACCTCCCCCATGCTCTCCACCAGCCTCCCTGTGCTCTCCACCTTCCCCCCATGCTCTCTGCCGCCCTCACTGTGCTCGCCACCCCCCATGCACTCTTCACATCCCCCCATGCTCCCAGCTGCCCTCCCTGTGCTCTCCACCTCCCTGTGCTTTCCACCTCCCCCATGCTCTCCGCCGCCCTCCCTGTGTTCTCCACCTCCCCCTTGCTCTCCACCTGCCCCCCTGTGCTCTCCACCTCCCCCCCATGCTCTCCACCACCCCCCCTGTGCTCTCCACCACCCTCCCTGTGCTCTCCACCTCCCCCCATGCTCTCCGCTGCCACCCTGTGCTCTCCACCTCTCCCCCATGCTCTCCGCTGCCCCTTGTGCTCTCGCCCCACCCCATGTTCTCAAGGTTCTTCCCTGTGCTCTCCATCCCCCCATGCTCTTTCCTGGTCCCACCTCACCCCCCCCCACCTCTGCTGGGTTCCCCCCTCCCCTCTCTCAGGGGATCTGTCAGGGTGGAGAGTGGGGAAGGGGTCCATTAACATGTCATGGGCTGCTCAATCCAAAATGCCCGGGCCTATTTTTTGTCCCAGTCGGGGCCTGACTACAACCCTGGAAGACAGACATTACCAAAAGCCTCAGAAAACTGAGCCGTGCTCTTGAGCGTCTGTGGGGTAAGACAAAGTCACAGCAAGATTTCAGTCAATATAAATCTGCCCTCCAAAAATACCATTCCTGTCTCCACGCTGCCAAACAGACTTACTTTATCAATCTTGTGAACACCCTCTCACGCAGTCCCCGTCAACTCTTTTCTACCTTTAATGCTCTACTTCGTCCGCGATTACCTCCACCCACTAGCTTACTAAATCAAATCATTATTCAACCAAAAAAATTATGTTAGAGCAATTACTCCAAAGTAAATAATAAATAACACATTATCTTCTCCAATTCCACAACATGTCTGGTTGACGAACGGCCATTCAGAAACTAACTGAAAAGCACAAAATGAGAAGCGCAAACTGAAAAGCGCTAAATGAAAAATGTGAAAAGAAAAGCGCGAATCAACACTCATCAAACTTCTACTAACACGAAATTAGCAGAAGGAGCCCTAAGGTTGGAGCAAAAGAGCTGAAAAAACACGTAGTACGTCTAGTATGTCACTACGTTCGTAATTGTTGGCCAACATTTGTGTGACTGTGTGTATGCAAGACAAGTATGTGTACGAGGCATTAGTCTACAACCGACTGAGCGACCATCTCATTGAGAATAACCTTCTTGATCCCCTTCAGTCTGGATTTTGTCCACAGCACTCCACAGAAACTGCTCTCCTAAAACTCACAAACGACTTACAGCTAAAACCATTATTCCGTACTCTTACTCTTGGACCTCTCCGCTGCCTTTGATACAGTTGATCACCCCTTCCTGTGCTCTCTGTTGGTTCAAATCTTACCTATCTCACCTCACCTTCAGTGTCACTTACAACTCTACTTCCTCCTCTCCAACACCTCTTACCGTTGGGGTCCCCCAAGGTTCTGTCCTTGGACCTCTACTATACTCAATCTACACATCCTCCCTGGGTCAGCTGATAGCCTCACATGGCTTCCACTACCATTTACCATTTATATGCCAATGACACCCAAATCTATCTCTCTACCCCTCAGCTCACCCCATCAGTCTCCTCACACATCACTGATTTACTAACAGACATATCAGCCTGGATGTCACACCACTTCCTCAAATTGAATCTATCTAAAACCGAGCTCATAATATTCCTCCCCCACGTGGCCCTTCCCCTGACTTCTCTATCAAGATCAATGGCACAACTATCAGTCTGTCCCCACATGCCAGGATGCTAGGGGTAACCCTAGACTCTGAACTGTCCTTTTAGGCCCACATCCAATCCCTGTCCAAATTATGCCGCCATAGCCTCCGCAACATCTCTAGAATACGCCCCTTTTTAACCAATGACACCACCAAGCTTCTAATTCACTCCCTGGTCATAACTCGCCTTGACTACTGCAACTCACTCCTCATTGGATTACCTTTACATACACTATCCCCCCTTAAGTCCATAATGAATGCTGCTACAAGACTCATCCACCTTACCAACCGTCCTCCACCCCTCTCTGCCAATCCCTGCACTGGCTTCCACTCACCCAACGAATAAAATTCAAAATACTAACAATAATTTACAAAGCCGTCCACAACTCTGCCCCCAGCTACATCACCAACCTAGTCTCAAAATACCAACCAAGCCGCTCTCTTCGGTCCTCCCAAGACCTCCTGCTCTCTAGCTCCCTTGTCACCTCCTCCTATGCTCGCCCACAGGATTTCTCCAGAGCTTCTCCCATCCTTTGGAACTCTCTACCCCAATCTGTCTGACTGTCCCCTAATCTATCCTTCTTTAGACGATCACTAAAAACCCTTCTCTTTAAAGAAGCTTATCCTCCTTCTAACTAATACACTGTTTTACTTTCTCCATCAGCTCATCCCCCACAGCTATTACCTTTTGTATCAATTGACCCTCCCTCCTAGGTTGTAAGCTCTAGCGAGCAGGGCCCTCTGATTCCTCTTGTACCAAATTGTAATGTAACTGTAATGTCTGCCTTCACTTTGTTAAGTGCAGCGCAAACTGTTGGCGCTATATAAATCCTGTATAATAATAATCACATTTTAAAGTTGGAATGTATGGTTGCTGAGGCATCAGTAATATTAAGACAGAATATGCAGAATATAAATGCAACAAGTAATGAAAACCACCTGAGCCCCACATCCTTGGATTCTTAAGGCAAAACATTTATTTACACCAGTGGCCTCGATATACTGCGGGCACTGGTGTGTCCCATGAAGAGAGTGGTGGCGATGCATCATTAACCACTTAAGTCCAGGACCATCTGGCTGGCCAAAGACCAGAGCACTTTTTGCGATTTGGCACTGCGTCGCTTTAACTGACAATTGCGCGGTCGTGCAATGTGGCTCCCAAACACAATTGACGTCATTTTTTTCCTCACAAATAGAGCTTTCTTTTGGTTGTATTTGATCACCTCTGCGGTTTTTTATTTTTTGCGCTATAAACAAAAAAATAACGAACATTTTGAAAAAAACACATTATTTTTAACTTTTTGTTATAATAAATATCCTCAAAAAATATATAAATTTTTTCCTAAGTTTTCTTGTATTCTTCTACATATTTTTGGCAAAAAAATCGCAATAAGCGTTTATTGATTGGTTCGCGCAAAAGTTAAAGCGTCTACAAAATAGGGGATAGTTTTATGGAATTTTTATTAATAATTTTTTTTTTTACTAGGAATAGTGGCGATCAGCGATTTTTATCGTGACTGCGGACTATTTTGACACATTTTTGGGACCATTGGCATTAATACAACGATCAATGCTAAAAAATTGCATGTGCCCGCAAGCCGCCTCTTAAAGGGCAACGTACAGGTACGTTAATCTGCCTGTATGTGCCCTTCTGCCGCAGTATACAGTGGTGTGAAAAAGTGTTTGCCCCCTTCCTCATTTCCTGTTCCTTTGCATGTTTGTCACACTTAAGTGTTTCGGAACATCAAACCAATTTAAACAATAGTCAAGGACAACACAAGTAAACACAAAATGCAATTTGTAAATGAAGGTGTTTATTATTAAAGGTGAAAAAAAATCCAAACCATCATGGCCCTGTGTGAAAAAGTGATTGCCCCCCTTGTTAAAACATACTATAACTGTGGTTGTCCACACCTGAGTTCAATTTCTCTAGCCACACCCAGGCCTGATTATTGCCACACCTGTTCACAATCAAGGCATCACTTAAATAGGAGCTGCTTGACACAGTAAGGTCCACCAGAAGATCCTTAAAAGCTACACATCATGCCGAGACCCAAAGAAATTCAGGAACAATTGAGAAAGAAAGTAATTGAGATCTATCAGTCTGGAAAGGGTTATAAAGCCATTTCCAAAGCTTTGGGAATCCAGCGAACCACAGTGAGAGCCATTATCCACAAATGGCGAAGACATGGAACAGTGGTGAACCTTCCCAGGAGTGGCCGGCCGCCCAAAATTACCCCAAGAGCGCAGCGACGACTCATCCAAGAGGTCACAAAAGACCCCACAACAACGTCCAAGGAACTGCAGGCCTCACTTGCCTCAGTTAAGGTCAGCGTTCATGCCTCCACCATCAGGAAAAGACTGGGCAAAAATGGCCTGCATGGCAGAGTTCCAAGGAGAAAACCACTGCTGAGCAAAAAGAACATCAAAGCTCGTCTCAATTTCTCCACAACACATCTTGATGATCCCCAAGACTTTTGGGACAACATTCTGTGGACCGATGAGACAAAAGTGGAACTCTTTGGAAGGTGTGTGTCCAAGTATATCTGGCGTAGAAGGAACACTGCATTTCAGAAAAAGAACATTATACCAACAGTAAAATATGGTGGTGGTAGTGTGATGGTCTGGGGCTGTTTTGCTGCTTCAGGACCTGGAAGACTTGCCGTGATAAAAGGAACTATGAATTCTGCTGTCTACCAAGAGATCCTGAAGGAGAATGTCCGACCATCTGTTCGTGTACTCAAGCTGAAACGAACTTGGGTTCTGCAGCAGGACAATGATCCTAAACACACCAGCAAGTCCACCACCGAATGGCTGAAGAAAAACAAAATGAAGACTTTGGAGTGGCCTAGCCAAAGTCCAGACCTGAATCCTATTGAGATGTTGTGGTATGACCTTAAAAAGGCCGTTCATGCTCGAAAACCCTCTAATGTAACTGAATTAGGACAATTCTGCAAAGATGAGTGGGCCAAAATTCCTCCAGGACGCTGTAAAAGCCTCATTGCACGTTATCGCAAACGCTTGGTTGCAGTTGTTGCTGCTAAGGGTGGCCCAACCAGTTATTAGGTTTAGGGGGCAATCACTTTTTCACACAGGGCCATGATGGTTTGGATTTTTTTTCACCTTTAATAATAAACACCTTCATTTACAAATTGCATTTTGTGTTTACTTGTGTTGTCCTTGACTATTGTTTAAATTGGTTTGATGTTCCGAAACACTTAAGTGTGACAAACATGCAAAGGAACAGGAAATGAGGAAGGGGGCAAACACTTTTTCACACCACTGTATGTGCATAAGGCGGTCGGGAAGCGGTTAATGACACAATTGTTTTCTACTTTCTCTAGGGTTAAGCCAGCTCACCTGATGTGGCGTGAATAAGTCCCAAGAACCCAAGGCTGTGGAGTGCAGGCGGCTTGCATTACTTTGTTGCATTTATATTGTACAAACATTCTTTGCATACTCTGTCTAAGCCCCCATTCACACTTGAGCAATGTAAAGCACATTTGCCGAAGCACTTAGGCTGCATTCACACCTGAGCGTAGCGTTTTCAGGCAGAAAATCGCGCGAATTGCAGCGTTTTTTCGAGTGACAAAAAAGGGTCCGGAACTTGTTTGAGCTTCAGGCGTAGGGCTTCAGGCATTTTGGAGTGGAGATGTGAACCATCTCCATAGAGATTAATGTATTTTTTCCCCTCTAGCGTTTTGTAGCTTCAGACTTCAGGCGACAAAACGCTCAGGTGTGAATGCAGCCTTAAATGCACGACACTCAGATTTTCATGTTATACTATTGTGCTTGTTCACACCTGTCACTCGAAGCACAGAAAAAAAACAAAAAAAAAACAGGATCTTTGGGACACAATTGCACATTTTTGGCCCCAAAAGATTTTAATGGGAGCACCTGAAAAAAAAAAAACAATTTTGCACCTATCTCCTCCCCCTAGTGACTAACTTTCCATTGATCAAAACAAAAATGTTTACCCCTAAAAACACTGATGCAAATGTGCAAAAAAACAACCAAGGATGCCAACGTTCAGGTGTGAATGTAGCATTAAAGAATGTAGATCTTAGAAAGTGTCATAGGCATGTGATTACCAGCCCAGGATGCTCTTGAGAAAGTACAAATTCCTTGTAGAAAGGAGATTTTGACCCATTGACCTTAACCCACAGCAGCACCATATACATGCATTGTATTTTAGAGTGATGGGGGCTGCAGGAATATACAGATTCTTCTTATAACAAAAACACAAATAATTAACTAGAGAAAAACTCACCCAAGCTCTACCGCTATAAAGTATAGTTGGTGTGTAGAGTAGTCGGTGCTCTGGCAAATTAAGCTCACAAAAGATCCATAGAAAGTACAACTCGACAGCTTCTCCACAGAAAATATTTATTTGAACATTACAGCAATAACATCATCCAAAATACTGACGCGTTTCGGCCTTAGGCCTTCATCAAAAGCAGAAAAATATAACATAAAAAAAAGTGTCTATAAGGGAAGCAGCCCTTGTAAGGTATGAAGGGCATAAATGACTTAATTAAAAAATAAACCCATTAATTGGTTACAGGTGGAGACTACAGTACATTCCTTTCTCATAATCTTCATGATCAGAGCAGTTCCTTTTTGCTCGCACAAACTCCCCCACTGGTAGTGCATGATCTGATCAGTCATCATCTGATCATGAAGCTTATGAAAAAGAATGTACTGTACCCTATCCCTCTTCCCTACCCCCCCCCCCCCCCAATCACACCCGTTGGTTATTGAATTGCATTTAATTATGTTTGAAACATTGCATGCTGTTTTCAGGCACGGTGCCATATAGGACGTGCGGGACAGGGGTCTAACTCAGGCACTGCACGTCAGAAATTGTGCCTCTAGTTCAGTAAAGTGACTTGGCAATGCTATCAGGGGAAAGCAGCGTTATGCATGACGTGGTGTTTTGGGGAACTTTTCTTCGCACATGTGGTGTATTTATGCGCTGTCACAGTACAGGGTGGAATTACCCCAATTAAGTATTTAGTTTTTTATATATTTTATATAAAATAGAGTATATTTTTCAACAAAAAAAGTGACTGCTTTTGTTTGGATGCAGTCACTGTTCAGTTGATAATCTTCCACCCAGCCCTTCGAGTGCTTCAACTTCATTTGAAAATTGGCGGGCCCAGTGGTGCCGACAACTTGCTGAATCCACCAAAGTTTGAGCTGTGTATGGTCATTGGTCACCTTTACACCTGAATGGAACTACTTTGTAAACAATGACTGTTAACTGTCCAGAAACCAGAGAAGCATGGGGTTGTCAGGGACTGGCTTTAATTCCAGCTGGTGGCACAAATGGCTCATAATTTTTATTAAAAAAAGAGTGTAAAGAAAGGTTCACATAATTATTACTGATATTTTGGGTTATTCAGACATCCCAAGTCTCCCGCATTTCAGGCACCCGCAAGTGCTGCCCGATATCCCGGCTGTGGGGCTGATCCTGGATTGTCCCCTGTGTGTTACTATGCTCAGTTTATGAATGGACAGGAGCCGCTGTCTTCTGTCCATTCATCTTCAAGGCTGAGAAAGGACTGGGGAATCTCTGCCCTCAGCTTCTTTCTCTGTCTCAAAGGGGAGATGTCAGGGTTCTGATTAGACCCCTGATATCTCACCAAAGGCCCTCCCCCCACCCCTTCTTCCCCAGAAGCACTGTGAAAAAAAATATTTTAAAAAAATTATTTAAAGAAAATAATAAACATAATTGTAAAATAATAGAGAAAATAGTAAAAACAAAAAACTACTGGCACACTGCTCTACTGTCACTGTCCGCTACCCCAACCCCCAATCTTTGTGAAAAACAAAAACTAAAAAAATGTATTGTAAAAAAAATAATTATAAAAATAAAGAACTACTGACACCGTCCACTGCCCTACTGACACCATCCTGCACATACTACTCACCGCTGTACACTCTGCACTCCTCTTCTGCACATACTACTTATCGCCATACACCGCCATACATTTGGCTGGCCAAAGACCAGAGCACTTTTTTGCGATTTGGCACTGCGTCGCTTTAACTGAAAATTGTGCGGTCATGCGACGTGGCTCCCAAACAAAACTGACGTCCTTTTCCCACCAATAGAGCTTTCTTTTGGTGGTATTTGATCGCCTCTGCGGTTTTTATTATTTGCTCTATAAACAAAAAAAAAAAAAAGCGACAATTTTGAAAAAAACACATTATTTTTTACTTTTTGCTATAATAAATATATCCCAAAAAATATATAAAAAAAACTATTTTTTTCCTCAGTTTAGGCCGATACGTATTCTTCTACATATTTTTGGTAAAAAAAATCGCAATAAGTGTTTATTGATTGGTTTGACCAAAAGTTATAGCGTCTACAAAATAGGGGATAGTTTTATGGCATTTTTTAATTAATACTTTTTTTTTTTTACTAGTAATGGCGGCAATCAGCGATTTTTATTATGACTGCGACATTATGGCCAACACATCGGACAATTTTGACACGTTTTTGGGACCATTCACATTTATACAGCTATCAGATTAAAATGCATTGATTACTGTGTAAATGTGACTGGCAGTGAAGAGGTTAACACTAGGGGGCACTGTAGGGGTTAAGTGTGTCCTAGGGAGTGATTCTAACTGTGGGGAGGAGGGGCTACGTGTGACACATCACTGATCACCGCTCCCGATTACAGGAAGCTATGATCAGTGACAGTGTCACTAGGCAGAACAGAACGGGGAAATGCTTGTTTACAATAGCATTTCCCCATTCTTCCTCTCTGTAAGACGATCGCGGGTATCCCCGCGGACATCTAGTCACGGATTTTGTGGTTGGAATTTCCGACCATGTGTACGGGGGCTAAGGCCCCTTTCACATGGGAAGGATCCACTCAGCGGACTCCGCTAGCTCAGCGGTGGATTGCTCCGTTGATCCTGCTGAGTCGGTGGATGACAGGTCCGTCTCTGCTCACTGTGCAGGGACAGACCTGTCAGAGCTCCGTTGATCTCTATAGGAAGATCGGATGAAAACGGACAGCATGTCCATTTTCATCTGATCTGATCTGCTGGACGGATGGCGAACGTATAGACATCTGTCTGTTTTGAGCAGATCTCATTGGATGGCAGGCGGGTGTCAGCGGACACATCTCCGCTGATATCTGCCTGCCCATACAAGTCAATGGGTAGCCCGATCGGATCCGCCTGAAAAACGGACAGGCGTATCCGAGTGGGTCTATCCTGTGAAAGGGGCCTAAACCAACAAGCATTTGCATTCATCCCATCATTATTACTTAGTGAGATCTATGTGGCATACAAAGAAAGACAACTGCTCACCAAATTCTTTTACTTGGGGAGTTACATTGAGGTTAAAGCGGAGTTCCAGTCGGGGAATTTTTTTTTTTTAAATACTGTAGCTGCTGACTTTTAATATAATGGCACTTACCTGTCCAGGGATCCTGTGATGTCGGCACCCCAAGCTGGTTCGTCCATCGGCTTTGGGTGCAGGGGCTGGCATTGCAAGTAAGGGAAACCGATAGTAAAGCCTTCAGGCTTCACAGCGGGTTTCCTACCGCGCATGCGTAAGTCATGCTGCACTTCCTGAATGGGACCGCCATCTTCTGGGACACACACAGGTCCCAGAAGGCAACAGGGGGGAAGGAAGAGGGGCCGGACATGACGTTGATTCCCAATGGCAATCTTACCAGGAAGTGGGAGCGGGTATCTGTCAAAACCAGGTACCTGCCCCCCCCCCCCCCCAAAGTGCTAAATGTGGCAGTGGAAGGGGGGGGTGCGAACGCGGAGCTTCGATTTAAAGTGATTCATTGCCCATGCATAAAAACGTAGGGATACCTTTATAAAGTGCTGCTTCTTTCTCTCAAACATTTAAGCCAAACAAACTAAATAGAGCGGTTACTGAGATGCAGATATCGACTTTCTGACAAAAGTCAGCAGCTAAACACCTCATCTCCCACTCTTGCCACTAATATATGCAACAGTTAAAACAGTTACGTGTGAATATTAGGCTTCATTTAGACAGTAGGGTGACCACATTTCCAAACTGTCATTCAGGGACAATTTTGCCAAGGACCCGGGGGGGGGGGGGGGGGGGGGGGGGGGGGGGGGGGCTGGAGGATGTTGAATGTAGTCTCGGAGTTGACGGGGATTTCAGTGGCGAGTGATTTGTCAGGTGAATGGCTGGTTTTAGCATCATATTATTTCTATTACTACATTGTAATATATAATGATGATAGTTCAACTCACCATAATGCAGAATCATGAGCTTCTCACTTGCCACCAGATGCAGCATGCCACCGTCATCTGCTACCAGATGTAGCACCGTAGCCTGCCTCCAGATGCAGCAGTGTCACTTGCCCCCGTGGCAGTGCAGCCCCGGGACCTGTTTTAGAGCATGCTGGAGTGGTACCAGAGAAGATAGAGGAGGTGGGTGGCAGTGGACTCTCTAGAATTGGTGTCACCCCACCGCTGTGGTAAAACATGGTGTCTACTCCTGCCAAGTAAAGTACCCCCTCAGTACAGACCCCCCTTCATTAAGTATAGACTCCCCCACTAAGTAAAGACCCCCTCCCTCAGTATAGATCCCCTCCCCCAGTACAGACCCCCCAATAAGTACAGACCACCCTAATAAGTACAGACCACCCCAGTACAGACCGCCTTAAGTACAGAACACCCCCCCCCCAATAAGTACAGACCCCCCTCAGTACAGAACCCCCCCAATAAGTACAGACCCTCCTCAGTACAGACTCCCCCAAAAAGTACAGAACCCCCCCAATAAGTACAGACCCCCCTCAGTACAGAACCCTCCCATAAGTACAGAACCCCCTCAGTACAGACTGCCCCAATAAGTACAGACCCCCCTCAGTACAGACCGCACCAATAAGTACAGACCCCCTCAGCACAGACCGCCCCAATAAGTACAGACCCCCCCTCAGCACAGACCGCCCCAATAAGTACAGACCACCCTCAGTACAGACCCCCCCAAAAAGTACAGAACCCCCCAATAAGTACAGACCCCCCTCAGTACAGAACCCCCCTCAGTACAGAACCCCCCTCAGTACAGACCCCCCAAAAAGTACAGAACCCCCCTCAGTACAGAACCCCCCCATAAGTACAGACCGCCCCAATAACTACAGACCCCCCTCAGCACAGAACGCCCCAATAAGTACAGACCCCCCTTCAGCACAGAACCCCCCCAATAAGTACAGACCACCCTCAGTACAGAACCCCCAATAAGTACAGGCCCCCCTCAGTACAGAACCCCCCCCAATAAGTACAGACCCCTCTCAGTACAAAACCTCCCCAATTAGTACAGATCCACCTCAGTACAGATCCCCCGCTACGTACAGAGTTGCTCGGGCGGGGGGGCGGTCTCAGCTCCCCTCGACTCAGGCGTGCTCTGCTGTGCTCGGGCGGGGGGCGGTCTCAGCTTCCCTCGGCTCGTGCGGGGGGCGGTCTCAGCTCCCCTCGGCTCGGGCGGGGGGGCGGTCTCAGCTCCCCTCGGCTCGGGCGGGGGGACGGTCTCAGCTCCCCTCGGCTCGGGCGGGGGGGGCGGTCTCAGCTCCCCTCGGCTCGGGCGGGGGGCGGTCTCAGCTCCCCTCGGCTCAGGCGAGGGGGGCGGGCTCGGCTGGGCTCAGCTGGGCGCGGCTGTGCTCGGTGGGGGAGGAGGTGGGCAGGCTCAGCTCCTCTCGGCTAGGCCCGGGTATGGCTGTGTGGGGCGGAGGCAGATGGAGCTGGAGGCAGAGCGAGCGCCAGCGATAGCGGGGTTTGCTCGCTCTGTCATTTTCATTCCGGGACACTATTGTCCCGGAATGAAGGTGCCCGGGACAGACCTGCTAATTGCGGGAATGTCCCAGGCAATCCGGGACACGTGGGCACCCTATTAGACAGGTGCTTGAGTGGCAAAAATGTGCAGTTGAGCCGTGTTTGATGCCCGCCAAACCCCCGCCCCCCCCCCCCCTTTAGCTGCAGTAGGCATCAGACGGGGGTGCCTACATGCCACGGTTGCGATGCTTTGAAGTTTACTGGACATGTAGCAATTGTTGAGCTGCAAGCCCACCAAACACTACACACTCTTTTAAAATATTTTATTGATAACAATACAGTACATATTATTAGTACAAATTTTGAAGTTAAATAAGATAGACATATATATGTGAAAGGCTTCTCGAACATCATATATAGATGAACATATATTATTTGCTATTTTCTTTATAATTCTTAATATAATATATATTATTCATATATGATTTTAATCAATATCTTTCAAACAAACAACAGATTTAGTATAAAGTTGAACAAAGAAAGTAATTAATTGTTTATAGAATAACCTTAGTTTGAGTTGAATAACAACAATGTAATCTATTAGTCTATACGTTAATAAATAATGAGATAGTTGGATAATGGTTTAGTATAACCAGGGCCAAGATCCGGCTATATGGCTTGGCTTATCCTGGAGAAGAAAAAAAGAAAAAAAAAAAAAAAAGATTTGACTATCTCAATTATGTATATTATAGGTTTGTTCTAGAGGAAAAATATTCAATTTGTGATAAATTAGATTAGATTACAATGTATTAAAATATCATTAAGTCTTTGATGTGAAGAAAATTTTAAGAGTAGATGTAAAATAAGTGAAAGAACGGGAAATGGAGGGGGGTTGGAATAAGGGAGAGTTCTCCAGAGGGAATTGATACTTTGGTTAATCATATATTGTTTTATATTAAAACAAGTAAGGCCCCTTTCACACTGGGGCGGGGAGCTGCGGTGACGGTAAAGCAGCGCTATATTTAGCGCTGCTTTACCGTCGTTTTAACCGCGGTATTCGGCCGCTCGCGGTGCGGTTTTACCCCCCGCGAGCGGCCGAAAAAAGGGTTAAACACCCCCGCAGAGTGCCGCCGTAGCGGCGCTTTGCGGCGGTATTGCTGCGGTTTTACCGCGGTTTCCCATTCAAATCAATGGGAAGGAGCGGTATAGGAGCGGTGAACACACCGCTCCTATACCGCTCCAAAGATGCTGCTAGCAGGACTTTTTTTGCCGTCCTGCTAGCGCACCGCTCCAGTGTGAAAGCCCGCCGGCTTTCACACTGGAGGTAAAGGGGCCGGATTTTTTCAGGCGGTGAACAGGCGCTATTTTTAGCGCTGTACCGCATGAAAAACGCCCCAGTGTGAAAGGGGCCTAATAGTAAATATCAGACATCTTCAGGGTAGTAAAAGTGTACAATCGGAACCTGGTGGTAGGTGATGATTTATCCATGGACGCCAGAATGGTTGGAATTTGGAAAATGTATTTAGTAAGATCGCTTCAGTTTTAGCATGAATCATTGCTTGTGTCACTCTGTGTTTGGCCGATACTATGCATAGTGTGGTTGATTTCCAAGATTTTTCTATGGATTGTTTTGCTGCAGTGGTAACATATAATAAAAGTTTGAATTGACGTTGTGTCAAGATTTGTGGTTTATTATTTAGAAGAGCTATCGTTGGATCAGGGGGTATGAAGCATTCGAACATGGATGAGAGTATGTTAAATATTTCAGACCAAAAGGTACGTACTATGGGACAGGTCCACCAAATATGTAAGTGAGTACCAGGGTCACTACAGCCTCTGAAGCAATGTGCTGGGTATTGAGGGTGAAATTTAGAAATTCTTGCCGGAACAAGGTACCATCTGGTAAGTACCTTATAATTAGTTTCGCTACACACTCAAGCAAATGAAGGCCTCTTGAGCCCCTATAGGGAAAGAGAGCCTTGACTGATGGGGGCATGGCCAGGTGCTGGGCAATGTGTGTGAATGGTCACCAAGGATTTGTCAAACTATGGGGGATGGGCTGTGCCTGAGCTCAGAAAAAGTATTGCCCCAGGGAATTCTGGGCCTTTTAGAAGAATGTGGCTGGAAGAGCTGAAGACCCCTCCCTACCATGGACACTGATCTCCTGCTGGCCAGGGTCCACGAGCTGGCGCTCTAAGGTCAGGCTGACTGGCTGTTTGCCCTTCTCTCCCCTGCAATGGCATCCTCTCCTGCTCCCCTGCCACCTGCGGACTCTGCTGTGGTGCCTGCTGCATCCAGGGCCCAGAGGCGCGCTGCCCACCATCCCGTTTGAGCCCTAGTCCTTTCAGGGCTACTTATACTGCGGCCTGTTCTCCCCCTTCCCCCAGAGCCACTGATGTGCCAGGTGACGGCTCTCCCCCTCCTAGGGTGCACAGATCTTCTGCCCATCGCCACCGGGGTTCCACCAGTGCATTCTGCCTTACCTGTGCCATCTGCTTATCCGCATCTCCCTGCGCCCGGCTGGGTGGGAGATTGCCAAGCTTTACCTGATGCTCACCTCTTGCCTCTGACTACTGCCTACCCGCATCTCCCTGCGCTCGGTGGGCCGGGAGATTGCCAAACTTCACCTGACTACTGCCTACCCGCATCTCCCTGCACCTGGCTAGGTAGGAGATTCACATCTGCTGCCTGCCACCACATCCTTGCCTTTGTCTGCTGCGCGGCCTCGTCTCCCTACGCCCGGCAGGACTGGAGTTTCCTACGCCACTCCCATGATGTTGGCTGCACCTGCTATAGGTCCTCCATCCAGAGTCTCCGGTTGCTCTCGATGCTGCACGGCTGCTGTCCTCGGCCACCCGGGCTCATCAGGGTCAGTGGCCGGACCTCCACCCCTGGATCTTTCCTTCTGTCATCATCCATCTGTCTCGCCAGGCACTACCATTCCTCAAGGAAATGGATGTCGCAGGCCTCTGCCGACCCCTCCCTCAGACGATCCTGCACCAGCGTTCCTCCTGGATCTACTGCTGGTCACCCTTCTTCAGCTCCACCTCAGCGCATCAGTGAGTATAATTGTGATTTGATTCGGGGTAGGTCCAGTGATGCTGCCGTATCGGGCCCACCAGACGAATGCATATTCACGGTCGTAAAATCGGTCCTGTCCTGCATGGGCGTGTCGGTTCGAGCGGTTAGTTCGGGCTTCGTTGCAGGTGGCGCTTTTTGGGCGCTTTCGCCGACCGTCACGCACCTGTCCGAGGACGTCAAGGACAAGATCTGGCAGGGCAAATTTATTGATTTTCTCACGCTAGTCCCTCCTGACAGGGAGACGTTCTATAAATCTCATCGGGTTGACGTTGCGGCGCAGGGCAACAAATTAAAACAGCTGTCTCGGACGTTCAGAAACTGGCTGCAGAGGTTCTGTGTGAGTGCTTTGTGAGCGGCTCCCGGAGTTGGCCGCATCTCTCTTTTGCTAGCTGGATCTCATTTGGGGTGCCTATAAAGTTTATGGGGGTCAGTGTTGGTTTCACTACAACACCCAGTTTCGCCAAAAAATGGCGACAAGTAAGGAGTTTTGTTTTGATTGCCAAGACGGTAGCCTGTGGTTATTGCTCATGTGACCCCACAGGCCTTCATCCTTTCAGTCCCCAGCGGCCGCTCTCTCCGGAGCATCGGCTGCCCCCAAAAAAGGTCTATGCTGGCTGTTCAATGAGAGCCACTGCAAGTGGTACACTGCATGCTGTTTTAAGCACGAATGCTCACGTTGCGGGGATGCTCACCCAGCCAGTCTGTGTTTCCGAAAGGGCAAACAACCACTTTCAAGGGCGGGGGCCAAGCCTGACCTTTCTAAACCAGAGGACGCCAGTGAACGTCTTAGAGATGCTTACCTGGCTAGACTGGTACCCCCTTCATAGGGAGGCCTTGATCTTGAGAGACGGTTTGGACCGTGGTTTTTGGATCCCCTTCACTTCTTCCGACGAGCCTACCATCGCATCTAATTTGAAATCCGCTGTTCAATTAGAGTCCGCCGTAGCCGAGAGGCTTCAGAAGGCCCCTTTTACACGCATTGGGGCTGCTACCACTGCTTCTGGTATGGGTTTCTCCGATACAGAGCTCCAGCCTCTGGCTATGTGGGAATCATCTTGTTTTTCTTTGTACGTCCGCCCACACCTGTTTTGATTTTCAGATTTTTACCCAGCTTTAGGCCCCTTTCACACGGGACGGATCCGTATGGATCCGCCCCGTCAAGATCTGCTGCTCAGCGGGGATCGCTCAGCTGATCCCCGCTGAGCCGGCTGATGACAGGGCGGTCGCTGTACACTGTGCAGGGACCGCCCTGTCAGTTCTCCGCTCTCATCTATGGGGGATCGGATGAGCACAGACCGTCTGTCCGTGTTCATCCGATCCGCTCTGCAGACGGATGGAAAAATAGGGTTTTCCTCCGTCTGCAGAATCGGACAATAGCGGAGGCGGACGATAGCGGGTGTCAGCGGATGCTCATCTACTGACACCCGCTATCCCATAGGGATGCATGTATGTCCGTTTTTTTTTCATCCAAAAATGGATGGATGAAAAACGGACATACGGTCCACACGTGTGAAAGGGGCCTTAATCTGGATTGTTGGAGATTCCTTCATTTACTGGGCCACTCGTCAGTCGGAAGTTCGGAGCTATGGGAAGAATTTGGGTTTAACCTATGGTATCACCAGAATCTATTGGCTTGGGCTCCGTGGGTTACGCTGGCCTCAGGTCCTCCCAGAGTGTTTACATCTTCGTTCTCATGTTTCCGGACCCTTTATCTTGATTCTTCACGCTGAAGGGAACAACGTAAATTATACATGTTCCGTGGACCTTATCTCCACTATCAAGCGAGACATCGCTCATTGTTATGCGGTCTATACCAACTTGGTTCTCATATGGTCTGAGATCATGCCTCGCTTGCTGTGGGCCCGGGAAATCTCTGGCCCCCGATTGGAACGCTTCCGTTGAAAGGTTAATGCACAGGTCGCCAAGTTTGTTCGGCAGATTGGGGGGTTTGTAACCCGGGAGGATTTGGAGGGTGCTAATGACGATCTTCTATGATCAGATGACGTTCACCTTAATGATATTGGCTTGGACATTTTCAACCTTGGCCTTTAGTGTCGTGTGGAACAGGCGGTGGCTGTGGTGGGGCGCCCGTCAGTTAACTACTGACGTGCAAGTGGGGGTTTCTTGACCTTGCCAGCATTAAAGTTGCTGTAATGGACTATGCCCTTGATGGAAAATTGGAAGTAGGCTGTCTGTCCAGCACTTATGGTAAGGACAGGCCCCTTTTGGAATTGCGTGCTCACAGTACAACTGTGACTGGCACTGGTTTAAAAGTGTTCACATGTTATGTGTTGGAATTTAAATAAAGCTGTGGCCTTGCCCTTTCTAACCTAATGGTTGTAAGCGTGTTTCTTAAATGGGGTGAGGGGGCAAGGGTGGAGGGTTTATCCCATTATGTTACAGTTGATTCATACCTAGGCCCATTGCGCCTCAGCAGTCATAGGCTTGAGCGCAGAAAATGCATCGCTACTGCATCCAATGCATGAGATTTGGCGCATTTGTTGGCAAAAACGCAGTTAAAACAGGCAATGAGGAGGTATCACATCGCTTCCCCAATGCCTGTCAGTAGCACATCTAAATCTACCCCTACAGTAAAAACAGAGGTCCCCTTGACATGAAGGTTTTGTGTGACAGCTTGATTTTACCATCTGTATAACACAACCAAATTTACTAGGTATAGGCAATCTACATAATGTAGTAATGTGTGCTGTTGGACTACCTTTATCTATCCCTGATTGTCCTACTCATCCAGCATCTTGTATTATAACAAACGGAAACTGTAGCTCAGCTTTTACCATCCCCCATAATGGTCTCTTAAAATGCAGAGACAAAGGAAGGGTCAGTCGCCAACTTGTAGCTCAGGAATGATACAGGTCTACAGGATTACCCAAACAACAGAACAAAGGATGGAATCCACAAACAGCCCG
The DNA here is from genome assembly GCA_028564925.1 of Lithobates sylvaticus. Taxonomy (NCBI): domain Eukaryota; kingdom Metazoa; phylum Chordata; class Amphibia; order Anura; family Ranidae; genus Lithobates; species Lithobates sylvaticus. The sequence goes on from CM053037.1 coordinate 73,123,580, forward strand.
CAGCATAGTTCTGTAATGGTGAGAGCATGTAAAAGCTAAGGGCCATTTAGGAATGTCCCAACCTTATAATTTCAGGAACATGCAGGTGTTGTCAATTTACAGAGATCCAGCCAGACCAGTATGACCATTCCTATTAATCTCTATAATTATCTAACGGACTTGCCTATAAATTTGCAGTTTAGTTATTTAGAGTTATTTGTTTTTAAGATGTTGACTGCAATCACTAAGATATTTTACATTACATATTCATATAGTCCTATCCTAGCACATTAGGGCTCTTTCACATGGGGCGGATCAGTGCAGATCCGCCCCGTGGATAGCCGCTTGCTCAGCGGGGATCGCCGGAGCGATCTCCGCTGAGCAGGAAGATGACAGGTCCGTCTCTGCACACAGCGCAGGGACGGACCTGTCAGAGCACCGCTCTCCCCTAAGGGAGATCGGGTGATGACGGACCGTAGAGTCCGTCGTCATCCAATCCGCTCTGAAAAAATAGGGTTTTCCTCCGTCTGCAGAAACGGAGCATAGCGGGCACGGACGAGAGCGGGTGTCAGCGGATCCGCTGACACCCGCTATCCCATAGGGATACATGTATGTCCGTTTTTCATCTGGAAACGGATGGATGAAAAACAGACATACGGTCCGTCCGTGTGAAAGAGCCCTTAGACAATGGGGTTGATTTACTAAAACTGAAGAGTGCAAAATCTACTGTAGCTGTGCATGGAAGCCAATCAGCTTCTACCTTCAGCTTGTTCAATTAGCGTTTGTAATGGAGAATTAATATTCATGACGCGGCAAATTATGAAATCTCCAAATGCAGCGCACAATTCTCTTCTTCTTTAATGGGATAATAATGAAGCTGCTTTGCTGGTGATACTGATACTATGAATTTTCAAAGGCTTTTTTTTTCTAGTGATATCAAGAATAATATTATTATGCTTCTTTTTTTTTTTTTTTTTATTTGGGCAAATTACCACAACTCCATTATCCCGTAGTTTTTAAGATCAAAGATACAACTATGTTGGTGTCCCTTGTCAATTTTACATTGTATTTTTTTAAATGTAATGGCCTACTCCCAAACATGTCATTTGAAGTAAAACACATAACCAAGTATTATTCTACACAATTTTATTGTGCATTAAAAAAAGAAAACAAATACAATTAGACATGTTATCTGACAATAGAATTTAACCTAAAAGTGCATTCTATGCATCCAAAAATATAGAAAATATACCAAATCAAATCATTATTCAACCAAAAAAATAATGTCAAAGCAATAACTCCAAGGCCAATAATAAATAAAACGTTATCTCCTCCGATTCCGCAACATGTCTGATTGACGAACGGCCGTTCAGAAACGAACTGAAAAGAATGAAATGAAAAGTGCGAACTGAAAAGCGCTAAATGAAAAACGCGAAAAGAAAAGCATGAATCAACACTCACCAAACTTCTACTAACACGAAATTAGCAGAAGGAGCCCAAAGGGTGGCGCTAAAGAGCTGAAAAACCACGTAGTACGTCTAGTACGTCACTACGTTCATAATTGTTGGCCAACATTTGTGTGGTCGTGTGTATGCAAGACAAGTTTGAGCCAACGCCCTTCGGAAAAAAATACCATGGTTTTGTTGGCCAACAATCCGAAAGGTTGTCAAGCCTTTCCTCAATCCTCCCCACTTGCTCGGCTTGGGACTGGCAAAATGTGAAAACACACGTACATAGCCAATTTGTACCCACATGCTATGGCAACCTTACACAGGAGCACTGGCGGCTGGTACTATATTTTTAGGAGGGGGGGGCGGGACAAACAATCCAACCAGCCGCCACCCCCGATCGGTTGGATCACCCACACCCTTCCCCCTCAGTCGGTCACCAGCCCCCCACTTACCCCAGCTAGGTTGGGGCAGCGCTTTCTCTGGGCAGCGGCTTCACCCAACGTCTCTTCCTCCTCGGCTTCACGGTGGCTTCCCCTGCGTCTTCTCCTCCAATACGCTTCTCCTCTCGGCCAATCGAGTCTCAGTATCCGCTTCCTGATTGGCTGGGAGGAGAATCAGGAAGACAATAGCGAATATTCATTTGCTATTGTCAAACAAGTGGCACCCTTTTTTTAAGCCAATTAGAGCCTCAGGCTTTAATCATGTGCTTCTAAAAAAAAAAAAAAACCATTGGAATCGATGCGTCCAATGTCCTGGATGTAGATTAGGGACCAGGCGCATGTATTAGGGGGGAGGCGACTCTGCGCCCCACATGGACGGGCCACCACTGCACAGGAGCTTTGGAACCTACCAGCATGTCTTCGGCATGTAGGGGGAAACCAAAGCACTCAGAGGAAAGCCACGCAAACACAGTGGCAGCAAGCAAACTTCACATAGACATTGGACAATACTATAGTGCAAAAATTAAAGTGATATTAAAGACATGTTATACTTACCTGCTCTGTACAGTGGTTTTGCAAAGAACAGCCCGGATCCTCCTCTTCTCAGGTCCACCGCTGGTGCTCCTGGCCCCTCCCTCCTAGTCCCCTATAGCAAGTAGGCAAATGACAGAGATCACTGCTGGAGAAGCACGGGACAGAGATCACTGCTGGAGAGGCAGAGGATGTGGATCACCACTGGAGAGGCAGAGGATGGGGATCATCGCTGGCAGGGCAGAGGACAGGGATCACCACTAAAGAGAGAGGACAGGGATCACACCTAGAGAGGGAGAGGAAAGGGATCACCGCTGGAGAATCAGAGGACAGGGATCACCACTAAAGTAAGAGGACAGGGATCACAACTAAAGGGAGAGAGGACAGGGATCACCACCAAAGAGAGAGAGGGCAGGGATCACCACCAAAGAGAGAGAGGACAGGGATCAATGCTGGAGTAAGAGGACAGGGATCACTGCTGGAGAGTCAGAGGAAAGGGTATTACTGCTAGAGGCAGAAGACAGAGATCGTGGCTAGAGACTCAGAAGACAGGGATCACGGTTGGAAAGCCAGAGGACAGGGATCACTGCTAGAGTCAGAGGACAGGGATTGATCACAGCTAGATAGTCAGAAGACAGAGATTACTGCTGGAGAGTGAGAAGACAGAAATCATAGCTGGAGAGTCAGAAGACAGGGATCACAGTTGGAAAGTCAGAAGACAGAGACCACAGCTGGAGAGTCAGAAGACTGGGATCATGTTGGAGAGTCAGAGGACAGGGATCACTGTTGCAGAGTCAGGGGACGGGAATCACGGTTGTAGAGTGAGAGGACAGGGTTTACGGTTGGAGAGGACAGGGATCATGGATGGAGAGTCAGAGGACAGGGTATTACTGCTAGAGTAATGCCGCGTACACACGAAGGGACTATCCCGCGGGATTGTCCGCTGGACTCGAGTCCACCGGACAATCCCCTCGTGTGTGGGCGCTTTTTGTCGCCAAAAGTCCGGCGGACTAGGTTTTAAGTTTTGTTTTAAAATTATCCGCTGGACTTGGCAGTCCGGCGGACAATCCCGCCGTTAGTAGGCTAGTCCGCCGGACTTTTGAAACGAACGGACTTGCTAGCCCCGTCACAGCGCTACCCCCGTCACCTGGCATGGATTTAAAGGGAATCCCCAAGCCGAAAAAACGGCGTGGGGGTCCCCCCCAAATCCATCTCAGACCCTTAGCCGAGCACGCAGCCCGGCAGGCCAGGAAAGGGGTGGGGACGAGCGAGCGCCCCCCCCCCGAGCCATACCAGGCCGCGTGCCCTCAACATGGGGGATGCCCTGGGGAAAGGGGGGCCCTGCGGCCCCCCCACCACAAAGCACCTTGTCCCCATGTTGATGAGGACAAGGGCCTCTTCCCGACAACCCTGGCCGTTGGTTGTCGGGGTCTGCGGGCGGGGGCTTATCGGAATCCAGGAGCCCCCTTTTATAAGGGGGCCCCCAGATCCCGGCCCCCCACCCTATGTGAATGAGTATGGGGTACGATGTACCCCTACCCATTCACCTAAGGTGTAAAATGTAAAGAAAAAAAACACACAATTTTTAAAAAATATTTTATTGCACTGCTCCGGGGGTCTTCTCGCCGGACTCCTCCGCCATTTACCTAGCTCTTTTACCAAGCAGAGGAGGCTGGCTACCTTCTTCGTCGTCGACGCCGTCGTCTGGGGGTCTCGATCCGCCTTCGGGGGTCTTCCGGGGTCTCTTCTGTTCTTGCCGCGGTCGTCGTCTTCCATGCCGCCGGCGCCGCCTTCTTCTTCTTCTTCCGATGTTGACCCGTCGCTGTCTCTGGCCGGAATGCCAGAGCCGCGCTGTGCTGGGACTTATATAGGGACAAGGGGACAGGGTCACATGCTCATGTCACATGGTGACCCCGCCCCCTTGTGATGTCACAGTCCCAGAGGATGCTGGGACTGTGACATCACAGGGGTGCTCGGTAAAAGAGCTAGGTAAATGGCGGAGGAGTCCGGCGAGAAGACCCCCCAAGACGGAAGAAGACCCCCGGAGCAGTGCAATAAAATATTTTTTCAAAATTGTGTGTTTTTTTTCTTTACATTTTACACCTTAGGTGAATGGGTAGGGGTACATCGTACCCCATACTCATTCACATAGGGTGGGGGGGGCCGGGATCTGGGGGCCCCCTTATAAAAGGGGGCTCCCGGATTCCGATAAGCCCCCGCCCCGCAGACCCCGACAACCAACGGCCAGGGTTGTCGGGAAGAGGCCCTTGTCCTCATCAACATGGGGACAAGGTGCTTTGGGGTGGGGGGGGGCGCACGGCCCCCCTTTCCCCAGGGCACCCCCCATGTTGAGGGCACGCGGCCTGGTATGGCTCAGGAGGGGGGGCGCTCGCTCGTCCCCACCCCTTTCCTGGCCTGCCGGGCTGCGTGCTCGGATAAGGGTCTGAGATGGATTTGGGGGGGACCCCCACGCTGTTTTTTCGGCGTGGGGATTCCCTTTAAATCAATGCCAGGTGACGGGGCTAGCACGGCGGCATTCACTGCCTTCGCTAGCTCCGTCTACCTGCAGTTACGTTCTAAATGAACGGACTGCTCCGTGTGTGGGCAAGTCCGTTCATTTTCAAAAGTCCCGCAGACTTTTTCCCGCGGATTGTCCGCCGGAGAAGTCCATGCGTGTGTGGGCAAGTCACATGCTCGGAAGTCCGGGCGTGTGTGGGCAAGTCCCCCCTCGGAAAGTCCGGCGGACAACGTCCGAACGTGTGTACGCGGCATAAGAGGACAGAGATAATGGCTGGACACTCAGAAGACAGGGATCACGGTTGGAAAACCAGAGGACAGGGATCACTGCTAGAGTCATAGGACAGGGATCAGAGCTAGAGAGTCAGAAGACTTGGATCACAGTTGGAGAGTCAGAGGACTGGGATTACTGTTGGATAGTCAGAGGACAGGGATTACTGTTGGATAGTCAGAGGACAGGGATGACAGTTGTAAAGTCAGAGGACAGGGATCACTGCTTGAGTCAGAAGACAAGGATTGATCACGGCTGGATAGTGAGAAGACAGAGATCACGGCTGGAGAGTGAGAAGACAGGGATCACGGCTGGAGAGTCAGAGGACAGAGATCACAGCTGGAGAGTCAGAAGACAGGGATCACGGTTGGAGAGCCAGAGGATAGGGATCACTGCTAGAGTCAGAGGACAGAGATCGATTACTGCTGGATAGTCAGAAGACAGAGATCACGGCTGGAGAGTCAGAAGACAGGGCTCACAGTTGAAGAGTCAGAGGACAGAGATCACAGCTAGAGAGTCAGAAGACTGGGATCGCGGCTGGAGAGTGAGAACACAGGGATCACGGCTGGAGAGGCAGAGGACAGAGATCACAGCTGGAGAGTCAGAAGACAGGGATCACGGCCGGGGAGTCATAGGACAGGGATCACAGCTATAGAGTCATAGGACAGGGATCACAGCTAGAAAGTAAGAAGACTTGGATTACGGTTGGAGAGTCAGAGGACAGGGATCACGGTTGTAGAGTCAGAGGACAGGGTTTACAGTTGGAGAGTCAGAGGACAGGCATCACAGATGAAGAGTCAGAGGACAGGGATCACTGCTAGATTCAGAGGACATGGATCGATTACCGCTGGATAGTCAGAAGACAGAGATCACGACTGGAGAGCCAGAGGACAGGGATCACTGCTAGAGTCAGAGGACAGGGATTGATTACAGCTGGATAGTTAGAAGACAGAGATCTTGACTGGAGAGTCAGAGGACAGGGATCACGGTTGGAGAGTCAGAAGACAGTGCTCACGGTTGAGGAGTCAGAGGACAGAGATCACAGCTAGAGAGTCAGAAGACTGGGATCACGGTTGGAGAGTCAGAGGACAGGGATCACAGTTGGAGAGTCAGAAGACAGGGCTCACGGTTGAAGAGTCAGAGGACAGAGATCACAGCTAGAGAGTCAGAAGACTGGGATCACGGTCGGAGAGTCAGAGGACAGGAATCATGGTTGTAGAGTCAGAGGACAGGGATCACGGTTGGAGAGTCAGAAGACAGGGCTCACGGTTGAAGAGTCAGAGGACAGAGATCACAGCTAGAGAGTCAGAAGACAGGAATCACGGTGGGAGAGTCAGAGGCGAGGAATCACGGTTGTAGAGTCAGTGGACAGGGATCATGGTTGGAGAGTCAGAGGACAGGGATCATGGCTGGAGAGTCAGAGAACAGGGATCACTGTTGCAGAGTCAGGGGATGGGGATCATGGTTGTAGAGTCAGAGGACAGGGTTTACGGTTGGAGAGTACAGGGATCATGGATGGAGAGTCAGAGGACAGGGTATTACTGCTAGAGTAAGAGGACAGAAATCATGGCTGGACACTCGGAAGACAGGGACACGGTTGGAAAACCAGAGGACAGGGATCACTGCTAGAGTCATAGGACAGGGATCACAGTTGGAGAGTCAGAGGACAGGGATCACTGCTAGAGTCAGAGGACAGGGATCGATTACCGATGGATAGTCAGAAGACAGAGATCACGACTGGAGAGCCAGAGGACAGGGATCACTGCTAGAGTCAGAGGACAGGGATTGATTACAGCTGGATAGTCAGAAGACAGAGATCTTGGCTGGAGAGTCAGAGGACAGGGATCACGGTCGGAGAGTCAGAGGACAGGAATCACGGTTGTAGAGTCAGAGGACAGGGATCACGGTTGGAGAGTCAGAAGACAGGGCTCACGGTTGAAGAGTCAGAGGACAGAGATCACAGCTAGAGAGTCAGAAGACTGGGATCACGGTCGGAGAGTCAGAGGACAGGAATCACGGTTGTAGAGTCAGAGGACAGGGATCATGGTTGGAGAGTCAGAAGACAGGGCTCGCGGTTAAAGAGTCAGAGGATAGAGATCACAGCTAGAAAGTCAGAAGACTGGGATCACGGTCGGAGAGTCGGAGGACAGGAATCACGTTTGTAGAGTCAGAGGACAGGGATCATGGTTGGAGAGTCAGAGGACAGGGATCATGGCTGGAGAGTCAGAGGACAGGGATCACAGTTGTAAAGTCAGAAGACTGGGATCACGGTCGGAGAGTCGGAGGACAGGAATCACGTTTGTAGAGTCAGAGGACAGGGATCATGGTTGTAGAGTCAGAGGACAGGGATCATGGTTGGAGAGTCAGAGGACAGGGATCATGGCTGGAGAGTCAGAGGACAGAGATCACAGCTGGAGAGTCAGAAGACAGGGATCACTGCTAAAGTCAGAGGACAGGGATCGATTACTGCTGGATAGTCAAAAGACAGAGATCACGGCTGGAGAGTCAGAAGACAGGGCTCACAGTTGAAGAGTCAGAGGACAGAGATCACAGCTAGAGAGTCAGAAGAATGGGATCAAGGCTGGAGAGTGAGAAGACAGGGATCACGGCTGGAGAGTCAGAGGACAGAGATCACAGCTGGAGAGTCAGAAGACAGGGCTCACAGTTGAAGAGTCAGAGGACAGAGATCACAGTTAGAGAGTCAGAAGACTGGGATCACGGCTGGAGCGTGAGAAGACAGGGATCACGGCTGGAGAGTCAGAGGACAGAGATCACGGCCGGAGAGTCATAGGACAGGGATCACTACTAAAGGGAGAGAGGACAGGGATCACCACTAGAGAGGGAGAAGACAGGGATCACTACTAAAGGGAGCGAGGACAGGGATCACCACTAGAGAGGGAGAAGACAGGGATCATCACTAAAGAGAGAGAGGATTGGGATCAATGCTGGAGTAAGAGGACAGAGATCATGGCTGGAGAGTCAGAGGACAGAGATCACGGTTGGAGAGTCAGAAGACAGTGCTCACGGTTGAGGAGTCAGAGGACAGAGATCACAGCTAGAGAGTCAGAAAACTGGGATCACGGTTGGAGAGTCAGAGGACAGGGATCACGGTTGGAGAGTCAGAAGACAGGGCTCACGGTTGAAGAGTCAGAGGACAGAGATCACAACTGGAGAGTCAGAAGACAGGGATCACGGCCGGAGAGTCATAGGACAGGGATCACAGCTAGAAAGTAAGAAGACTTGGATTACGGTTAGAGAGTCAGAGGACAGGGATCACGGTTGGAGAGCCAGAGCACAGGGATCACTGCTAGAGTCAGAGGACAGGGATCGATTACTGCTGGATAGTCAGAAGACAGAGATCACGGCTGGAGAGTCAGAAGACAGGGCTCACAGTTGAAGAGTCAGAAGACAGAGATCACAGCTAGAGAGTCAGAAGACTGGCATCACGGCTGGAGAGTGAGAAGACAGGGATCACGGCTGGAGAGTCAGAGGACAGAGATCACAGCTGGAGAGTCAGAAGACAGGGATCACGGCCGGAGAGTCAGAAGACTGGCATCACGGCTGGAGAGTGAGAAGACAGGGATCACGGCTGGAGAGTCAGAGGACAGAGATCACAGCTGGAGAGTCAGAAGACAGGGATCACGGCCGGAGAGTCATAGGACAGGGATCACAGCTGGAGAGTCATAGGACGGGGATCACAGCTAGAAAGTAAGAAGACTTGGACTACGGTTAGAGAGTCAGAGGACAGGGATCACGGTTGTAGAGTCAGAGGACAGGGTTTAGAGTTGGAGAGTCAGAGGACAGGCATCACAGATGAAGAGTCAGAGGACAGGCATCACAGATGAAGAGTCAGAGGACAGCGAACGATTACCGCTGGATAGTCAGAAGACAGAGATCACGGCTGGAGAGTCAGAGGACAGGGATCACGGTTGAGGTGTCAGAGGACAGAGATCACAGCTAGAGAGTCAGAAGACTGGGATCACGGTTGGAGAGTCAGAGGACAGGGATAACGGTTGGAGAGTCAGAAGACAGGGCTCACGGTTGAAGAGTCAGAGGACAGAGATCACAGCTAGAGAGTCAGAAGACTGGGATCACGGTCGGAGAGTCAGAGGACAGGAATCACGATTATAGAGTCAAAGGACAGGGATCACGGTTGGCGAGTCAGAGGACAGAGATCATAGCTGGAGAGTCAGAAGACAGGGATCACAGTTGGAGAGCCAGAGCACAGGGATCACTGCTAGAGTCAGAGGACAGGGATCGATTACTGCTGGATAGTCAGAAGACAGAGATCACGGCTGGAGAGTCAGAAGACAGGGCTCACAGTTGAAGAGTCAGAGGACAGAGATCACAGCTAGAGAGTCAGAAGACTGGGATCAAGGCTGGAGAGTGAGAAGACAGGGATCACGGCTGGAGAGTCAGAAGACAGAGATCACAGCTGGAGAATCAGAAGACAGGGCTCACAGTTGAAGAGTCAGAGGACAGAGATCACAGTTAGAGAGTCAGAAGACAGGGATCACTACTAAAGGGAGAGAGGACAGGGATCACCACTAGAGAGGGAGAAGACAGGGATCACCGATGGTGAGTCAGAGGACAGGGATCACCTCTAAAGGGAGAGAGGACAGGGATCATCACTAAAGAGAGAGAGGATTGGGATCAATGCTGGAGTAAGAGGACAGAGATCATGGCTGGAGAGTCAGAGGACAGGGATCACGGTTGGAGAATCAGAAGACAGTGCTCACGGTTGAGGAGTCAGAGGACAGAGATCACAGCTAGAGAGTCAGAAGACTGGGATCACGGTTGGAGAGTCAGAGGACAGGGATCACGGTTGGAGAGTCAGAAGACAGGGCTCACGGTTGAAGAGTCAGAGGACAGAGATCACAACTGGAGAGTCAGAAGACAGGGATCACGGTTGGAGAGCCAGAGCACAGGGATCACTGCTAGAGTCAGAGGACAGGGATCGAATACTGCTGGATAGTCAGAAGACAGAGATCACAGCTGGAGAGTCAGAAGACAGGGATCACGGCCGGAGAGTCATAGGACAGGGATCACAGCTAGAAAGTAAGAAGACTTGGATTACGGTTAGAGAGTCAGAGGACAGGGATCACGGTTGTAGAGTCAGAGGACAGGGTTTAGAGTTGGAGAGTCAGAGGACAGGCATCACAGATTAAGAGTCAGAGGACAGGGATCACGGTTGGAGAGCCAGAGCACAGGGATCACTGCTAGAGTCAGAGGACAGGGATCGAATACTGCTGGATAGTCAGAAGACAGAGATCACAGCTGGAGAGTCAGAAGACAGGGATCACGGCCGGAGAGTCATAGGACAGGGATCACAGCTAGAAAGTAAGAAGACTTGGATTACGGTTAGAGAGTCAGAGGACAGGGATCACGGTTGGAGAGCCAGAGCACAGGGATCACTGCTAGAGTCAGAGGACAGGGATCGAATACTGCTGGATAGTCAGAAGACAGAGATCACAGCTGGAGAGTCAGAAGACAGGGATCACGGCCGGAGAGTCATAGGACAGGGATCACAGCTAGAAAGTAAGAAGACTTGGATTACGGTTAGAGAGTCAGAGGACAGGGATCACGGTTGTAGAGTCAGAGGACAGGGTTTAGAGTTGGAGAGTCAGAGGACAGGCATCACAGATTAAGAGTCAGAGGACAGGGATCACTGCTAAAGTCAGGGGACAGGGATCGATTACCGCTGGATAGTCAGAAGACAGAGATCACGGCTGGAGAGTCAGAGGACAGGGATCACGGTTGGATAGCCAGAGGACAGGAATCACTGCTAGAGTCAGAGGACAGGGATCGATTACCGCTGGATAGTCAGAAGACAGAGATCACGGCTGGAGAGTCAGAGGACAGGGATCACGGCTAGAGAGTCAGAAGACTGGGATCACGGTTGGAGAGTCAGAGGACAGAGATAACGGTTGGAGAGTCAGAAGACAGGGCTCACGGTTGAAGAGTCAGAGGACAGAGATCACAGCTAGAGAGTCAGAGGACAGGGATAACGGTTGGAGAGTCAGAAGACAGGGATCACGGTTGGAGAGTCAGAGGACAGGAATCAGGGTTATAGAGTCAAAGGACAAGGAACACGGTTGGAGAGTCAGAGGACAGAGATCATAGCTGGAGAGTCAGAAGAAAGGGATCACGGTTGGAGAGCCAGAGCACAGGGATCACTGCTAGAGTCAGAAGACAGGGATCGATTACTGCTGGATAGGGATGGGCCCGGTGCTCGATGCGAACCCATGTTCGCATCGAGCACCGGGTGTTCGCTCGCTCGGCGAGCCCAGAACTATTTTGGCCGCTCGCATCACGTTCGTGTGATGCGAGCGGCCCCGCAATGCATTGCGGCCGGCGCGGCCGGCTCAGTGCATTGCTGGCTGATGATTGGCCAAGCATGCACTGTGACCCCGCATGCTTGGCCAATCACAGCGCCGGAAACTCGAAGAGCCATAATTGGCTACAGGCAGGACGCCTGTAGCCAATTACAGCTCAGGGGCTTTAGTACACGCCCCCTCTTATAAAAGGCCGCCACGCCGTCTGCGCCGGTCACATGCTGTTCCGGCGTAGATAGAGCAGGATCGTTCTGTGTCACTCTGCTGGATTTAGTTAGAGAGATTTACTTAGAGAGATTGAGTTAGATAGATTCATTTAGAAAGATTGATTTAGAAAGAGGGGCTTGTAGTGTGTTCGTGGCAGGCAGGCACTGGCAGCAAACAGAGCTCCTGTATTTTGTTCCCAGAAGCACCTATAGGACTTGTAGTGTGTTCGTGGCAGGCAGGCAGAGCTCCTATATTTTGTTCCCAGAAGCACCTATAGGACTTGAAGTGTGTTAGTCCCATCACACAGACCTACATTTTCTTCCCAGAAGCACCTATAGGACTTGAAGTGTGTTAGTCCCATCACACAGAGATCATATATTTTGTTCCCAGAAGCACCTATAGGACTTGAAGTGTGTTAGTCCCATCACACAGACCTATATTTTCTTCCCAGAAGCACCCATAGGACTTGAAGTGTGTTAGTCCCATCACACAGAGATCATATATTTTGTTCCCAGAAGCACCTATAGGACTTGAAGTGTGTTAGTCCCATCACACAGACCTATATTTTCTTCCCAGAAGCACCTATAGGACTTGAAGTGTGTTAGTCCCATCACACAGACCTACATTTTCTTCCCAGAAGCACCTATAGGACTTGAAGTGTGTTAGTCCTATCACACAGAGATCATATATTTTGTTCCCAGAAGCACCTATAGGACTTGAAGTGTGTTAGTCCCATCACACAGACCTATATTTTCTTCCCAGAAGCACCCATAGGACTTGAAGTGTGTTAGTCCCATCACACAGAGATCATATATTTTGTTCCCAGAAGCACCTATAGGACTTGAAGTGTGTTAGTCCCATCACACAGACCTATATTTTCTTCCCAGAAGCACCTATAGGACTTGAAGTGTGTTAGTCCCATCACACAGAGATCATATATTTTGTTCCCAGAGGCACCTATAGGACTTGAAGTGTGTTAGTCCCATCACACAGACCTATATTTTCTTCCCAGAAGCACCTATAGGACTTGAAGTGTGTTAGTCCCATCACACAGAGATCATATATTTTGTTCCCAGAAGCACCTATAGGGCTTGAAGTGTGTTAGTCCCATCACACAGACCTATATTTTCTTCCCAGAAGCACCTATAGGACTTGAAGTGTGTTAGTCCCATCACACAGACCTATATTTTCTTCCCAGAAGCACCTATAGGACTTGAAGTGTGTTAGTCCCATCACACAGAGATCATATATTTTGTTCCCAGAAGCACCTATAGGACTTGAAGTGTGTTAGTCCCATCACACAGACCTACATTTTCTTCCCAGAAGCACCTATAGGACTTGAAGTGTGTTAGTCCCATCACACAGAGATCATATATTTTGTTCCCAGAAGCACCTATAGGACTTGAAGTGTGTTAGTCCCATCACACAGACCTATATTTTCTTCCCAGAAGCACCCATAGGACTTGAAGTGTGTTAGTCCCATCACACAGAGATCATATATTTTGTTCCCAGAAGCACCTATAGGACTTGAAGTGTGTTAGTCCCATCACACAGACCTATATTTTCTTCCCAGAAGCACCTATAGGACTTGAAGTGTGTTAGTCCCATCACACAGAGATCATATATTTTGTTCCCAGAAGCACCTATAGGACTTGAAGTGTGTTAGTCCCATCACACAGACCTATATTTTCTTCCCAGAAGCACCTATAGGACTTGAAGTGTGTTAGTCCCATCACACAGACCTATATTTTCTTCCCAGAAGCACCTATCGGACTTGAAGTGTGTTAGTCCCATCACACAGACCTATATTTTCTTCCCAGAAGCACCTATCGGACTTGAAGTGTGTTAGTCCCATCACACAGAGATCATATATTTTGTTCCCAGAGGCACATATAGGACTTGAAGTGTGTTAGTCCCATCACACAGACCTACATTTTCTTCCCAGAAGCACCTATAGGACTTGAAGTGTGTTAGTCCCATCACACAGAGATCCTATATTTTGTTCCCAGAAGCACCTATAGGACTTGAAGTGTGTTAGTCCCATCACACAGACCTATATTTTCTTCCCAGAAGCACCCATAGGACTTGAAGTGTGTTAGTCCCATCACACAGAGATCATATATTTTGTTCCCAGAAGCACCTATAGGACTTGAAGTGTGTTAGTCCCATCACACAGACCTATATTTTCTTCCCAGAAGCACCCATAGGACTTGAAGTGTGTTAGTCCTATCACACAGAGATCATATATTTTGTTCCCAGAAGCACCTATAGGACTTGAAGTGTGTTAGTCCCATCACACAGACCTACATTTTCTTCCCAGAAGCACCTATAGGACTTGAAGTGTGTTAGTCCCATCACACAGAGATCATATATTTTGTTCCCAGAAGCACCTATAGGACTTGAAGTGTGTTAGTCCCATCACACAGACCTATATTTTTTCCCCAGAAGCACCCATAGGACTTGAAGTGTGTTAGTCCCATCACACAGAGATCATATATTTTGTTCCCAGAAGCACCTATAGGACTTGAAGTGTGTTAGTCCCATCACACAGACCTATATTTTCTTCCCAGAAGCACCTATAGGACTTGAAGTGTGTTAGTCCCATCACACAGACCTATATTTTTTTCCCAGAAGCACCTATAGGACTTGAAGTGTGTTAGTCCCATCACACAGACCTATATTTTCTTCCCAGAAGCACCTATAGGACTTGAAGTGTGTTAGTCCCATCACACAGACCTATATTTTCTTCCCAGAAGCACCTATAGGACTTGAAGTGTGTTAGTCCCATCACACAGACCTATATTTTCTTCCCAGAAGCACCTATCGGACTTGAAGTGTGTTAGTCCCATCACACAGAGATCGTATATTTTGTTCCCAGAGGCACCTATAGGACTTGAAGTGTGTTAGTCCCATCACACAGACCTACATTTTCTTCCCAGAAGCACCTATAGGACTTGAAGTGTGTTAGTCCCATCACACAGAGATCCTATATTTTGTTCCCAGAAGCACCTATAGGACTTGAAGTGTGTTAGTCCCATCACACAGACCTATATTTTCTTCCCAGAAGCACCCATAGGACTTGAAGTGTGTTAGTCCCATCACACAGAGATCATATATTTTGTTCCCAGAAGCACCTATAGGACTTGAAGTGTGTTAGTCCCATCACACAGACCTATATTTTCTTCCCAGAAGCACCCATAGGACTTGAAGTGTGTTAGTCCCATCACACAGAGATCATATATTTTGTTCCCAGAAGCACCTATAGGACTTGAAGTGTGTTAGTCCCATCACACAGACCTACATTTTCTTCCCAGAAGCACCTATAGGACTTGAAGTGTGTTAGTCCCATCACACAGAGATCATATATTTTGTTCCCAGAAGCACCTATAGGACTTGAAGTGTGTTAGTCCCATCACACAGACCTATATTTTCTTCCCAGAAGCACCCATAGGACTTGTAGTGTGTTAGTCCCATCACACAGAGATCATATATTTTGTTCCCAGAAGCACCTATAGGACTTGAAGTGTGTTAGTCCCATCACACAGACCTATATTTTCTTCCCAGAAGCACCCATAGGACTTGAAGTGTGTTAGTCCCATCACACAGAGATCATATATTTTGTTCCCAGAAGCACCTATAGGACTTGAAGTGTGTTAGTCCCATCACACAGACCTATATTTTCTTCCCAGAAGCACCTATAGGACTTGAAGTGTGTTAGTCCCATCACACAGAGATCATATATTTTGTTCCCAGAGGCACCTATAGGACTTGAAGTGTGTTAGTCCCATCACACAGACCTATATTTTCTTCCCAGAAGCACCTATAGGACTTGAAGTGTGTTAGTCCCATCACACAGACCTATATTTTCTTCCCAGAAGCACCTATAGGACTTGAAGTGTGTTAGTCCCATCACACAGAGATCATATATTTTGTTCCCAGAGGCACCTATAGGACTTGGAGTGTGTTAGTCCCATCACACAGACCTATATTTTCTTCCCAGAAGCACCTATAGGACTTGAAGTGTGTTAGTCCCATCACACAGACCTATATTTTCTTCCCAGAAGCACCTATAGGACTTGAAGTGTGTTAGTCCCATCACACAGAGATCCTATATTTTGTTCCCAGAAGCACCTATAGGACTTGAAGTGTGTTAGTCCCATCACACAGAGATCCTATATTTTGTTCCCAGAAGCACCTATAGGACTTGAAGTGTGTTAGTCCCATCACACAGAGCTATATTTTGTTCCCAGAAGCACCTATAGGACTTGAAGTGTGTTAGTCCCATCACACAGACCTATATTTTCTTCCCAGAAGCACCTATAGGACTTGAAGTGTGTTAGTCCCATCACACAGACCTATATTTTCTTCCCAGAAGCACCTATAGGACTTGAAGTGTGTTAGTCCCATCACACAGAGATCCTATATTTTGTTCCCAGAAGCACCTATAGGACTTGAAGTGTGTTAGTCCCATCACACAGAGATCCTATATTTTGTTCCCAGAAGCACCTATAGGACTTGAAGTGTGTTAGTCCCATCACACAGAGCTATATTTTGTTCCCAGAAGCACCTATAGGACTTGAAGTGTGTTAGTCCCATCACACAGACCTATATTTTCTTCCCAGAAGCAACTATAGGACTTGAAGTGTGTTAGTCCCATCACACAGAGCTATATTTTGTTCCCAGAAGCACCTATAGGACTTGAAGTGTGTTAGTCCCATCACACAGAGATCATATATTTTGTTCCCAGAAGCACCTATAGGACTTGAAGTGTGTTAGTCCCATCACACAGAGATCATATATTTTGTTCCCAGAAGCACCTATAGGACTTGAAGTGTGTTAGTCCCATCACACAGAGCTATATTTTCTTCCCAGAAGCACCTATAGGACTTGAAATGTGTTAGTCCCATCACACAGAGCTATATTTTGTTCCCAGAAGCACCTATAGGACTTGAAGTGTGTTAGTCCCATCACACAGAGATCCTCTATTTTCTTTGCAGAAGCACCCATAGGACTTCTAGTGTGTTAGTGGCATCACACAGAGATCATATATTTTCTTTGCAGAAGCACCCATAGGACTTCTAGTGTGTTAGTGGCATCACACAGAGCTCCTATATTTTCTTCTCAGCAGCACCCACAGGACTTCTAGTGGCATCACACAGAGCTCCTATATTTTCTTTGCAGAAGCACCCATAGGACTTCTAGTGTGTTAGTGGCATCACACAGAGCTCCTATATTTTCTTTGCAGAAGCACCCATAGGACTTCTAGTGTGTTAGTGGCATCACACAGAGCTCCT
Organism: Lithobates sylvaticus; assembly: GCA_028564925.1. Lineage (NCBI taxonomy): Eukaryota > Metazoa > Chordata > Amphibia > Anura > Ranidae > Lithobates > Lithobates sylvaticus. The sequence goes on from CM053037.1 coordinate 73,140,605, forward strand.
ATATATTCTTCTCAGCAGCACCCACAGGACTTCTAGTGTGTTAGTGGCATCACACAGAGCTCCTATATTTTCTTCGCAGAAGCACCCACAGGACTTCTAGTGTGTTAGTGGCATCACACAGAGCTCCTATATTTTCTTTGCAGAAGCACCCATAGGACTTCTAGTGTGTTAGTGGCATCACACAGAGCTCCTATATATTCTTCTCAGCAGCACCCACAGGACTTCTAGTGTGTTAGTGGCATCACACAGAGCTCCTATATTTTCTTTGCAGAAGCACCCATAGGACTTCTAGTGTGTTAGTGGCATCACACAGAGCTCCTATATATTCTTCTCAGCAGCACCCACAGGACTTCTAGTGTGTTAGTGGCATCTCACAGAGCTCCTATATTTTCTTTGCAGAAGCACCCATAGGACTTCTAGTGTGTTAGTGGCATCACACAGAGCTCCTATATTTTCTTTGCAGAAGCACCCATAGGACTTCTAGTGTGTTAGTGGCATCACACAGAGCTCCTATATATTCTTCTCAGCAGCACCCACAGGACTACCGACTACAATGACTGGAAGACCGCCAAGGGGAGGCAGAGCGTGCAGAGCCAAGAACACAGGGAAGGCAGGCTCTGTTTCTAGTGGACGTGGCCGTGGCCATGGACGTGGTCGTGCATCGTCATCAGCACGTGGCCATGGGACACGCGCGTCTTTGTTTTCGGCAGCTGGACATGTGGAGCCGCATCATGCTGAAGGCTTGGTAGAATGGATGACCAAGCCCTCCTCATCCTCCTCATCCTCTCTCACCCAGGCTCAGGGTACTGGCAGAGCAGCTGCCAACGCGTACTCAATGGCATCATCAGCCACCCCTTCCCTAGACCCACCATGTCCTCCTGAGGAGTCCCCCGAACTCTTTGAGCACAGTGTTGGGTACATGCTCCAGGAGGATGCCCAACGATTCGAAGGCTCGGATGATGATACCCAGCTTGAGGAATCTGGCAGTACTGTTCCACCAGCTGCAGCTTACTGCCAGGTTTGCTCTAGTGGTGAAGAGGGAGGGGATGATGAGGTCACTGACTCCACGTGGGTGCCTGAAGGGAGAGAGGATGAGGAGGAGGACGAGGAGGAGGAGGATGCGGCGTCACATGTCCAACGAGGCAGGATGCCCCCTGGAGGCCAGGTAGAGGCCAGCACAGCAACTGTGCAACACCGCAGAGCTCCGCCTGTGCAGGGCGCTGCCTCTGCACGTTATCAGAAAAGTTCTTTGGTGTGGGCCTTTTTTGAGACGAGTGCATCAGATCGCACCACTGCTATTTGCAATATTTGTCTCAAGCGTATCTCGCGTGGCCAAAACATCAGCTGCTTGTGCACCACAAGCATGACCAGACATATGTCGACCTGCCATGCAGCTCGTTGGCAGGCACACATAAAAGACCCACACCAAAGAACTAAGCGGACCTCTCCTTGCTCCTCATCAGCTGGGATCTCCATCCCCACTACACCTTCAGTGCTCTCTGAAAGCTGCTCTGAGAGGACTGAAGGTGTAGAATTAGGTGTGTCACAACCAAGTACTTGCAGTACACCGACGTCCGATTGCAGCAGGCAAATTTCCCTGCCCCAGCTGCTGGACCGTAGAAAGAAGTACACTCCCAGCCATCCACATGCCCAGCGGTTGAATGCTAGCTTGGCTAAATTGCTAGCACTTCAGCTGCTACCTTTTCAGTTGGTAGACTCGGCCCCCTTCCGTGAGTTTGTTCAATGTGCGGTTCCTCAGTGGCAGGTTCCCAAACGCCACTTTTTCTCACGGAAGGCGATTCCGTCTCTCTACCGGCATGTGGAAGGCAATGTCCATGCCTCGCTGGACAGGGCGGTCAGCGGTAAGGTGCATATTACCGCTGACTCATGGTCCAGCAGGCATGGACAGGGACGGTACCTTTCTTTCACGGCCCATTGGGTCACTCTATTGGCAGCTGGGAGGGATGCAGGACAAGGTGCAGTAGTGTTGGAGGTTGTTCCGCCACCACGCCTCCAAAACGCTACTACTGCTACTGGTTGTGACACACCTCTCTCCTCCACCCCCTCCTCTTCTTCTTCCTCCAGTGCTCTGTCCTTGGAACCAGCGGTGCTCCGTAGGCGTACAAGGGGCTACGCAAGTACGCAGGCAAAAAGATGCCATGCCGTGCTTGCGCTGGTGTGTTTGGGGGACAGGAGCCACACTGGGCCAGAGGTTCTGGCAGCTCTGCAGGGGCAGGCCGAGAGGTGGTTGACGCCACGTCAGCTTAAGCCAGGAATGGTCGTTTCTGACAATGGCACCAACCTTCTCTCCGCCCTGCGACAGGGGCAGCTCACCCATGTGCCCTGCATGGCTCACATCCTCAACCTGGTGGTGCAGCGGTTCTTGGGCAGGTTCCCAGGCATACAGGATGTCCTGAGGCAGGCCAGGAAAGTCTGTGTGCATTTCCGCCGATCTTATAATGCCAGTGCTCGGCTGACTGAGCTGCAAAAGGAGCTGAACCTGCCCAAGAACCGCCTAATATGTGACATGCCCACCAGGTGGAACTCAACGTTGGCCATGCTGCAGCGACTGCACACGCAGCAGAGGGCCATCAATGAGTACCTTTGCGACTACGGCACCAGGACAGGGTCAGGGGAGCTTGTTTTTTTTTCCCCACGTCAGTGGAGCATGATCAGGGATGCATGCACTGTCCTCTCACCATTTGAGGAGGCCATGAGGATGGTGAGCAGTGACAGTGCATGCATCAGTGACACTGTCCCTCTTGTCCACCTGTTGGAGCATACGCTGCGTGGGATAATGGACAGGGCACTTGAGGCAGAACAGAGGCAGGAAGAGGAGGACTTCCTTGCCTCTCAAGGCCCCCTTTATCCGGACAGTGTTCCTTCTGTCCCACCCATCACACAAGAAGAGGATGAGGAGGAGGAGGAGGAGGAGGAGGAGGAGGATTGTGTGAGCATGGAGGTGGAGCCTGGCACTCAGCATCAGCAGCAGCAGTCTTTTAGGGATGATGTACAGTCCCAACAAACCAGTGGACTTGTACGTGGCTGGGAGGAGGTGGCTGGCGATCATGTCATCCTCAGTGACCCAGAAGACTCCGGACCGAATGCCTCAGCTAACCTACGCTGCATGGCCTCCCTGATCCTGCAAAGCCTGCGGAAGGATCCTCGTGTTCTTCGGATCAAGGAGAGGGACCATTACTGGCTGGCCACTCTCCTTGATCCGCGGTACAAGGGTAAGGTTGCGGACCTTATCTTGCCGTCGCAGAGGGAGCAGAGGATGAGACATCTCAGGGAGGCCTTGCAGAAAGGTCTGTGCAACGCGTTCCCAGAAACTGGGAGGTTACAAACTCCTGGTCCTGGGCGACGAGTTGCTGAGGCTTCGGTCAGTAGCAGAAGGAGCGGTGGGGAAGGTGGACGTCTGACCGATGCGTTCAGACAATTTTTTAGTCCGCAGCCCCAAGGTATGATCGGTTCCAGCAACCATCGCCAGCGTCTGATATACATGGTGCAGGAATACCTTGGGGCAAGGTCAGACTTGGACACCTTTCCCACCGAAAATCCTCTGGCTTACTGGGTCCTGAGGATGGATCACTGGCCAGAGCTTGCACAGTATGCAATTGAGCTACTGGCCTGTCCTGCCTCCAGCGTTCTTTCCGAACGCACATTCAGTGCTGCTGGAGGATTTGTCACCGATCATAGGGTGCGCCTGTCCACCGCCTCGGTTGATCGACTGACCTTCATCAAAATGAATCAGTCTTGGATCACCACCAGCTACCAGGCACCTGAGGCGGATATAACCGAATAATTTTTAATGTCACATCCCTTCAAGACTGCCTATGCTGATGCTGAGTGACTGTCCTCTTATGTTCACTGACTATCCTCTTCCTCCTCCTCAATGATCCATGCCACCACACCAGTGCCTAAGGCACAATTTTTCAGCCCCTGTTTAACAGGGGCGTGTACATACAATTTTTATAAAAAAATGCTTCGCAACACGTATGACTGCTGTGCTCCAAGTACAGTATCTGTGAGGGGTTGCAGTGTTGTGGCACCAGCACCAGTGCCTAAGGCACAATTTTTCAGCCCCTGTTTAACAGGGGCGTGTACTTACAATTTTTTTTAAAAATGCTTCGCAACACTTGTGACTGCTGTGCTCCAAGTACAGTATCTGTGAGGGGTTGCAGTGTTGTGGCACCAGCACCAGTGCCTAAGGCACAATTTTTCAGCCCCTGTTTAACAGGGGCGGGTAATTACAAATCTTGATCTAATAGTTCACAGCAGGGCCCATTCCTGCGCCCACCAAGAGTAACTATGAGGGCCTACAGTCTTGTGGCAACACCGTCCACCACCACCGCCAAAGGCCCAATTTTTCTGCCCTGTTCATCAGGTGCTTGCAATTACAAATCTTGATCTAATAACTCACAGCAGGGCCCATTCCTGCGCCCACCAAGAGTAACTGTGAGAGCTTACAGTCTTGTGGCAACACCGTCCACCACCACCGCCAAAGGCCCAATTTTTCTGCCCTGTTCATCAGGTGCTTGCAATTACAAATCTTGATCTAATAACTCACAGCAGGGCCCATTCCTGCGCCCACCAAGAGTAACTATGAGGGCCTACAGTCTTGTGGCAACACCGTCCACCACCACCGCCAAAGGCCCAATTTTTCTGCCCTGTTCATCAGGTGCTTGCAATTACAAATCTTGATCTAATAACTCACAGCAGGGCCCATTCCTGCGCCCACCAAGAGTAACTGTGAGAGCTTACAGTCTTGTGGCAACACCGTCCACCACCACCACCACCCCCAATTTTTCTGCCCTGTTCAACAGGTGCATGCAATTACAAATCTTGATCTATTAACTCACAGCAGGGCCCATTCCTGTGCCCACCAGTCTTGTGGCTACACCAACATCTAATAGGGCAAATTTCTGCAGAGTATATACGCCAGGCCCCTACTTTCAAACATCCAACTTACAAACGACTCCTACTTGCAAATGGAAAGAGAAAACAGGAAGTGAGAGGAAATCTACCCCTAGGAAGGGAAATTCTATCCTGTTAGATTTAATTTGGGAAAAAGGTATCTCCTCTCTACTGATACTTTATCACCAATCCTTGTTTCAATTAAAACCCCACTTTTTCCAAAAACATTTGTCATTGGGACGGAAAGTGAGGTGACATGTTCTGAACAGATGTGCAAAGACAGCAAATGTTACAGGGGTGATAACCCCTCCCTATGTTCTCCAAAAAGCTTAAAAATAGATTTTTTTGGGATGGAGCTACACTTCATAATGTACCTGTTCAGATTCTACTTAAGAACAAACCTAAAGCCGCAAGTGGTTTTAAATGGCTTCTTTTTTTCCTTTACAAATGTCATTTTGTGCAAGGACAGTTCTAAACACGGGAAACACATGCCACTTCACAGGCATACTTTAGACACCCCCCAGGTACCATATTTAAAGGAAAATTTCACTTTTTTTTTTTCACTTTATGCATCATTAAAATGACTGCTCCCGAAAAAACGTTAGTTTTTAAAAGTTCTTTTTGCATTGATATATGTCCCCTGGGGCAGGACCCGGTCCCCAAACCTGTTTTATGACATTAACATGCATATTGGCCGTTGTAATTAGCACTTTTGATTTCGAACGTTCGCGTCCATTATAACGTATAGGGTTCGAAAATTCGCGCGAACTTTCGGTCCGTTCGAAGGTTCTGGTGCGAACCGAACCCGGGGGTGTTCGGCTCATCCCTACTGCTGGATAGTCAGAAGACAGAGATCACGGCTGGAGAGTCAGAAGACAGGGCTCACAGTTGAAGAGTCAGAGGACAGAGATCACAGCTGGAGAGTCAGAAGACAGGGACCACAGCTGGAGAGTCAAAAGACAAGGATCAGGGCAGTAGAGTCATAGGACAGGGATCACGGCTAGAGAGTCAGAAGACTTGGATCACGGTTGTAGAGTCAGAGGACAGGGTTTACGGTTGAAGAGTCAGAGGACAGGGTTTACAGTTGGAGAGTCAGAGGACAGGGATCATGGATGGAGAGTCAGGGGACAGGCATCACAGATGGAGAGTCAGAGGACAGGGATCACGGATGGAAAATCAGAGGACAGCGATCACAGCTGGAGAGTCAGAGGACTGCGATCACAGCTGGAGAGTCAGAGGACAGCGATCACCTCTGGCACGCCACTTTACTGAGCTCCTCTCCCATCCCAGCACTGCATACAGCTGTACAGTGCTGGGATGGGAAAGGAGCTCAGCGGCCAGGCAGAGCATCCAGCAGGGTGGGGTCTGGGTTGTGCGGGGGGGTGGGGGGAGCAGCCAACCCCAGCACCCCCTAGATCCGGCTATGCTAATACCACCTCCGAATGCCTGATAGGTAGTCTTAATTTGGTGTTGTAGCCTATGCTACACATAGGAAGCAGTGCCCTCTTGTGGCTGGTGCTCCAGTGGCTTCCCTCTGTGCACAAAATATAGCATGTCGCTTGCTTCAAAACGTCCACCATCCTGGAAAAGCCTTGTACTAGGCTTCAATGTTCAGCCAATTCACAGGAACTGGCCAAAAATTCCAGCCACTAAAAATCTTTGTGAATATTAAGCAGGACCCACTCCTGGTCTCACACATGCTGTTCATGCCAGCGGTGGGGGGCAACAAAAAATATGGGCCTCCAGTGTCAGATAATGTTCAACTTTGTGGCTGTAGCAGAATATCTGACCTCTTCCAGCCTAATGAGAACCTTCAAGGCCAAAGATAGCTGACATCCTTCAATATGTGGTGGGTTGTGAGGCATAGTGGGTGCAATGGTAGTAAAAGTCATTGGGTGCCAGACACTTCTTGGATGTAAAAGAGGTTTTATTTCTTTGACAGTCCTTTTTATATTTTGCAAGGGAAAGAGGGTTAGGGCCAGGACATCCTTAAGTAGTTGCAACAAGAAGACAGCCGTACAGGGAAAGGCCCCAGCAAGGGGCCACTTCTGCACATGCAGGCATGGGCGTCCGCAGGTAGGGCTAAGGGGGGGCAAGTGCCCCCCCCCCTGGAATCAGAGATCGGATCAGAAGTGGTCACCCCCTCTCTCTCTCTCTCTCTCTCTCTCCCCTCTGTCTTTTTCACCCCCCTCTCTCTCTGTCACCCCCTCTGTCTCTTTCTGTCACCCACCCTGTCTCTCTCTCTGTCACCCCCCCCCACATGTATGCAGTTTCTGACAGTCTCTTGTGCCATGTCCACAGTCTCTTGAGCCATGTATGCAGTTTCTGACAGTCTCTTGGGCCATGTATGCAGTCTCTGGTCATCTCTTGTGCCATGTGCGCAGTCTCTTACAGTCTCTTGAGCCATGTATGCAGTCTCTTGGGCCATGTATGCCGTCTCTCACAGTCTCTTGTGCCATGTCCGCAGTCTCTGACAGTCTCTTGCGCCATGTCCGCAGTCTCTGACCATCACCTGTACTATGTCTGCAGTCTATGACCGTGATAATGACATTGTAGAAAAGGGTCAGAGCATGGGTGACCTTAAAATTATGCCCCCCCCTGAAAAAAATTCTGCGGACGCCCATGCATGCAGGATTGCTGTCTCCTATGGTAACAGTACTTAAACAGTTCCTAACTCAAAGTAACAGTTCTCTCAGCTGTACTACAACTTCTCCTTGTAGTTCTTCAACCCCTTGAGCTCCTGGTCTCTCACTAGACCCTCTGATTCACTGACTCTGAATCCTGTGAGCTCCTCGAGGCTTTTGCAGTGGTATCTCCCTCAAGCGCCACCCACGCTTCCCTGCAGGGTCTCTACCTTGGCACTTCGGATACCTTCATGCTTTACCCCTGCTGACCGGCTCGGTCCCTGGCTTGGCACACAAGGCTGCTCTGCAAGCGTCACCTCCGCTGGTTGGGTCCCTGACTTGATCATGGCCTGAAGTTTCCCGAATCTCCACCGTGCCCGTTCAGTGAGAATGTCACTCCGGTACTTGCTTCAGTTACTCACTGTGGTCCCTGGTAAAGACAATTGGTCCCTTTGTGGCAAAATCTTCCCTTCTATCTCCGGCCGGCAGAACCAGGCAGCAGTGGCGTCTCCAGATTTCATATTTAGGGGAGGCACATGGGGGGACAGGGACAAAAGTAGGGGGGCAACTATAAAATGCAATTATTTATATCTATCCTGGGGCCCTTTATAACGACCCCACAATGGGCCCTTTCACATGAACTGCACTGAGCTCCCTTCCTACTGTGGAGAACTATCAGGGTTGCAAAGGTTGTCTTGCCCTGGTGTTCTGCCACTGTGGGGTTCCCTAGCCTCCTCTTGCTGTCCTGCCCCTGCTATTGACAGCGCTGGTCTGGCATCTGCCTCCTTGGCTGCGGCGGCAGTCTATTAGGACCTATGTTCTGGTGACATTATGGGTGCATGCAGGGGAAGGCTGGCACTATTTGTTGTAGAGAGCCGAGCCCCCAGCTGGTCACCTAGCAGCAGTAATGCTGTATAACCTTCTCTGTTGACATGCTGATCGGGATGTGATCCAGGTGAGATCTAATAAACACAGTATTTATTAGCATCAAGAGTACAACCACATCAACCGTATGTTCAGCAGCCATGTGGGTTCTATGCCTGAAAGGTGTGGGTTCTATGCCTGTAAGGTGTGGGCTTTGATCAATAAAATCACTATGATACTTAACACTAGGATTTGACTAGGAGCATGACCTGGATTGCATCACGATCAGCATGTCAGAGAAGGCTGCACTGCTGCTGAGCAACCTGCAGGGAGGTCAACTGTCTACTCTACAACCATTAGACATGGGCTCGGGTGTGTTTGAAATCCCACATGCCCGACCCCGCCAGGAAGCCGACACTGCACACGGCTAATCACAGGCAGTGAGACATTCCTGATCTGTGCACCTGCGGACCGGGAAATGTCTCACTGCCTGTGATTAGCGCTGTGCCGTGTGGGCTTCCTGGCGGGCTTGGGCATGTGGGATTTTGAACATGCCCAGCCCATCACTAATAACAAATTGTGCTGGCCCTCCTGTACATCAGCCCCATAAAGTAACCAGCAGTGGGTTTCAATGTGCCGCCACTGCCATGGAGACAGAGACCAGCGTTGTGAATAGCCAGGACAGGACAGCAACCCTGGTAGTTCCACCACTGGTCCACAGTGGGAGGATTCCCCCATCCACCTATAATGTGTAGATGGGAGAATTGGATAATTTATTTTTATTTTCATTCAACCTACTAGTTGGATGAAAAAAGTGATCAATGTATGGGCTGCCTAAGTGCTAAGACCAGCCATAGGCAGTTTAAATCTCAGCTGGTTCAGCAGGAACTGGCTGAGACTTGAACCATTAATGAGCAGGCTGAATGTACCAAGTTGATCGATCAAATTGGGAACAACCAGCCTGCCAGATACTCTTATGATTATCACTAGTGGTTGCTATAGCCACTAGTGATAATCGCTGCTTGTTGGGAGAATACAATTGCTGGACAGGAAGGATATTCCCCTGTCACCACTGTCGGGTGGAAATGATGGGGGAATCATGCAATGGGGGAATCAAGCAATCTGTGGATGCAGGAAAGAAATTTGTACCATCTATTACCTGCCTAACTGAAAGTGAAAGTAAATTGTGATGGTCTTGAAAGAACAGGAGAGGGGGAGGGACAGATGGGGGAGAGAAGGGATGGCGATAATGCAGTTCAGTGATTACAGTTTACTGCAGTGCACACACTTACCCACGGTCCAGGCTATAAGCTCAGGCATCATTGACACACAGTCAGGAATGCTGCTGATTTTCATATTTCCCGCCCACACATCCCCTCTCTTCAGCTAAAGCTGCACACCAGGGATAGTGTGGGAGGGACTGGAAGACTAAGGAGGAACAGGGGCGGGGGGAGGAGGAGGAGCTGTATTCATCTCTGCGCTAACGTACATGAGGAGAGTGAGGGGGGTGGCTGGACTCGCTGGGCTGTGAAAGAGTGTCAGACTGACACTCGGCTCAGCTTGCAGTCACCACTCTTGGAATTTACAGGCTGGTTCTCCTGTCCTAAGGACGGGAGAAATCAGTCTGTTTTTTCAGTAACTGAGAGTCCTAATGGAGTCCTTCCTGCAACTCGCTCTTCTCCCTGCCAATGAGGATGCAGGGGGAGGAGCAGATCGGCCGGCCGTGGTTGTGTGAAAGCTCGCATTATGCAGTGTCAGCAAGGGAGGGGGGAAATCACCCGCAGGAGCTGACTGGCGATGCTCTCCCTCTCAATAGAGACTGTTACTCCATCAGGGGCCTGAGTAAGATGTGGCACATCCGCTACGAATGCAAACAAAAAGACATTGCCTTTTTGTAAAAAAATAAATACATTATTTTTTTACTTGGGGGGCACATGGTGGGGCACAGCATAATGTTGGGGGGGGGGGGGGTCAGGGCCCCCTCTGGCCCCCCCTAGGGACGCCATTCCCGGGCAGATGACACCCATCCACCCAAACAGCGGTCTGGGTTGCACACAAGAACCTGGATCACTTGACCTCACCCAAATATATAGGCTCTCCCAGCAGGCCAAGGGATTCAACAAAATCCCTGCTTATTGGCTGAGATACCCCATATACCCATAACCTGACCTTGAGTTGTCCTTCTCAATCGAATACCTCCAAGTGCCCGGCCACCTGGTGGTAGAAGAGGAAACTACAACCAGGCGAAGGGTTAGCACCTGTTTAAAGTTGTTATTGCTGCTTCTGTTTATCCTGAGACCTTCACAGAAAGTGATAATAAATGCAATATTTGTGGATTGTCACAGACCAAGTTCCCCCACCAACCAAAGTGGAGCTTGCTCTGGTGACAGTTGTGTTAAAGGGATTTTAAAGGCTCACTTTTTTTTTTAACCACTTGACCTCTGGAAGATTTACCCCCCTTTTATGACCAGGCTATAAACAAAAAAAATACTGACAATTTTGAAAAAAAAAACAATATTTTTTACTTTATGCTATAAAATATATATAAAAAAATATATACCGTATATATGAAAAAAATCAAATTTCTTCATCAATTTGGGCCAATATGTATTCTGCTACATATTTTTGGTTAACAAAAAAAATCCCATAAGCGTATATTGATTGGTTTGCGCAAAAGTTATAGCATCTACAAACTATGGAATTTATTTATGAATTATTATTTTTATTTTTTTACTAGTAATGGCGACAATCAGCGATTTATAGAAGGACTGCGATATTGTGGTGGAAATTGGGCACTGACACTTTTTTGGGGACCATTGACCTGTGTTTTACTGTTGTGTGGGAGTTGCTTTTACTAGGGAAAGACATAGATCCATGTCCCTGCTTTGCAGGAACACGGGATCCATGCCTTCCTTACTTACAGAACTCATCTGCCTTGTTTACATAGGCAGAAGAGCGATCTGCCTGTGTACAGAACAATCAGCGGGTACCGGGGGACACCGGGTCTGATTCTACACAGCGAGCCCCCCCCAAATCATTTGGTGGAGGGGGATTATGGTGTGGGGTTGTTATTCAGGGGTTGGACTTTGCCTCTTAGTTCCAGTGAAGAGAACTCTTCAGGCGTCAGCATACCAAGACATTTTGGACAATTTCATGCTCCCAACTTTGTGGGAACAGTTTGGGGATGGCCCCTTCCTGTTCCAACATGACTGCACACCAGTGTACAAGGCAAGGTCCATAAAGACATGGATGAGGGAGTTTGGGGTGGAGGAACTTGACTGGCCTCCACAGAGTCCTGACCTCAACCCAATAGAACACCTTTAGGATGAATTAGAGTGAAGACTGCGAGCCAAGCCTTCTCGTCCAACATCAGTGCCTGATCTCACAAATGCGCTTTTGGAAGAATGGTCAAAAATTCCCATAGACACCCTCCTAAACCTTGTGGACAGCCTTCCCAAGACTTTTAAGACAGACTTTACATTTTTTTGGTGGGGGGGCCTGGAGCTCCCCTTTAAAAAGGTTGTAAACATAAAATATAATTTGCAAATATATAATGATGTCACAGTTGTAAACTACATTGTAAAAAAAAAAAAAACAGCTGTCAGACTGATTCATTAGTCCCTGAGTCATAAATTAACTGGATATGTCACGTGTTCTCGAAGCGTTGTTTCTGAGTCAGACATAAACTATGAACATGTCACATGTCATGTGTCCTGGAAGCTTCACCAAGTTACTAAGAATGCAATACAAGGAAGCTGTCTGCTAATAACAGTTATGTGAATACCCTACACCAACGACTCTGTGGTGCCACCTTGTGCTCACAGCATGATATGACACTAGGAGTTGTATTTATAAAGCAGTGAATGTGACATACTGCAGGTGAATCTTTCACTTTGATTTAACCACTTCCCGCCCGGTCAATAGCAGATTGACGTCCGGGAAGTGGTTTCGTTATCCTGACTGGGCGTCATATGACGTCCTTCAGGATAACAGCCGCCGCGTGGCCGTGGGGGCGCGCATCACGGCGATCGGTGGAGCGGTGTGTCAGTCTGATCCTATATTTATCATGACTTCATATGATTTATATTAATCAATTGTTTTATAATTTTCACATATTTATGGATTTTTGACTGTATTTGCCTTATTCATTGTTGTGAGTTTTTAGCACCAGTTGCACTTTTTAGTCATATATTTTTTTGTGATTTATTTATGTGATTTATTTATTTATTTATTTATGTGATTTATTTATTTATATCACGCTCAGTGTATGCTAATTCTCTGAGTCACGGCACAGTGACCATTAACATATCACACTCACTTGTGTTTCATACACTAATATTATTTGGTGCACTTTAGTGCAAAATCATCATCTTTTATCAGTCTGACACACCGCTACACTGATCTCGGTAAAGAGCCTCCGGCGGAGGCTCTTTACCACGTGATCAGCCGTGTCCAATCACGGCTGATCACGATGTACACAGGAAGAGCCGTTGATCGGCTTTTCCTCACTCGCGTCTGACAGACGCGAGTAGAGGAGAGCCGATCGGCGGCTCTCCTGACAGAAGGGGTATGCGCTGATTGTTTATCAGCGCAGCCCCCCCTCAGATGCCCACACTAGATCACCAAGGAACCCCCCAGGACCACCAGGGAAGCCCCCAGGACCACCAGGGAAGCCCCCAGCATGTGGATGGCCAGGTACATCCCCCATGGCCATCCACATGTTAAAAAAAAAATGCAAAAAAATATGCCAATCAGTGCCCACAGATGGGCACTGATTGGCACATCATATTTAGTTTTAAAAAGGGATGCCCAGCAATGCCACCCATCAGTGTCATCAGTGCCACTCATCAGCGTCCATCAGTGCCACCTATCAGTGCCCATCGGTGCCCACCCATGCCCACCTATCAGTGCCCATCCATGCCACCTATCAGTGCCACCTATATGTGTGCATCAGTGCCACCCATAAGTACCCGTCAGTGCCGCCTATGAGTGCCCATCAGTGCCGCCTATGAGTGCCCATCAGTGCCACCTGAGTGCCCATCAGTGCCGCATACCAGTGCCACCTATCAATGCCCATCAGTGCCATCTATCAGTGCCCATCAGTGCCGCCTATCAGTGCCACCTCATCGGTGCCACCTCATTGGTGCCACCTCATCGGTGCCCATCAGTGCCGCCTTATCAGTGCCCATTAGTGCCGCCTTATCAGTGCCCGTCATTGAAGAAGAAAACGCACTTATTTACAAAAAAAATTAACAGTGACAAAGAAAAACTTGTTTTTTTGCTAAATTTTCGGTCATTTTTTGTTTGTTGCGCAAAAAATAAAAATCGCAGAGGTGATCAAATACCACCAAAAGAGAGCTCTATTTGTTGGAACAAAATGATAAAAAAATTTGTTTGGGTACAGTGTAGCATGACCGCGCAATTGTCATTCAAATTGCGACATCGCTGAAAGCTGAAAATTGGCTTGGGCGGGAAGGTGTCTAAGTGCCTGGTATTGAAGTGGTTAAAGACATTTACAGTGCCTTGAAAAAGTATTCATACCCTTTGAAATTTTCCACATTTTGTCATGTTACAACCAAAAACGTAAGTTGGGTTTTATTGGGATTTTATTTGATAGACCAAAACAAAGTGGCACATAATTGTGAAGTGGAAGGAAAATTATAAATGGTTTTCAACATTTTATACAAATAAATCTCTGAAAAGTGTGATGTGCATTTGTATTCAGTCCCCTTTTTACTCTGATACCCCTAACTAAAATCTAATGAAATCAATTGCCATCAGAAGTCACCTAGTTAGTAAATAGAGTCCCCACCTGTGTGTAATTTAATCTCAGTATATATACAGCTGTTCTGTGAAGCCCTCAGAGGTTTGTTAGAGAACCTCAGTGAACGAACAAACAGCATCATAAAGGCCAAGGAACACACCAGACAGGTCAGGGATAAAGTTGAGGAGAAGTTTAAAGCAGGGTTAGGTTAGGTAAAAATCCCAAGGTTTTAACATTTCAGGGGGGGGGGGGTGGGGGTGGGGGGGGGTGGGGGGGTGGGGGTGGGGGGGGTGTTGGGGGGGGGGGGGGGGGGGGGGGGGGGGGGGGGGGGGGGGTGGGGGGGGGGGGGTGGGGGGGGGGGGGGGGGTGGGGGGGGGGGGGGGGGGGGGGGGGGTGGGGGGGGGGGGGGGGGGGGGGGGGGTGGGGGGGGGGGGGGGGGGGGGGGGGGGGGGGGGTGGTGGTGGGGTGGGGGGGGGGGGGGGGGGGGGGGGGGGGGGGGGGGGGGGGGGGGGGGGGGGGGGGGGGGGGGGGGGGGTGGGGGGGGGGGGGTTGTGGGTGGGGGGGGGGGGGGGGGGGGGGGGGGGGGGGGGGGGGGGGGGTGGGGGGGGGGGGGGGGGGGGGGGGGTGGTGGGGGGGGGGGGGGGGGGTGGGGGGGGGGGGGGGGGGGGGGGGGGGGTGGTGGGGGGGTGGGGGGGGGGGGGGGGGGGGGGGGGGGGGGGGGGGGGGGGGGGGGGGGGGGGGGGGGGGGGGGGGGGGGGGGGGTGGGGTGGGGGGGGTGGGGTGGGGGGGGTGGTGGGGGGGGGGGGGGGTGTGGGGGGGGGGGGTGGGGGGGGTGGGGGGGGGGGGGGGGGTGGTGGAGCACTGTTCAATCCATCATCTGAAAATGTAAAGAGTATGGCACAACTGCAAACCCACCAAGACATGGCCGTCTACCTAAACTTACAGGCCAGGCAAGGAGAGCATTAATCAGAGAAGCAGCCAAGAGGCCCATGGTAACTCTGGAGAAGCTGCAGAGATCCACAGCTTAGGTGGGAGAATCTGTCCACAGGACAACTATAAGTCGTGCTCTCCACAAATCCGGCCTTTATGGAAGAGTGGCAAGAAGAAAGTCATTGTTGAAAGAAAGCCATAAGAAGTCCCGTTTGCAGTTTGCGAGAAGCCATGTGCGGGACACAGCAAACATGTGGAAGAAGGTGCTATGGTCAGATGAGACCAAAATTGAACTTTTTGGCCTAAAAGCAAAATGCTATGTGTGGCGGAAAACAAACACAGCACATCACCCTGAAAACACCATCCCCACTGTGAAACATGGTGGTGGCAGCATCATGTTGTGGGGTTTCTTTTCTTCAGCAGGGACAGGGAAGCTGGTCAGAGTTGATAGAAAGATGGATGGAGCCAAATACAGGGCAATCTTGAAAGAAAACCTGTTAGACTCTGCAAAAGACTTGAGACTGGGGCAGAAGTTCACCTTCCAGCAGGACAATGACCCTAAACATACAGCCAGAGCTACAATGGAATGGTTTAGATCAAAGCATATTCATGTGTTAGAATGGCCCAGTCAAAGTCCAGACTTAAATCCAATTGAAAATCTGTGGCAAGACTTGAAAATTGCTGTTCACAGATGCTCCTCCATCCAATCTGACAGAGCTCGAGCTACCGTATTTATCGGCGTATAACACGCACTTTTTCCCCCTTAAAATCGGGGGAAAGTCGTGGGTGCGTGTTATACGCTAGCGAGCGCTGCCGGAAAAGACCGGCGCTTTTCAGCGGCGCTTTGGTCTTTTTCGGCGGCGCTCGCGCGGTCTGTCTCGGCGGCGGGAAATCTAAACGCGGGCAAGGCTGCAAATGACGGAGGGAGAATTGGCACTGCGCATAGTGATTAGGGTGTGCCAAGGCACACCTGGCACATCCCCTGTGCACACCTATGACTGTTTAATAGCTAAAGTAGTAAATTATTTATTTATATGAGGGGGGTAATGTTAGGCCACCAAAGCACATTGGTTTCCTCATTTGATCTTCCAACTTACCATAGATGGAATACAATTGCATATGTTTTTTTCTATTTGTGGTGTGATACTTCTATGTCAAATCCAAGATTATTTTTCTTTCTGTGTGCCTGGTTAAACCTACATTATGCATGCATCCACTACTGTCACTATATAAAATCTGTCCCTGACAAATGCCATGCAGCAATCGATGGAGTGCATGAAAATAGGAAGTGGCTGCAAAGAGGCTGCAGGAGATTAGCAGCACTGATATGCAACAAAAGTGTATGGATGGGCCAAAAACCAGAGCCATGAAACAATATATCTGATAGACCTCCCTAGGTTTTAGGGATCTTGATACAGCATAGCTGATGTGAATGGCTCCCGGTGATGTAAGTGGCAGTTTACTAGGTATATTATGTCAGTTAGAACTTATTCTAAACTATTACCAGTTGTGTTTGGTTTTAATTGCATCTTGAAAAAATGTTACAATCTTACGCAGCAGACTATAAACTGTTGAATGTAAACAGAACCATGATAAACTTTGAAAAAATGTCATAAAAGTCATCCTCATTCAACTAAATTCCTAAAAGTGTAGCCAAATTCCTAATAAGAAGTACTAGGAGAAGACACCAGAAGATGAATTGCACAATGTTGGTAGCATGTATGGTTTGACTGGGGAGAACAATGCTGAAATAATGGCTTATATTGGCTATGCTTTTCCATTGTATAACGTCTGCCCTTACTTTTTTTTTAAATACACATTGATTTGGACGGCAAGGAAAAATCTATCTATATAATTACTTCCCTCCCAGGCCAAGTCTGACATTTCTCTCCTATATATATATTTTTTTACTAGAAAAATTACTTATAACCAGCAAACATTATATATTTTTTTAAGCAGAGGCCATGGAGAATAAAATGGTGGGTTTTGCAATAATTTATGTGACAGCTGTTTTTTAAATTCAAATTTTTGGGGAAAAATATACTTTAACCTCTTCACGATTGTGCTATAGCCAAATGGTGGCTACAGTGTGGTCACACATTGCGGCATGCCTTGGCAGTGAACTGTGATTGGGGTAAAAGAGCCAATCACAGCGTTTTTTCCCATGTGACCAGCTGTGTCCAATCACAGCTGATCACAGTGTAAACAGGATTTGCCGGTTATTGTCAATCCTCTCTTCAGGCTGACAGCACATGTGGAGAGGAGAGCTGATAAGTACACTAAATGCCTACAAGGCGCTGCATCGTCAGGCTCGCCTAGATGGGTTCCCCAGGAGTCAACAGCCCCTGCAGCTCTGAACGAGCAGAGGGGAAGTCGAGGAGAGAGGCAGTCACAGCGGGACGGAGCAAGTGGGGAGGGGCGGATGGACAGTTCAGCGGGCCCTTCCACAGCAGTGTCCCCCCCAGCAGTTCTGGACGAACCGAGGGCTGGACGGGCAGCTTCCACCAGACGTACAGCTGGGAGAGGGGTTACTACGCTCTGGAGAGTTTTGGCCACAGCCCCCCCAGCAGCTCTGCACGAGCAGAGGGGGGAGGACAGAAGGGTGATCAGGTCGCCGGCTGCAGGGAGGCAGGCTGCCAGCGGGACGAGTGCCGCAGCGGGTGGGTGGATGCCACCAGTCTGGAACGCGCAGAGAACACATGGCGGGAGTGGTGCCGGGACCGGCCCAACTGCACGGGACGTGGGGGGTCAGGGTAACATGCTTGCTGGGGGGGGGGGGGGCGGAGGCGGTTAATGCAGGCGGATGGAGGAGCTCGATATCCAGGAGTCCCTCCCCAGGGGGACTGCCGTTTGTGTCTCAGCAGGAGGAGTTGAGCAGGTCGGAGGGTGAACTGTCAGAGGACTAGGAAGAGCCCAGTCGGCAACAGGCTGCGGAGGAGGCCGGGACGGTGGCTGCAGAGAGGGTGCCCAGACGGCCCGGTAAGTCTAGTAATAACAGTTCATTTACTGATGCAATAAAAAGTTTGTTGGGGATTGTTCCTGTGGGGGGAGAGATCGGCGCCTCCAGCACCGCTGTTGGCAGTCAACGACCAACCGCGGGCGGGGAGTGGGACCACTATAGGGTCCAGGGGTCGGGTACAGGAGTTGTTGGAGGGCCTACGGGCATTGGTGGGCCGCTTCAAACAAGGGCAATCGGCTTTAGGAAATCGGGGTGGCACAGGGGTGACATCCGGGGGTGTGGGGGCGAATACTGCAGAGGGGGCCTCGGTCACAACAGCTGCGGAAGGTGTAACGCCCTCGGTGGTGGGTGATGCAGAAAAGGTGAGTACGACGGAGAAGGGCCCCACGGAGCCGGTTGTTAGAGCGGACATCGTGAGGTTGGCTGATGCAGCAAAATGTGAGGTATATGTCTGCTTCGAGGGACCCCTTGGTGCTCATTTGAAACAGGAGGTTAGGGAAAAAATTTGGATAGGGGAGTACGTGGAGATTTTCTCCCTATTGCCCATGGAGATTTTCTCCCTATTGCCCTTGGAGAAGTTTAATTTGGACAGGGTGAAACCAGACGACACCAAAAAAGACGACGAGGAGAAGAGGAGGGTTTAATTCCCATTTCCCAGGACGTTTGCAAACTGGCTGCAATCGTTTGCCATCTTGGCGGGGGTAATTGGAGAAAAGAGCCCTGAGCATTGCTCGGCATTGTTTTGTTACATGGACGCGATAGGGGAGGCGTACAGGGTGTATGGAGGCACGGCATGGCTTCGCTATGATGAGCAGTTCAGGCAACGCAGGGCGGTTCGCCCTGCGTTAAGGTGGGATCACAAGAACATTAGTCTGTGGATGAGGCTAATGGTGTCAGCAAAAACTCCGGCACAGCCATTTCAGGGGGGGGCCTGAGGTAGCCACTCCTCGGGATCACCGGCCGGAAGGAAATGGGGAGTGTGCTGGCAGTTCAACGAGGAATCCTGCAAGTTTGGAAACACATGTAAGTTCAAGCATGAAAGTTCAGGTTGTGGAGGAGCACACACGTTTGCCAGATGTTTTAAGAAAGGTAAGCGTACCGGAGAGCTTAGCAACAAGAGGGACGACTCCGGTGATGTGGGTAAGGATGCAGCCTTTTCTAAAAAGGTATCCTGATAGGGCGGCGGCAGGGTTATTTGGTTCCGGTTTCAAGGAGGGTTTTAGGACTCCTTGCGCGTTGACAGTTATTCCCCCTCTCGCCAAAAATTTGAGGTCGGCTTTGCAGCACCCAGAAGTGGTTTCGGACAAATTGGCCTAAAAGGTTGGCTTGGGGCGCATGGCGGGGCCATTTGCGACTAAACCATTAGCCGACTTGGTAGTGTCACCGCTGGGGGTGGTTCCTAAAAAGGAACCGAACAAGTTTTGGTTGATACACCATTTATCGTTCCCCAAAGGGGGTTCGGTTAATGATTTCATTGACCCGGAAGCCTGTACGGTATCGTATACGTCCTTCGATGCCGCGGTCAGGTGGGTGCGGCGATATGGAAAGGGGGCGTTAATGGCAAAATCTGATGTGGAGTCGGCGTTTAGACTCCTGCCCGTTCACCCGGCTAGTTTTCGTTTGCTGGGTTGTTGTTGGCAAGACCAATTTTACGTTGATAGTTGTTTGCCCATGGGTTGTTCTATCTCGTGCGCTATGTTTGAGGCTTTTAGTTTGTTTTTAGAGTGGGTGGTTAGGGATGTAACAGGCATTGATTCCGTCATCCATTACTTGGACAACTTTCTCTGCGTAGGCCCTCCGGCTTCCAATGTGTGTGCGATACTGTTGTCCACATTGCAGCACATTGCGGAGAGGTTTCGGGTGCCATTGGCAGCCGACAAGACGGAGGGCCCGCGAACAAAGCTGAGCTTCTTGGGTATAGTGATTGATTCCATGGCTATGGAATGGAGGTTACCGGAAGAGAAGCTCAGGGACTTACAAAAAGAGATCAGGGAGATCCATGGGTGCAAAAAAGTACAGTTGCGTACTTTGCAATTCCTGTTAGGGAAATTGAATTTTGCATGCAGGATCATTCCTATGGGAAGAATTTTTTGTAGGCGGTTGTCGTCTGCCACGGCGGGGGTGAAAGCCCCCACGCATTACATTCGGCTGAGGAAGGAACATAGGGATGATTTGCAGATTTGCCATCAGTTTTTAAATGAGTTCAACGGTAGGTCGGTTTGGATGTCTGGGCCGGTGAGCAACTTCGACGTGGAGTTGGTTACAGACGCCGCTGGATCCATGGGTTATGGGGCGTACTTCCAGGGACACTGGAGTGCGGAGCCATGGCCACAGTCTTGGGTTGAGGCTGGCTTTATTAGGAATTTGGTGCTATTGGAACTATTTCCGGTGGTGCTCGCGTTGGAATTGTGGGGGCAGTCTTGCAAGAATTTGAAGTTACGTTTGAACTGCGATAACATGGGGGTAGTTCAGGTAATCAATAGCATGTCGGCGTCGTCACAACCTGTCATTCGGCTGATGTGACAGTTGGTGCTGCGCTGCTTGCGATTGAATGTGTTTCTCTATGCTGTGCATATTCCGGGGGTAGAGAATACATTGGCTGATTCTTTGTCTCGGTTCCAGTGGGACAAATTCAGGGCACTGGCACCGGAGGCACGGAAGGAGGGCGTCCCCTGCCCAGGTTGGATATAGGATTTGGCACTAGGTTCGCCGCAGGATGGATCCAACGGTTGGTAAGTACGTCTACTTGGGCAGCGTATCAAAAAGTGTGGAAGGAGTGGGGTGCGTTGCTGCAAGAAGCGGGGGTCGGCAAGGATGAGTCGCATGTGCGGCTTTTAGTGCTGTATTTTGTGTCTAGGAACATGAAAGCGGGCAGGTCAGTATCTGCTATAGAGAAGAAGATGGCAGGGCTGGCCTTTTTGTTTAAGTTACAGAACAAAGTAGATTGGACAAAGGATTTTTGGGTGAAGCAGGCCGTTAAGGGATACCGTAAGGATCACAGGACTAGGGATACGAGGCGGCCTATTACATTTGCGAATTTCTTAGCATTGAGAGAACAGTTGGTTGTGGTATGCACAGATTGGTATGAGGAGTTGTTTGCAGCGGTCTTTTCATTGGCATTTTTTGGGGCGTTTCGCATTGGGGAGTTGGTGAGCCCGTCCAAGAAGAAGATGGGCGGTTTAATGTTGGGGGATGTCATGGTATTAACTGATAGGGTGTTGGTACGGCTGCAGAAATCCAAGATGGATCAAAGAGGTGTTGGGGTGCAGATTTCATTGTATGCATTACAGGGTTGTGCAATGTGCCCGGTCAAAGCGGTTGGGGATTTTGCGGGTGCAAGACCAGGGGGGTTGGATCGAATCTGTCAAGATTTCAGTTCGTGGCGGTTCTTCGCAAATGTTTGAACGGGATGGGTTTGGATAGTTCCGCCTACGCCACACACTCCTTCCGCATTGGGGCGGCCGCCAGGTGTGGGCTGGATGAGGCGGATGTGCGACGGATGGGGAGATGGGAATCTAAGCGATTCCGCACCTATATTCGGCCTCAGTTGATTTGGGAATGACTATAATAAAAAAATAAATAAAAAAAAGGAATAAGACTGTTGGTGGTTTACAGACGATTGCTTGTTTAGTCGTGGTAGATGTTAAGGGGATTTAGAGACGGTGCTTGTCAATTACACTATGTTTGTCATTTCAGATGGAGGGCTCCCACACCTCGTCTGGATCCTCGGACACTCATATGTGTGTTGGGGGGCAGGGAGAGGGGACGCCAGACCAGGTGGGAGGCAGTTGGGAATTGCTAGAAGGGAGGCTTCCATAAGCTGGCTGGGCAGACCAGGGATGATGTGGGGCAGGGTGGTCCCTGAAGTTGAACGCTTTGTGTGGTTGGACAGGCCACCTGAGGTTCTGGTCATTCACGCGGGTGGTAACGACCTGGAGGTGCGGACGGTGAGGGACCTCATTGCTGACATTAAGAAGGATCTGACATACCTGCGTGTGACATTCCCTGACACGCTGCTGGTATGGTCGGATATGGTGGCCAGAACGTCTTGGAGGATGGCTAGATCCCTATACCGGATTAACAAGGCACGGATTAGAGTGAATAAAGTGGTGGGGAGGTTTTTGGCATGGCAAGGCGGGTTGGTCATTCGTCACAGGGAACTGGAGACGAACATGGGCCTTTATCTGAGGAGAGATGGGGTCCATTTGACAAATGTGGGCATCGACCTTTGGTCATTGGGTTTGCAGGAGGGGATTCAGGCGGCCCTGCTGGTGTGGAGGTGCCATCAAGGGTGAGGTTTTATGGCGGTGTTTTATTGTTGGTCAGTGACGGTGGCAGTTATGTAGTTGGTAAGTGTGTGGGGGGCTCATCAGTAGATGGCCCCTCCGGTGTAGTACATCAAAGTAATTTGATGATTACTCTTTGTTGCACTGCGGAATAGGTATTTGTCTCCGGGCGGTACAGGTGGAGGCCTAGTTGGTTTTGGAAAAATCCCGCAGTGCCCCCTGGTGTTATATATATATTTATATATATATATATATATATATATATATATATATATACGGAAGTAATTAGGAAATGGATATGTTTTATAATACTCAGCTCCGTCACTGACCATCAAAGAGGGTGAAACTGATGGTTATTTGTGTTCAGAGTGTTTATGTTATGGTTATTTATATGGTTATTTATATTTTGAATAAAATGGAGTTTATGTTTAATGAAGGCTGTTGTGGCCATTTACTCCACAAGAACGGTGTGGTCTATTATTTTAGGGGTAAGTAAAAGGGGGTGAGAAAGGGGTTACAGCAGTATGGGGGGTATTATCTAGGCTACACTGGTCATGGGCTGTGTCCCCATATCACAGAATCACCTATACAGCATGCGCTGTAATTCAAAAAAATGGTATTAGCTGAGGGGATGGTTGCCATAAATTGATGGTACGCACATAATTAGGAGTGGGACCACAAGGAAAGTGGGAGTGATCTGTGTGGGACCACCCGAAAGGTGGGTAAGACCTGGGTGAGACCATTCAGAAAGTAGGTTTGATCTGGGTGGGATCAGTTGAAAGGTGGGTGAGACCTGGGTGGGACCACTCAGAAAGTGGGTTTGATATGGGTTTGATCAGTTGAAACAGGGCTTGACAAATTTGCTTGGACTCTAGGAGCCAGCTAAAAAAGTTAGGAGCCAGGTTTTTTTTTAGTGGGTGTCGGGGCGGGCGACGGCGAAAAAGGGTTAAAATCCCCCGCAAGCGGCGCTTTGCCAGCGGTATTGCCGCACTGTCACATTGATTTCAATGGGTAGGAGCGGTGAATACACCGCTCCTTTACCGCTCCAAAGATGCTGCTAGCATGACTTTTTTTTTTACCGTCCTTCTAGCGCACCGCTCCAGTGTGAAAGCCCTCGGGCTTTTACACTGGAGTGAAAGGACCCGCTTTTTTCAGGCGCTATTTTTAGCGCTGTAGCGCCTGAAAAACGCTTCAGTGTGGAAAGGGGCTTAAGGGTCTGATCAGGTCCGCCTGAAAAACAGACAGGCGAACCTGATCAGAGAGCCTGTGTGAAAGGGACCAAGCAGGGAGATTACAAATAATACATTTTTAATCTTAAGAAGAAAAAAAAAATATATGTATTTTTTTTACTTTTAAAAAAATAAATAAAAATCAAAGCTATTATAAAAAAAAAAAAGGCTATATGAATTCAAACCAGCCCCACCACACTCACCGTTAGGCAAAAGGTGCCAGATGATGCTTGCAATCACTTCCTTCTCTTCCCCACTTTAGGAAGGAGATGGGCGGGCAGTGAGAAACAGGCAGGGCTTTGAAGCTCCATTAACATTGCATTAGCAATGTTAGAGGTGTTGCAATATCAACGGCCACCACCAGATGGCGCCATATTACATATTAGTGCTTCAGAAGGCCGCAAAGCCACGGCCTAAATTACTGGCCGGCGCGGCCCGATTCGATCGCGCGGCGGGGTCGGGGTCCACAGGAAGACAGGATACCCCAGCTGTGTCGCCCCAGGCGCCAGGACCCTAATTCTAGTCGCCATGGCGACGTGGCGACCGGGGTTTGTCGAGCTCTGAGTTGAAAGGTGGGTGAGACATGGGTGAGACCATTCAGAAAGTAGGTTTGATCTGGGTGGGATCAGCTGAAAGGTGGTTACGACCTGGGTGAGACCACTCAGAAAAGGGGTTTGATCTGGGTGGGATCAGCTAAAAAGGTGGCTAAGACCTGGGTGGGATCACTCAGAAAGTGGGTTTGGTCTGGGTGGGATCAGTTGAAAGGTGGGTGAGACCTGGGTGGGACCACTCAGAAAGTGGGTTTGATCTGGGTGGGGTCAGCTGAAAGGTGGGTAAGACCTGGGTGGGACCACTCAGAAAGTGGGTTTGATCTGGGTGGGACCACTCAGAAAGTGGGTTTGATCTTGGTGTGACCAGCTGAAAGGTGGGCATGGGTGTCCAGGGGATTGGGATAAATATGCTAGCAAGTATGTAAATATCCCTATCCTTCTCTGATAGGTAGTCCCTAAGAAGTCCCTATTAACTAATACATACAAGCCATTTTTATTCACTCACTTTCGATCTTAAAAATGATCTCACAGATCTAGGGGACATAAAAATACATACGAGGTCTATTTTTAAAACAAATCAGGAATAATCCCTGTGTTATGCCTATTGCCTAATGTGTTTATTTGCTATGATCGTTAGCCCCATCTAGTGGCAATAGTATTTTCTTGGCATTGGCAGGAAAAATACCATATTATGGCCTCTAGATGGAGCTGATGATCATAGGAACTAAACATATTAGGCCAGGGGTGCCCAACCTTTTGAAGAGCGAGGGCCACTTAAGCGACTTGGTAACCGGTCACGGGGCCACAATGAGCAGAGCGGGTGGATGGCATGTCTGTGTCCACTCTGCATTTGGAGAGTGGACACGGACGTAGCCCACAATACTTTTTAGCGGATCGTATTGGAGGTAGAACACAAGTCGGTTTATGTCTGCCACTACTTAGAGGTGAATGGAGGGTCCAATTGCTCGGACTGTCGGACTGACCGTGTGAAAGGGGTCCACCGCTGCTTTCACACTGATGTGCTGCGGTTTACCAGCACCACGTGTGCAACACAGTGTACCTTTGGATTTCCTGCAGTTTGCAATAGACTTCTATTATATTCTGCAGGTTTGGTGCACTTTCAGAAAGCTTACCAAACTCGCAGGCAATAATAGAAGTCTATGGCTCAGTGCAGGTAACCCGCTCTGCACCTGCGGATCACTTTGAAAGCAGCCCAGTAACCACTGCAGAAAAGATATGCCCATATATACACTGTGATTTTAGTAATAAACTGACCTTTAATAACAGTATTTTTTCTATTCTATCCCAGAGCAGGAGGTCGCGGGCCACATCAGAGGGCTCCGCGACTGGTTGGGCATCTCTGTATTAGGCAATATATATATAAAAATGTGTTGCTCTTGAATTAAATATAGTTCAGTGAGTCCAGGTGTCACTATTGTGACACTATTATAATAGTTCCATAAACAATATACACGTGTGCAAGTGTCAGGAATGCCATGATCACCAACAAGTTCCACCACTTTGTGAGTTCACCACCACCAATAAATGAATGTGCTCTTACCAGAGAGTGTTGACCACCTATTACATGGGGGTCAAGAGAG
This sequence comes from Lithobates sylvaticus, assembly GCA_028564925.1. NCBI lineage: Eukaryota > Metazoa > Chordata > Amphibia > Anura > Ranidae > Lithobates > Lithobates sylvaticus. The sequence goes on from CM053037.1 coordinate 73,166,330, forward strand.
GCTTATGTATCTTTTATACGCCATCAACGATCAGTACCCAACATACGAAAGATGTATGAGATCACTCTAAGCAGCCAGTGGGTAAACCGAAATTCCACTTGTCTCAAACCATAGTATCAGATGACGTACCCCTTCAGCTCTCACAAACACAACCTGGCTGTTCCCCAGGCTCTTGAGCACTATATTAGGCAAAATACAGGGATAACTTGTGACATCTGAGCAAAAATTTAAACATTTGCATAGCCATGTTTTTTTTTTAAAATAGACCCCAAAGTGTTCGTTTTAGGTTACCTTTATCTGTTCGATCACTTTTGGTGTTGCTGGAAGTGGTTAAAATTGGCAGAAATATGCTGTGTGTGGCCATTATAATACTTTCACCATACTTGAACCCTAGTGCCTCGTACACACGAGCGGACTTTCCCGCGGGAATGTCCGCCGGACAATCCGCCTGTGTGTGGGCGCCAAAAGTCCGGCGGACTAGGTTTTAAGTTTTGTTTTAAAATTGTTCCCGCGGTCTGTATGCTAGTCCCCCGGACTTTTGGAAATTAACGGACTTGCCGATCATCGGAAAGTCTGTTCATTTAGAACGTGACTTCAGGTAGACGGGGCTAGCGAAGGCAGTGAATGCCGCCGCGCTAGCCCCGTCACCTGGTATGGATTTAAAGGGAATCCCCACGCCGAAAAAACGGCGTGGGGTCCCCCCCAAATCCATCTCAGGCCCTTATCCGAGCATGCAGCCCGGCCAGCCAGGAAAGGGGTGGGGACGAGCGAGCCCCCTCCTGAGCCGTACCAGGCCGCGTGCCCTCCACATGGGGGGTGCCCTGGGGAAAGGGGGGCCGTGCGGCCCCCCCACCCCAAAGCACCTTGTCCCCATGTTGATGAGGACAAGGGCCTCTTCCCGTCAACCCTGGCCGTTGGTTGTCGGGGTCTGCGGGCGGGGGGCTTATCGGAATCCGGAGCCCCCTTTAATAAGGGGGCCCCCAGATCCCGGCCCCCCACCCTATGTGAATGAGTATGGGGTACGATGTACCCCTACCCATTCACCTAAGGTGTAAAGTGTAAATAAAAAAAAAAACACAATTTTTTAAAAATATTTTATTGCACTGCTCCGGGGGTTTTCTTCCGTCTTGGGGGGTCTTCTCGCCGGACTCCTCCCCTATTTTACCTAGCTCTTTTACCGAGCGGAGGAGCCCGGCTTCCTTCTTCGTCGCCGCCGTCGTCGTCTGGGGTTCTCGATCCGCCTTCGGGGGTCTTCCGGGGTCTCTTCTGTTCTTGCCGCTGTCGTCGCTTTCTGCACCGTCTTCTTCTTCCTCTTCTTCTTCTTCTCCTTCCGATGTTGACTCGTCGCTCTCTCTGGCCGGAATGGCAGAGCCGCGCTGTGTTGTGACTTATATAGGGACAAGGAGGCGGGGTCACATGCTCATGTCACATGGTGACCCTGCCCCCCTATGATGTCACAGTCCCAGAGGATGCTGGGACTGTGACATCATAGGGGGGCGGGGTCACCATGTGACATGAGCATGGGACCCCGCCTCCTTGTCCCTATATAAGTCACAGCACAGCGCGGCTATGCCATTCCGGCCAGAGAGAGCGACGAGTCAACATCGGAAGAAGAAGAAGGAGAGGAAGAAGAAGAAGGTGGCCGCGGCGCAGAAGGCGACGACAGCGGCAAGAACAGAAGAGACCCCGGAAGACCCCGGAAGACCCCCGAAGGCGGATCGAGACCCCCAGACGGCGGCGGCGACGAAGAAGAAAGCCGGGCTTCTCCGCTCGGTAAAAGAGCTAGGTAAAATAGCGGAGGAGTCCGGCGAGAAGACCCCCCAAGACGGAAAAAGACCCCCGGAGCAGTGCAATAAAATATTTTTTTAAAAATTGTGTTTTTTTTTTATTTACACCTTAGGTGAATGGGTAGGGGTACATCGTACCCCATACTCATTCACATAGGGTGGGGGGCCGGGATCTGGGGGCCCCCTTATTTAAGGGGGCTCCTGGATTCCGATAAGCCCCCTGCCCGCAGACCCCGACAACCAACGGCCAGGGTTGTCAGGAAGAGGCCCTTGTCCTCATCAACATGGGGACAAGGTGCTTTGGGGTGGGGGGGGCCGCACGGCCCCCCTTTCCCCAGGGCATCCCCCATGTTGAGGGCACGCGGCCTAGTACGGCTCAGGAGGGGGGCGCTCGCTCGTCCCCACCCCTTTCCTGGCCGGCCGGGCTGCGTGCTCGGATAAGGGTCTGAGATGGATTTGGGGGGGACCCCCACACTGTTTTTTCGGCGTAGGGATTCCCTATAAATTCATGCCAGGTGACGGGGCTAGCGCGGCGGCATTCACTGCCTTCGCTAGCCCTGTCTACCTGCAGTTACGTTCTAAATGAACGGACTTTGCTCCGTGTGTGGGCAAGTCCGTTCATTTTCAAAAGTCCCGCAGACTTTTTCCCGCGTATTGTCCGCCGGAGAAGTCCGGGCGTGTGTGGGCAAGTCCACACGCTCGGAAAGTCCGGCGAAGCCCCGCTGGAAGGTCCGGCGGTTTGTCCGCTGGACTAGGTCCGGCGGACAATCCCGCCGGAAAGTCCGAGCGTGTGTACGAGGCATAAGGCCTCATGTACACTGCTGCTGCTAAACGGACGTTTAGGAGCAGTTGGCCATTTTATTCGGCAGCACCTGAACTCTCCTCTATGTTATCTTATCTGTCCATGTACACAGGGTTGTTTACATAAGTTTCTAGGCAATTGAGTTTAGAGGCTTTTTTTGGAACGTAACGTTTACAGGCATTTCAAGCACCAAACGCGTCTAAACGCAGCTAAACGTGGTAACTCCCGTTTAGACGCATTTCGTTTACAGGCGTTTTTCATTTTTGGCTATATGAAAAAAAAAACAAACATTTTTTTGTTTAAATGCTTCTAAACGCAAACACTGCAAAACACGGCAAAACGCAGCATGTAAACGCGGCAAAACGGACAATTTAAACGTTGGTTACTATCTGTCAAGTTAAATCGTTTAGGAGAGGTTGTAAAAATGTCCCGTGTACATGAAGCCTAACTTTGGCCACGCACTTGACGATTTGAACTACTTTTAACCAGGAAAAACAAAGCAGCCAATAGTTTTAGGTGTTTCACCGTAGTAGGGTGCATGGATCTGTTTGGTCATTTCTACAACTTGAAAGAGGATAAGGGTAGAAGTGCTATAATGACCCCAAAACTCACCAGTAGCCAGTAAACTGTAGGTCACAGCAATCTTCTGCCAATTAAGCCAATTGGACGGCCACCTCAGGTGGCACTCATGGAGGCACGGTGGGGTTGGCACTCTGTTCTCAGTGAAGCTCAATAACGTTAAAGAAGTACACCTGTAAGGGAAAAGGCATAATGAGGCGCCGGTATCTCACCCGATCCACGCCGAGGGAGCTAACATAACCGAGACTTCTACAAGTAGACAGCTATGCAGAAAAAGGCATCCAGCAAGACACCACTTCTGCATGTGTAGGGATGCTGTCTCCTATAGCAACAGTGTCTAACAAAGTGTAACAGTTCCTTCACTTCCACTACAATCACTTCTTGTAGTTCTTCAGCACACTGAGCTCCCAGTCTCTCTCACTAGACTAGACAATTCACTGCCACTGAATCCCTTGAGCTCATCCAATCTTCAATAGTATCTTCCTCAAGCATCACCCCTCTTCTCTGCTGGGTCCCTAGCTTGGCACTCCAGATACTTTTCAAGCTTCACCCCACTGGCCTGCGCGGTCCCTGGCCTGACACACAAGGCTGCTCTTCAAGCGTCACCTCCGCTGGCCTGCGCGGTCCCTGGCCTGACACACAAGGCTGCTCTTCAAGCGTCACCTCCGCTGGCCTGGTCCCTGGCTTGACACCTACTGGAGTTTCCCAAATTTTTGACCATCCCCGGTTGGTGAGAATACTGCTCCGATACTTGCTTCAGCTACTCACTGTGTTCCCTGGTAATAAGGTGGTTGGTCCCTTAGTGGCAAAAGCTTCCCCTCTACCTCTAACCACGACAGGTTCCTCGGCCGGAAGAACCGTCATTTCTGGTTGGACTGCAAGCCGCAATCCCAACCCTGCGCTGCTCTCTTGCTTCTGGATAGGCCCTCAGACAGCCTAGCAGCCAGATGTGCCCAGGATAGGCCCAAACTCGCGTCTAGCAGCCTGGGCAGTACAACACACGTCCACCCAGACAGCAGTCCAGGTGGCACAGAACTCTGATCACCTGACTCGACCCAAATATATAGGCTCTCCCAGCAGGCCAAGGGATTTAGGAAAACCCCTGCCCATTGGCTGAGACACCTCATATACCCATAATCTGAACTTGCAGTGCTCCTTGTCTTACCCAATGCCACCAAGTGACCGGCCACCTAGTGACTAAAGAAAAAAGTGCAGCAATCACAGACTTATGCTGCGCACACACGAGCGGAATTTCCGTCGGAAAAATCTTGGATGGTTTAAGCTTGGCTTGCATACACACTGTCACACAAAAGTTTGCTGAACTTTCGACCGTCAAGAACACGGTGACATGCAACACTACGACGAGCCGAGAAAATGACGTTCAATGCTTCAGAGTATCCGTCAAATTGTTTCCGAGTATGCGTGATTTTTTTGCGCATTTCATTCCAGCAGCAAAAGACCAATGGAGCATAGACACAGTCGCATTTTCCAACAAAAAGCTCTCATCGGAGTTTTGTGGCGTCATTTTCGATCGTGTGTACGTGGCATTAGGGTGTAAATTTTTGATTTCACTCCTCACTTACTACCTATTACAGTTTTGAAGGCCATAAAATGCCAAGATAGCACAACCCCCCCCCCCCCCCCCCCATTACCCCATTTTTGAAAGTAGACACCCCAAGCTATTTGCTGAGAGGCATGTTGAGTCCATGGAATATTTTATATTTTGCCACAAGTTTTGGGAAAATTACAAACTTTTCATTTTTTTTTTTTTTTTTTTTTGCGCAAAGTTGTCACTAAATGATATACTGCTCAAACATGCCATGGGCATATGTGAAATTACACACCAAAATACATTCTGCTGCTTCTCCTGAGTACATGAATACCACATGTGTGGGACGTTTTGGCAGTCTAACCACGTACAGTACCCCGAAATCCAATCACTGCCTTCTGGGTGTAATTTTACATATGCCCATGGCATGTTTGAGCAATATATTATTTAGTGACAACTTTGTGCACAAAAAAAAAAAAAAGTTTGTAATTTTCCCAAAACTTGTGGCAAAATATAAAATATTCCATGGACTCAACATGCATATCAGCAAATAGCTTGGGGTGTCTACTTTCCAAAAAGGGGTCATATTTGGGGGGGGGGGGGGGGGGGGGGTGAACTGTCCTGGCATGTTATGCATAACATTAGAAGCTTATGTCACACATCATCCACTCTTCTAACCACTTGAAGGCAAAGCCCTTTCTGACACTTTTTGTTTACATGAAAAACGTTATTTTGTTTGCTTGAAAATTACTTTGAAACCCTAAAGATTATATATATTTTTTTAAAGCAAAGGCCCTACAGATTAAAATGGTGGGTGTTCCAATTTTTTTTTTCACACTTTTTTTTTTAAACACAATTTGAATGCACTAAAACACACTATATTGCCCAAATGTTTGATGAAGATAAAAAAAGATAATCTTATGCCGAGTACATGGATAACAAACACAACATGCTTTAAAATTGCACACAAATGCCATACCCTGCGATACTCTGCCATACCCAGCGATACTCTGCCATACCCAGCGATACTCTGCCATTACCCTGCGATACTCTGCCATACCCTGCCATTACCCTGCGATACCCTCCGATACTCTGCGTTACCCTGCGATACTCTGCCATACCCTGCGATACTCTGCCATACCTGCCATACTCTGCCATACTCTGCGATACCCTGCGATTACTCTGCCATACTCTGCCTATACCCTGCCATACTCTGCCATACCCCTGCCAAACTCTGCCATACCCTGCGTTAATCTGCCATACCCTGCGATTACTCTGCCATACTCTGCGATACTCAGCCATACCCTGCCATACTCTGCCATACCCAGCATACTCTGCCATACCCTGCGATACTCTGCCATACCCTGCGATACCCTGCCATACCCTACGATACCCTGCCATACCCTACCATACTCTGCCATACCCTGCGATACTCTGCCATACCCGCGATACTCTGCCATACCCTGCCATACCCTGCGATGCCATACCATGCCATACCTGCGATACTCTGCCATACCCTGCGATACTCTGCCATACCCTGCGATACCCTGCCATACCCTGCGATACTCTGCCATACCCTGCGATACCTGCCATACCCTGCCATACTCTGCCATACCCTGCCATACTCTGCCATACCCTGCCATACTCTGCCATTACCCTGCCATACTCTGCCATACCTGCGATACTCTGCCATACCCTGCGATACTCTGCCATACCCTGCGATACTCTGCCATACTCTGCCATACTCTGCCATACCCAGCGATACTCTGCCATACCCTGCGATACTCTGCCATACCCTGCCATACCCTGCGATACTCTGCCATTACCCTGCGATTACCCTGCCATACCCTGCGATACCCTGCGATACCCAGCCATACCCTGCCATACCCTGCGATACAGTGCCATACCCTGCCATACTCTGCCATACTCTGCCATGCAATACCCTGCCATACCTTGCCATACTCTGCCATACTCTGCCATACCCAGCCATACCCTGCGATATTCTGCGATACCCTGCGATTCCCTGCAGTGCTCGCTACGATCAAAGCCAGGATCGTTTTTTTTATTTTATTTCAGGCTTTCCAGCCTAGAGGTGAGATGTGGGGTCTTATTGACCCCATATCTCACTGTAAAGAGGACCTGTCATGCCATATTCCTATTACAAGGGATGTTTACATTCCTTGTAATAGGAATAAAAGTGATCAAAAAAAATTTTGGGGGAAAAAAAGTGTCAAACTAAAATAAATAAAGTAAAATGAACAATAAAAAAAATAAAAATAATTTAAAGCGCCCCTGTCCCCGTGCGCTCGCATGCAGAAGCGAATGCATACGTAAGTCCCGCCCACATATGAAAACGATGTTCAAACCACACATGTGAGGTATCGCTGCGAACGTTATAGTGAGAACAATAATTTTGGCCCTAGACCTCCTCTGTAACTCAAAACATGTAACCAGTAAAAAGTTTTAAAGCGCCGCCTATGGGGATTTTTAAGTAGCGAAGTTTGGCGCCATTCCACGAGCGTGTGCAATTTTGAAGGGTGACATGTTGGGTATCTATTTACTCGGCGTAACTTCATCTTTTCACATTATGCAAAAACATTGGGCTATATTTACAGTTTTGTTTTTTGTAAAGCACAAAACTTTTTTTTCCCCAAAAAAACGCGTTCGAAAAATTGCTGCGCAAGTACCGTGCTAGATAAAAAGTTGCAACGACCGCCATTGTATTCTCTAGGGTCTTTTCTAAAAAAACATATATAATATTTTGGGGTTCTATGTAATTTTCTAGCAAATAAATGATGATTTTTACATGTAGGAGAGAAATGTCAGAATTGGCCTGGGTGCTCCAGAACACCTGATGGCGCTCCCTGCATGTTGGGCCTCTGTATGTGGCCACGCTGTGTAAAAGTCTCACACATGTGGTATCGCCATACTCGGGAGTAATAGCAGAATGTGTTTTGGGGTGTAATTTGTGGTATGCATATGCTGTGTGTGAGAAATAACCTGCTAATATGACAATTTGTGAAAAAAAAAAAAAAAGAAAAAAAAATCTTGATTTTGCAAAGAATTGTGGGAAAAAATTACAACTTCAAAAAACTCACCATGCCTCTTTCCAAATACCTTGGAATGTCTTCTTTCCAAAAAGGGGTCATTTGGGGGGTATTTGTACTTTTTCTGGCATGTTAGGGTCTCAAGAAATGAGATGGGCCGTCAGTACTTCAGGTGTGATCAATTTTCAGATATTGGCACCATAGCTTGTGGACTCTATAACTTTCACAAAGACCAAATAATATATCCCAATTTGTACTTATTTTTACCAAAGATATGTAGCAGTATAAATTTTGGCCAAAATGTATCAAGAAAAATGACAAAATTTGCTAAATTTTATAACAGAAACGAAGAAAAATTCATTTTTTTTACCGAATTTTCAGTCTTTTTTCTTTTATAGCGCAAAAAATAAAAAACCCAACGGTGATTAAATACCACCAAAAGAAAGCTCTATTTGTGTGAAAAAAAGGACAAAAAATTGCACACAAACGTGCAGCCGCGGCAAACTACATACATTTTTAAAAGCCTTTAAAAGCCTTTACAGGTTACCACTTTAGATTTACAGAGCAGGTCTACTGCTAAAATTACTGCCCTCGATCTGACGTTCACTGTGATACCACACATGCATGGTGAAATTGCTGTTTACATACGAAATGAGACCGATGTTTGCATTCGCCTTTGTGAGTAAGCACAGGGGGACAGGGGTGCTTTTTTTTTTTTTTTTCTTTTTTTTTAATTATTATTTATTTTGCTTTTTTATTTTATTTTTAAACTGTTCCTTTCATTTTATTGTTTTTTTTTTTATTTTTTTTATTGTTATCTCAGGGAATGTAAATATCCCTTATGATAGCAATAGGTAGTGACAGGTACTCTTTTTTTTTTTTTTAATGGGGTCTATTAGACCCTAGATCTCTCCTCTGCCCTCAAAGCATCTGACCACACCAAGATCGGGTGCGATAAAATGCTTTCCCAATTTCCCAATGGTGCTCTTTATATCTGGTGACACATACCGTATATACTCGAGTATAAGCCGAGTTTTTCAGCACATTTTTTTGTGCTGAAAATGCCCCCCTCGGCTTATACTCGAGTCAAGCACTTTTGTGCAGCAGAGAATGACATTTTCCGACCCGGCTTTGGGGCCCTGTATCTCGGGGCCCCGTATCTCGGGGCCACTTGGTGCTAGGAACCCCAATGCAAACCCAGAGGAACTAGCACTACAACATATCCAAAGATGGGGTTCCTAGCACCAAGTGACCCCGAGATACGGGGCCCCAAAGTCGGGTCGGAAAATGTAATTCTCTGCTGCAGAAAAGTGCTTGACATTTTCCGAACCGACTTTGGGGCCCTGTATCTCGGGGCCACTTGGTGCTAGGAACCACAGATTTGGTATGTAAACCCAGAGGAACTAGCACTACAACATAACAGATGGGGTTCCTAGCACCAAGTGACCCTGATATATGGGGCCCCAAAGTCAGTCAAATGTGTCCATCTGCAGCAATGTCATTTCGGGACCTTTTGGGTCCAGGGACCCCAAATGGGGTGCTGCTAGGCGGCATTTAGTAACCCTTAACTACCAAGTTTGAAGTTCGGGGGACCTCTGGCTGCAAATGGGCACAGTGAGGCATGCAAATGGGCACAGTGAGGCTGCAAACGGGCATTGTTGACCCTCTTTTCCACTTACAGTAGCTGCGCATTTCTCACCCTAAGCTTATACTCGAGTCAATATGTTTTCCCATTTTTTTGTGGTAAAATTAGGTGCCTCGGCTTATATTCGGGTCGGCTTATACTCGAGTATATACGGTAAGTCATGAAAAGCTTGTAGCTTCTGCAGGGGCGTCGCCAGGGGGTGGCTAGGGGGGGCTGGAGTCCCGAATGGGTCTCCGAAAAGCCCAGAGTCTCTGAAATGTGTTTTACTATTAATAGCCCCGAGTCCCCACGGTGCTGCACTGCGCATGAGCGTGATCGTGAGAAGAAGGAGCGAGTGGCGGTGGGACGTGTGACGTGGTGAGTCACGTGCGACAGGCGTCACGCACCGTCGGACGGCATGCTGGGGCCGCCTTTAAAAAGCGTAAGGGGCGGCGGCGCGCATTCACCTGACGACGAGACAGTGAGTGACACCTCACTAGGCAGCGCGTGCGCCGGGCGGTCTGGAGCTGGAGCAAGGTAGCTGGAGCCTGGAGGACTGGAGAGTGGACATCACGTCTGGACAGACAGACACACAGACTGCTCTGCTCAGCTCACTGCTGGAAGAACAAGAACAACCAGAGGAGAGGAGCACAAGCACTCACTCACTGGCAGAAGTAGGAGGAGGAGGACTAAGGTAAGGAGCTGGGGATCTGGAGTGGATACACTGTGGCTTTTCCCAAAATGTATGAGAGACTATGACTAGCTATTCCCCTAATTGACCCCCTAATTGGACCCCCCTAAGGAGCCAAACGGTTAATACTTAATAGAAGTAGCTGCAGCCTGCAGGGGCGGGTAATGGCGCTCCCTAGTGATAAAGTGAAACACCAGTCCAATATATATCATGTCATGTGTGTATATATACACCACATAAAAATCCTGCAGTGCACAGTGTATATCTGCTAAAGCAGGTCAGGTGATATCCTCACAAACACTACTACATACAAGTGGTGTGCACCTGTTAATATCACCTACAGGTGAATATGCAATAATCCACGTGTAAACCAGTGTAATCCCAAAAAAAGGTGGTGTGTGTGTGTGGATACCTATTTGTTATACACACATACGGTTTTGGGATTATATGAAATATGGCAATATTGTATATTATGAACAAGAAATGCTATTGGCTCAGTCTGTATACTATTGCAGCAGCGCTTTAGTCCTTGTTATCACCCAGGACTAGGGATGAGCCGAACACCCCCCCGTTCGGCTCGCACCAGAACCCGCGAACGGACCTAAAGTCCGTGCGAGCTTTAGAACCCTATTAGTTATAATGGATGCGAACGTTCGAAATTAAAAGTGCTCATTTTAAAGGCTAATATGCATGTTAATGTCATAAAAAGTGTTTGGGGACCTGGGTCCTGCCCCAGGGGACATGTATCAATGCAAAAATTTTTTTTTAAAAACGGCCGTTTTTTCAGGAGCAGTGATTTTAATAATGCTTAAATTGAAACAATAAAAGTGTAATATTCCTTTAAATTTCGTACCTGGGGGGTGTCTATAGTATGCCTGTAAAGGGGCGCATGTTTCCCGTGTTTAGAACTGTCTCTGCGCAAAGTGTCATTTTTGAAAGTAAAAAAGCTATTTAAAATCACTCGCGGCTAATGTTAATTCACGGCTCCCGTAACACAGAGAACAGTGATTCATTGAAACTCATTCATAAAAAAAAGTCATTGATAAAAAAAAAAAAAAAAAATGAAAAAAAAAAAGCGTAGGGGTCCCCCCAAATTCAATAACCAGGCCCTTCAGGTCTGGGATGGATATTAAGGGGGATCCCAGCCAAAAAAAAAAAAAAAAAAAAAATGGCGTAGGGTCCCCCTCAAAATCCATACCAGACCCTTGAGGTCTGGTATGGATTTTAAGGGGAACCCTAGCCAAAAAAAATGGCGTGGGGTCCCCCTCAAAATCCATACCAGACCCTTATCCGAGCACGCAACCTGGCAGGCCGCAGGAAAAGAGGGGGGGACGAGAGCGGCCCCCCCTCTCGCCTGAACCGTACCAGGCCACATGCCCTCAACATTGGGAGGATGCTTTGGGGGTCTAAGACCCCTAAAGCACCTTGTCCCCATGTTGATTAGGACAAGGGCCTCTTCCCCACAACCCTGGCCGGTGGTTGTGGGGGTCTGCGGGCGGGGGGCTTATCGGAATCTGGAAGCCCCCTTTAACAAGGGGACCCCCAGATCCCGGCCCCCCCCCTGTGTGAAATGGTAAGGGGGTACAAAAGTACCCCTACCATTTCACCAAAAAAGTGGCAAAAATGGTAAAAAGGACAGGAGACAGTCTTTGACAATTCCTTTATTAAAATCTTCTTTCTTCTTTCTTCATCCTTCGGATTCTTCATCTTCTCCTTCCTTCATCTTCTTCCATCTTCTTCTTCCATTTTCTTCTTCCTCCGATCCGCTTCTTCTTGCGCTGGTCTTCTCGTCCTTCTCGTCCGGCATCTTCTTCCGTCGGCGTCGGCGTCGGTGTCGGTGTCTTCTTGGGCCGCTCCGCGCAATGGGAGGCTCCCGCTGTGTGAGGCTCCGCTCCATCTGACAGGTCTTTTAAAACGGAGGGCACCTGGTGACCCCGCCCCCCTCTGACATCATGGGGAAAGCCATCATGGAATTCCCCATGACGTCCCTGTGCGTCAGAGGGGCGGGGTCACCAGGTGCCCTCCATTATAAAAGACCTGTCAGACGGAGCGGAGCCTCACACAGCGGGAGCCTCCCATTGCGCGGAGCGGCCCAAGAAGAGACAGAGACACCGACGCCGACGCCGACGGAAGAAGATGCCGGACGAGAAGGACGAGAAGACCAGCGCAAGAAGAAGCGGATCGGAGGAAGAAGAAAATGGAAGAAGAAGATGGAAGAAGATGAAGGAAGGAGAAGATGAAGAAACCGAAGGATGAAGAAAGAAGAAAGAAGATTTTAATAAAGGAATTGTCAAAGACTGTCTCCTGTCCTTTTTACCATTTTTGCCACTTTTTTGGTGAAATGGTAGGGGTACTTTTGTACCCCCTTACCATTTCACACAGGGGGGGGGCCGGGATCTGGGGGTCCCCTTGTTAAAGGGGGCTTCCAGATTCCGATAAGCCCCCCGCCCGCAGACCCCCACAACCACCGGCCAGGGTTGTGGGGAAGAGGCCCTTGTCCTAATCAACATGGGGACAAGGTGCTTTAGGGGTCTTAGACCCCCAAAGCATCCTCCCAATGTTGAGGGCATGTGGCCTGGTACGGTTCAGGCGAGAGGGGGGGGCCGCTCTCGTCCCCCCCTCTTTTCCTGCGGCCTGCCAGGTTGCGTGCTCGGATAAGGGTCTGGTATGGATTTTGAGGGGGACCCCCCGCCATTTTTTTTTGGCTTGGGTTCCCCTTAAAATCCATACCAGACCTCAAGGGTCTGGTATGGATTTGGAGGGGGACCCTACGCCATTTTTTTTTTTTTTTTTTGGCTGGGATCCCCCTTAATATCCATCCCAGACCTGAAGGGCCTGGTTATTGAATTTGGGGGACCCCTACGCTTTTTTTTTTGTTTTTTATTAATGAATGACAGCTCTCTGTGTTACAGGAGCCATCAATTCATTAGCCGCGAGTGATTTAAATAGCTTTCTTCCTGCAAAAAATGACACTTTTTTGCAGGGAAAGTTCTAAGCACAGGAAACCTGCCCTCCTTCACAGGCTACCTATAGACACCCCCCAGATGTGATACTGCAATGCTGTTCTAACAGCATGCACACACATATCCCCAGAAATAAAGAACATATTGTTGTCAGCAGTCAGCAGCACACTGACACGCTGACACTGTGAGTGAAACATAATATGCGAGGCCGCCGCCGCGGCGGCCTCTTATACCGTGGGGCGTGTATTAAAGCCCCTGAGCTATAATTGGCTACAGGCATCCTGCCTGTAGCCAATTATGGCTCTCCTCGCTGCCGGCGCTGTGATTGGCCAAGCATGCGGGGTCACAGTGCATGCTTGGCCAATCATCAGCCAGCATTGCACTGCGCGGGCCGCAATGCATTGCGGGGGCCGCTCGCATCACACGAATTTGATGCGAGCGGTCCCAATAGTTCTGGGCTCGCCGAGCGAGCGAACACCCGGTGCTCGATTCGAACATGGGTTCGAATCGAACACCGGGCTCATCCTTACCCAGGACCATATGGTAAAGAATACAGTCTAGCTTTAAAGAGATATTTCCGCGTAGTGCTTCCTTGGATAAAAGTAGTGACAGCTCCCACCGTATACTTCAATAAATCCTTCACCACGTGTGGAATAAAACTCCCCTTTGGGGATACACTCACCAGACCACTGGTCAAAATAAGCCTTTCAATAAATCACTTATGCATTAGCGTTCCTCCCACGTTCTGTCTCCTCTGCAGTGCTTGGCTGGATCATGTACACATAATTCCTCGCAAAAACAAAGGGGTATTGCAATAGTGTGATATTGTTTTAAAAGCTTTTTATTATTATTTAGATGCAGAAAAAAGGTTTTGGGATTACACTGGTTTACACGTGGAGTATTGCATATTCACCTGTAGGTGATAACAGGTGCATTGTATGTAGTGTGAGGATATCACCTGCTCAGGTATACACTGTGCGCCATTTGGCCTACCACGGGGGTGGCTACTGGTGTTACTAATTTACATATACATATATAAATTTTGTATACTCACTTTATCACTAGGGAGCGCCATTGCCCCCTGCAGCTACTTCTATGAATCATGGATCTAGTTTTTGTTTGTGCAATCACATGATTGTATAGTGTATGGAGCACTTCAGGGAGCCATGATCTGATATTCAGTACGAACGATCTGTGTCAACCGCCCGTCACTATACCAGTGACATGCCACCCCACTACTGCTCTACCTTAGATTGTACAGTCAGATTGCATAATACACTCAGCTTTCTTTAGGCTAGAGCTACTTTTGATTGAAAAGAGATTTGTCTGCAACATTTTTAAGTCATATCAGTATAGAGCCCAGAGCTAAAAAGATCTTCCTGTACCTGCATGTGGATTGTGGACGATTAACCACCTATTCCCAGTCTAAAGATAAGTAAAATAAAAACACTTCTTTGAATGTCTGCAGGGTTGGTTTACGGCCACGCCACACATGCAATCCAGTGTTTTGTTTTTTATTTGTTTTTTCCTGCGTCAAACGCATAGATAGTAGGTTAAATCAGTTTCCAATGGCATAGTTCACACGAGTGTGTTCCTGTCTAGAAAGAAATGTAGAACATGCTGCATTTTTTTCTGCACTGAACTGCACCGGAAAAAAACTTATCGGAGCGCACGTCCTTATTTAGGGTGAAGAAAAAAAAGGGGAAAAAACGCACTGGATCACATCAAAAATGTACATGCAGAAAAATCTCCGAACTGCGTTTCTATGTTGTGAACGGGCCCTTAGGGTCGGTTCACACTGCTCGCTTTCCTGTGTGGTCCCACATATTCAGATTTTGACAGCCCATTAATTTCAATGGGCTGTCAAATGTACTGGAATGCATAAATAATTAGTGTAGTTTGATAGCTGCACCGTAATGGATTCCAAGATGACTTTGGGGTTCCATTAACAGTTGGCACTCGCACGATTAATCGCTAAGAATCAATTGCAATATTTTTTCCCTTCCAATCTTCAAAACAGCATGTCTTTCTAACAAGTTCCTCTTCTCCAGGCCTGGCTGGGCGGGGGGCCTTGTCTGGACTAGTCTCAGAGTCGTCTCATCAATCGTACCTGCTGCCAGTGGTGGACACGGTCATCATGCTTCTGCTTCATGAGATGGGCGCAATAGCGCACTACAGGTAACTATATGCAACTGCATGCATGGAGAAAATGCTGATGTCTGATCAAATTTATGCTAAAACAAAATCCTATGCTATAGTTAAATTTAAATCTCAGACTGTTTATTAAAATAATTTTGTAATTAAAAGTCTTTATAGTCTGAAATAAATTAGAACATTACGTACCTAGATTAGTCATACGGTATCCTTACTTACCTTACCCATTTAATATATATCTAAACATATAATTCCACAAAGGGAATGGGGACAACTTGGCAAGCGACATTGTTTTGTATGTATTAATCACAATTTAATGCTTGGAAATGCTGACAACCATAAAATATTATTTTTTTATTGCTTTTGTCTTTTTCTAATAGTATTTTATGTGCAACATACAATCAAATAGTTTTTTTGGAATGGCAGCGAAACGCAAGTCAACAATGCATATGAATATGCAACAAAACAGGTACAAATCTCTCTCCCTCCCTCTCCCCCTCCCTCCCCCCCCTCCCTCCCTCCCCCCCCTCTCCCCTCCCCCCCCCTCCCCTCTCCCCCTCCCTCTCCCTCTGCCTATCTCTCCCTCTCTCCCTCCCTCTCCCTCTCTCTCCCCTCTCCCCCCCCTCTCTCTCCCTCCCTCCCTCTCCCTCCCTCCCTCTCCCTCTCTCTCCCCCTCTCTCTCTCCCTCTCCCCCTCTCTCTCTCCCTCTCCCTCTATCTCCCCCTCTCTCTCCCCCTCTCTCTCTCCCTCTCCCCCCTCTCTCCCCCCCTCTCCCCCTCTCTCTCCCTCTTTCCTCAATTAAAACACTGTGTGGTTTGTATATTGCATAATGTTTTTGTCCAAACACAAAGCAGCTGTTGACAGCTTTCTGCTTTCCCTTTATCAGATGTTGATCAGGCTGAGTTGATGGGCACAGGTGAGGCTGAGCCTGAATGGAAGAGACAACAACAAGTCAAAAAACCCCTACGACAACAGGTAAGACATTAAATTTAAACCCAAAAAATCGATTTTCCTACATCACCTATGCAATTTTTTGTTGTGTTTTCAGTTTTGCTAAAGCACACACTACAATACATTTAGGCTGCATTCACACCTGAGCGTTTTGTAGCTTGAAGCCTGAAGCTACAAAAGCTAGAGGGGAAAAAATACATTATTCTCTATGGAGATGGTTCACATCTCCACTCCAAAACGCCTGGCGCGAATCGGCCAGATTTGGGCGTTTTTACTCTTTTTACATTGGTGACCTTTTGCTCTGCACAAAATTCGCGGCAAAACGCGGTAAAAAACGTCGTGAATCGCGGTAAAAACCGCCGCAAATCGCGGTAAAAACCGCCGCAATTCGCGCGATTTTCTGCCTGAAAAGCTACGCTCAGGTGTGAATGCAGCCTTAAAGTGTAACACCGTTTAAAAAAAAAAATAAAAAAATCATGAATGGGCCTTAACCACCTGATTACTTTGCACTTAAACCCCCCTCATGACCAGACCAATTTTCAGCTTTTGGCGCTGACGCACTTTGAATGACAATTGCGCAGTCATACAACACTGTACCCAAATGAAATTTTTATCATTTTTTTTCCCACAAATAGAGCTTTCTTTTGGTGGTATTTAATCACAGCTGGGGTTTTTATTTTTTGCTAAACAAACAAAAAAAGATGGAAAATGTAAGATAAAATAAAAATCATATTTAATAGTTTGTTATAAAATTTTGCAAACGGGTAATTTTTCTGCTTCATTGATATGCGCTGATGAGGCGGCACAGGTGGGCACTGATAGGCTGCACTGGTGGGCACTGATAGGCTGCACTGGTGGGGACAGATAAGTCGGTACTGATGGGGACAGCAAAGATGGCACTGATGGGCACGGATGGGTGGCACGGATGGGTGGCACGGATGGGTAGCACGGATGGGTGGCACCGATGGGCACTGATGGATGACACTGGGTGGCACTGATGGGTGGCACTGATGGGCACTGATGGGCACTGATAGGTGGCACTGATGGGCACTGGTAGGTGACACAGATGAGCACTGGTAGGTGACACAGATGAGCACTGGCAGGTGACACTGATGTGCAGCACTGGCACTGTGGGCACTGAGAGATGGCACTGTGGGCACTGGGAGATGGCACTGTGGGCACTGGGAGATGGCACTGGGAGATGGCAGTGTGGGCACTGGTAGGCGGCACTTTAATGGGGCAAAGGTGGGCACAATTGATTGGGCACATTGCAGTGAGAGGGACTGATGTCCCTCTCACTGCCGCTGGTGATCCGCTGTTTTTTTTTTTCACCTCGCGCTGTCAGCGCGAGGAGGAAAAAAAGCCGATTACCGGCTCTGTTATCACATGATCAGCTGTCATTGGCTGACAGCTGATCACGTGGTAAGGGGTCGGGATCGACCCCTTACTCGGATCTCTGATCCAGCGAGTCTCACAGACTCGCTGATCACAGAGCGCGCCGCGCCCGCCCTTCAGGCAGAGCAGGCAGCTCGTGACCGGGACGACGTCAATAGACGTTGTCCCGGCACAATAGATCCGCGCTGTAGCCGCCATTTGGCTATAGCGCGGGTCTAAGGTAGTTAAAGAATGAATGCCTACATATCACAAAATTTATATCCGCCTTTGAGAGCTCAAAGACCTGAAACATTGTGGGCCAAGCAATTTTAAAATTCATAGTGGGATGTTGGCAGCGCACTCTTGAAACCACTGCTGCAGCCTCTAGTGAATAGTGGGGGTATACTTTTTATATACAAGAATTAACTAATAAATACACATATGAAGTTAAAAAAAAGACGATTTAAACATGGAGAAAATATATATATACCAAGTTCAGGAAAGCAAACTCTAAATTTGAAATAATTTCTTCATTTTCACCCAAAAAGGGTCTAACGCAGAAGAAGCTGAGCCTGAGTCTCATGAAGAAGCCGTGAGCAGCACGGATCAAGTTTCAGAATGTGATGACAGTATTTTACTTGCAGAGGAAGGCACTTCTAGTACCACAACAGATACAGAAGTGGGTGATCAATTGATATGACTGCAGTTTCTGATGTTACTGATCTAGGAGATGTGGATAGTGGTTCTATGCAGCCTAAACTAAAGCAATATCCCTATGAAATGTTTGGTTCACAAAAGCGATCATTCCAATATCAGTGGTTTGAGAAATATATTTGGCTAGAATATTCGTGTAACAAAAATACTGCATTTTGTTTTGCTTGTAGAAATTTTGCCCCAAAAGGCAAGAGGCACAACCTGGATGCATTTTTAACCATACAAGGTTTTAAAAATTGGAAACATGCTTTAGATTCCTTTAAGGAGCATGAAAGAAGTGCTCTAAACTGCGTGGAAATGTTGTAGAACAAATAGAAAAAGCTACTGAACTCCAAATTCGAGAAAGGCGAGAGTATCTAAAACGAATAGTTGAAACCACAGTGCTTCTTGCCAAACAGGGCATATCATTTCGAGGTCATTTAGAAGGAGAAGAGAGCCTAAATAGAGGCAATTTCAAAGAGTGCTTAAATTATTTACGTAAATTTGATCCTTTCCTTCAAAAGTACAAGCCTCCAGGCAATGCTACCTATACTTCACCTTCATCACAAAACAATCTCATACAGTGCTGTTCAGAAGAAGTAACAAGTACAATTGTTAGCAAGTTAAAGAACTCTGGAATGTATGCCATAATGGCAGATGAAGCAAGGGATAAAAGAAAAGAGCAACTTGCTATCTGTGTACGCTACGTTGAACCTGACACAAGTGCTGTAAAAGAACATTTCCTGAGATTTTGTGAACTGAAAGATTTAAGTGCAAATTCAATAACAGAATCTTTGGAAGATTGCCTCACAGTTAATGGTTTATCCAATGTCATCTGTGTTGCTCAAACGTACTGAGCTGCAGTTATGAGTGGCGTAATTGGTGGTGTACAAGCAAAGTTTCAGAAAAAACATCCTGAAGCTATTTATGTTCACTGTTATGCCCATGAACTAAACCTTGTACTCTGCTATACCTGTAAAGCAATCCCAGAGGCTTCTGATTTTTTTCAAACACTAGAAAACCTTTGTACTTTTTTTAGTATATCTTTTACACAGCACCAAAAATTAATTGATGTTCAGGCGCAACTTGGACTAAAAGAAACAGAACTAGTACAGCTCTATGAGACACGTTGGTCTTGCCAGATACGTTCCATTACTGCTCTAATACGCAACTTTCCAGCTGTTGTGCAGTGTCTTAAAGAGGAGAAATCTGCCATAGCCACTGGCTTGTTGATTAAATTGCGTAAGGTATCAATGCGCTACTGCCTTTTTACGTTTCAATTGTTACTGGCTACTACAGAAGGTTTCCATAAGTTGCTTCAGAAGGAAAACCTAGATTTGTCTACTGCATTAGAGTATAAAAAATATGTTTGTACTTCATTAAGATCTCTAAGAACCAATGCCAAATCAAGAGATATACTTCAAAAAGCTGTTTCTTTAATTGACATTGACACATTGACACTGAGAATTCACAAGCATCCAGGCAAATTAAAAAAACATATTTTACCCTTGCTTGGACCGAATGCTCTCTGAACTTGACCATCGTTTCTCGAGCATTAAAGAAAATTTGGTCAAGGGCATTGAGGCATGCAACCCACTTTCTTCATCTTTTCTGTCAGAAGACATAAAGGCACTTGCAGAACATTACAAAATGGATCTGCACTATGAAGAAGTAGTTGCTGCTAAAAACTTCTTTGAACGCAAAAAACAAGAAGGTGCGGTACTAACAGTACAGCACATTTGCAAACTTTTGGATCCTTTAATGTTTCCAACAGTTAAAAAAATCATGCAAGTTGTCCTAACAATTCCTGTGAACAGCTCTTCTTGCGAAAGATCATTTAGTGCTTTGAGACGTCTTCATACATGGCTCAGAGGTACAATGGGGCAGTCAAGGCTTCATCATCTTGCAGTTCTTTCAATTGAAAAAGGTGTTTTGGAATCTGTGTCTGATAAATGTGTAATTGATCATTTTGGTAACAAACAATCACGAAGGCATACCTTGGTTCTCTCACGAGATTAACTTCAACTGCCTCCGTAATCTTAATTTGCTCTTGAAATTGTAAGACTCTAAACTATACCTATAGGAGGGTAGTTCAAGAATAACAGTTAATGGTGGTTGGCTTTTTTAGATGCTATGTACAGTATCTCACAAAATAAGTACCCATATACACCTCACATTTTTGAAAATATTTTATTATAGCTTTTCAGGTGACAACACTGAAGAAATTTCACTTGGCTACAATGTAAAGTAAAAGTAGTGAAATTACAGCGTGTATAACAGTGTAAATTTGCTGTCACCTCAAAATAACTCAACATACAGGCAGCCATTAATGTCTAAACCGCTGGCAACAAAAATGACTTTACCCCTAACTTAGTGCAATTGTCAACATTGGGTCCAAAGTCTTACTTCTTTGTAACTTCTTTGGCCGACCATTGTCAAGGCCTGATCTGAGTGGAACCTGTCCTGCTATACCGCTGTATGGTCTTGCCCACCGTGCTTCGGCTCAGTTTCAGGTTATTGGCAATCTTGGAGCCAAGGCCATCTTTATAGAGATCCTCAGTTATTTCCCATGAGGTGCCAGTGCCACCGTGGCATGTATTTAGATCTTCCCGTATGAGAGCGATAACATAACAACACCAAGGATCAAACTTGACCTGAGACCTTGTTATAAATAACACTAAGGACTAACTAATCACATGAAAATGGGGGGGGGGGGGGTAATGCCAAATTGGGCCCACCGGCCACATTTGAACATTTTCACTTGGGGGTACTCTTGACGCTGACAGTGGTTTAGACTTTAATGGCTGTGTGTTTGAGTTATTTTGAGGGGACAGAAAATTTACACTGTTTTACAAGCTGTACACTCCCAAATTGTAGCAAAGTCACATTTCTTCAGTGTTGTCAGATGAAAAGATGGAATAAAATATTTACAAAAATGTTATGGGGTGAACTTTTGTGAGATGCTATATGTACCCCTTTATTGCAAAATTCTTTACTACAGTAAAACAATGTCTGAACAAGTACAATTGTTAGTGAATTTAATCGCGAATGTAAGCCATAGTAGCAGACAAAGCAAGAAGATAAAAAGAAGGCAGCAACTTCGTATCTGTGCAAGCAGGGGCGGATCCAGAGTCTAATCTCGGGAGGGGCACTGAAAAATTTTTTGCGGGCAATTTGTTGGGGAAATGGCTAGTGTTGGCACTTGGTTAATCACGGCACCATGGTTAATATGGTGTCAAGATGATTGAAGCGCATTATTTCTCTTATTACATTGTAATATAAAATGGATTTGTTCAACTCACCATAATGCAGAATCAGTGGGAGCCCTTAGTGTGTCACCTGCCTTCAGATGGGGCTTGTCACTTGCTACGTCGCCTGTTATCAGATGCAGATTGTCACTGCCAGTGGCCAGTGACAGTGTCCCTGTTGTCCCAGAGTGAGGCCTACACAGTAATGGCAGTCTTTTAGATGCAGAAATGCGGCGATGCAGGGGGAGGTGAGAGAAAGTGGCGTCTCCAGCTTTCATATTTAGGAGGGCACATGGGGGGACAGGGACAAAATTAGGGGGGCCAACTATAAAATGCAATTATATATATACACACACACATATAAATCCACAGTGTCTTGAAAAATTATTGGTGGTTGCAGACAGGTGGAGGGGAGGAAAGGGTGGATGTAGCCAGGTGGAGGGGAGGATAGGATGGGAGCAGCCAGGTGGAGGGGAGGAAAGGGTGGATGTAGCCAGGTGGAGGGGAGGATAGGATGGTAGCAGCCAGGTGGAGGGGAGGAAAGGGTGGATGCAGCCAGGTGGAGGGCAGGACAGGGTGGGAGCAGCCAGGTGGAGGGCAGGACAGGGTGGGAGCAGCCAGGTGGAGGGGAGGACAGGGTGGGAGCAGCCAGGTGGAGGGGAGGACAGGGTGGGTGCAGCCAGGTGGAGGGGAGGACAGGGTGGGTGCAGCCAGGTGGAGGGGAGGACAGGGTGGGAGCAGCCAGGTGGAGGGGAGGACAGGGTGGGAGCAGCCAGGTGGAGGGGAGGACAGGGTGGGAGCAGCCAGGTGGAGGGGAGGACAGGGTGGGAGCAGCCAGGTGGAGGGGAGGACAGGGTGGGAGCTGCCAGGTGGATGGGAGGAAACGGTGGGAGCAGCCAGGTGGAGGGGAGGAACGGTGGGTGCAGTCAGGTGGAGGGGAGGACAGGGTGGGTGCAGCCAGGTGGAGGGGAGGACAGGGTGGGTGAAGCCAGGTGGAGGGGAGGACAGGGTGGGTGCAGCCAGGTGGAGGGGAGGACAGGGTGGGTGCAGCCAGGTGGAGGGGAGGAACGGTGGGTGCAGCCAGGTGGAGGGGAGGATAGGGTGGGTGCAGCCAGGTGGAGGGGAGGACAGGGTGGATGTAGCCAGGTGGAGGGGAGGAAAGGGTGGGTGCAGCCAGGTGGAGGGGAGGAAAGGGTGGATGTAGCCAGGTGGAGGGGAGGAAAGGGTGGGTGCAGCCAGGTGGAGGGGAGGAAAGGGTGGATGTAGCCAGGTGGAGGGGAGGAAAGGATGGGAGCAGCCAGGTGGAGGGGAGGAAAGGGTGGATGTAGCCAGGTGGAGGGGAGGAAAGGATGGGAGCAGCCAGGTGGAGGGGAGGAAAGGGTGGATGTAGCCAGTGATAAGGTCCTGTACTTCTATGGAGTCTGCATCCCCCCTTCATCCCCCCACCTGGAGATAAGTTTTTACCTTGGAGGATAATAATAGAACCTCTGGCTCCCTCCATCCGACAGCCTCATGGTCCCTCTTCTCCTTTCTTCCTCATGCCCCTCCCGCTCGGCATGCTGGGCGCTGCAGTCCTCTCAGGCAATCATACTGGGGCCTGCTGGTATCCAGAACTACATGTCCCATAATCCTCTGCTGGTTCCCAGCCACTGGCCCTGAATGTAGCCAATAGGAGGGCATTGCCAGGTCACGTGAATGCTCAGCTCAAGGAGGAGAAGGAGGGGTGTAAATCCCCCGCAGCTGCTGCTCTGCCTGTGTCACTCCCTTCATAGTCTGTCAGTCTTGGTGCTGTTGCCCTGTGTCAGCAACAGCTGTACTTTCACTTTTTAAACTTTAAACAGACTGTCTGTCTGCCTGTGGCACTGTTCTCTCCTCTCCCTCCCTGGCCTGTTCTCGGTTCTCCAGCAGCTCCAGTGAGTCACGTTGGGGCAGCGGCTCTCAGTCTGAGACTGACTGACTGGAGTCCTATGTAACTCAGTGACGTCACTCGTTGCTAGACGCCAGGCGGCCCAGGCGTTAGCAACGAGTGCAGGGAAGAGGCTCCACCCACCTGTTCCTCCTACTAGTATCAATCGAGTCCCTCTCTCTGCGCCGCTGATCGGCTGATGTGAGAGAGACTCGGCAGACCGGGCAGAGGCAGCGGCAGCCGCAGAGGCGGCAGAGCAACTGTGTTGAGCTGCGTAAGTGTGACACATGAGTGTGAGACAGACAGTCATGTCAGCAAGTTCGGGGGGGGCAATTGCCCTGTTGCCCCCCCCCCCCCCCTGGATCCGCCCCTGTGTGCAAGCAATGTTCAACCTGACCCAAGTGCTGCCAAATCTTTCAGTTCACAAAATCCCAGGAAATGTTCTAAGTGCAGATCCAATAACAGAATCTTCAAAAAAGATTCTCTGGCGTGTCATATTTGTAGACAATCTCTAATGGAATATTGTAATACTATACTACAGTTTAAAAAGGATGGCACTTTACAGTACAGATTGTTTTATATATGGTTAACAAGTTGTAATTGTAGTTTTACTACAAAAAATTGTTTGCACTTTTATTAAGTTTTAAACTGGTGTATTTTCAACTCATGAAGCACCTTGCACTTTTTTTTTTTTTTTTTTTTTCCAGAAACTCCAAATTGTAGTGAACCAAAATACAAAGGGCAAAGACCAAGCTATGACTACTACTAGTACTACAGTCAAGTTGAAAAATTTCTCCATATATGGAGTTACAAATAACCAATATGGACCATATTGGTTATTTGTAACTCCATTTTGAATTTTGATCTTTGCTATCGTTTGGAGTTTAGTGAATAAACCACTGTTATGTGTTACATGAGTGTTATAACAAGTGTCTTAAATATAGACTAATATAAACCCATGCCATGTAGTGTAGGGTATTCTCTCCTTCCAGTATACCTCTGAGTCTGACCCTAAAACTGGGATAGTTCTATCCACACTCTTTAAAGATATACTATAGGCACCAAACTAACTTTAGCTTAATGAACCATTTTTAGTGTATTAATCATGCCCTTGCAATCCTGCATTATATATCAATGCTCAATTCTCTGCCATCCAGGGGGGGGGGGGTAACTGAGACTGGCTGCATCCATTCCATGGACAGAAACAAAAGTGATTCATTCAACACCTAAATGGCAGAGAAACTAAAGGTGTATGGGTGGTCTATACACAAATGGATTAAGCTAATTGTGTTGCCTCCCTCTACCTATAGTGAATTGATGTGTGTAAGCAGCCTCTTAAGGATAGTTTTGGACTTTAATATTTGAAACTGATGTTTTTTTTCACATCAGTGAGTACCTTAAACTTTTTTTTTTTTTTTCACTAAACTCCAAATTCTAGTGAACCAGAATCAAAAAGGCAAAGATTAAGCTAAAATTGTCAAGCTAGGGCATGTCTACAAGGCAAGTTTAATAATTTCTCCATATTAGCTATTTTTACAGGCATTTTGCTCTTTGCTATAGTTTGTTTTTTATTGAATAAACCAGTTATGTGTTAAATGAGTGTTGTATAACACGTTTCTTAAATATTGCCTAAGATACCCATGTGGCATCGGTTCATTGACTTGAGGTAGACTGGATGAGAGAATAACCTAAACATGGCATGTGCCATGCTATTTTTTGTGTATTTTCTCCTTACAGTCTACCTCTATGACCCTTGGGCCTGGTTCACACCTGTGCTTTTTGCATTATGCAGATTTGCACTACAGTCCATTTTTACATGGTTTCCAATGGAGCACAAGCACATTCTGTAGTGCAAATATGCAAAAAGCAATAAAGATGCATCATAGTATGGTCTATACACAAACTGATTAAGCTAGTTTTTGTTGACTATTACCTGTAGTAACCCTTCTAGGCAGTGAATTGATGCGTGTAAGCTGCATTTTATGGGTAGTTTTGGAATATGTAAACAGATGTGTATTTCACATCAGTGAGAGTACATTGCACTTTTAAGTAGTGAATTGATGTGTGTAACCTGCATCTGTTTGTATTGGATGTTGATAACTTTGTTTTAAGTATAATAAAAATCCAATTTATTAAGAAATTTTGTATGCATATTTTTTTACTTAAATCTAAAATTTACTCTTCTGACAATGTGTTTTGGTGTGTGCATTGCACAAAGGGAATATGTGTGCGCAATGCCCATGCATATATTCTATTTTGCTCCCTGCATAAGACTACTACTGACTTAAACATAGGTATGTATAATACTTGTTGTGGGTGAGTTCAGTGTATGTCAGTTAGCCAGGTCAGTGTAGTGTATGTATGTCATGTAGCCGGTAAGGTGAGGTCAGTGTATGTATGTCTCTACTGTCCGTCACTGTATGTATGTCAGGTAGGTGAGGTCAGTGTGTCAGGTGGGTGAGGTCAGTGTGTCAGGTAGGTGAGTCATTGATGCATCATTGATGGGCAGCACTAGTAAGCCAGGCAGCAACCAGACAGTTAGCTTACCCCCTGGCACACAACCCCACCGCTCTACCATAAACACCCGCAACACGACCACCCCCCACGGTGCCACTATCGGCCTTCGGGCTGAAGCCCCTGGTCTTTTGGGAACCTAGCAACGCCCCTGAGCTTCCGGTTTTTTAGGCCATAGAGCTGATTGGAGCCATTCTGGTCTCCAATCAGCTCTATGGTCAGCTGGGGAACTACCGGCTGTATTCTCAGGTTCCCTGGTGGGACAGGAGAGCCTGAGAAAACCATGGAAGACGGCGGGGGGGCATTCCCTCCCACGGCTTGTAAAAGCAGTCTAGAGGCTAATTAGCCACTGGGATTGCTTTTACATGAAAGCTGACCGCTGGCTGAAAAGAATGATACCAAGATGATACCTAAACCTGTAGGCATCATTCTGGTCATAACCACTCAAAGTCCAGCAACATACCAGTAAGTTGCTGGTCTTGTTGGGTATATATTGTAATGTTCTTTTTTTCATGCAGCCTGTAAGCTAAACTAAAAAAAGAGATTGATCGGTGGGTATGCCCACCATTAGAACACCGCCCTTCATCCACCCACTTCTAATGATGGGCATACATGCACCATTTTTTTTTAACTGTGGTGGTGAAATCACATCCTACAGCGCTGGAGTCGCTGATATATGTATTGTGAGAGCAAACGCTGTTGCTGTAAAGATAAATAAATCAGTGCTGCAGCTGACTGGCGTAACTGAAAAGCAAACAATGGTAACAATAAAACATTAACTCAATAAAACAACTTATTTTTTTATTGCAATCTGTGCCTAAAAAATATATGCCAAAGCATGGGGGCAATCCGCCCCTAATGTTAGGAGCAAAGCTCCCCTCCACCCCTGCCCCCATGCTTTGACATATATGCTCTTTTTTTTAACTGTGGTGGTGAAATCACCTCCTACAGCACTGGAGTCACGGCTTTACATATCGTGGGAGAAAACGCTGTTGCTGTCAGAATAAATAAAACTGTGCTGCAGCTGAATGGCGCACCAGCTAAGCAAATGATGGTTAACAATAAACAAAGTGGGGGGCGTGACCGGATGTGATCAAAGCAGGACATATCTTCCCAGAGCTCCGGCTATCCTCCTGAATATTACACTGATTTTAGCCGGTCTAACCAATTTCTAACTCTGTACCCCTGCAGCGCTAGCGGAGACCACAGTGAGCAAGAGGATTCCATCCTCAGCATCCAAAAAGCTGAAAGAGCCGCTCTCACAGCCTCAGTTGGATCAGAGACAGCTCCGCTCCCAACACAGCATGGCGGCTAGCTCTGCCCACACCATCTTGGCTCCTGTGTCCAGTACACAGCGCGCCAGACTGCAGACCACGAAGATGGAGCAGTCGGCATGTAATGTGTCCCAGAAATTAGGGATCTCCTCACCGACAGCACCAGAGATTGAGGTGGACACTAAGGCCACTACCAGACCGATCCTGGAGGCAATCGCGGCATCTAAGTCTGAGCTTATAGGATGCATAGATTATCTGGCCTCCAAGTGCAACCCTTATCAGGCACGACTTAGACAAGGTTAGAGGCCGACTTAATACAGCAGAGGATCGCATATCTGAAGTGGAGGATGTCTCCCATACCCAAGGCTCACAGCTGGCAGAGCTCAGAGATATGGTAAGATCACTCCAACACAGAGCGGATAACGCTGAAGACAGACAAAGAAGGAACAATGTGAGGGTGGTGGGGTTGCCAGAAGGGGCTAAGGGGTCTGCCACAACTACATTTGCTGAAAAATTATTTAAAAACCTGCTTTCTCTGGGAGATCTCCCACCCACATATGTTGTAGAGAGGGCGCACAGAGTCCCCACTGGAATGAGGCCGTCAGGCTCCCCACCATGCCCATTCCTGGTCAGGTTTCTTAATTACTGAGATCGTGGGGGGGGATGGACGTGCAGACGTAGGACGTAGGCACGGAGGGAGGGGTCAGCCCACAGGTGGATGTCCGCAGTTGCGATGCAGAGGAGCGTGCCGGGTCAACACAGAGCGTGAGAGGCTCCAGGAGAAGAGGCTTGCGCGTCAGGCAGGAAGACCGGGACCGCCTCAGGGCCATATATCGGCTAAACTCACCACAGCCGGGGAGACTCGGCTGAACAGCTATTCCCACGGTGACCTAACCTGACGTATCATCTCGCGGCGGCCTCCCGCGGCGTTCCTCCGGCTCCCTCCCGGGTCCTTCCCCTCCTCCCCCCCTCCCCCCCCCCTCCGGCTCCATCGCTCACCCTCATTAGCCTGTCTGTCTGCGGTAAAGGTGAGCCCACAGCCCAACACAGGCTGAAAGGACCAAACGGACGCTAAACTCAATATGTGAGTATACTACATGTAAACTGCCCTGAAGCGCCTATCAACAACTGGAGGTAAGCCAAGATTGCTTATAACTATATGCCAAACTATATGCTAAAGGAAGAAGATAAATGTTGACAAAATGCCTGGAAAAGCCTAGTAAAAAGACCGGTAAAGCATTTCATGATTTCTGTTGGCTGGTAGGAAAAAAAAAAAAAAAAAAAATCTCTCTCCTATAACAGCTCTATGGTATTAAACTCTCCATGGTCAGTAATTGCCCAGCATTAGATTTCTCTGTGACTTTTCTCTTGTTTTGACGAGGGGTGTGGGTACAGCCCCCCCCCTCCCCCATACCTCCCGAGAGCCGGGACTCAGCTAGATAACATGTGTGTACTCAATCTATAAATCATTCCGGGGGTAAAGGGAGCATAAAGCAAAGAATGTCGGACATATATGCTATGGAAGTGACAACAGCGTTCAAAGACTGTTAAATTCCTATAGCTTTATTATCAAGAACAGGAGAAAAAACAGGAGAAAAAAAAAAAAAAAAAACTTTTGTTCCTCTTTTTAATTTCTGCTCTTTTGTTTTTTTTTTTTTTTTGGGCTTTGGCTTTTCTCACTCATGAAGAAGTAGTGTACAGTACCGTGGTCTCATTAGGTCCCCTCCACTGAAAACGGTAAAAGGGGTGAAGGCATTAAAGTCTGGGTACTGAATTGGGCCCGTGCCAAATTTCACTCTGCCCCTCCTTCCCTCATCCCATTCCATACTCCCCGACAGAGCCGGGACTCCATCGGACAACCCACGTATATAAATTAAACAAGATATACAGTGGTGTGAAAAAGTGTTTGCCCCCTTCCTCATTTCCTGTTCCTTTGCATGTTTGTCACACTTAAGTGTTTCGGAACATCAAACCAATTTAAACAATAGTCAAGGACAACACAAGTAAACACAAAATGCAATTTGTAAATGAAGGTGTTTATTATTAAAGGTGAAAAAAAATCCAAACCATCATGGCCCTGTGTGAAAAAGTGATTGCCCCCTAAACCTAATAACTGGTTGGGCCACCCTTAGCAGCAACAACTGCAACCAAGCGTTTGCGATAACGTGCAATGAGGCTTTTACAGCGTCCTGGAGGAATTTTGGCCCACTCATCTTTGCAGAATTGTCCTAATTCAGTTACATTAGAGGGTTTTCGAGCATGAACGGCCTTTTTAAGGTCATACCACAACATCTCAATAGGATTCAGGTCAGGACTTTGGCTAGGCCACTCCAAAGTCTTCATTTTGTTTTTCTTCAGCCATTCGGTGGTGGACTTGCTGGTGTGTTTAGGATCATTGTCCTGCTGCAGAACCCAAGTTCGTTTCAGCTTGAGTACACGAACAGATGGTCAGACATTCTCCTTCAGGATCTCTTGGTAGACAGCAGAATTCATAGTTCCTTTTATCACGGCAAGTCTTCCAGGTCCTGAAGCAGCAAAACAGCCCCAGACCATCACACTACCACCACCATATTTTACTGTTGGTATAATGTTCTTTTTCTGAAATGCAGTGTTCCTTCTACGCCAGATATACTTGGACCCACACCTTCCAAAGAGTTCCACTTTTGTCTCATCGGTCCACAGAATGTTGTCCCAAAAGTCTTGGGGATCATCAAGATGTGTTGTGGAGAAATTGAGACGAGCTTTGATGTTCTTTTTGCTCAGCCGTGGTTTTCTCCTTGGAACTCTGCCATGCAGGCCATTTTTGCCCAGTCTTTTCCTGATGGTGGAGGCATGAACGCTGACCTTAACTGAGGCAAGTGAGGCCTGCAGTTCCTTGGACGTTGTTGTGGGGTCTTTTGTGACCTCTTGGATGAGTCGTCGCTGCGCTCTTGGGGTAATTTTGGGCGGCCGGCCACTCCTGGGAAGGTTCACCACTGTTCCATGTCTTCGCCATTTGTGGATAATGGCTCTCACTGTGGTTCGCTGGATTCCCAAAGCTTTGGAAATGGCTTTATAACCCTTTCCAGACTGATAGATCTCAATTACTTTCTTTCTCAATTGTTCCTGAATTTCTTTGGGTCTCGGCATGATGTGTAGCTTTTAAGGATCTTCTGGTGGACCTTACTGTGTCAAGCAGCTCCTATTTAAGTGATGCCTTGATTGTGAACAGGTGTGGCAATAATCAGGCCTGGGTGTGGCTAGAGAAATTGAACTCAAGTGTGGACAACCACAGTTATAGTATGTTTTAACAAGGGGGGCAATCACTTTTTCACACAGGGCCATGATGGTTTGGATTTTTTTTCACCTTTAATAATAAACACCTTCATTTACAAATTGCATTTTGTGTTTACTTGTGTTGTCCTTGACTATTGTTTAAATTGGTTTGATGTTCCGAAACACTTAAGTGTGACAAACATGCAAAGGAACAGGAAATGAGGAAGGGGGCAAACACTTTTTCACACCACTGTACAAGAAGTGAAGGGTTGTATAAGGCAACTGGACATCCTGCGGGTCCATCCCGCCCGGATTAAACTCTGAGAGGGGATCATACCCCCCGATTCAGACGGGTTCCCCTAAGTGTACTCAACATAGTGAGAGGGGGGTAATTTGGTGTCTGACCCAACCTTATAAGTCCATATTCAGTAAGAACAAAATGCTTGCAGCTTTATTGTAAAGAGTATAAATAAGGGGCAGGGGTGCCCACGACTCTTTCGCCTTCCTATTTAAATTCTACTCTCTCCCACCCCCTTGAGGGCAAACAGCAGGAGTACACAGGAAATGATTCGGAGGAAGCTGAAAACCGCTCCTGGGCTCTGAAGAGTGAGAAGTAAAGCAGAAATAAAGAGAGTTAAAATAGATAAATAGAAATCCTGACAAGCTTGGGTCAGTAAGCACATCAGGAAAACCCTGCTATTTTCCCCCGCCCTCTGAAGGGGTAACCCTCAGAGGTACGGACTTGCAACCCGGCCACTCTCCCTCCCTTGGACTGCCCTTTTCCTGAGGCTCCCCCCCAGGCACATTCACACTGGTCGTTGAGTCCAACAGAACGAAGCAATCAAACCAGGAAAATAACACAAATAAGAATTTCCTAGTGGCATCCGGAGAAGTGGGAGCAGGGAAGTGGAGCTTAGGTAGAAGAGGAGAATAAGAGAGACGAAGTGGGAAAACATGAGCAAAACCACAAGTAAAGCGACTAAAAAAGGGGCCTCAAAAACACCGAAAGACACGAGTACTATCCAACAATACTTAAAACAAGGAGTAATCCCAAAAACCCCGGAGACCAATCACCAGTCCAAAGCCACTATGGAGAAAAATAAAGGTACTGCTAGGAAAATGGAAGGGGCTCATGATCAATCTAGAGTTGATTCTATAAATGAAAGCGATGTGGAGATTAGTGGAATAGAAGATCAGCACCGGGGCGACCAACTCCCAACAAAAAGGGAAATGGAGGAAATGCTATTAAAAGTGGAAAATGTGATAAAAATGGAAATTAATACTCTGAGAGAGGATTTGGGCCACTTACTGACCAGAGTTGAGGTAGTGGAGGAGAGAGTAGACAAAATGGCTTATGAAATCAATAACATAGAGACTTTACTTAAAAGGTGCCAACTGAACCAGAGAGAAATGTTACATAAAATAGAAGACCAGGAGAACAGAAACAGAAGACAAAATGTTCGACTCCGGGCGATTCCAGAACAAAAAGGAGAGGAGTTGGAAAAAATAGTCAGATCATTTTTTTGCCCCATAATCGGGCTAGAAGAGGGGCAGTTCCCGGCGATCGAGAGAGCACATCGCATTGGAAGGATGGACCGCCTAGAGCACGGAAGAGTAAGGGACATAATAGTTAGGTTCCAGAATTATAAAGATAAAGAAAATATCTGGCAGAAGACACGAGGTAACCCCCTACTACAATATGAAGGCACCGAAATACAGCTTTATGCCGATCTCTCGGCACAGACGGCTTCAGAGACCGCTGTTAGAAGCGATGCGCAAAGAAAACATAAAATATAAATGGGGGTTCCCAGCGTGCCTTATCGGTATAAAAGAAGGACGATCAACCAGACTTAGGGTTCCAGAGGAACTGCAGGACTTTTGTAACAGTCTTGATATCCCTATTCCTGCTCTTCCGGGATGGACGGAGAGCTGGGAGAGTGAACTTGAGGGGGGGGGGAGTGGCGGGGGGGCGGGCGGGGGCGCGGGGGGAGCTAAACCCAGAAAATAGATGAGATATCAATTCATACTTTTTCATCCACCTGGCCCACTATATCCCGATATCAACTGGGAAAAAGATAGTGGGAGGGGGCGGGGAAAGAACCCCACCTCACCTTAGCTGTTCCGAGGGACCCCTAGATATGGGTCACCACCGGAATAGAGACCCGAGACGGGGTCGGGGAGGGGGGGGGGGGGGGGGAGGCGGGGAGGGGAACAGGAGGAAGGGAGGGGGTTCGGGGAGGGAGACTCTCATCACTGCCTTATATTCAGGGAACTATAGTTTTAATGGAGAAATGACTCCCGATCTGAAATTCTTAACATACAACGTCAAAGGATTGAACACTCCAAGCAAACGGCATATAATTCTCGAGGAGATAGGGAGATATGGGGCCAGTGTGGCTTTCCTCCAGGAAACACATCTTTCCCACAACACAAATGTGAAACTGTTCTCAAGAACATACCCTACCTGGTATTACGCTGACACTCCCTCAAGTAGATCGAGAGGGGTAGCTATTGGCTTTTCGGGGGATATACATTTTAAGCTGGAAGACAGAAGGGTAGATCCAGAGGGAAGGTATTTGTTCCTGAAGGGAACCTTGTTTGGAACAACATACACGTTGGCTAATGTCTATGCGCCAAATATTAATTCCATCAAATTTCTGGAGGGGATATTGCGAAAGTTGGGGGCTTTCAGGAAGGGCTATGTAATTCTAATGGGAGACTTTAATTTCATTATGGATCCCGGCTTAGACAGTACGTCTGGTGGCCAGGGGACAAGGAACGCACAGTTATTCTCGATAAAAAACAAATTGCATAACAAGCAACTGATGGACGTGTGGAGGGTCCAACATCCGCAAACAAGGGACTTTACGTTTTTCTCCCCTGTCCACGGGACGTATTCTAGATTGGATTATATATTTATAGAACATGGAATTTTAGATAGAGTATTACAATCAAAAATAGAGACAATCACGCTCTCCGACCACGCCCCTGCCTCAGTGACTCTTGCAGTCTCAGAATATAAACCCCCATCATGTGGGTGGAAACTAAATGAGAAGTTACTGCGAGACGGGGAAGTGGTGGAGTGCGTAAAAAGAGAACTGGAAGGATTCTTCATTAATAATGATAACGGGGAAGTCAATGGAGCCAACCTTTGGGAGGCACACAAAGCATTTATTAGAGGGATCTTGATAGGGAAAGCCTCTTGGATTAAAAAAGAGAGGAGGAGGAAAGTGCAGGAATTGACGATTGAATTAAATAGCCTGGAACAAAAACACAAGGCTGCTTCGTCCCATGATAGGGAATTATATCAAGACCTAATAGCAAAAAGGGAGGAATTAAAAGATTGTTTAGAGTATGAAGCAAAGCAGATTTACAACAGGACAATAAAAGAACGGTACATCTGGGGGAATAAATCCAGTAAACATCTGGCGAGAATAGTACAAAAACAAAAAACAAAAAACTATATAGAAAAAATTCAAGCCCAAAACGGGGAGATTAAATATGTATCCCAGGACATAGCCTCATCCTTCAGGGAATATTATGAAGAGCTTTATTCGGTAGACTCCAAGGAGGGGAAAAAAGGGGACCAAAAAAAAAAAAAAATTTGCGACTTTCTTAGCAGAGCCGGGTTGGAATCTCTGGGACAGGAGGATAGAGAGGCATTGAAACAGCCAATCTCTGAGGCAGAAATATTGCGCGCTCTGAAGAACTCCTCCACAGGGAAAAGCCCGGGCCCAGACGGTTTCTCCATTTTATACTACAAAACCTTCAGGGAGATCCTGATCCCTAGATTACAACAATATATGAATGGGCTGGGAATAGAATACGCTATGGGAGAAGCCTCTCTGTTAGCAACTATAACGGTCCTGCCTAAAGAAGGGAAGGATGAATCTTTGTGCTCTAATTACAGGCCTATCTCTCTGCTGAACGCAGACACTAAGCTGTATGCCAAAATTCTGGCCGAGAGATTGAAAGGGCATCTTGAGGCACTGATCCACCCGGATCAAGTGGGTTTTGTTCCAGGGAGGGAAGGGAGGGACAATGGAGTCCGGACTCTATTGGCCCTCCAGAGGATGAGGGATTCAGGGACCCCCAGTCTGCTCCTGTCAATAGATGCAGAAAAAGCGTTTGACCGAGTAGACTGGGGGTTCATGTTTAGTACTCTAGAGCATATGGGGTTTGGGCCGAGATTCATTTGTCGCATCAAAGCTCTATATGGGCGTCCGAAGGCAAAAATCAAAGTAAATGGAGTCCTTTCCTCACTCTTGGAAATGAAGAACGGGACGAGGCAGGGCTGCCCCCTGTCCCCTCTTCTTTTCGTCCTGACCCTAGAGCCTTTATTGTCCTCGATAAGAAGAAACCCAGATATAGAGGGGTGTAGAGTAGAGGGGGAGCCCCATAAGTTGGCTGCCTTCGCAGACGACATCCTGTTCTACGTAAGTAACCCTCGGAAGACGATGCCCACTCTTTTGGAGACACTCATATCCTATGGAGCCCTTTCAAATTTCCGGGTTAACCCCGCAAAATCTCATATACTTAATATCAACGTAAACAAAATCGAGCAGCAGATTATAAAGAAAGAATATAAATTTGTATGGAAGAAGCGAATAAAATATCTGGGTATAGACTTAGCCAATTCATCTGAAAAACTCTATAGAATTAATTACCTCCCCTTGTTAGATGAAGTAAAAAAAAAATGCAATGAATACATTAATAGGCCCCTGTCCTGGATTGGGCGAGTAAACACAGTAAAAATGATGATACTCCCAGTAATAACGTATAAGCTACAGATGCTCCCTATCCCCTTACCTCACCAATACCTAAGGAAGCTTAACTCAATACTGATGAATTTTGTGTGGAAAAATAAGAAACATCGCACGTCGCTGAAACTTCTGAAACAGGGTAAGAATCAGGGGGGACTGGCGGTCCCCGATATAATTAGTTATTATCACGCAATTGCACTTATAAGAATCCCAGAGTGGGGGAAAATAAACTCAAGTAAAAGATGGGTACACTTGGAAAAGGCAATGAGCAAGGCCCAACTGGGAAGGATTATTTGGAACCCCCCAGGGTATAGAGCACTAGGCGACCACACACACATCATCACATGGCACTCGTTTAAAATTTGGGACAAAGTATACAAGCAGTTGAATGGCAATTATAACTCACCTTTAGTAGCACTCAAGGAGAATGATTATTTCCCTCCTGGGAAAAAAGAGATAGGAGGGGACTGGATAATTAAAGAGGAAACACAATTAGGGGATGTAATATTTTTGGGTCAACCACTGGCACTAAATGAACTTAAAAAAAAAGCGGACATATTTAAAATTGATGAGTGGCGGTACCTCCAGATATGCCATTTTGTGAAAAAACTCCCACAACCAATCAGGTCACTAGGAGACCTGACGAAGCTAGAGCAAATATGCACAGCAGAAAATACCAAAAAGTCTATATCAAAAATATATAAGCTGTTGATCGAGATGGACAGACTGGAGGTCCCCCCATTCATCGAGAAATGGGAGAGAGAATTAGGGTCACAGATAAACACGGGGATGGTCAAAAAAATAATGAAGCTCACACATAGTTCGTCAGTAGATATGCGAACAGCTGAAATGAACTACAAATGTTTAATTAGGTGGTATGCGACTCCCGACATAACAAGTAAATTCCAGGAGGGAAGATCCCCCAACTGTTGGAGAGGATGTAACCAGAGAGGAAATATGGGCCATTTATGGTGGGAATGCCAGAAAATACAAAAATACTGGGAGAGGGTCCTGAGATACATCAAAGAAATTACCCAAATAGAAGTAAATAAAAACCCCTGGGTGGTCCTGATGCACGCAACAGAGGAGGGAGTGAGGCAATATAGGAGCACACTGGTCCCACATCTGCTTAATGCCGCAAAAAGATTAATTCCAAGGAAGTGGCAAGAACAGGAAAGCCCCTCCATAGGGGAATGGATAGACGAAGTAGAGGTGACCTATAAGTTAGAATGTTTGAAAGAGAACCTCGAGGAGGACACCCAGCCAAAGGGGAAGTGGGAAGGCTGGGAAAAATTTAAAAGAACCTGGAGCTACGCGGAGTTGTTACAGACATAGGGAGACAAAAACATCGATCAAAGGAAAAAAAAAAAAAAAAAGAGAGGGCAGTGATGAGAGGTAGGGATTTGGGGGGAGGGGGGGGAGGGGGGGAAGGGGGGGGAAAAAAAAAAAAAAAAAAGGGGGGAACCGAAAGGTACAGGAATAGATTAGAGGGGAGAGGTAGATATAGGGAGATCTAAGGGTTCCCTACCCCCCCCCCACGATTGGAACGCCAAAAGGATACCCTAATAAGTGTGTTTATTACGAAGGGGGGCTTGTTTTTTAAAAAACGCAATAATGGTTCTCAAATAAAAATTGTAAGCAGGATCTAAGAGAGTGCTTAAAGACTTAAAAAGACCAAGCCACTATGATGAAAAGACTAGATGGGACAGAGGTCAAGACCTCACTGACATAGTCCTACTTCAAAAGTTCTTCTGAGGTGGCATAAAAAAAAAAAAAATTACTGAGATCGTGACATGCTGCTAGTGGAAGCCAGAAAGCATCAGGATTAGAATTTTGAGAATGCACGCATCATGCTATTCCCGGATTTCTCTGCTGAGATGCAAAGAAAACATTGCTCCTTTACTGATGTCAGGTGAAGGCTCAGAGAAAGAGAATTAAAATACAGCATGCTCTACCCTAGCCGACTTCGGGTACAGTACAAGGGTGCTGTGTCTTTGTTTTCTTTCCACAGCACCTGATGATTTCTCTGCTTGTTTTTTCTTTTTTTGATCTCTCCTTCTCATGTGTTCTTTTCTTTTGCCCGGGACACTCACTGAGTGCAGATCACTGCAGAACTGCAAGTCTTACTACAACCCCCTCATCTATGGCGCACACATCTGCCCTGCGGTTAGAAGGCTGCACCGGTTAATCCCTTGTTTAAGCAAGGAGTCTCCTGTTGAAGATGCAAGTTTTCATCTAGAACTGCCGAACTTTTGACACTTAAGGTTGGATACGTCCATGTTTTTTAGTTATGTGACTGTGATACTGGACATTTTTTCTCATATTTTGCTGATAAACATATACTTACCTCCTCCTTTCCAAGTACAATTGCTGTATGACTTGTTAGTTACACTGGCATCAGGGCCGGTGCTACCACTAGGCAAACTAGGCAGCCGCCTAGGGCGCACTGCTGCCTGGGGGCGCCCGGCCACTGTGTTCCTACTCTCTTCTCTCTGCAGCAAGTAACTAAGTCTCAGCATCAGCAGGCAGCCGCCACTCCATTTGCACATAGTGTCAGAGGCACAGTGGCGGTGGAGGACTGTGTCCTGACTCCTGAATGAATGGAAGCAAGCAAACAGTGATTAATGGGCACTGGTAGGCTGCATTGATGGGTTCAAGTGAGGCTGCATTTGATGGGTGCTGGTGAGGCTGCATTGATGGGCGCTGGTAGGCTGCATTGATGGGCGCTGGTAGGCTGCATTGATGGGCGCTGGTGAGGCTGCATTAATGGGCGCTGGTGAGGCTGCATTGATGGGCACTGGTGAGGCTGCATTGATGGGCGCTGGTAGGCTGCATTGATGGGCGCTGGTAGGCTGCATTGATGGGCGCTGGTAGGCTGCATTGATGGGCGCTGGTGAGGCTCTATTGATGGGCGCTGGTGAGGCTGCATTAATGGGCACTGGTAGGCTGCATTGATGGACGCTGGTAGGCTGCATTGATGGGGGCGCTGGTGAGGCTGCATTAATGGGCGCTGGTGGGCTGCATTTGATGGGCGCTTCATTTAAAAGGTGGGGTATACATGTGCATGGCAAAAGGGGTGAAGTCAGGGGTGGAGCCAAGGGGGGGCGGCAAAATGAGGCTTCGCCTAGGGTGTCAAAAATCCTAGCACCAGCCCTGACTGGCATCTTATGTCCATCTCCCCATGCTACTTATGGGAGATATTAATCCTATTTTGGACCCTGTATTAGACTCCTCCAATGCCAATAGGCCAGCCTTGGTAGACCTCTGCTCCTGGGTATCCATGTCAGGTCTGACTGAACTATGGCATTGAAAGCACCCTAATCTCACGTCCTAGTCTCATTTATCTTCATCACATAAATCCTCGGCAAGAATTGATTTAACAGTTGGCAACGCTCCCTTGCTACGGTATCTACTTAATTCTGAATATTTAGCGGGGGGAACCTCGGATCTTAACCCACTCTCTGTCACCTTGACTCTTCCAATGGGGGGAGGAGGGGAGTCTGGAAATTATCGCCAGGGTGGCTGAAGGAAGATCAGGTAGTCGCCCGAGTACAATCCTCCTTGGAGGCATAAGGAGACTAATGCAGACTTGGCTGAGCCGCCATTGGTATGGGACGCATTTAAGGCGGTGGCAAGAGGAGAGCCATAAAGGCAGCCAGGAAGGAACATAACCAGGAGGGTGAGCTTCTTCTGGCCAGAGAAAGTGCAAGAATACACGCAGACTCCCCATCAAAGGGTAACTATGTGTCCCTGCTGGAGACGCGGAGTTCTGTGTCACTACATTTTACGAACCTTGCACATACTGAGTCTAGGCAGAGTCTATCTTTCCTGAAGGAGATAAGAATGGCAAGCTATTAGCCAACTTAGTTGTAGACCAAAAAGCTCCTGTTAGCATACCAGTTATAAGGACTGGGGAGGCACGCCTGAGAGGACTGGGATGCCACATACACACGATCGGAAATGCCGCCAGCAAAACTCAGATGAGAGCTTTTTGTCGGAAAATGCGACCGTGCGTATGCTCCATCGGTCTTTTGCTGGTGGAATTACAGCCAGCAAAAGATTGAGAGCATGTTCTCTATTTTTCGGTCGGGAAAAGTAGCTATCCGAAAATGCGATCGTCTGTATGCAATTCGGACACGCAAAAAATCACGCATGCTCGGAAACAATTCGACGCATGCTCGGAAGCATTGAACTTCATTTTCTCGGCTCGTCGTAGTGTTGTACGTCACCGCGTTCTTGACGGTTGAAAGTTCAGAGAACTTTTGTGATACCGTGTGTATGCAAGACAAGCTTGAGTGGAAATCTGTCGGAAAAACCATCATAGATTTTTTCGGATGGAAATTCCGCTCATGTGTACGCAGCAGGAGATTGCGGTCTGAGATGGGTGCAGAGACGGTAGGGTGGGCTGTGGTGTTATAGGCAGTAGAGAGAGAGGCAGCTACAGCCAGGAGGGCAAAAAAAAATTTTGAACACGCAAACACTGTTAAAGTCTATGGGACACGAACGTGAAAAATCAAAAGTGCTCATTTTAAAGACTTATATATGCAAGTTATTGACATAAAAAGTGTCAGGGGACCCGGGTCCTGCCCCAGGGGACATGTATTAATGCAAAAAAGGTTTTAAAAACGAAAGTTTTTTTGGGAGCAGTGATTTAAATAATGCTTAAAGTGAAACAATAAAAATGAAATATTCCTTTAAATATCGTGCCTGGGGGGTGTCTATAGTAGCCTGTAAAGTGGCACAGTTTTCTCGTGTTTAGAACAATACCACAGCAAAATGACATTTCTAAAGGAAAAAAAGTCATTTAAAACTGCTCGCTGGAGGAAAATCATTGAAAAAAACGGCATGGATATTAAGGGGAACCTTGTGCCCAAATTTTCTTTTTAAAATGGTGTGGGGGTCCCCCAGGCACTATATACTCTGAACAGCAGTATATATACTATACGGCCTGCCCTATATACTCTGCAGAAAATTGGGCCTTAGGTGTTGGTAGTACCAGAACACTGTAAGCCCTCACAGTTACTCTTGGTGAGCGCTGGAACGGGCCCTGCTGTGAAATACTAGATCAAACATTTTAATTACATGCCCCTGTTAAACAGGGACTGAAAAATTGGGCCTTGAGTGGTGGTGGTGATGCCCTAAACCAAAAATATTTTTGGCCTGCCTCAGGAGATCCTGTAAGCCTGGGTACCTGCTGAAGAACTGCTTCACCACCAAATTCAAGACGTGTGCCAAACATGGAACTTGGGTCAAGTGTCCCTGTCAGAGGGCGGAGAGAAGGTTGGTGCCATTGTCACATACAACCATTCCTGGCTGAAGCTGGCATGGCGTCAACCCCCTCTGAGCCTGCCCTTGCAGAGCTAACAGAATCTCTGCCCCAGTGTGGCTCCTGTCCCCTAAGCAGACCAACTCAAGCACCGCATTGCATATTTTTGCCTGACTGCTTGCGTAGCCCCTTGAACGCTTACGGAGCACTGCTGTTTCAGAGGACAAATCTGCAGAAGAGTCCATAGAGGAAGAAGAAGAGGAGGGGGTGGAGGAGAGAGCTGTGGCAGATTCACCAGTAGCATTTTGGTGGCGTGGTGGCGGAACAAGCTCCAACAATACTGAACCCTGTCCTGCATCTTTCCCAGCTGCCAGCAGAGTTACCCAGTGCACCATGAAGGAAAGGTAATGTCCCTGCCCATGCCTGCTGGACCATGAGTCAGCAGTAATATGCACCTTACTGCTGACTGCCCTGTCCAACAAGGCCAAAACATTGCCTTCCACATGCCGGTAGAGAACCGGAATGGCCTTCCGTGAAAAGAAATGGTGTTTTGGGACCTGCCACTGAAGTACAGCACATTCCACAAATTCACAAAAGGGTGCAGAGTCTACCAGCTGAAAAGGCAGCAATTTGGCCAAGCTAGCATAAAGACGCTGAGCATGTGGATGGCTGCGACCGAATTTCTTTTTATGGTTCAGCAACTGGGATAGGGAAATTGGCCTGCTAAAATCAGATTGGGACACCTATTGCTATACCTTCATTCCTCTCAGTGCAGGTTTTTGAGAGGACTATTGGTATAGTGGGGTTGGAGATCCCAGATAAGGAGCAAGGAGAAGTCCTCCCTTTTCTTTGTTGTAGGTCTTTCAAGTGCTGTTGCCAATGGACTTTTTAGGTACCTGGGTGGAGAGCCTGACTTTGCTGGGAGGAGGCCTCTTTTACGGCTCTGGTTCAGGGCCCACTGGAGTGGAGACAGTGGTCCTGTGAGCGCAGCGGGGTAGGAGTGCCTGGACTGGATACTGCGGCATGTGCTGGTAGTAGGCAAGAACCTTCTGATGGCAGGAACAGCGGGGCCTGGCAGGTAGGAAACCAGTGCCCGAATGCAGGGTGGCCCCAAGGTGATGACAGCGGCTCTGGAAACGCACAGCATGTGTGGGATCAGACAGGAGGATCGTCAGGCAGGCCGGGTCTGGATACACTTGGCAGGCAGTAAAGTAGGTATAGGCAGCAGCAGGGTCAAGGCAGGCAAGGGTCAGCGTTCAGATAACAGTCCAAAGCAGAGTCAAGACAAGCCGGGGTCAGGATTGGAGAAAGCAGCAGAGTCAACGGAAGCCGGGTCAGAGTTCAGGAACACACAGGCAAGAAGCAGGTTTAAACAGGGTAACACTGAAGACGAACAGCACCGATCAGGTGCAACTGTCACTTCTTAAAAAGGGCCACTGGCGCCAAACAGCGCTAGCGCGCTCACGTGTGCGCCCGCGAAGCGATACCCCCGCGCTCGCTACCCCCGCGCTCGCCGCGTGCCGGCGCGCACACGCGCGCTGATGCCTGGGCAATCCAACGGCGCGTGTGCGCATGCACGCGCGCCGATTCGCCCGCACAGCGCAAGCGGAACCCTGACATTGCCCCCCACAAGGGGCAACCTCCGGGTGCCCAACTGGTCATCCTTCTTAGGGTGGGAAGCGAAGAAAGCACGAATTAGTCTTTCAGCGTGTATGTTGTCCTCGGGTTCCCAAGAGTTACTCTCTGGACCGTAGCCCTTCCATTTGATTAGGAATTGTCTTTGCCCTTGCCGCCTTCTACAGTCTAGCACGACCTCTACCTCGTACTCCTCGTTCCCATCCACTAGGATAGGCTTAGGAGGTCCGGACTCTCTATTAGGAAAGGGGTCGGGTACCGAGGGTTTCAACAAAGAAACATGAAAAATGGGGTGTACTTTCATAGTGTCAGGCAGGGACAGTTCATAGGACACTTCATTGATTCTCCTTTTCACGGAGAAGGGACCCAGGAACTTGGGTACCAACTTCCTAGAAGGACAGGCTAATTTTAGATTAGAAGAGGAAAGCCATACCTGATCCCCGATTTGCAGGTTTAATTTGGTCAAGGGCTTTCTTACTGTCCGCCTGGGCCTTGGTTATGGCTTCCTGAAGGACTTGACTGTTGCGGCTGAGGAAGGTCACCGTGTCCTGGACTGCTGGAACGGAGGATTATGCAAGAAAATCTGGGAGAAATGTTAGGTGGAACCCATAATTAGCAAAAAATGGGGACTGTCCTGTAGTTGAGTGACTGGCATTATTGTATGCGAATTCCGCTAAGGGCAGCAGAGACACCCAATCGTCTTGCACGAAGGAAGTGAAACACCTAATATATTGTTCGAAAGTCTGATTAGTGCGTTCCGTCTGTCCATTGGTTTGGGGGTGGTAGGCCGAAGATAGGGCAAGTTCGATTTTCAAACTTTCACACAGAGCTCTCCAGAATCGGGAGGTGAACTGGACTCCCCTGTCCGAAATTATGTTGGCGGGTACCCCATGTAGTCTAATGATTTCTCTGATAAACACACGGGCTGTCTCTGCTGCAGATGGGGTTCCCTTTAGGGGTAAGAAGTGGGCCATCTTTGAAAGTCGATCAACGACTACACAAATGGCCGTGTGGCCTTCAGAAGGTGGGAGTTCAACTATAAAGTCCATCGTAATCATACGCCAGGGTCGGTCAGGTGCAGGAAGAGGCTTAAGTAGACCCCAGGCTCGGCCCCTAGTAGTCTTGCTTCGGGAGCACACCGGACAAGAACTAACATATTTTGTACAGAACTCCTTTAGACCAGGCCACCAGAAGGTGCGCTGCACCAGTTCCAAAGTCTTGAGGGCCCCAAAGTGCCCTGCCAGTGGGTGATCGTGAAGAAGAGCCAGTACTTTAACCCGGATGGGTTCAGGGACAAACACTTGTCTATCCTTCCATAGAAGCCCTTCTCTGGAAGTTAACGAGATTCCTGGAGGAAGGAGCGGGTTCAGGGATGCTTCCCTGATTTGAGACAGTAGGTCCGGCTGTAACAGGAGGAAACTGCTCGGAGGAAGAATGGTATCCGGAGGCGTGGGGTCTTTAGAACAGTCATACATATGTGAGAGCGCATCTGGCTTCACATTCTTAGATCCAGGGCGGTAAGTAATGTGGAAACTGAAACGTGAAAAGAACAGGGCCCAGCTGGCTTGTCGGGGCTTTAAGCGTTTGGCCGTCCTCAAGTATTCGAGATTCTTGTGGTAAGTGTATATTAGCACGGGATGGACCGCACCCTCCAGCAAGTACCTCCATTCTTCCAATGCCGATTTAATGGATAGCAATTCTCGGTCACCAACTTCATAATTTCTTTCCGCGGGGGAAAGTTTCCGGGAAATGAAGCCCACTGGATGCATCGAATCATTATTGCCTTGGCGCTGGGACACCACGGCTCCCATCGCTACCTCTGAGGCATCTACCTCCAAGATGTACGGTAGAGACGGGTCAGGGTGACTGAGGATGGGCGCGGAGGTGAATCGCACCTTGAGCCTCACAAAAGCTTCCTGGGCCTCTGGACCCCAATGGAACCGTACATTCTGCCTTGTTAGCTGCGTGATTGGTGAAATAATGGCAGAGAACCCCTTGATGAACTTTCTGTAAAAGTTTGCAAAGCCCACGAAACGCTGCACGCCCTTTTTGTCAGAGGGTGCTGGCCAGTCCAGTACAGCAGCTACTTTCTGTGTGTCCATCTTAATGCCTGCTGGGGAGATCTCAAGTCCCAAGAATTGGATGTCCTGCCGCTCGAAGGTGCACTTCTCAGCTTTAGCGTACAATCCGTGTTGGCAGAGACGGAGTAAAACTCGGCCCACATGCCCCTGGTGCTGCTCAAGCGACCTGGAAAAGATCAGGATGTCATCCAAGTAAACAATGACAAAAATGTCCAGAAAGTCTCTGAAGACCTCATTTATGAGGTGCTGAAATGTGGCTGGGGCATTACAGAGGCCGAAGGGCATGACCAGGTACTCGTAATGCCCAAAGCGAGTACGAAATGCAGTCTTCCACTCATCACCTGATCGGATGCGGACCAAGTTATAAGCCCCCCTTAAG
Source organism: Lithobates sylvaticus (assembly GCA_028564925.1). Lineage (NCBI taxonomy): Eukaryota > Metazoa > Chordata > Amphibia > Anura > Ranidae > Lithobates > Lithobates sylvaticus. The sequence goes on from CM053037.1 coordinate 73,210,865, forward strand.
TCCAGTTTAGAAAATATGGTGGCTGCTCTTAACTTTTAGAACAGTTCCGGTATCAAGGGTAGGGGATAACAGTTTTTAACCGTAATTTTATTTAATTCCCGGTAGTCCACACAGGGCCGGAGTGACTGATCCTTCTTGGTTACAAAGAATATAACGGCACCTGCTGGTGATGTGGAGTGACGTATGAACCCCTTCTTTAAATTTTCCGAAATGTAGACCTTCAGGGCCTCCTGTTCTTTCTCAGAAAGGGGGAAGATACGCCCGAATGGGATCTCGGCCCCTGGCAAAAGTTCAATGGGGCAATCGTAGGGGCGGTGTGGAGGCAGAGAATCCGCCCCTCGTTTGCTAAAAACATCCAGGAACTCGTGGTAGGGTTCCGGCACCACTTGGTCAAGGTTCAAATCGGAGTCCAGGCAGAGAAGCGTAGCGGGTTGTGCCGGAATTTCATGCAGGCAGTGTTCCAAGCAGTAGGGGGACTGGAACTTGACCTCCCCTGTGGACCAGTTGATGGTAGGGTCGTGGGCCTGCAGCCAGGGGATGCCCAGGATCACAGGAAACAGAGGGGAAGAGATCACATCCAAGGTTAATAGTTCCTTGTGGTGAAGAGAGGAGACAGCGAACAGGGGTTGGGTCTCCTGAGTAACTTGGCCCGATCTAATGCGGTAACCGTCAGCCAGAAAAACAGATAGTCCGTGGGCCTTTTTCTGGAGAGGAATGTTGTGCAGGCTGGCAAAGGTGGCATCGATGAAACAGCTGCAAGCTTCCGAATCAAGGATAGCGCTGGTGAGGACTGTCTTTCCCAGGAACTGAAACGACAGAGAGAGAGCGATGTGGGTGGCATGGACTGGCAAGGGTATAGAACTGGTTGACACAGAAGAAAGGCACTTACGTGTCTTCACCGGACATCTGTTCACGAAGTGCCCAGACCCACCGCAGTACCGCCAACGTCGAGCACGTTCCTCCGGGGACAGAGTAGGTCGCATGAGACCAAGCTGCATGGGCTCACCAGCATCAGGAGGAGGATGAGTAGGGCCTACCGGTTGAGCGGGTAGGTAGCGGGTAGCAGGCAATGGAACTCTTGCGGTCATCCAGGCCGGGCGATGAACTTGGGCAGATCTCTCAACTCTGCGCTCCCGGAGCCGACAGTCGATCTGGATGCTCAGGGTTATTAGGCCCTCCAGGGTGTCTGGGGTACCAACACGGGCAAGCTCCTCCTTTAGGCCATCTGAGAGGCCCATACGAAACTGGTGCCTTAGAGCAGAGTCATTCCATTGGGTGTCTGCGCTCCAGCGTCTGGAGTCCTTTACATAGTCCTCGGCCGCTCTGCGACCTTGCTGGAGCGCAGACAGAGCGGATTCGGCTGTGGTGGTCAACTGGGGGTCCTCATAAAGTTGCGCCATAGCCTCAAAGAAGGATGAGAGGGACTGAGTCAGCATACTATTCCCTTCCAGGAGACGGTGTGCCCAGATCTGGGGCTCGCCCTGTAGTAGCGAGATCACGAACCCCACCTTGGTGGCTTCAAGGGAGAAAGTTCTTGGCTGCAGGGCAAAGTATAACTGGCAGGCATTACGAAAAACCCAGAACTTGGAATCTGGAACAGGCACTTAAAAAGGGCCACTGGCGCCAAACAGTGCTAGCGCGCTCACGTGTGCGCCCGCGAAGCGCGCGCCCGCACTCGCCACGCACGCGCGTGCCTGAGGGACACGCCGGCGCGCACATACGCGCTGATGCCTGGGCAATCCAACAGCGCGCGCGCGCCGATTCGCCCGCACAGTGCGAGCGGAACCCTGACAGGACTGCGTGGCAGGTCGTCATATGTCTGGTCAAGCATGTGGTGCCCAAGCGGCTGATGTTCTGGCCACGCTTGATCCACTTCAGACATAGGTTGCAAACAGTAACGGTGTGATCTGCTGCACACGTGTCAAATAAGGCCCACACCAAGGAACTTTTAAAAGTCAGCAGGGAGTCAGCAGCGCCCTGCACCTGCTGAGCTCTGAGGTGTGATGCAATAGGGTGGCTGCCCTTAAGCTTCCCCTAGAGGACATCCTGCCTCGTTGGAGTTGTGCCTCCTCCTCCTGTCTTCTCTCAGGCACCCAAGTAGAGTGACCTCATCCTCCCCTTCCTCCTCATCACTGGAGCAAACTTGGCAGTATGCTGCAGCTGGGGGAACATGACTGCCAGTTTCTTGTCCTTCTTGGGCACCCCCTCTCTCTAGGCTCATGTTACTCCCTTCCTCAACCTGGGAACCAACATCGGAGCCTTTAAATCACTTAGCATCCTCCAGGAGCATGTACTCGACACTGTGGTCGAATAGTTCTGGGGACTCCTCCGTGCATGTTGGTGGGGCTACGGAAGGAGTGACTGTGGACAAGGAGCCAGTGGAATAGGCCGCTTTGGCAGCTGCATTGGAAGGCCAACTACTTTGAGCCTATGTGACAGAGGATGAGGAGGATGAGAACGGCTTTGTTATCCACTCCACCAACTCTTCTGCATGTTCTGGCTCAATAACACGGCCAGCAGCAGAAAAAAAGGACAAGCGTGCCCCACGGCCACCTGCAGAGGATGCACCATGTCCATGACCAGCACTGTTGACTGTAGACACAGAGGCTGCTTGCCCTCTTTTAGTGACCTGTGAGCGTCCGCCTCTCCTTGGTGGCCTTCCGGACATGATGTATATTTTGTTTTGCAACACCACGCTACACTGTATTGTGTACTGTGTACACAACCAGAAGTGTAGTAGAAACTGTACACGCTGTATTAGATACTGTGTACACCACCTGCACTGTATTAGCAATTATACTACGGATGCACTGTATTTTATACTGTGTACACCACCAGAAGTGTAGTATAAACTGTACACACTGTATTAGATACTGTGTACACCGCCTGCACTGTATTAGCAACTGTACTACGGATGCACTGTATTTTATACTGTGTACACCACCAGAAGTGTAGTAGACACTGTACACACTGTATTAGATACTGTGTACACCGCCTGCACTTAATTAGCAACTGTACTACGGCTGCACTGTATTGTGTACTGTGTACACCACCAGAAGTGTAGTAGAAACTGTACACACTGTATTAGATACTGTGTACAGCGCCTCAAGTGAATTAGAAACAGTACACCACGGAATGCACTATAGATATAGGCTACACTGGATGCAGAGGATATGTATATATATATATATATATATATATATATATATATATATATATATACACACGCACGAGACTGTATATATATATTAATACACTGCCTGCACTGACTGAATATAGAGTAAACACTGATTTTATAGTCTATGTTAAATGCAGAGTATATATATATATATATATATATATATATATATATATATATATATATACTATACTGACTGTATATATATCAAATACACTGCCACTAACTGAATAACCCGCCTGCTTAATCTAAATCAAGCTATCTCTCCATCCACACCAATGGATGTTTTTTCCGACGGAATTCCGCTCAAGCTCGGCTTGCATACACACGGTCACACAAAAGTTCTCTGAACTTTCAACCGTCAAGAACATGGTGACGTATAACCAGTGTTGGTCATCTTACTTTTAAAAAGTAATTAGTTAAGTTACAAATTACTTCTCCCAAAAAGTAATTGCGTTAGTAACTCAGTTACTACATTGGAAAAGTAATTAGTTACTCAGCAAAGTAACTGTGACTTTTTTTTTTAAATATTCTATACGTGTAACTAAGGGGCGGGTCTAGTATTACTGTAACCCAGGGGCGCATTTATTATTATTATATATCGTGTAACCAAGGAGCTGCTCTATTATTACTCTAACCAAGGGGCAGTTCTGTTATATCGTGTAAGCAAGGGGCGGGTCTATTATTATTATATTGTGTAAGGGGCGGATGGCTACAGAAGAGGACGAATGTTAACCACTTGCCGACCGGCGCACGACGATATACGTCGACAGAATGGCACGTACAGGCAGGAGGGCGTATATATACGTCCCTCCTTTAGCCTGTCCGTGCCATCGGTAGCGTGCCGGGAGCGGCGCGCTCCCGCGCCCGTCGGGACCCCCGTGAGTCCGGCCGCGGTCCCCGCGGACTCGATCGCCGCGGGGACTCCCGCGATCGTCTCACGGAGCGGTTGAACGGGGAGATGCCGAGATAAACAGCATCTCCCCGTTCTGCCTAGCAACTAGTGACGCCGATCTCTGCTCCCTGTGATTGGAGCAGAGATCAGCATTCACTAGCTGACAGCCACGCCCCCCCACAGTAAAAAAAACACCCCTAGGCCTACTTAACCCCTACACTGCCACCTTGTGGTTAACTCCTAAACTGCCAGTGTCATTTATACAGAAATCAATGCATTTAAATGCATTAATTGCTGTAAAAATGACAATGGTCCCAAAAATGTGTCAAAAATGTCCGATGTGTCCGCCATAATGTCGCAGTCACAAAAAAAATCGCAGATCTCCGCCATTAATAATAAAAAAAAATTATTAATAAAAATGCTATAAAACTATCCCCTATCTTGTAAACGCTATAACTTCTGCGCAAACCGATCAATAATCGCTTATTGCGATTTTTTTTTTTTTTACCAAAAATATGTAGAAGAATACGTATCGGCCTAAACTGAGGAAAAAAAATGTTTTTTTATATATTTTTGGGGGATATTTATTATAGCAAAAAAATAAAAAATAATGCATTTTTTTCAAAATTGTCGCTCTATTTTTGTTTATAGCGCAAAAAATAAAAACCGCAGGGGCGATCAAATACCACCAAAAGAAAGCTCTATTTGTGGGAAAAAAAGGACGTCAATTTTGTTTGGGAGCCACGCCGCACGACCGCGCAATTGTCAGTTAAAGCGACGCAGTGCCGAATCGCAAAAAAGGGGCCTGGTCCTTTGGCTGCAAATTGGTCCGGTCTGAAAGTGGTTAAATTAATGGGCAGAGCTCGATATATAACAATAATAATAAATGCGCCCCTTGGTTACAGTAATACTAGACTCGCCCCTTAGTTACACGATAGACGCCCCTTGCAGAGTAGCACGAGCATCATGAGGGTGCGGCATCGCCTCGTACAATTACATGTTAACTGCGCCTGCGCTGTGTAGAGTTCACTCAGAGCTGTTTAGGTTCGGCAATTTTCGGAAGCTCCGTAGTCCTTCGTACTGCGCAAGCGCTGCGCCTGCGCAGTACAGGGGGTCCTTATCCGGCGGGGGAACTTTTTTGGCAGGACACCGGAATTACACTACTGCCATCTAGTGGCGGTAGATGTAATTGGGGTAACTAAGCCAAAGTAATGGGAACTGAGTTACCATGAGGGGAAAAGTAATCGGTTAGATTACTAGTTACCCTCTAAAGTAACTGAGTTACGTAACTCAGTTTATTTTAACTCAGTTACTTACATCACTGCGTATAACACTACAACGAGCCGAGAAAATGAAGTTTAATGCTTCAGAGAATGCGTTGAATTGTTTCCGAGCATGCGTAGGAATTTTGCGTATCGGAATTGCTACAGGCGATTGGAATTTCCGATCGGAACTTTTTCCGACTGAAAAATTGAGAACCTGCTCTCAATCTTTAGCTGGCGGGAATTCTGCCAGCGAAAGTCTGATGGAGCATACACACATCGGAATTTTGCTGGTGGAAAATCTGATCGTGTGTATGCAACATTAGTCCCCCTGAGCCATGATTGGCCAAAGGCAGGGTGCTCTTAGCAAAGGGCGCTGAGATTGGCCAAAGCATGCAGGTCAGGTGCATGCTTTGGCCAATCATCATACAGCAATGCACTGCGATCTCGCATTATGGGGCATTCAAATTTGCCGGGATTGCCCCATAATGTTCGCTCTTTGGCGAACAGGCGAACACACGATATTCGAGTCGAACGTATGTTCGACCCAAACATCAAGCTCATCCCTACTAAGTACTACCATATTTTTGCTACTGGACTGGTTTTCTGCCTGAGGGTGAATGAGAACTGAGTGCATGGCCGGGCAGGGTGACAGATGGACTACAACACTCAGCAGCCCTCACGAGGGTACCGTTACATTTGGGGGCTCATCTGGGACATCTGTTCACAGGTACCCTGCCAGCCGTTGCCCCTAGCAACCGAAATAGACCGAGCCAGGGAAACTGCACTTAGTTCCAGCAATTAGGGATTGAACTCCAGGGAAGGATTTCTGTGCTCTGCCTGCTATTTAGTACTACAGTAACAAGTGCTGTTGCCCATAGTAACCAGCGGGAGCTGCCTGTCAAATTATTGCTGCCTGCTTACCCAGTCACCCAACCACGGCTGGGATGGAAACCTGCAATTTAGTAACTTTTTACCATGTGCTGTCACCCGTAGCAATCATGGCGGGCGATCGTGCCCATGGATTACAAATATGTCCAGCATTCTGCAATTGCTGGACATCTTGAACTTTTGCTTTAAACTCCTGCATTCTACAGTAAAGTGTGCCTGGAAATGTCTACTGTTGTCCGGGGTGATCGGTAGGGTTGTCACCTTTTCTCCAAGCCAAACCCGAACACTTTAGCAGCGCACAGGATTTTTTTTTTTTTAGAATACACTATAGGATTGTAAAAGATCTGGGACAGCTTTGGGTGCCCCAAGGGGAGTAGTAATGTGGCGCGTGCAGCGGCGAAGAGTGGGTACGGCCACGTTGTATTAACAGTGGAAGGGCATGGTTAATTAAAACAAAAGCATTCTTGTCTCCATAAAATAATCTTAGATTACTGTGCCACAAGTAAGTGTCTCACAGACATGTATAAACCTCAGCACAATCCTTAAAAAAAACTTGTTCAGTACATATGATTTTGCGTACACTGAAAATAGTCAGAGAGCTAACATTTTATCTGAGCCTACTTCAAAGACAACATTAGTTAAAAGAGTCAGGGACTACTTATTAACCAGATACTGTTAAGACAATAAACAGTTTGGTGAGAAGTATGTAATGTTCAATATAGTATATATAGTGCAGGAGTGCAGGGAGTACTGTGCAATGTGGCATAGTGTACAGCAATGCAGTACAATGTACAGATGTAAATACAGTATGACGCAGCACAATATATGCATGTAAGTGCAAAGTTTATGGCCGTGGGTAGTATGTACAAGGGAGGAGTGTGGAGTATATGGTGGTGGGTAGTATTTGCAGTAGAGGAGTGCGAAGTTTATGGCGGTGGGTAGTATGTGCAGGAGAGGAGTGTGGAGTGTATGGCGGTGGGTAGTATTTGCAGGAGAGGAGTGCGGAGTGTATGGCGGTGGGTAGTATGTACATGACCAGTGTAGCCCAGATATGCCCCTCTAAGCTGTAAAGCCTAACTCCATATAATTTCTTACCCACCTTAATAATGGAGTTGAATGGCCACAACAGCTTATTTATTAATAAACCAAAATAAATAACACATAACATCAACTTTTTAAACCACCTATGAACCTGAAAACAAACATGTTATACCCAAGTTATTGGTCAGTGACGGAGCTAAGTGCTTATAACATCTACATGATATCATCGATATCAAACACCAGGGGGCACTGCGGGATATACAGAAACCCATGGGTCTCTCTCTGTACCACACGATAACCAACTTTCCCGCAGTGCACAATACCAGTAAACATCAACAACGTTTGATGTACACAAGGAGGGGCCATCTATTGATGAGCCCCCCACCCACTTACCACCTCTACAAATGCTGCCGTCACTGACCAACAAAAACAACCAACGCCACAGCCAGAAAGGGGGAAACCTCACCCTTGATGGCACCTCCACACCCACAGGGCCGCCTGAATCCCCTCCTGTAGCCCCAATGACCACAAATCAATTCCCACATCCGTTAAATGTACCCCATCTCGTCTGAGATACATACCCACGTTCACTTCCAACTCCCTGTGGCGAATTACTAAACCCCCTTGCCAGGCTATAAACCGCCCCACCACTTTGTTTATCCTGATCCGGGCCTTATTAAGCCTGTACACGGATCTGGCCATACGCCATGTCGTCCTAGCCACCATATCGGACCATATCAACATTGTGGCAGGGAAAGTGGCACGGAGGAACATCAGATCAGCCTTGATATCAGCTATAAGGTCCCTGACTGTCCGTACTGCCAGGTCGTTTCCACCTGCATGGATGACCAGCACATCAGGTGGCCTGTCCAACCAAGCGTATCTTTCCACCTCCGGGACCACCCTGCCCCACATCATTCCTGGTCTACCCAGCCACCGTATCACCGCCTCCCTTCTGGAAATGCCCAGCTGTCTCCCACCTGGTCTCATGTCCCATCTCCTGGCACCCCAGCACACATACGAATGCCCGAGGATCCAGACGAGGCATTGTCGCCCTTTATCTGAAACAACAAGCACAGCATTACCAATCACTTCCCCAACTCACTTCCCTAAAATAACGGCACACCAACACTATATAAAACACCCACAGCAGTAACATACCCCCCTATTTTTTATTTTTTTTCATTCGCAAACCAACTGTGGCCGAATATAGGTACGGAATCGCTTAGATTCCCATCTCCCTATCTGCCGCACATCCACTTCATCCAACCCACGCCTGGCGGCCTCTGTGGCCGCCCCAATGCGGAAGGAGTGTGAAGCAAAGGCGTAGCTGTTCAACCCCAACTTCCCCAAACACTTTCTCAGAACTGCCACAAATTGAAATCTGGACAAGTAAGCTCCATCCGCATGCCTCAATAATGGACCATCTCCCCCCGGTCTCACCCCCAAAAAACTCGCCACCGCTTTTACCGGGCACACCTCACATCCCTGCAATGCATAGAAACTCACCTGTACCCCCCTGCCTCTTTGATCCGTTTTGGATTTTTGCATCCGAACCAAAACCCTATCCCCCAACATTTCCACATCCTGAGCCAGCAAACCCCCCGCCACCCCCTTTGAGGTGCTAACCAGCTCCCCAATCCTAAAAGCCCCAAAAAATGCCAGCGAAAAAGCAGCCAAAAACAACAGTCTTTCATACTCCGATGAGCACACAAAAACCAACTGTTCACCCAATGCCACCAGGTTCGTAAACGTGATTGGGCGCCGCATGTCCTTGCTCCTACGTGACTTCCTGTAGCCCTTTATTGCCTGCTTAACCCAGAAATCTTTAGTCAAATCCTCCCGTCTCCTCAATTTAAACCAAAACGCAAGCCCAGCCATCTTTTTTTCAATGGCTGATACTGACTTGCCCTCTTCCATGTATCTGGATACCAAATAAAGCAGCAACAACCTGGCCCCCGGATCTTCCCCCCCCCCCCCGTCCTCCGCTTCAGCCTGTAAATCCGTCCATTCCTTCCATACCTTGGTATATGCTGACCACGTGGACTCACTTACTGACCGCTGTATCCATCCCGCGGCGGTCCCAATGCTAACTCCCAAATCCAGCCCAGGCATGGGACACCCTCCTCTTTCGCGTTCGGCACCAGCTCCCTGAACTTGTCCCACTGAAAGCGAGACAAGGCGTCAGCCAGAGTGTTCTCCACTCCTGGGATATGCACACCATATAGAAAGATGTTCAACTGCATGCAACGCAAAACCAACTGCTGCATCAGTCGTATGACCGGCGGAGAAGCCGTAGACATGCTGTTGATCACCTGCACAACCCCCATGTTGTCGCAGTTCAACCTCAATTTGAGATTCCTGCAAGACTGCCCCCACAATTCCAATGCTAGCACCACCAGAAACAGTTCCAGGAGCACCAGGTGGCCAAGGTTCCGCGCTCCACTGACCCTGGAAGAACACCCCATATCCTGTTGATCCTGCGGCGTCCGTCACCAACTCCACGTCGAAGTTGCTCACTGGTCCCGACATCCAAACCGCCCTACCATTGTACTCTGCAAGGAAATGATCCCATACTTGAAGGTCATCCCTATGCTCCCTTGTTAACCTAATAAAATGCGTGGGGGCCCTCACCCCTGCCGTCGCTGCCGACATCCGTCGGCAAAAAAACCTCCCCATGGGAATAATCCTACACGCAAAATTCAACTTTCCTAACAATGATTGTAATGTGCGTAACTGCACTCTCTTACAACCATGGATCTCCCGAATTTCCCTTTTTAGATTCCCAAGCTTCTCTTCAGGTAACCTACATTCCATAGCCATGGAATCAATTATTATACCCAAGAAGCTCAGCTCTGTCCGTGGGCCCCCCACGCTTCAAACATAGCGCATGAAATAGAACACCCCATAAAATTGCTCCCGCCAACAGCAACCCAATAACCGAAAATTGTCAGGGTGCACCGGCAACAGTCTAAATGCTGCCTCCACGTCCGATTTTGCCATCAGTGCCCCTTTTCCATACCGTCTAACCCACCTAACCCACCCACGGCATCAAAAGACGCGTACGACACTGTGCACGCCTCCGGATCAATAAAATCATTTACCGAACCACCTTTTGGAGACTGATCAGCCGAAATTTATTCGGCTCCTTTTTGGGGACCACCCCTAATGGGGACACCACCAAATCCTCAAACGGTTTGACATCAAACGGGCCCGCCATCCTACCCAAAGCCACCTCCCTGGACAGTTTCTCTGACACCACAGTAGGGTGTTGTAGCGCCGATTTTAAATTTTTTGCCAGCGGGGGAACCACAGTCAGGGTGCACGGAATCCGGAAACCCTGTTTTAACCCTGTGCCCATCAATCCCGCCGCGGCCCTATCCGGGTATCTATTTAGGAAAGGCTGCATCCTTTTCCACATCACCGGAGTCGTCCCTCTTGTGCGCAAAATCTCCGGCACGCTTACTCTTCTTGAAGCACCTAGCGAGTGTGTGACCTCCCCCGCACCCGGAACATTCATGCTTAAATTTACATGTTCCACCAAATTTACAGGCGCCCTCATTAAATTGCCAATTCCGGCCGAAGATCCCGAGGTGTGGCTACCTCCGGCCCCCCCCTTGAAATGTCTGACGCCATTAGCCTCATCCAGAGGCTGATATCTTTATGATCCTACCTCAACCCCGGCCGAACAGCCCTCCGCTGGCGGAACTGTTCATCGTACCAAAGCCACGCTGTTCCACCATAAACCCTATAGGTCTCCCCGATTGCATCCATATAACAGAACAACGCCGAACAATGTTCGGGGTTCTTCTCACCTATCACCCCTGCTAATATGGCGAATGCTTGGAGACAATTAGCAAACGTCCGGGGGATCAAACGATACCTCCTCTTCTCCTCATCGTCCTTTTTGTTGTCATCCGGCTTCACCCAATCCAGATTGAATTTTTCAGGGGGTAACAAGGAGAAAATCTCCACATAGTCCCCTTTCCAAATCTTCTCCCTGACTTCTTGTTTCAAATGAGCCCCCAACGGTCCCTCGAAGCAAACGTACACCTCGCATTTTGCCGCATCGGCCATCCTCACGATATCGGCCTTGCCGTCTGCTCCTTAGACCCTTTTTCTGCCTCACTCACCTTGTCTGCTCCGCCATCCCCCGTTGTGCTCGGACCATCTGACACAGCCACTGCAGCCGCCTCCACTCCTGATGACCCCAACACAACCCCATCTGTTCCGGAGTTACCACCACTCACCCCCACCGCTGAGGAAGAACCCTGCCCCCCCCCCCAAACCGGCCTACCAGCACCCGTAGACCATCCAGCAGTTTCTGCATCTGACCCCCGACCCACTTTCTGCGATCCCGCTCGCCGCCCGCGGTTGGTCTGGGACTGCCAACAACGGCGCGTGAGGTAACCCTGTACCCGCCACACTGGAAGCTATTCCTAACAATTTCTGCAATGCATTTGTAAAAGAAATATTATCAGTGGACTTACCGGGCTGACCGGGCGCCTTCCCCACAGCCGCTGATCGGACTTCCACCGGCGGGATAGAGCGACTGAGCTCCTCCTCCTCTTCCGACAACTCGCCTTCCGACCTGGTATCTTCCTCCTGTTCAGACAACAAGGGACACCCCCTTGGAGAGGGGCTCCTGGAATTAATGTGCCTCTGTCCTCCCGCACCCGGCTCTGTCTGAGCGCCGCCTCCTGGCTGCACTGGCCTCCCCCATTCCTGAGCAGGCGGGCCGGTCCGGGCAACACTCCTGCTTTGATGCCCTCGTCTGGCGATGACTGGTGGCGTGCGCCCACCCCTTGCACCTGTAGCTGAACTGGCCCCAAGTCTCCCCCCTGCCGTTTCTCCTCTGCCCCTTCTGTCTCCCCCTCCCGACTCGTGCAGAGCCGCAGAGGGATCCGATGCTGTGGCACGTCTGGGAGCTGACACCCCCCTCCTGGCCGTAGCCCGAGTGGCCCGTAGATCCCCACCCCCTTGCTCATGCAAAGCTGCTGGGGGGGACGTAGTCCCGAAGGAGCCTGCTGTACTGGCCATCCTCTTGTCCCTTGTGGCCCTCCCCGCCCCCCCTCCCCCCACTGTTCCGACTTCCCCCCAACTCGTGCAGAGCTGCAGGGGCAGGTGAGGCTGTAGCAGCACTTCTAAGTGAGCCCCCCGGGATCCAACACTAACTTGGCCCGAGGCCCCGCCTCCCGCACTAGGCCCAAGGCCTGCATTCTTCCTCGGTCCTCCAGCGCTGTCTCTCTGGCTCCTCTTCGCAGGGGGAGTGGACCCCGGGACTCCTCACTAACCTGGATGGGCCCGCTACAGACCCCGGCGAATACCTGGTCGGAGGCCTAGACACGTGGCCGCGCGGCGCCGGACCGCCATCCACCGATCGTTCGTCCTCAGACCGATTGCACGTCCTTCCTTGTGCCTCGGCCAGCACAGCCGCCATCTGCGTTTGTAGCCATTCTGCTCCTTGCTCCGCCGCCACCCGCAACATTGCCATCAAGTCCTGGCCGTCGGCCATCTTGTGACTGGCAAATGAGGAGCAGTGATAAAAAACTGCCTCCTCATGTTCTGTCTCTTCTCCCACTGACTCCTGTAACTCCGCCCCCCCATAATTATATGGCCACTCCCCTTGCTCAGTCCGGCCCCTCCATACACAATCCCACCCCTCAAGCCTACAAAGTGTGTCACTTGACACACTATCATTCCCCTGCAGTGCATTTTATTCCGGTCCTTTCTAGAGAGGAGTGCGGAGTGTATGGCGGTGTGTAGTATGTACAAGAGAGGAGAGTGGAGTGTATGGCGGCGGGTAGTATGTACAAGAGAGGAGTGCGGAGTGTATGGTGGTGGCCATTTTCTAACACCCCCCCCTCCCCCGCCCCCCTCATGGTGTGGAATTTTTTGATTTTGTACCCGTGAAGGTGTCACGAAATTGCTCTTTGGAATTTAATAAATTTTTGTCTTTTTTATCACCCTTGATTATTACCCATTGTTGCCATAGTAGCCTTACCTTAGTTCTTTTCTTGTATGTCTAGTATATGGACAGGCTAGGCTAATATATGGACCGGCTAGGGTAGTAAATGAACAGGGATCCATCCCAGGCAGCAGGGTGCAGTGCAGGCAGTGGTCTACTACCCATGTGTGTCAGTCATGGGGCAGTGAGGAGTGCCGGCTCCTCAGGGGATGTCTCATGCAGACACTCCCAGCTATAGAGTGCACCCTGTAGCCTGTGCGGAGTTAGGGCTCAGAGGTGTGTGCGTGGAGGGTGGGAAGGCCCAGTGCCGATCCTGACCTCCCTGGGGCCCTAAGCAAAATTCTGCTAAGGGGCCCTCTACCTGACCCGTGATGCCGTGAGCTATGGAAACCATTTGCCATTGCCACACAGTCACACCTGACACTTCGGTGCTCCCAATACAATCCTCCCTCCTTTAAACAAAACAGTCAAAGAATAAGTACAACAATATAGAACAGACATGTGTGTGTATATATATATATATATATATATATATATATATATATATATATATATCTTTACATATCTGAGTGTGGATCCCCCACTTACATCAGGGTCCCCAGAGATTCCCCACTTACATCAGGGTCCCCAGAGAGCCCCTCCTTACATCAGGGTCCCCAGAGATTCCCCACTTACATCAGGGTCCCCAGAGAGCACCCCCCTTACATTAGGGTCCCCAGAGAGCACCCCCCTTACATTAGGGTCCCCAGAGAGCACCCCCCTTACATTAGGGTCCCCAGAGAGCACCCCCCTTACATCAAAGTCCCCAGAGAGCATCCCTATAAAGCCCCTCCTTACATCAGGGTCCCCAGAGAGCCCCCCATACATCAGTGTCCTCATAGAGCCTCCCTACTTACATCAGGGTCTGCAGCATTGCCCTTTACATCAGAGTTCCCCCTTGCACTGTAAGGTGGAATCTTGCAGACTATGATGTAAAGGGGAACTCTGGGAATGTGGGGAGGACTGTGGTGACCAGAGAAAGAAAACACTAAGATAAGGGGGTTTACTGATATAAGGGGGAAACCTTTACATCAGTGCCCCCTTACAATATTGTATTGACCCCCCCCCCCCCCCCCTAGACTGGCCTGTCGGTGCTGTCACTGACCTCCTCTCAGGTGCATCGTGCAGGGCTCAGTCAGTCGGCTCCAGCTTGGTGGCTCAGGTTTTATCCTATAGTTTCCTCTCCGCAGTCCATACATGTCTGACTTCTCCCATGACCCCCATCCTGGCACTCCCACTCTTGACTCCTCTCTGTGACGTGATATAAGACAAGAGATGATCAGAGGCTGCAGGTGGTACAGGGGAGTTCAGAGGCTGCGGATGGTACAGGGGAGGTCAGAGGCTGCGGATGGTACAGGGGAGGTCAGAGGCTGTGGATGGTACAAAGGAGGTCAGAGGCTGCGGATGGTACAAAGGAGGTCAGAGGCTGCGGATGGTACAAAGGAGGTCAGAGGCTGTGGATGGTATAGGGGAGGTCAGAGGCTGCGGATGGGACAGGGGAGGTCAGAGGCTGCGGATGGTACAAAGGAGGTCAGAGGCTGCGGATGGTATAGGGGAGGTCAGAGGCTGCGGATGGGACAGGGGAGGTCAGAGGCTGCGGATGGGACAACAGGAGAGTTCAGAGGCTGTGGGGGGGGCAACAGGAGAGTTCAGAGGCTGTAGGGGGGGCAACAGGAGAGGTCAGAGGCTGCGGGGGGGGCATCAGGAGAGGTCAGAGGCTACGGGGGGCAACAGGAGAGGTCAGAGGCTGCGGGGGGGCCACAGGAGAGGTCAGAGGCTGCGGGGGGCAACAGGAGAGGTCAGAGGCTGCGGTGGGAAACAGGAGAGGTCAGAGGCTGCAGGGGGGGCAACAGGAGAGTTCAGAGGCTGTAGGGGGGCAACAGGAGAGGTCAGAGGCTGCGGGGGGCAACAGGAGAGGTCAGAGGCTGCGGGGAGCAACAGGAGAGGTCAAAGGGCGGGGGGGGGTTCCACAGGAGAGGTCAGAGGCTGCGGGGGGCAACAGGAGAGGTCAGAGGCTGCGGGGGGCAACAGGAGAGGTCAGAGGCTGCAGGGGGCAACAGAAGAGGTCAGAGGCTGCGGGGGGAAACAGGAGAGGTCAGAGGCTGCGGAGGGGGGCAACAAGAGAGGTCAGAGGCTGCGGGGGGGACAGGAGCTCAGAGGCTGCGAGGGGGTAACAGGAGGTCCGAGGCTGCGAAGGGGGGCAGGAGGTCCGAGGCTGCGAGGGGGGGGACAGGAGGTCCGAGGCTGCGAGGGGGGACAGGAGATCCGAGGCTGCGAGGGGGGGGCAGGAGGTCCGAGGCTGCGAGGGGGGGGCAGGAGGCCAGAGGCTGCGAGGGGGGACAGGAGGTCATAGGCTGCGAGGGGGGGGGACAGGAGGTCAGAGGCTGCGAGGGGGGGGGGACAGGAGGTCAGAGGCTGCAGGGGGGGCAGGAGGTCAGAGGCTGCAGGGGGGGACAGGAGGTCAGAGGCTGCAGGGGGGGGGACAGGAGGTCAGAGGCTGCAGGGGGGGGGACAGGAGGTCAGAGGCTGCAGGGGGGGCAGGATGTCAGAGGCTGCAGGGGGCCCAGGAGGTCAGAGGCTGTGGAGGGGACGTAGGAAGGCTCCACAGTGTCACTCAGCGCCAACGTGTCACTGCGCATGCGCCCGCCTTTCCGAAAATTGCTGAGCATGTCCGGACTTCGGAACAGCGCTGGCGCATGCGCAGTTGCATGTCGGCCCCGCGGCCATCTTTTTTTCAGGCGACGCTGCTCTCACGGCGGCAGCAGCGGCCCCAGGGGTCCCCGAGCAGAGCCGATCCGCCCTACGCAGCTTGCGTAGTCCGCGTATAGGGCGGATCGGCTCTGGGAAGGCCAGTACCTGTACACGTGTCACTGCGGATCCTCTGCCGGAGATCATCAACTCCAACACCGCTCACTCAGCTGCCATTACCTGGGATGCCGGGTTCCACCATCTGCCCGCCTAGACAGGGGGAAACATGGAGCTTCTCACAGTCGGAAGTCCCCTTTCCTTCTCAGGCTGTCCCTAACCCATACAGTCGACCACTGAGGAGGAGGCACCTCCGGTGCCCCCTACTGATGTGCGCTCTAGGCCAGTGCCTACCTTGCCTATACAGGGGGTCCCCTGCTTACAAACATCCGACTTACAAACGACTCCTACTTACAAACGGAGGGAGACAACAGGAAGTGAGAGAAAATCCACCCCTAGGAAGGGAAATTCACTCCTGTAAGAGTTAATATGGGAAAAAGGTGTCTCCACTGATGCTTTATCACCAGTCCTTGTTTCCCTAACAACCCAAAATTTTCAAAATCCAATTGTCATTGGGACAGAAGGTGAGGTGAAATCTTCTGAACAGGGGCACAGACAGCACAACAAATGTTACAGGGGTGATAACCCTTCTCTATGTTATCTAAAAAACTGAAAAATGTATTTTTTGGCTGGAGCTACACTTAAAAAAAATTTACCTGTTCCGACTTACAAACAGATTCAGCTTAAGAACAAACCTACAGTCCCTATCTTGTTTGTAACCCGGGGACCCCCTGTACATAGCATCGGTCCTGACTCCTGTGAGCCTTGTAGTCGAAGGAACTTCTACAATACATGCTGCGCCCAGGGCAGACGTCCCTTTTGCCCACCCCTTATCCCAGCTCCGCACCCACACACAGGAGATAGTTTGTCTGGGCACACAATAGTGCTGAAACTTTGTACTGTGCTGAAAAAAAGTGCTGACACGTATGTCAAAGTTTCAATGTCTGAAGAAACTAGCCATACACTTAAAGATTTTACTCATTCAACCTGCAGTTTGAATTAGATAAACCTAGTAGATTTCTTTATCGATAACATGGAGGAATCTCCCCAATGCCTACTGTATTGCAGGTATCAGAATACCCAAAAATAGTTTGCAGCTGATTGGACGCAGTCACTGTTCAGCTGATGATTTTCTACTCGGCTCTTTTAACAAAAGTCAATTTTAATATTAATAAGTATTGGAATCACTCCCTTGCCACATCCATAACAAAGGAAAACAGCTAAAGGTTCAGGCTTCAAAGGCAATTTGGACCACATAAATTGTAAAAAATGTATTTTATTCGTACATAACAGTATAAAAAATCTGCAAGAGCAAAATACAAAAACATAGAAATTAAAATCATGCCATCACATATGCGGAGAATACAGGCCGCAATGGCCAGATGTTATTAAAAAATAATTTTTTACACCATATCAGATGAGTGAGCCCCTGTGCGTCAACACATTTCGCTGGTTCGCTTCATCAGGACACACGAAGGGGTGATGTGATTAAAAGACAGGTCTCACTGTATTGGAACAAAGACATATATCATATTTTAATATATCTTGTCATCATATATGAGAGGTGTGTGCTCTATACATCATAGGTGGTATAAGCAGCTGGATTTATATTCACCTTGCCTG
Source organism: Lithobates sylvaticus (assembly GCA_028564925.1). Classification (NCBI taxonomy): domain Eukaryota; kingdom Metazoa; phylum Chordata; class Amphibia; order Anura; family Ranidae; genus Lithobates; species Lithobates sylvaticus. The sequence continues at coordinate 73,228,567 of CM053037.1, forward strand.
AAGGTTAACACACATGCATGCATAGGAACTCCCTGGGGGCAGGCACTGGAACAATGGGATGAGCCAGGTGGTCTGAACCCCACATATGACAAGATATATTAAAATATGATATATGTCCTTGTTCCAATACAGTGAGACCTGTCTTTTACTTACATCACCCCTTCGTGTGTCCTGATAAAGCGAACCAGTGAAACGTGCTGACGCACAGGGGCTCACTCATCTGATATGGTGTAAAAAAAACTTTTTATAACATCTGGCCATCGCGGCCTGTATTCTACGCATATGTGATGGCATGTTTTTAATTTCTGTTTTTGTATTTTGCTCTTGCAATTTTTTATACTGTTATATACGAATAAAATATATATTTTATCATTTATGTAGTCCAAATTGCCTTTAGGCTGGGTTCACACTAGAGCACGGTGCAGCTCACAGCAGGGGTCCAGCACATCTCTATTCACTGATTCAGGTCCGATTTTAGCCCAAATTTTTGGCTGAATTCAATTCAGGAGAGGTCAGAGGCTGCGGGGGGCAACAGGAGAGGTCAGAGGCTGCGGGGGGCAACAGGAGAGGTCAGAGGCTGGGGGGGGGGCCACAGGAGAGGTCAGAGGCTGCGGGGGGCAACAGGAGAGGTCAGAGGCTGCGGGGGGCAACAGGAGAGGTCAGAGGCTGCAGGGGGCAACAGAAGAGGTCAGAGGCTGCGGGGGGAAACAGGAGAGGTCAGAGGCTGCGGAGGGGGGCAACAAGAGAGGTCAGAGGCTGCGGGGGGGGGACAGGAGCTCAGAGGCTGCGAGGGGGTAACAGGAGGTCCGAGGCTGCGAAGGGGGGCAGGAGGTCCGAGGCTGCGAGGGGGGGGACAGGAGGTCCGAGGCTGCGAGGGGGGACAGGAGATCCGAGGCTGCGAGGGGGGGGGCAGGAGGTCCGAGGCTGCGAGGGGGGGCAGGAAGCCAGAGGCTGCGAGGGGGGACAGGAGGTCATAGGCTGCGAGGGGGGGGACAGGAGGTCAGAGGCTGCGAGGGGGGGGGGGACAGGAGGTCAGAGGCTGCAGGGGGGGCAGGATGTCAGAGGCTGCAGGGGGGGACAGGGGGTCAGAGGCTGCAGGGGGGGGACAGGAGGTCAGAGGCTGCAGGGGGGGGACAGGAGGTCAGAAGCTGCAGGGGGGGCAGGATGTCAGAGGCTGCAGGGGGCCCAGGAGGTCAGAGGCTGTGGAGGGGACGTAGGAAGGCTCCACAGTGTCACTCAGCGCCAACGTGTCACTGCGCATGCGCCCACCTTTCCGAAAATTGCTGAGCATGTCCGGACTTCGGAACAGCGCTGGCGCATGCGCAGTTGCATGTCGGCCCCGCGGCCATCTTTTTTTCAGGCGACGCTGCTCTCACGGCGGCAGCAGCGGCCCCAGGGGTCCCCGAGCAGAGCCGATCCGCCCTACGCAGCTTGCGTAGTCCGCGTATAGGGCGGATCGGCTCTGGGAAGGCCAGTACCTGTACACGTGTCACTGCGGATCCTCTGCCGGAGATCATCAACTCCAACACCGCTCACTCAGCTGCCATTACCTGGGATGCCGGGTTCCACCATCTGCCCGCCTAGACAGGGGGAAACATGGAGCTTCTCACAGTCGGAAGTCCCCTTTCCTTCTCAGGCTGTCCCTAACCCATACAGTCGACCACTGAGGAGGAGGCACCTCCGGTGCCCCCTACTGATGTGCGCTCTAGGCCAGTGCCTACCTTGCCTATACAGGGGGTCCCCTGCTTACAAACATCCGACTTACAAACGACTCCTACTTACAAACGGAGGGAGACAACAGGAAGTGAGAGAAAATCCACCCCTAGGAAGGGAAATTCACTCCTGTAAGAGTTAATATGGGAAAAAGGTGTCTCCACTGATGCTTTATCACCAGTCCATGCTTCCCTAACAACCCAAAATTTTCAAAATCCAATTGTCATTGGGACAGAAGGTGAGGTGAAATCTTCTGAACAGGGGCACAGACAGCACAACAAATGTTACAGGGGTGATAACCCTTCTCTATGTTATCTAAAAAACTGAAAAATGTATTTTTTGGCTGGAGCTACACTTAAAAAAAATTTACCTGTTCCGACTTACAAACAGATTCAGCTTAAGAACAAACCTACAGTCCCTATCTTGTTTGTAACCCGGGGACCCCCTGTACATAGCATCGGTCCTGACTCCTGTGAGCCTTGTAGTCGAAGGAACTTCTACAATACATGCTGCGCCCAGGGCAGACGTCCCTTTTGCCCACCCCTTATCCCAGCTCCGCACCCACACACAGTAGATAGTTTGTCTGGGCACACAATAGTGCTGAAACTTTGTACTGTGCTGAAAAAAAGTGCTGACACGTATGTCAAAGTTTCAATGTCTGAAGAAACTAGCCATACACTTAAAGATTTTACTCATTCAACCTGCAGTTTGAATTAGATAAACCTAGTAGATTTCTTTATCGATAACATGGAGGAATCTCCCCAATGCTTACTGTATTGCAGGTATCAGAATACCCAAAAATAGTTTGCAGCTGATTGGACGCAGTCACTGTTCAGCTGATGATTTTCTACTCGGCTCTTTTAACAAAAGTCAATTTTAATATTAATAAGTATTGGAATCACTCCCTTGCCACATCCATAACAAAGGAAAACAGCTAAAGGTTCAGGCTTCAAAGGCAATTTGGACCACATAAATTGTAAAAAATGTATTTTATTCGTACATAACAGTATAAAAAATCTGCAAGAGCAAAATACAAAAACATAGAAATTAAAATCATGCCATCACATATGCGGAGAATACAGGCCGCAATGGCCAGATGTTATTAAAAAATCATTTTTTACACCATATCAGATGAGTGAGCCCCTGTGCGTCAACACATTTCGCTGGTTCGCTTCATCAGGACACACGAAGGGGGGATGTAATTAAAAGACAGGTCTCACTGTATTGGAACAAAGACATATATCATATTTTTATATATCTTGTCATCATATATGAGAGGTGTGTGCTCTATACATCATAGGTGGTATAAGCAGCTGGATTTATATTCACCTTGCCTGAAGGTTAACACACATGCATGCATAGGAACTCCCTGGGGGCAGGCACTGGAACAATGGGATGAGCCAGGTGGTCTGAACCCCACATATGACAAGATATATTAAAATATGATATATGTCCTTGTTCCAATACAGTGAGACCTGTCTTTTACTTACATCACCCCTTCGTGTGTCCTGATAAAGCGAACCAGTGAAACGTGCTGACGCACAGGGGCTCACTCATCTGATATGGTGTAAAAAAAACTTTTTATAACATCTGGCCATCGCGGCCTGTATTCTACGCATATGTGATGGCATGTTTTTAATTTCTGTTTTTGTATTTTGCTCTTGCAATTTTTTATACTGTTATATACGAATAAAATATATATTTTATCATTTATGTGGTCCAAATTGCCTTTAGGCTGGGTTCACACTAGAGCACGGTGCAGCTCACAGCAGGGGTCCAGCACATCTCCATTCACTGATTCAGGTCCGATTTTAGCCCAAATTTTTGGCTGAATTCAATTCAGCGCTGAAATGGACCAGAAGACGCACAGGACTCCTGTGCAATTCGCACCAAAGCCGCTCCGGAGATGTGTGAACCGGCTCCATTGAGAGCCGATCACAATCTACTGCTTATCAAATTGGATGTGGGGAAACCTGCGTCCAAATTACAATAGTGGTCACTCAGCCTCAAAGTCCAAACCTTTAGCTGTTTTTCTTTGTTTTCAATTTTAATATGTCGAGCCAAGTGCTGCTGACAGAGGTACCCGGGGTTCGAATTGTGGCCACAATTTGACTTGTCTATGGCAGCCTTATGTATGGCAGCAAAAACTGGCAGGCTTTAAAGCCCACACGCCACACATTTGTGTCAATGTTTCTGTGCACCCAGCACAGAGACCAAGCTTTCACAGAGACAGCAATCGGTTCCCACTAATGATCACTAGCCAGCAGGACCAGCTCCCAATCATGTGACAACTGTGACAGCCAATCGCAATGGTTACACAATCCTTCCCACCCCCAGACATTCCAAACTTTTTAAAGTGACGCCGGGGCAGGTGGGAAAGGGTTAAACTGGCCACAGATTTTTGTACGAACCTTCTGATCAGTACAATCGATGACATGATGAACCTCATTCAAAAAACTTTCTTCTTTCAACATTTGATTTTGAAATCTTCTCATCAGGTCCATCTAAAAAAAAAAAAAAGTCAAACTGACCCCACTTATGATTAAAAACTTTAAACGAACGTTCTTAAAACTAAAGTGTTTGAAAATAATTCTGCTAGTGTATGGCCAGCTTTAATTATATGAACATATTATAGTTTGTGACTTTAATGTAAAGTCACGTTCTTTATTTGGTAACAACGGAAGTTAAATGTGAAAAGTTAGAGGGTGGGTTATGTAATCCAACCTGAAATCTATTCATGTGACGTAGAATGAAGGGGAAATCTACTAAGTAACAGTAAACAAACAGTTTTCTCGGAAGTCCCTTGGCTGGAGACATCAAGATGACATCACTGCTTTGGGATTACAATGCAAACTCCTCCTTGTGCTACATACTCCCCACACTTTCACAAGGACAGGGTGGCAGCCATTTTGGATAAGGGCATACATGACAAACAAAGCCAAGTATATGAAAGAAGCTGTGTGATGAAAAATAACTCATTCCTATAAAATGTTTGTATTAGTCATTTATTAACAGTCGCAGATCTACAGAATAGATATGGGTCTGAAGTCCCGTATGATGTTTTAAAGGTCCCTACCATCATTGGTATGATAGCTGGTACAATCATTGCTAGCTGGAGAAACATACATAGATTTGCTTTAAAGCTGAATTTTATTTTATTTTTTTCTTAAATCAGCATATTTACATGAACAACATGTAAGTTGCATAGATGTGTCCTGTGTTCTGGTGGTTGCTCTGTTCCTTGAAATCTTCATCCTTCTGCCCCCCAGATACCCCGGCAGCTGTGATCTTCTGGTGCAGTCGGGGTTAATACAAGCGCCTCCACCTGTCACAGGCACATATCAAAACTGTAGACTATGCCGGTGTCTTGTCGAGAAAGTTCCCCCGGCAGATAAGGACCCCCCCTGTACTGCGCAGGCGCTGCGCTTGCGCAGTACGAAGCACAATGAAGCACAACGGAGTTTCCGAAAATAGCCAAAGCTGAACACAGTCAGTCAGCTGTACACGGCACCTGCGCACTACATTCTAACCTATGTCCAGGTTCGAGCCCCACCATCCAAGTGTACATAGAGTTAGGATAAAAATATGCCGAGCGCAGCGATGCCGTGCCCGAAGCGAGGCGAGCGTAGCGAGGCCGTGCCCGAAGCGCGACGAGCGTAGCGAGCCCGCAAGGGGCCCTGTTACAGGCGCTGTGTACAGCTGATTCGCTGTCTTCTGCTTCGGCTATTTCCGGCGGCTTCGTTGTGCTCCGTACTGCGCAAGAGCTGCGCCTGCGCAGTGCAGGGGGGTCCTTATCCGCCGAGGGGAACTTTCTCAGCAGAACACCGGCCTTTCTGCCCCCCTCCTCCATTCATAGAAACTGCAAATCAGTTCCCACAATGAAATGCGCTCTATAAGTGGAGGAGGTGGACCTTTTATTCATCCTTCCATCCATCCTTGAAGCTATATTATCAGTTCTCATAATGAAGAGCCTGCTATGAATGGAGGACACTGACCTTTCATTCATCCTCCCATCCTCCATTCATAGAAGCCATGCTATCGGTTCCCACAATGAAAAGCGTTCTATGAATGGACGAGGTGGACCCTCCCATCCTCGAAGCTGTGCCATCAGTTCCCACAAGGAAAAGTGTTCTATGAATGGAGGAGGCTGAACTTTCATTCATCCTCCTGTCTTCCATTCATAGAAGCTGTACTATCATTTCCCACAATGAAAAGCAATCAACGAATGGAGGTCATCCTCCATTTATAGATGACTTTTATTTTGTGAACTGATTGTGCAACTGATAGCCAGTAATGTTTGTAAAAGAAAAGTTTAGTTCTACTTTAAATATCCGAGCAGGGTCTCCAAAGATTTGAAAAAACCATTAGGTCCCCGTAATACAAGGCAGGGAGTCTACCCCCCTCACTGACAAGCTGTCTCTCCTTACTTCCCATTATTCCAGCACTGAAGCCTCCAAAAGCCTTTTCAGCATTAGACACTTTGTCGTTTTTAGTGCGTCGGAACAGCATACAGACGAGTGTTTTTTCCGATAGTAACTTTTTCAGTCGGAAAAATATAGAACATGTTCTCTATCTAGTGGGATAAAGTAATCCTGCGCCAGCACACCGAAGCTAACTAACAAATTGCTGCGCACACTAAGGGAAATGTCTGAACCCAAGTGAAAAATAGAGGAGAGGAAGTAGTGGCGCGCAAAATAAACTAAATATTAAAAGACAGAAGATATCAGGTCATAAAACATAAAAAGCCAGAGACAAGCTCTCAGTAAATAATATGGCACACAATAAAAACACGTGCATACACTGGTGTGATAAATTAGTAAGATAAAGGTAATCCGAATAAAAGCTGCATCATATAAAATCGCATGGTGTAGCTAAATGATAATCAATCCAATAAAATGGTGATGAGATATATAAAGAACGTGATAAAAATCTTAGAGCGCATAAATAGTGCATCCAAGGAGCTGTGTAAAAGGTGGTGATCCAAACGGCTAAAAGCAATATATCATAAAAGTGATATAAAAGATGAGATAATATATGGTGCAAATAAGCAAATAAGCAAGGGAGACTAGAAGAGTCTCATATCAAAAGAAACAAAAGGTAGCGAATATGTGTGAACTAAATCAAAACGAAACTGAAGTGAAAGAAAAAGTGAGTAGCGATTAATAAATCGCAGAATCTAAAAGTCCAAATAAAAAGTCCATATGTGACATAAATGCAGGGTGATAATAAAATCTTCTATCCGACAGGTGGCAGGCTATCAGTGCTGGGGTTTCCAATAGTGATCGTGGAAGATATATAGATCCTGTGCAGTGTTCTGTATATTTCTCTCGTAGAATCCTAAAGGGAGTGCGGGTGGCCCCTTACCTTACAGCTGTAAGGTTACAGCAATGTAATCTGGGTCTTTATGGCCAAGGGAGACCGTCCTCTCTGGGATGGCTTTCTGGTTCTCTCAGTGGTGAATCCCTTTTCAGTTTTCTCAGTGGTGAATCCCTTTTCAGTTTTCTTCCTTAATCCAGGCAGGGGCAGGTGGGGGGGGGGGTTGTTTGGGGGGCGTTTTCACCTCAATGTGCATATAAGATAAATATCCTCATAGTGTAGTATGTAAGGTTTAAAACGTAATTTATTACAGTAAAAACAGGTATACAATAGAAGAATTGGGTACTCACATTAAGCAAGTAAAAAGCAGGCAGGATATAAACGAGCCTCGAGCTCGTCGGCGTCACTTCCGGTAAGGTCACGTGTCTCTATCTAAGTCCGTCTAAATTTTCGATGGAAAAAGTCCAATAGGGCATACACACGGTCGGAATATACGATGAAAAGCTCCCATCGGACTCTTTCTGTTGTAAATTCCGCTCGTGTGTACGCGGCATTAGAGGTTTTGAACATACAGTATCTCACACAAGTGAGTACACCCCTCACATTTTTGTAAATATTTTATTATATCTTTTCATGTGACAACACTGAAGAAATTACACTTTGCTACAATGTAAAGTAATGAGTGTTCAGCTTGTATAACAGTGTACATTTTCTGTCCCCTCAAAATAACTCAACACACAGCCATTAATGTCTAAACCGCTGGTAACAAAAGTGAGTACACCCCTAAGTGAAAATGTCTAAATTGGGCCCAAAGTGTCAATATTTTGTGTGGCCACCATTATTTTCCAGCACTGCCTTAACCCTCTTGGGCATGGCAAATTCCATTGTAGGGGCCTGTGTACAGTGTCTTCCATTGTGGGGACTTGTATACAGTATTCTACACTGCAGGGACCTGTGTACGGTGTCTTCCGTTGTTGGGACCTGTGTACGGTGTCTTCCGTTGTTGGGACCTGTGTATGGTGCCTTCTATTGTAGGGACCTGTGTACGGTGTCTTCCGTTGTTGGGACCTGTGTACGGTGTCTTCCGTTGTGGGGACCTGTGTATGGTGCCTTCTATTGTAGGGACCTGTGTACAGTGTTTTCCATTGTGGGGACTTGTATACAGTATTCTACACTGTGGGGACCTTTGTATGGTTTCTTCCTTTGTGGGTACCGGTGTACAGTGCCTTCCATTGTGGGGACCTGTATACAGTGTTCTACATTGTGGGGACCTGTATACAGTGTTCTACATTGTGGGGACCTGTATACAGTGTTCTACATTGTGGGGACCTGTATACGGTGTTCTACATTGTGGGGACCTGTATACGGTGTTCTACATTGTGGGGACCTGTATATGGTATACTACATTGAGTAGACTTGTGTACAGTGTCTTCCACTGAGGGTCTATGTGTACAATGTTGTCCATTACAGGGACCTGCCTATGGTGTCTTCCATTTCGGGGACTTGTAAATGTTGTCTTCCATTTCGGGGACCTGTATTCAGTATGTTCCATTACAGGGACCTGTGTACAATATTTTATATCTTTAGAGACCAGTTACAAGTTCTCCTTAAAGCCAGCTCCATGACTGGCGGTGTCAGAGCTTACACATGGGTAATAGGTCACCTCCTCCGTCACGTGAGAGTGCTCAGGCCTGGTGATTGGAGGAGGTTGTATGTTCCCTCATATAGGGAAGCACTAAGCATTTGACAAAGGCTGTGGTGGAGGAAGGGGTCTGTGTGTGGTGAAGGGGTCTGTGGTGGAGGAAGGGGTCTGTGTGTGTGGTGGAGGAAGGGGTCTGTGTGTGTGTGTGTGTGTGGTGAAGGGGTCTGTGTGTGTGGTAAAAGGGGTCTGTGTGTGGAGGAGGAAGGGGTCTGTGTGTGGTGAAGGGGTCTGTGTGTGGAGGAGGGGAAGGGGCCTGTGTGTGGTGGATGAAGGGGTCTGTGTGTGGTGGATGAAGGAGTCTGTGTGTGGTAGAGGAAGGGGTCTGTGTGTGGTAGAGGAAGGGGTCTGTGTGTGGTGGAAGGGGTCCGTGTGTGTGGTGAAGGGGTCTGTGTGTGTGGTAAAAGGGGTCTGTGTGTGGAGGAGGAAGGGGGTCTGTGTGTGGTGAAGGGGTCTGTGTGTGGTAGAGGAAGGGGTCTGTGTGTGGTGAAGGGGTCTGTGTGTGGTTGAGGAAGGGGTCTGTGTGTGGTAGAGGAAGGGGTCTGTGTGTGGAGGAGGAAGGGGTCTGTGTGTGGTGGAGGAAGGGGTCTGTGTGTGGTGGAGGAAGGGGTCTGTGTGTGGTGGTGGAAGGGGTCTGTGTGTGTGGTGACGGGGTCTGTGTGTGGTGGAGGAAGGGGTCTGTGTGTGTGGTGAAGGGATCTGTGTGTGGAGGAGGGGAAGGGGTCTGTGTGTGGTGGAGGAAGGGGTCTGTGTGTGGTAGAGGAAGGGGTCTGTGTGTGTGGTGGAGAAAGGGGTCTGTGTGTGTGGTGGAGGAAGGGGTCTGTGTGTGTGGTAAAGGGGTCTATGTGTGGTGGAGGAAGGGGTCTGTGTGTGGTGGAGGAATGGGTCTGTGTGTGGTGGAGGAAGGGGTCTGTGTGTGTGGTGGAGGAAGGGGTCTGTGTGTGTGTGTGTGTGTGGTGAAGGGGGTCTGTGTGTGGTGGAGGAAGGGGTCTGTGTGTGGTGGAGGAAGGGGTCTGTGTGTGGTGGAGGAAGGGGTCTGGTGGAGGAAGGGGTCTGTGTGTGGTGGAGGAAGGGGTCTGTGTGTGGTGGAGGAAGGGGTCTGGTGGAGGAAGGGGTCTGTGTGTGGAGGAGGAATGGGTCTGTGTGTGGTAGAGGAAGGGGTCTGTGTGTGGTGAAGGGGTCTGTGTGTGGTGAAGGGGTCTCTGTGTGTGGTGGAGGAAGGGGTCTGTGTGTGGTGGGGGAAGGGGTCTGTGTGTGGTGGGGGAAGGGGTCTCTGTGTGTGGTGGAGGAAGGGGTCTGTGTGTGGTGGAGGAAGGGGTCTGTGTGTGGTGGAGGAAGGGGTCTGTGTGTGGTGGAGGAAGGGGTCTGTGTGTGGAGGAGGAATGGGTCTGTGTGTGGTAGAGGAAGGGGTCTGTGTGTGGTGGAAGGGGTCTGTGTGTGGTGGAGGAAGGGGTCTGTGCGTGGTGGAGGGGAAGGGGGGAGGGGTTGTGCTGCAACAGTTGAGGCGAGCAGAGACTCCATGAACAATGTGACAGGGTCTCTCTAATAACTGAACACTCCCGGGGCTCTGGGCTACACTTTCTAATGATTTCCATTTACACACACACCTCACAACACATACAAGGCGGTGTATGAGAACCGCTATTCAGGTTCCATTGTCGGTGCCCACTCTTAAGATGGCGGACACGCCACCCCTCCCCCATCACAAAGGCATCTTCACCCCGCCCCTACAAGGGCGGGACTGGGGTGCGTCTCCCCCCGACGTGCTGACGTAACCGAAACCAAGAGAAGGTATAAAAGCGGTCGCGGCCATTTCCTTGTGTACGTGTTCCACAAGCTCTCCACTCGGTATTATCCAGAGTCCTCCGCTGTTCCCACCAAGGAATCTCCATCTTATCGTATGTCCGCTATCCAGAACCTCAACTCTTTCGGTGAGTACCTGAGCAGTGCCCTCCCCCGTGTGTGTGTCAGGGGAATACCGGCGGGGCCGTTCTCTGGCTCTCGGTGAGGGCTCCGTGTAGGGAAGGGCGGGCGGTGTATGTGGGTAGTCTATAACTATGGAAGGCGAGTTCAGGTTTTTATTGACATTTTACATAGACTGGGTGTGATAGAGACACGGCGGCCTGTGTAGGTCAGGCACACCCCGGCCTCTCCTAGTGAGGACTCGGGGATAGTCTCGGGGCTCTCATAGCTGGACGGGCTCGGATGAGACACAAACAAGATGGCGGTAGCCGCCTCCACCGCTCTCAGCTTCCTTTCTTCACCCGGCCTGGTGGGGCGTGGCTTCGGATCGCCCTTCTCCTCCTGTAGTGGGCGGGGCCTGGCCCTGCCTGCGACGTCGGTGATTGATAGCAGTGGCCTGATCTCGGCTCGTCTGCCCACCAGCCATTTCCAATGCCATTTGTGTTATTAAACTGGCTTTTTTATTTTATTCCCCCCCCCCCTTCCTTTGTGGTTATTTAGTATAAAACTAAAGGGGAAACCGTGTTGGGCACGGAGATTGGCTTAAAATGCCAACAATTGGCCCAGTTCACATATCACTTTGCTAGCGATGTTTTTACAAAGCGCAGCTCACCCATTGATATGCATGTTACACACAGGGCAGTTCATTCACTGGAATGGGCTCCTGTATGCACTTTGCTTGTGCTAAAAAAGCATGGGGGTCACATTTTGGCCCTAAACCAGATGTTGTTTGCTGTGTGCCAGTTGTAGCAAAATTGGGACACATTGCATTTCTTGCCAAATTTAAAATTGTGGAGACTCATTGCCTATAGGGGAACAGGGCCTCAATGTCCATGCCATTGTTGTGCAGAATCAGTCTTGCTTTGTTTACCATTCTCATCAAAGGTGAATATAAACAATTCCAAATGTTATGCTGACCCCAGAATGGCACATGTTGGGGCTGTCTGTTTTTACTCACCCACTCGCTCCTCGGATCGCTCTGCTGGCTCAACGGGGGATCAAGTCTGTCTCTGCGCACTGTGCAGGGACAGCTCTCCTCTATGGTGGATCGGATGATTACGGACCGTTTTCATCCGATCTGCCAGATGGCTGGAAAATAGAACATCCATCCGTCTAGATTTATTGGGTGGATGTCAGCGGACAGGAGGCTTCAGTCAGATGTGTTTGAAGCTGCCCCTGTGATAACCGGCACTAATGGTTTTGCCCAGATCCTCCTCTTCTCAGCTCCCTCTTTTCTGCTCCTGGCCCCTCCCTCCTGTTGAGTGATTGCACAGCAAGCAGCTTGCTATGGAGGCAGCCAGAGCTGCAGCTTCTTGTGTCCATTCAGACAAGAGATCTGTTTGGCCCTGCCCCCTCTCTCCTGATTTGCTCCCATGGCTGTCAGTCAGTTAGTTAGCCAATGGTGTTTACTCCAATCGGGAGAGTCCTGGATGGCCAAGATTCGTGACTATAGATGGAGTTCAGCTAAAAAAAAAAAAATTTAATCTTGATGCATTAAGATAAAAAAACTGCCTTTACAATGCCTTTAAAGCTGATCTTCAGGCTGCTTAGTATGTTGACAGTGATTCCTCCTCAGGTGCCATGAATAATGGTGGATGGTCTCTTCTGGGCCTTGGGTTCTTGACAGAGCCTGTTGGCACATCGGCACGCATGCAGGCGGTTTATGGTGAATGTGCAAAGACATGGAAATATTCAGATTTTCCTGGTCGCAATCCTTGTGCATGTGTACAGATGCTGGGGGGGGGGCAGCTCACAGCATGTGCAGATGTGTTGCAGGGCTCCTTTGGTGCCCAAGCCCTGTAATACATCTGTAAACAAGCAGGGGGCAGATAGGTGATGGGTTTCCGGCACAAATAAAGCTGTTTGCAAAGCCTCTCATTTCTAAGAGGTGGGTGGCAGGGCAGCCTGTCCTGGGTGAAGGTCCACTTTAGGTATTATAGTACCATAAAGCTACATGGCAAACTTTTTTTTTTTTTTTTTTTTTAAAAGCCATAATTAGAATTTTTAGAGAATTCACCTTTTCACTGCCAGTTGGGTGCTCCTTATGTATATTGATGTATGACTTGGGGGTAATCCTGGCTGCAGCTGGATCTCTTCAGCCGGTTGTAGCTGTGACAGGCTGGTCAGCCTCCACCATGCAGGGTTAATGTCCCTGTATTGCATGAGGGTTGTCTGTCTCTAATAACTGAACACTCCCGGGGCTCTGGGCTTACACACACCTCACAACACATACATTGCATGATTAGGGTTGTCTGTTATTTTATTTTTCTCCCTTCTACTTTAAAGAATCACTATCAAATGATAGGTGTAAATTGTCTATATAGACAAAATTTAGGGCATTTGAAATGAATGAGAATCCCTATTGGTTTAGCTGATCCTTGATTTTGGGTACATGCTGCACTTTCTGCTTAGCAGCTGGTTGTGGTATTTAATTCTCTGGCTATGTGCAGATCAGCCTGTCTGATCACACAACTTGCACATTGGTTTTTCACATTTAATGCATTGGTCTTATGTATTTTATTTCATGTGTTTAATTGCAGACCCCTTTGCTGATGCAAGTAAAGGTGATGACTGGCTCCCAGCTGGGACAGAGGATTCTATCCATATAAGAATCCAGCAAAGAAACGGCAGAAAGACTCTCACAACCGTTCAAGGCATTGCGGATGACTACGACAAAAAGAAACTAGTTAAAGCTTTCAAGAAGGCAAGTCCTCATAAAGGTCATTTTGGTATTTGTAGCGCATAACTGTGAGTGGCAGAGTCTTATTTCTTATATTTTCCACAGAAATTTGCTTGCAATGGTACCGTTGTTGAACACCCTGAATACGGAGAGGTGATCCAGCTTCAAGGTGACCAGCGCAAGAATGCTTGCCAGTTCCTTGTGGAGGTAAGGCTTGTTCATTGCTATTAAGGGATGTCTGCAGTATAGTGGGATTTGGAAGCCATTCCACTTTTATAATGAAGTTTGGGGTGCAGATGAGGGAGGTGTAAGGTTCTGAATGTCTGCTGGCTCTTGCTGCTTCCTTATTTGGTACAATCTGCACTGAGCAGTGCTAATGTTTGTACAGACTATTGTCTTACCTCCAAGTTGCAATTTCACATTAAAAGCCTGAACTTGTCAACAATGGCAGCCTTCATATTATTCTTTTGGAAAATGTTAGTTGTCTGGTTGCCATGCTGATCGCTTGAAACACCCACATGTGCATCTATGGGCATCGGTTTCTATGCTGAGTAGGCTCACAACTGAGGGGTATCAAGATGGCTGTCTGTACTAATGATTGGGGACTGCTTCACGATCATGTGACAGCCAATCAGTGATCACATGCTTAGGCAGAGCTTAATTAAAAAGTAATGGGCACCACTGGAGAGGGCAATTCTAGGCCATTCATGGCTGACCCAGCCACTGACATGTAGGGGCATTGTCTTTGGAAAATATAGGGTGCCAAGTTTTGGTGCCATTTCACAGGTGCACACATTTTTTACTTGACATGTCTAATTGGGTATCTAAACTTGGCATAACCGTCTTTCATTTTACCAGGAGTTGCGGGTAATGTTTAGTTTATGCCTCAAGTGATTCTAAAGGCCCAGCTGGCCGGGACTCTCCCTCCTGATTGGCTGAGACGGCAGAGGAGCACCATTGACTCCTGCTTCTGTCAATGAGCCAATGGAAAGATGAGGTGGGTCCGCATAGTCTGAATAGCCAAAACTGCAGCTTGGTTTGGGTGCCTCCCTAGCAAGCTGCTGCTTGTGGGGGGCACTCAGCAGGTGAGAGGGGCCAGAAGGGCTTAAGATGGACCGGAGAAGAGGATCTCGCCTGCTCTGTGCAAAACCAATGCACAGAGCAGGTAAGTAAAACATGTTTGTTTAAAATGAAAAAAATGACTCTCCTATATTTTCATCTTGTAAACCATTGTGCTAAGGTAGTTCAAATGTATGTCACAATCACTTTTTTGCTCTCTAGAATGCCTGATTTCAGAATGTGTTTTGGGGGTTTTACATATTCTTTGAGCCTAAAATGGCTTTAAACTTGTGTAGAAACAGCTCTGGCAGTGAAGTACTATACTGTGGTTAGTCACGTTTAACCACTTGCTGACCGCCACACACATACATTGGCAGAATGGCTTGTACAGGCAAATGGGCATACTGGTACATCCCTTTAAATTTGCCACCTTGTGGGAGCGGGTCCTGCGAACTCTGTTCGTCTGTGATCGTGAGACGCAGAGGTAGAACATTGTAAACAAGGCATTTCCCTGTTTACCTAGTGACATGACAGATCTACTGCTCCCTGTCATGGGGGGGGGGGGGGGGGGCAGTGATTACCATCATGTCAGTGGTAGCCCATCCCCCCCCAGTTAGTATCACTCCCTAGGACACACTTGATCGCCCCCTAGTGTTAAACCCTTTCCCCAACAATGTCATTTATACAGTAATCAGTGGCCATTTATAGCACTGATTGCTGTATAAATGAAAATGGTGTCCAATGTGTCTGCCAAAATGTCACATTCACAATAAATTGCAGATTGCTGGGAAAAAAATTGCCATAAATCTATCCCCTGTTTCGTAGACAATATAACTTTTGCACCAATCAATATACGCTTATTGCGTTATTTTTAGGGGGGGGGATGTAGAATAAACATTGGCCTAAACTGAGGAATTTGTTTTATTATAGCAAAATTAAAAATCTTTTTTCAAGATTGCCACTTTTTGTTTATAGCACAAAAAATTAAACTGCAGAGATGATCAAATGCCACCAAAAAGCTTTGTGGGGGGGATGTCAATTTTGTTTGGGTACAATGTTGCACGACAGGGCAATTGTCAGCTAAAGCAGCAACAGTGCCAAATTGCAAAAAATGCTCTGGTCAGTAAGGGGGTAAATTCTTCCAGGGACTGATGTGGCTAATAACATTTTAAAAACTTCTTCTTCTTTTTTTTTTTTTTTTTTTTTTCAGGTTGGACTGGCCAAAGAAGATCAACTGAAAGTCCATGGGTTTTAAAGTACAAGACGTAACCTCAGCTTTTACCTTATCCAAGGATTCCTTTCTGTAATGAGTAGCAATATGAAGAACTTACTCTTGTCAGAAGTTTAAATATTTTTTTGTGATTAAACTGCCTCTTCAAAGAACTTTAAAAACATCTGTTAGCCTTTAAGTCATCGTGAGCCAGTCCTATTTTATAGCTTTGTGACCAACCGATCAGCCATAATGTTATGACCATTGACAGGTAAAGTGATAACATTGCTTATCTCTTTACATTGTCGTCTGAATGTGGGTGGGCTATAATAGCCAGTGAGTGAACATGTTGTCCCTGAAGTTGATGTGTTGACAGAAATGGGCAAGTGTAAGGATTTGAGTGACTATGACAAGGGCCAAATTGTAATGGCCAGACGCCTGGGTGAGAGCATCTCCAAAACTGCAGCTCTTGTGGGATGTTCCCGGTCTGCAGTGGTCTTGACCTATCAAAAGTGGTCCAAGGAGGGACAACCAGTGAACCGGCGACAGGGTCACGGGCGGCCAAGACTCATTGATGCTGATGGGGAGCAGAAGCTGGCCCTTGTGGTCCAATCCAGTAAAGCTACTGTAGCTCAAATTGCTGAAAAGGTTAATGCAGAGTCCAATAGAAAGGTGTCAGAACACACAGTGCATCGCAGTTTGTTGCGTATGGGGCTACGTAGACGCAGACCAGTTGGGATGCCCATGTTGACCCATGTCCACAACCAAAAGCTCTTACAATGGGCGCATGAGAAACATACTACAGAGCAATGGAAGGCACACTGGTCTGAATCCAATTTTTTACATCACGTAGCTTTCCAAGTTGCATGTGCATCTTTTACCTGGGGAAGTGATGGTACCAGGAAGGACAAAGGTGAGCTGGAGGAGGCAGTGTGACTTACAGGACTGTAAGGATCTGCTACTGATGGCTTGGTGCCAGATATCACACCTTTCAGAGGTCTAGTGGAGTCCATGCCTTGATGGGTCAGGGCTCTGGTGGCAAAGGGGACCTACTCGGTATTAGGTGGTCATAATGGTATGGCTGATCGGTGTACTCTGAGCAATGACTTGTTCCCCAGTTGGTTAGTCTCTGGTGTCATTGCACATCTGCAAAGATGGGGTCAGTCTTTTTTTCATTCCCTAAAATGACTAAACTCAGTGGGGAGATGACAGGGCTCGCATACTGGAGTTTTTTTGTTCTTATTTTTTTCTGGAAGTTGCATCCAGAGTTTGGTGTTGGTCAGGCATGTTCAGTACTGTACAAGTGGAGGGAGCAGGCTTCGGAATTAAACTTCTGACAAGGGACATTAACCAATGTAGTCTGCCACAGTCGTCATCTGTTGGCAATAACATTGTGTAATGGCAAGAAACAAGCTTATTTTATGTTATTTAACTTGTGTAAATAAACATTTTTTTTTCATTTAACATCTGAGACTGTTTTATCACTAAGTTTGCACTTCATTATGTGCAGTGCACACATTCCCCCTTCACTCCAAAGCTGTTCAGTTTGGAAATGCCCCCTTCTTTGTACATGGGAGCATTTTACTCTCCTGGATGTATCCTAAGCAACTGATTACTGACACGTGGGCTAGGGGAACACCTAATGCCTTTGTAATAAAGAGCGTATATGGTGTACACAATGGCTGTCACATGATTGAGTGGTGGGGAAGGGGTATCTGGGTGGGAGGGGTGCTTTTAGAAGCTGTCGCCATCTTGCCTGAATACTTGATTCCTAAAGCCCCTTTGTAATGGGGTGTACTGCTCCTTCCACTTATGCATTGTTGAGATAGCAGTTAAAACATTCTGGGCAAAGCAGAACTCTAAACACTCTGCATGTTACTGCCCTTTGTCAGCCAGTTGCTGTTAAAAGTGCAGTCAAAGCTTGTTTGGCTGTACTTCTCCTGTGGATCACAGGAGTGCAGAACAAACTGCACTCCTGTGACCCGTTTTCAGCAGGCTAAAGTCTGCTGACAGCTGGTCCAGGCTCAGGCAAGATGGTGACAATGGAGTCAAAATCTGCTCACATGCCTGGAACAGCGCTCAGCCTCAGCAAGCTAAGAGCCGGCTGCTCCCATACCCCCTCCACAGCTGTGCTCCAGTGAGTACTAAGGCCCACAACTGACAGTCACGGTGCTCTGCTCAGGGAGCCTTGAGAACCTGGCAATCATGTTGGGTTCTTAGTGTTAGAGGTGGCGGGGGACAGATGCAGCATTGGATCTATGCTGTATTCACCTAGGTAATCCATGATTTTAAAAAAGCATATCTCTAAAGCTCATGCAGCGTTTTGTGGTATTCCCAACCTGGCAAAACACTAACTGGTTTTGGTACTACAGCATTTGGCTTGAAGCAAACTTAATAAAGTACTTCTTCCATAAGCCATTTCTTTCTGTCAAGGTAATGAGAACAAGGTACATGGGGATGCCAGGGTTCTTGCAGAAGATGTGCTTCTGTAATAATGGGTTATCTGTCTATTTTTGACAATGTACATGGAGCTCAGTGTACAATCCTGGCTTGTGCTGGGATCAGGTGCCTGTGGCGGGAGTAGTGGCATCCCAGCTAATACAAAGGAAACCAATCAGTACAAATGATCTAATATGTACACAATGGTTTGTATGCAAGCTGGACACTAAATATTTTCTAGGTTACCTCTGAATATAAACATGTAACGCAGTGCATATATCACAAACAAGATAATTACAAGAAAAGTGAAAAGATCTCCAATGTGAGTCAGATGTAACCAATCCATGTAAAAATCTGTATAAATGTGAGTGATCTCACCACCAAGAGTCAAATCAGCCTCTCCTTACAAATATGACCCCTGCATGAACAGGCAAGTCGTTACAAAGCCCCCCCACTGAGGAAAATCAGTGAGGGGATCACCGCTGAACTCGGCTGCATGTGTAGTGCTTCAATATCAAACTCGAGCATATGAAATCAGTAAGGCCCCTTTCCCGCTGAGGTGTTTTTCAGGCACTACATCGCTTAAAATAGCGCCTGGGGAAAAAAGCAGGTCCTTTCACACTGGTGCAGTGTGCTAGCAGGACTGTTAAAAAAAAAAAAAAAAAAAAAAAATTCCTGCTAGCAGCATCTTTGTAGCAGTGTACTCACAGCTCCTACCCATTGAAATCAATGGGGCGGGGGGTTTAACCCTTTTCGCCCACTAGCGGGGGTTAAAACCGCCCCGCTAACGGCCGAATAGCGCTGCTAAAACGATGGTAAAGCAGCACTAAATATAGCGCCACTGTACCGCTGACGCCCCCAGTGGAAAGGGGCCTAACACGCTCCTAGTGCTCTCTATTTTAAAATGTATTTCTATGTAAAGGCAAAAGCACTGTCTACAGTGCATGTAATAAAGCGCTAGCAAACATTCAAAGCAATCGCAAGATGGCCACAGGTGATGTCATCTGGCTCCACCTCCTATATGTGTTATGTCCTGAGCAGGACTTCATCAGTGGGGATCCCAGCTCAGCCAAGTAAAATGTTTTGGGTTCCCACCTTTTTTTTTTTTTTTTTTTAATTCAACAACAAATAAACTACATTTAAAAAAAAAAGCCGTTGGGTAGTCTGACAGAATACTGTTTTCGCTGTCAAATTCTACTTCCTACCTTTCTGTGTATTTCTGCACAGCTTGGTGTTTATAACCAGCATGCTTTTATCTTCTGTGTGCACGCAAGGACGTTTCATTGTTCTGACTCAGCCAGACAAGATGGCTGAAGACCGGGTGAATGTGCTCTGATGAGGGGGATCTGTCGCTGTGCTGTGGCCTCTACAACAATCCTAAACTGTTTAATGCCACTTTAGGACTATAGAAAAAGCTTGATGGCCATAGTCTAAGCCAGTGGTCTTCAAACTGTGGCTCTTTACTTGCCTTAGTCTGGCCCTTGGGGCACTATTACACCAATGATGAGGGTACAATTCCCCCTACTGACACTATCAATGGGGCACTAGTTCTCCCATTAAAACGAATGATGAGGCACTGATTGGGCTTTTTCTACTACCGCTGTCTAAATTCTGAAGCACAGTAAACTGGCCCTTTGTTTAGAAGCTTTGGAGACACCTGGTCTAAACACTTGTGCAAATTTGCATATAATTAACACCGTGCCAGCCCTGGCGCAAGGAATTCCCTCCCACTGTGTTGTAATTGTATATGAACAAATTAAAGTGGTTGTAAAGACCAAACATTCCCTGCATTAAGGCAAGAAATGTCCCAACAGTTGCATTACCCCCCACGTATCCCTTAATACGTAACCTGAGTCCAATCTTGGATGCAGCAATGGGAGCCGTTGGCTCCTGTTGCTGTTATTAAAATCAGGTGAGGGGGTGGGGCTGCCAATGGATGCACACAGCCTGTCTCGGGAGCCATCGTAGGAAGCAGTTTTCTATGTGGGTTCACAGAGACGAGGGGCTGAGATCGCCAGTCATGGACACAAGGTTTGGGGATGTATATGATGTTTATTAGGATAACAAAAAAAAAAAGTATTTGTGACCAGTTGCAGACCATTAACCTGATTATCCATACACCATTTAATTGGGAATGTATAAAGATCGTATAAGCCCTGGTCTACTGCTAAATGTTACCAGTCTTGTCTTTTCTGTCATCCTGTTGCAGTAATGATAGATGAAAGGATATATATATACTGTATATAATAAGGGTTCATGTCAACAGGCATTCTAATTACATGCTGCAGTGCAGTCTAAATGCACCTCAGTAGGATGTGCTGTATCCAAGGAAACGCAAATGAGGCCAAACAGCTACTGTGTGTATTGTTCATTAGTAAATGGGATTTTGCTGATCCACCCAACATAAGCCTTTACAGAATTTATTGCAGGAAGTTCTGCTCTTTATTAATATTATGGAACATGTCAAGTTCCAGGAGGCTGCAGAACCATTCATAGTGTGGCTCGCATATGCGCATTGGGGAGCCAGCTGTGAAGCTGCAGGTTTTTTTTTTCTTGTTTGGTGGAAGTAGAGTGGGATCAGGGCCAGCACTGCCTATGGGCAAGGTAGGCGCCGGCCTAGAGCGCACGTCAGTCGGGGGCGTCTTCAGTAGCGTGGTGGGGCAGGTGGAGTCCAGGATCGGTGGCGAAAGCGGGCGGCCAGTCATCCATCTCCACTCGGGCACAGCAGGTGCTAAGCGAGAGACAGACTGACCCATCGGGTCATGAAATCCAGGTCCGCTGGTGGGGAGCGGCCACCTCTGTTCCCTCTACTCTTCTGTCCCACCAATGTGCCTCCTTTCTCCTCTGCCCCACCACTGTACCCCCCTGCACATCTGCCCCACCACTGTACCCCCCTGCATGTCTGCCCCACTACTGTACCCGTCTGCCCCACCACTGTACCCCCCCTGCACGTCTGCCCCACCACTGTACCCCCCTGCACATCTGCCCCACCACTGTACCCCCCTGCACGTCTGCCCCACCACTATACCCCCCTGCACGTTTGCCCCACCACTGTGACCATCTGCTCATCTGTCCTACCACTGTAACCCCCTGCTTTTCTGCCCCACCACTGTAACCCCCTGCTCATCTGTCCTACCAATGTACCCCCCCTGCACATCTGCCCCACCTCTCTACCCCCCCCCCCCTGCTCTTTTGCCCCACCACTGTAACCCCCTGCTCATCTGTCCTACCAAGGTACGTCCTTTCTCCTCTGCCCCAGCACTGTAACCCCCTGCTCATCTGTCCTACCACTGTAACCCCCTGCTCTTCTGCCCCACCACTGTAACCCCCTGCTCATCTGTCCTACCAATGTACCCCCCCTGCACATCTTCCCCACCTCTCTACCCCCCCCTGCTCTTTTGCCCTGCCACTGTAACCCCCTGCTCATCTGTCCTACCAATGTGCCTCCTTTCTCCTCTGCTCCACCACTGTAACCCCCTGCTCATCTGTCCTACCAAGGTACGTCCTTTCTCCTCTGCCCCAGCACTGTAACCCCCTGCTCATCTGTCCTATCAATGTGCCTCCTTTCTCCTCTGCCCCACCACTGTACCCCCCTGCTCTTTTGCCCCACCACTGTAACCCCCCTGCTCTTTTGCCCCACCACTGTACCCCCCTGCACATCTGCCCCACCACTGCCCCACCACTGTGCCCATCTGCCCCACCTCTGTACCCCCCCCTGCACATCTGCCCCACCTCTGTACCCCCCTGCTATTTTGTCCCACCACTGTAACCCCCTGCTCATCTGTCCTACCAATGTACCTCCTTTTTCCTCTGCCCCACCACTGTACCCCCCTGAACATCTGCCCCACCAATGCACCTCCTTTCACATCTGCCCTACTGCTGTCAGACCCCATTCTGAGAACGCATCTCCCTCATTACCCAAATATAATCTTCAGGAGACCAAAAGATCTCAAGAGTTTTATTGCTCCAAGCAGGATAAAGAAAACTAGAAATAAAGGCCCCAACAATCCTTGGACGACGTTATTCGACCAAAAGGGGAACTATAGATGTGGGGTCAGTAACTGTGGGAACTGCCTGTACATGCACCACAGAAAGAAAGAACTTATGGGTGCCGATGGCAGAATGCACAAGATCAAACAGTTTATAAATTGTGGGACCCCATATGTCATATATGGGCTTTTGTGCCCCTGTGGCCACCTCTATATTGGTCGCACGTCTAGACAGATGAGGACAAGGATGAATGAGCATAGGAGCAATATCTTGACGAAAAAAGACAAATACTCTGTACCTAGGCACTTTAAGGAGGCTCATGATAGTAGCTTAGAAGGTCTTAGGGTATTTGGCATTGAGGCTATGCCGAATGAGCTGGACAACGGAAAAAAGTATCAGCTACTATGTAAAAGGGAGGCCTATTGGATCTTTACCTTGGGTACTATGGCCCCCAAGGGCCTGAACGAAGAAATAGAACTGCATAATTTAGTTTAAGATTTGCAACTGTAGTAGAGGGATGGTTTGGTTTGGGGCCTGTACACGGAGCATCGGTTTTCCGTACATTGTCAACAGACCTATTAACAGATTTTTGCAGTAATAGAGACTAATAAGCTAGTACCATATATACTCGAGTATAGGCCGTCCCGAGTATAAGCCGAGGCCCCTAATTCACCACAAAAAATGGGAAAAATGCATTGACCCATGTATAAGCCGAGGGTACAAAATGCAGCAGCTACTGTAAGTGGAAAAGAGGGCCAGCAATGCCCATCTGCAGCTGCCTGTCCCCTGTACAGACCCCCCGTGTCCCCATTGCAGCCTACCTGTGCTGATCTGCGGGTCCTGTGCCATCTGTCCTTGTGCCCTCCATCCTGTGCCCTCTGCCATCGGTCTTCGCTCTGTCCCCGCTCTGTCCCCGCTCTGTCAGCGTGTACGGCGCCATTGTAAAATTAAAAAGCCGCGCCTCCTCCTCGTCCTCGTCCGTGATAGGAGGAACGCTGTTTTCCCAGCAGTCAGTGTGCAGTGTTCTGCCTATCACGGATATTCTCTCATCCTCGTCCATGAGATGAGAATGACAGGACATCCGTGATAGGCGGAACACTGTACTGCTGGGAAAATTAGTGTCCGCCTATCACGGACGGGTGGGAGGAGGCGGCGCGGCTTTTTAAAACTGCCGTCTGTCTGCATGACAAGCTGTTCATGTAGGCAGACGGCGGTGACTCGAATATAAGCCGAGGGGGGGACTTTCAGCCCTAAAAAATGGGCTGAAAATCTCGGCTTATATTCGAGTATATACGCTTTTATTTTAGTGTAGTGCCTTAGCTTTAGCCCTTCAATAGAGGTAGAAGGGCAGCTAGGGATAGACTGAAGTTTCATTTAGGTCAGGTTTAGATTTCTGCAGCACGAGTAATTGTCATTCAGTTGTGAAGAGAGACTGTGGAGAAGTTGTGGGTGAGCTTTGGGGGGGGGGGGGGGGGGGGTTTGTACAGAGTTAAAGAGGAAGTAAATCCTGATGGGTTTTACTTCCTCTTTTGCTCCCTGCAAACCCTGGGGCTAGCATAATGGGCTAGTATGCATTGCATACTAGTCCATTGTGTGACACTTACCTGCAAACTAAGCCTGCGCTGTCCCCTGTGCAGGCCGCATCCATCTTCGCCCCTCTTTTTTCTGGCTCTGTGACTGGCCGGAGCCGCATGACGTCACTCCTGCGCATGCGCCATCAGTCACGGCACACGCTGGGGGAAAAAACATCACAAAGGTCTGTTTCTTTACAGCGCATGCGCCACTGATGACATCGGCGCCCTACAAGTTAAATATCTCCTAAACGGCGCACGTTTGGGAGATATTTCCACTACCTATAGGTAAGCCTTATTCTAGGGTGCAGAAGTGAAATGTGGAGGGAGAGAGATAAGCTGTGGATGGTGGTGCAGAGGGGTTTGTGAACTGGGGGTGTAAGCTGTGGATAAAGGTGTGTGCAGAAGTGACATGTTGACAGAAGGTAAAAAGGGGTCGACCGATTATCGTTATGGTTGATTATTGCGTGGCGATATCCACAATTTTAGAAGTATCAGTATCAAACTTTACAGATATTGGTCTCCGTGGGCTGCGGCCATCTTTTTGAGGCCCAGAAGCCTGGAAGGTGTGCGGTGCACCACAGGTCCAGTGCGCAGGGGGGCGTGGCACATTCACACAAGGGCATTACGCCTCCGCGCACTAGGCCAAAACGTTCTGAGTCTGACAGTGAGTCCTGGCCTCCCTCGCCTCGCCACTGCAGTGCACGCTACGAGAGGAGTCGGACGAACACGCTACCCAGCGAGCTGCCAACACAGCAAGGTGCCAGGCCAGCCAGTCATCCACAGCAGGCAGGGTGCAAGCCACCCACCCACAGCAGGGTGTCAGTCAGCAAGCCACCCACCCACAGCAGGGTGTCAGTCAGCAAGCCACCCACCCACAGCAGGGTGCCAGCCAGCATGCCATCCACCCACAGCAGGGTGCCAGCCAGCATGCCATCCACCCCACAGCAGGGTGCCAGCCAGCATGCCACTTACACCCACATCAAGGTGCCAGGGCAGCCAGCCACCCACAGCAGGCAGGGTGCAAGCCACCCACCCACAGCAGGGTGTCAGTCAGCAAGCCACCCACCCACAGCAGGGTGTCAGTCAGCAAGCCACCCACCCACAGCAGGGTGCCAGTCAACAAGCCATCCACCCACAGCAGGGTGCCAGCCAGCATGCCATCCACCCACAGCAGGGTGCCAGCCAGCATGCCACTTACCCACAGCAGGGTGCAAGCCCACCCACAGCAGGGTCCCAGCCAGCAAGCCACCTGCCCACAGCAGGGTGCCAGCCAGCAAGCCACCCCCCATAGCAGGGTACCAGCCAGCAAGTGTGGTCTGGGACTATTTCTCGTCTCAACCCTCCTCAGGAAAAGCAGCCGTGTGCAACACATGCACAATGTGAGTATGGGATCAAAAACTGCAAAAAATAAATATACATTAAATCTTTGGGCCCATCTAAGACCCCATACACACTTAGATTTCTTGCAGATTTTTGTCTTCAGAGTTATCAAAACCATGTAGTGCAAGGGCCTGCCTGATTGCATACAAATTTAAACTCTTATGCCCTGTACGCACGATAGGATTTTCCGATGGAAAATGTGTTATAGGACCTTGTCGGAAATTCCGACCGTGTGTAGGCTCCATCACACATTTTCCATAGGAATTTCCATCACACAAAATTTAAGAGCTGGTTCTCAAATTTTCCGACAACAAAATCCCTTGTCGGAAATTCCGATCATGTGTACACAATTCCGACGCAAAAAGTGCCACGCATGTTCGGAATCAAGCAGAAGAGCAGAACTGGCTATTGAACTAAATTTTTCTCGGCTCGTCGTACGTGTTGTACGTCACTGCGTTCTTGACGTTCGGAATTTCCGACCAACTTTGTGTGACTTTGTATGCAAGACAAGTTTGAGCCCAACATCCGTCTGAAAAAATCCCATAGATTTTGTTGTCGGAAAATCCTATCGTATGTACAGGGCATTAAGGGTTTGACCTCATATTATATGGTTTTGGTAAATCTGCAGACAAAAGTCTGCAGAAAATCTAAAGGGCCGTATACACAATTTGATTTTAGGACGTCAATTGTGTTACGACGACCGATCCTCCGCAAATATTACCATTAGTACGGTTCTTTCGACAGCCTATTAAAATTTTTCATCAGACAAAAGCTGGATGTGCAGACTATAACATTTTTGTCAGATGTGAACTCAACGTCTGACTTTCATTTCATTAGTAATCGAATCGAGTGCTTCGATACAAAGGCAGCATCAATGAACAGGCCTGCAGCCCCAGAGTCAATTAGAGCCTGTATCTCGACGGACGACTCAGCCCAAGAAAGGGTGACCGAAACCAGGGACTTATCCTTTTGGATAACTGGGGACCAAACATCCCCACCTAAGGTCTGTCTGTGACAGGACCTTAAGGTTTGGGCATTCACTGGATGGGTAGGACAAGACTTCAAAAAGTGACCTGCCTGGCCACGTAAAGGCACAATCTCTCTCTCTGCCTAAAGGTTCTCTCATCTGCAGAGAGACGCGTAAAGCCCAAGTGCATGGGTTCAGCTTCACTGACCGACTCGGTACCGGGAGGCACCGCTTCGGCAAGCGCTCCTTAAAGAGAGTCTTTCTCTGAGTCTGGAGTCAATGAGGATGGCAAACGTGATCGACTTCTCCAGCTCAGTGGGTATATCTCGGGCTGCTTTCTCATCCTTGATGGAATCCGAGTCCTTGCCAAGCAGCGACTGAGGTGCATTCAGGCAGACCTTGGCCTACCCAAAAACAACTTATAATTCAGGCTGTTCCAACATGATGGAACTCAACACTTCACATGCTGCAAAGAATGCTGGAACAGAAGCGAGCTCTGAGCATCTATTCAGGTGAACATGGAGGATATAGTTGTCCTACGGCTGATCAGTGGGACATTGTAGACAATGTCATTGAGACCCTCCTCCCTATAGAGGAAGTGACAATAGAGGTAAGTCATTACGACTCATCTGTCATCTGTCACCCCATGTGTGAGAGTGCTGAAGATGCTTCTTCAAGAGAATGAAGAACCCAACACACATGGCATTAAAACATTCAGACAGGTCATGAGGTACAGCCTCACCAAACGCTTTGAGAAGCATGAAGAGAATAAAAATGTTGTGCTGGCATGTATTTTGGATCTCTGATACAAGAATCATGCTTTCTCTTCTGATGATGTATTGGCCAAGGCAAAACAATGGCTGACAGAAGATATTCAACACGCGGTGCAGGAGGTTCCTGCAGAAAGTCAGGAAGAGCATGTTACTAATCTAGAAGGGCAGGATGCTGCAAAAACAGACAAACGTCAAAAAAAGAAGAGAATCTTCACCATGGTCGAATTGATGCCATGTTCAGCGTTTTACTGGGGCCTCATGCAGGGGATTCTTCTGAATCTGCATCAATAATCAGCCTGGACGATGAACTTCATCTCTATTTGAAGGAATTAGTAATTGACAGAAGTGGTGATCCTCTTTAGTGGTGGAAAGAAAATGAGGCACGCTACAAAAGACTTGTCTGTCATGCTAGAAGATACCTCTCTGCTCCTCCTTCCTCTGTACCAAGTGAGCGTGTTTTTAGTGAAGTGTCAGCAATATATGAAAAAAACAGAACCCGTTTAAGGCCCCTTTCACATGAAGCGGATCCGCTAGACAGACTCCGCTAGCTCAGCGGTGGATTGCTCTGTCGATCCCCACTGAGAAGGCGGATGGCAGGTCCGCCTCTGCTCACTATGCAGGGATGGACCTGTCAGAGCTCCGCTGCCCTCTATGGTGAGATCGGATGAAAATGGACAGCCTGTCCGTCTTCATCCGATCGGATCCAATGGACAGATGGCAAACATATCGCCATCCGTCAGTTTTGAGAAGATCTTGTCAGATCGGATGGCAGGCGGGTGTTAGTGGACACATCTCCGCTGATATCTGCCTGCCTATACAAGTCAACCTGGTGGTTGGTCCATGTAGAGATCTTCCTTAACCACTTAAGGACCGAGTCTCTTTCTGAGATTTGTTGTTTACAAGTTAAAAACTGTTTTTTTTTTGCTAGAAAATTACTTAGAACCCCCAAACATTATACTTTTTTTTTTCTAACACCCTAGTAAATAAAATAGCGGTGGTAGCAATACTTTCTGTCACACCGTATTTGGGCAGCGGTCTTACAAGCGCACTTTTTTTTATTAAAAAATAAGACAACAGTAAAGTTAGCCCAATTAAATTTTTTTTTTTATATTGTGAAAGATAATGTTACGCCAATTAATACCGATTGATACCCAACATGTCACGCTTCAAAATTTGTGGAATGGCGACAAACGTTTACCCTTAGGCTTTCTTGTTAAAAAAAAAATCTCCATAGGCAACGTTTAAAAAAAATTCTACAGGTTGCATGTTTTGAGTTACAGAGGAGGTCTGGGGCTAGAATTATTGCTCTCACTCTACCGATCACGGCGATACCTCACGTGTGGTTTGAACACCGTTTTTATATTCTTTTTCATATGCGGGAGCGATACTCACATATGTGTTCGCTTCTGCGCGCTAGCTCGTCTGGACGGGGCGCGTTTAAACATTTTTAATTTTTTTTTCTTATTTATTTTAACTTTTATTTTTTATTTTTACACTGTTCTTTTAAAAAAACAATTGTGTCACTTTTATTCCTATTACAAGGAATGTAAACATCCCTTGTAATAGAAAAAAAACATGACAGGACCTCTTAAATATGAGATCTGGGGTCAAAAAGACCTCAGATCTCACATTTACACAAATATGCAATAATAAAAAAAAAAAAAAGCTTGTCATTAACCACTTGCTTACTGGGCACTTAAACACCCTTCCTGCCCAGACCAATTTTCAGCTTTCGGTGCTCTCACACTTTGAATGACAATTACTCAGTCATGCAACACTGAACCCAAATGATTTTTTTGTCCTTTTTTTTCCCACAAATAGAGCTTTCTTTTGGTGGTATTTGATCACCTCTGGGTTTTTTATTTTTTGCGCTATAAATGAAAAAAGACAGAAAATTTGGAAAAAAAACGCATTTTTCTTTGTTTCTGTGATAAAATTTAGCAAATTATTAATTTTTCTCCATAAATTTTGGCCCCAATTTATACTGCTACATATCTTTGGCAAAAATAACCCAAATTAGTGGATATTATTTGGTCTTTGTGAAAGTTATAGACTCTACAAACTGTGGTGCGAATCATACAAAATTGATCACATCTGATGCACTGGTGACCTATCTCATTTCTTGTGACCCGAACAAGCCAGGAAAGTACAAATACCCCCCAAATGACCCCTTTTTTGTAAGTAGACATTCCAAGGTATTTAGTAAGAGGCATGGTGAGGTTTTTGATGTTGTCATTTTTTTCCCACAATTCTTTGCAAAATGAATTATTTTATTTTTTTTCCACCAAATTGTCATTGTAATAGGTTATTTCTCGCACATGGCATGTGTATACCACAAATGACACCCCAAAATAAATTCTGCTACTCCTCCTGAGTATTACGATACCACATGTGTGGGACTTTTCCACAGCATGGCCACTTAGAGAGGCCCAAAATGCAGGGAGCGCCATCACGTGTTCTAGGAGCATAAATTACACATATAAATTGTTGACCACCCATTACACTTTTATAGGCCCTGGAGCACCAGGACAATGATACGTGACACTGACGTGGCACTGATGACAAGTGGCACTGATGACACGTGACACTGATGACAGATGGCACTAATACGGGGCACTGATGACACGTGACACTGATGACAGATGGCACTAATACGGGGGCACTGATGACACGTGACACTGACAGATGGCACTAATATGTGGCACTGCTGACAGATGGCACTTATACGTGGCACTGATATCATGTGGCACTAATACGGGGCACTGATGAGAGATGGCACTAATACGTGGCACTGGTGACAGATGGCACCGATACGTGGCACTGGTGACACTGATGACAGATGGCACTGATACGTGGCATTGATGACACGTGCCACTGATAACAGATGGCAAGTGACACTGACAGGTGGCACTTTTGACAGATGGCACTGATGACAGATGGCACTGACGTGGCACTGATGGCAGATGGCACTGACGTGGCACTGGGGACAGGTGGCACTGGCAGATGGCACGGATGGCACTGGGGACAGGTGGTACTGGGGACAGGTGGCACTGGCAGATGGCACGGATGGCAGGGTTGGCACTCTGGGGACAGGTGGTACCGGGGACAGGTGGTACTGGGGACAGGTGGTACTGATGACAGGTGGCAGCGGGGACAGGTGGTACTGATGACAGGTGGCAGCGGGGACAGGTGGTACTGGTGACATCATGGCAGCGGGGACAGATCCCTTTATTTATTTTTTTTACTTACGGCGCACCGGCACTGTTCATCTCTCCCTCCTCACACGCTGTCTGTGTGAGGAGGCAGAGCGGCGCTGACAGATGATCTCATATGTTTGCATATGCAAACATATGAGATCATCTCTCATTGGACAGCCCGATCTCACTGTAAACGGCCGCTGTGATTGGCCGTTTACAGCGATCTATGACCGGCTGTGTCCGGCGGACACGGCCAGCACAGAACTTCCCCGATGCGCACTCTCAGGAGCACGCATTAGGGAAGTAAACAGGTGGACGTCCTCCCTGCAGGGAGCGTCCGCGCTGCAGCCGTCTTTCGGCTATAGCGCGGGCGCGTAGTGGTTAAAATAAAAAAAATAAATAAATAAAATGTGCCCTTTAAGAGCTATGGGGTTTTGACGTCGCTTCCGCCCTGCAATGATATGGCCCCTCTCCTGATAAAAGTGATCTTGCGGGGAATCCGCCACAGAGACCACTTTTATCTTGAATCGGACCTCCCGCTGAAGAGCTAGCTGCTGCCATAAATACGATATTCCTCTTAAAAGTACTGACATATAACGACTGTGGGCGGTCCGGAAGTGGTTAATGTCCCCATAAAGGAAAGCAGTATTAACGTCTAGGTGTTTGACTTGCATGCCCTTCCCGGGTGCAATGCTAAGAAGCGCTCTGATGGTGGAGTGTTTCACGACGGGAGCGAATGTTTCATCACAATCTTCACCGAATTACTGGGAGTAACCCTTGGCAACTAGTCTTGCTTTGTATTTGTGGATATTCCCTTCTGCGCCTGGCTTTACTTTGAAAGTCCATTTACTTCCTATGGTTTTGCAGTTAGGATAGGAGCTCTGTGAGTGTCCAGGTTTTATTTTCTTGAAGTGACTTTAATTCTTCTTCTACTGCCTTTCTCCATTTATTGGCTTCACGTTTTGGCAGTTTTTCTATGTCTTTCAAGGATGTACACCTGTTGTGCCCATTATTAGGGGTTCCCAGCATCCCTGTGCTAAGTTCCCGGGTCTGTACATCTGCTGCCCCCCTTATGAAGGGTTCCCACCATCCCTGTGCTAAGTTCCAGAGTCTGTACACCTGCTGCCCCCCTTATGAAGGGTTCCCACCATCCCTGTGCTTAGTTCCCGGGTCTGTACACCTGCTATGTCCATTATGAGGGGTTAATTTTGTTTATTGAAAAATCTTACAAACAACAACTTATATACAATAAAACCATAATAAATAAAACATATTTACAAAATAATTGAATATGACTATACAAAAAAAACAAGAACATAATAAACGGTGCAAACCAGATTGCGCACAACATAATCCCTATGAGAGAGCCAGACTAAGGAACATCACCGTCACCATGCATGTAGCCTTTTATCAAAAATATATTTGATCTGAAAATCTAGTGGAGTGAAACAAGAATACAAAGAAAAGCACACCCCAAGATCAACAGGCAGCAGTTACAGAGTCCTGATATTCCTCCACGCCCTTATCCAGGCCTCCTGCAGCCACCTGTCTTTCGCAAGACTCCTGAATCTTCCCAACCTCACCCAGAATGTCCTGCATCACCACTTCGACAGGGAGCATTTTACTCCTTAAGGATACCTGTGCACTCCACATAAAATAACGGACTACTAGACTAACTAAAAAAAGTGTTTCCAAATCATAATCCCTACGAGTCTGGAATGCCCCATACACCCACTCTGCATAACTCAAGGAAGGAAGGGTACTCAGAGCCCACCCTCTTGTACACCTCTATATTAAAAGGCCAGAAAGTAGAAAGTGATCCATGGACTCTACCACTCCTCCACCCCCCACTGTCGGGCAGCCCCGATCACTCATGGAAAGAAACTTCAAGTTTCCCTTCACATATAGTTTTCCATTAAAGGCAAGCCAAGCCTGATCCCTGAACTTCATTGGGATTCTCTCCAAATTAATCAATCGCAAACCCACCCCCAAAACCAGGCTTGGGCAATCCCTCAAGACCAGTCACTTGCAAAAAGCAAAGCTCATGATCCTCTTCTCAAGAAGTTTCCTTGGAAGAGCTCTGACTTCTCCTGCTGTTACTTGCCACTGCCAAAGCATTTTCAAACACGGAGCAACATAAGCCAGGAGCTTATCATGCTTGACCCTCAGGCTTTTCACTGGCCCACCATTTTCCAAGTCTCGCAGAAAGGGCCTAAACCAGGACTGGAAAATACTAACCCACCCAGGCGGTCTCTCTGCCAACATGTTACCAAGATTGTACTTAACAAACATCAGAGAGAAAAAGACTACAGAGTTGATCACCTAGACCACCCTCCCGCCTAGCAAGGTAAGTCACATTTCTTTTGACAAGGTTTATTCTGTTCCCCCCATAACAGCTGGAAGAAACAACTATAGACCTTGGTATAGAGAGAAACTGGCAAAACGCAAACAAAACTGACATACAGAAAAATCGGAATCAGGTAAGTCTTGATCAGATCAACCTTTTCCCTCAAGGAAAGCTGCCAACCTTTCCAGCTTGCCACCTTGGCATCGGCATTCTCCAGCCTGTTCACCCAATTTGCATTACCATAGTCACCTGGGCCAAATTCAATGCATAGAACTCAAATTTTTTGTTGGGGCTCCGGGAAGTCATCCGGGAGAACAAAGCTCTCACCTTCCACGCCCATCTAGAAAGCTTCACACTTGTCTTGGTTGACCTTTCAACCCGATGCCTTTGTATACTGCCTTATCACTGAGACCACCTCCTGCGCCTCTGCAGTCCCAGAGACAAAAACAGAAACATCATCAGCATAGGCCACAGCCTTCAAAGGAGGCTCACCAGCGATGCCCAAAGGTACCCCACACAATGGTCCACTCTCTAGCCTTCTAATGAAGGGGTCGATTGCAAACACATATAGCAGAGGATTCAATGGACACCCCTGACGCACACCCGAGCTGACCACAAAGGGCTGCCCGACCCAACCATTAACCAGAGGAAAGTTTTCAGCCCCTTTGTACAAAATCTTAAGCCAGTCAATGAAACCCCCCTCCAGGCCATATTTGCCAAGAAGGAGCCATAAGTATTAATGATTAACCCGATCAAAGGCCTTAGCCTGATCCAATGTCAGCAAAAATATACCCTAACCAGCAGCCCTACAATGCTCCAAGGCCTCCCAGACAGCTAACACCACTGAGAAAGTGCTTCTACCTTGGACCGAGCAGTGCTGGTGGTGGGATAATAAACTGCCTGCCACTGCTGATAATCGCCAGAAAAAAATCTTTGCCAATATCTTTCTATCGATATTAAGAAGGCTAACCGGGCGCCAATTCCCAATCATCGAAGGATCTTTACCCTTTGACAGAAGGATCACTGCAGATTGCCTCATGGAGGGAGCGAGAGAACCCTCTTACAAACAGCCATTAAAAACCTCCGCAAGGCAGGGAGCCAGGATCGTCTTAAAACATTTATAAAATTTGTCTGTCAAACCATCTGGCCCTGGCGTTTTCTTGATGGCTAGTTTATCAATAGCCTGGATTATCTGCAGTGATTTCATCTGTCAAATTCATCAAAGGAACATTACTTTCCAGACCTGGTGTAGATTCCAAAAAACCCAACATCCTTGTCCGATCAAGGTTTGTTCCTTCCAGGAGATCGGCATAGTATGACCTGACAACTTCCAGGATCCCTGACCTAGACTTCGTCAGAGAGCCCACACTGTCCTTCAGGCCATTGACCGTCTTAACTGCTACGCTCTGTTTACAGTTCTGGTAAGGGTCAGGCGAATGGTATTTCCCGTAATCCCTCTCCTGAACCAAAGAGGCGTGCCGGTCATATTGATGTCTCCTAAGGAGGAGCTTCACCTCAGAGATCGCCCCAGAATCTCCTCCATTCGAAACAAGGCGGTCAAGTTTCCTCCGCAAATGCTGGTAGGTGATATATTTATCTTGCTGCTTCCTTCTTCCTATGGCCTTGAAAAGTCCAACAGTCCACTGTTTTACAAGCTCCCACCATTCTGACTTACTGTTACAATAGTCTAGGATCGTTACCTGTGCTTTAAAAAAAATCCTCAAAGGATTGTCTAATGCCGCGTACACACACACACCGGACTTTTCGACAGCAAAGGTCCATCAGACTTCTGCTGTCGAAAAATCCGACAGACTTTAGAAATAGAACATGCTTAAAATTTTTCCGCCGGACCCAGTTCCTATCGAAAAATCCACTCGTCTGTTTGCTAGTCCGACGGACAAACAACAACGCTAGGGCAGCTATTGGCTACGAACTTCCTTAGTCTAGTCTAGTCGTACGTCATCACGTTCGAATCCGTCGGACTTTAGTTTGATTGTGTGTGGCCAAGCCCGTTCATTCGGAAAGTTCATCGGAACTCCGTCGAAAGTCTGTTGGAAAGATCGTCGGACCTAGTCCGTCAAAAAGTCCACTCATGTGTACGTGGCATTACTCTCTCGTCTTCCAGGAGGGCCGAATTCAATCTCCAGATACCCCTCCCCTAGGTGGCATGTCTGAGGCATTCAGAGTCAGATAGAATACAGTGATCAGAAAAGTCCACTGCCCGACACAGAGGTGCCGAAAAAACAGAGTAAAAAAAAAAACTATCTATCCTACTCGGACTACTACCTCACTGAAAAGTGAACCCCGTGCTGTCTGGGCAGCACTTAATGTGCGCATCTACCAGACCTGCTTCCCTAACTATCGCATTGAGAAAAAGGGTGTCATAGTCCAGCTTATCTCTGAAACCTCTCCTGTCTTTAGACCTAGTACAGGGGGTCCCCGGGTTACAAACAAGATAGAGACTGTAGGTTTGTTCTTAAGTTGAATCTGTTTGTAAGTCGGAACAGGTACATTTTTTAAGTGTAGCTCCAGCCAAAAAATCTATTTTTAAAGTTTTTTAGATAACATAGAGAAGGGTTATCACCCTGTAACATTTGTTTTGCTGTCTGTGCCCCTGTTCAGAAGATTTCACCTCACCTTCTGTCCCAATCGACAATTGGATTTTGAAAATTTTGGGTTGTTAGGGAAGCATGGACTGGTGATAAAGCATCAGTGGAGACACCTTTTACCCATAATAACTTTTACAGGAGTGAATTTCCCTTTCTAGGGGTAGATTTCCTCTCACTTCCTGTTGTCTCCCTCCGTTTGTAAGTAGGAGTCGTTTGTAAGTCGGATGTTTGTAAGTCAGGGACCACCTGTAATGGTGTTGAAATCACCTCCAAAGATAACCTGCTGGGCCGTAAAAAGAAAAGGCTTAATCTTTGTAAAGAGGCATTTCCTGTCCCACTTTGTCTGCGGACCATAGATATTAATTAGGCACAGGTCCTGCCCCCTCACAGAGACGTCCAAGGCCATGCATCTCCCAATCTCTACCTCAATTACCCGCCGGCACGTTATAATAACAGAAAAAAGGACTGCAACCCCGCTGTAATGCTCGGACACAAGAGACCAAAATGAGGGACCATGTCTCCACTCCTTCTTTGCCAGATGAATATCGGCCAGACTACTCAAATGGGTCTCTTGCAAAAACAAAATGTCAGCATCAAATTCGCTGAGCAAAAATAAGGCCATATGACGAGCACTTACTGATCTTAAGCTGGCAACATTAATGGTTGCCACTTTTAACGGAGTGGGAACTGCCATTAGGGTTCTCCCTGGAGAACCAGTGCGCTTCATTGCACCCTGGCACTCATCATCCATAGAGGATGCTGAACTCAATGAGTCCCACTCATCATCATCATATGACGGGACCCCAAACTTATTTTCCAAAGGCAAAACTTTATGATTTAAGGTAACTGAACCCCTTTTTTTTCCTTCTTTTGCCCCTCCTCCTCCTATCCTCCAACCACTCCATATCATCCTTGGAAAAACCGGAGTCAACAGCCTCCCCACACCTATCCTCCCCTTCACCCCCCTTCCCCCCACTCTCCCTTCCCTTATCTACAACCAGGCCAGCCTCTCCACCATTTTTCCCACTCCTCTGCACCCCACGATCCTCAATAGAAACCCTGCAGCATCTGGGGAGGAGGACTGGCACCACACCTGGCGCACCAGCCTTAGCACCTCTTGCTGCCTTTTAGACACAGACATAGAAGGATTGGACACATTCTTGGCAACTGATACCTTATCTACAGACTGGGAAGACACTGACACACTAGATAAACACAGACTGGGAAGACACAGACATATTGGGTATTGGCACAGACTGGGGACAACTGGGAAGACACAGACACATTGGGTATTGGCACAGACTCAGATGGACTCACAGGCACCCCAGCTGCTGAGCTCTGAGCATCCTCCATGTGCAGGCTTAAGAACTCTCTCATGAGCTCAGGCTTTGTGCATTGCCTCAGGACACTGACTGTAAGGATGTTCCACCGCATTGCACAGATTGCACCTTATAATATTACAGTCCTTTGCCAGATATCCTATAACCTGACACAGAGAGCATTTCATTACTGCACAGGAGGATGTAAGATGCCCTTTATCTCCACACTTGTTGCAGAGCTTTGGCTGGCCCGGATAAAAGATGGTCAGCCTGTCCCTCCCCAGAAAAGCTGAGGATGGCAGATGCTGGACGACATTGTCAACGACCTTTAATTTCAGCTGCACAGACCATCCGTCCATATTCCCTGATCGTCCAAAATCTTTTTTAGGGGGCTCAGGACGTCTCTTTACCTCCTTAACCAAACAGATAAATCCCCTTGTGGTATGGATTCATTGCGGACAAGAATTGTCACCATTTTAATGAGTGGCTGGCGTGATATAAGCTTGGGGATGATCCCTTTCCAGTCCAGCAGGCCCCTACACACATGCTCATATTTCTCCCAAAATATGTCCAAAGACTCCGGATGGATAAAGGACAAATCATACTCATAGGAACCTGCCGGACTGATCAGGGCAAAGATATCTGCGGGCCTAAACCCACATCTGCAAAATCTTATCCACCACTGCCCTCCTATGTGGGGGGATTCCACTGCCTTCCCATTTTAATTGAACAACATTCCTCCTTTTAAACAGGGAGGAAGATAAACCATTTCCATGATCCTTCCCTGCTTGCACCCCCTTCCCAGATCCTGTAGCAGCAACACCAGCATAAGTTTTTCTTAAAACACCAGCATTTGCAGTCTTGTTCTTAGGCCCCTTTCACAGGGGACGGATCCGTATTGATCGGGAAGGATCCCCTTATGTTTTTTTTTTGCAGATCAGATTGGAGGCAAGCAGGGGTAAATGGACATAGAGGTGAATGGAGGTTAGCTGCACTTTGCCATAGACTTCTATTATACCCTGCAGGTGTGGTGCAATTTCTGAAAGCAAACCAAACCCACAAGTAATAAACAGAATCTATGGCTCAGTGCAGGTAACCTGCAGGTGCACTGCACCTGCGGATTAGTTTGAAAGCAGCCTAGTAACCACTGCAAAACAGATATGCCCATATACAGTGGTGTGAAAAAGTGTTTGCCCCCTTCCTCATTTCCTGTTCCTTTGCATGTTTGTCACACTTAAGTGTTTCGGAACATCAAACCAATTTAAACAATAGTCAAGGACAACACAAGTAAACACAAAATGCAATTTGTAAATGAAGGTGTTTATTATTAAAGGTGAAAAAAAATCCAAACCATCATGGCCCTGTGTGAAAAAGTGATTGCCCCCCTTGTTAAAACATACTATAACTGTGGTTGTCCACACCTGAGTTCAATTTCTCTAGCCACACCTAGGCCTGATTATTGCCACACCTGTTCACAATCAAGGCATCACTTAAATAGGAGCTGCTTGACACAGTAAGGTCCACCAGAAGATCCTTAAAAGCTACACATCATGCCGAGACCCAAAGAAATTCAGGAACAATTGAGAAAGAAAGTAATTTGAGATCTATCAGTCTGGAAAGGGTTATAAAGCCATTTCCAAAGCTTTGGGAATCCAGCGAACCACAGTGAGAGCCATTATCCACAAATGGCGAAGACATGGAACAGTGGTGAACCTTCCCAGGAGCTTCCGGCCGCCCAAAATTACCCCAAGAGCGCAGCGACGACTCATCCAAGAGGTCACAAAAGACCCCACAACAACGTCCAAGGAACTGCAGGCCTCACTTGCCTCAGTTAAGGTCAGCGTTCATGCCTCCACCATCAGGAAAAGACTGGGCAAAAATGGCCTGCATGGCAGAGTTCCAAGGAGAAAACCACTGCTGAGCAAAAAGAACATCAAAGCTCGTCTCAATTTCTCCACAACACATCTTGATGATCCCCAAGACTTTTGGGACAACATTCTGTGGACCGATGAGACAAAAGTGGAACTCTTTGGAAGGTGTGTGTCCAAGTATATCTGGCGTAGAAGGAACACTGCATTTCAGAAAAAGAACATTATACCAACAGTAAAATATGGTGGTGGTAGTGTGATGGTCTGGGGCTGTTTTGCTGCTTCAGGACCTGGAAGACTTGCCGTGATAAAAGGAACTATGAATTCTGCTGTCTACCAAGAGATCCTGAAGGAGAATGTCCGACCATCTGTTCGTGTACTCAAGCTGAAACGAACTTGGGTTCTGCAGCAGGACAATGATCCTAAACACACCAGCAAGTCCACCACCGAATGGCTGAAGAAAAACAAAATGAAGACTTTGGAGTGGCCTAGCCAAAGTCCTGACCTGAATCCTATTGAGATGTTGTGGTATGACCTTAAAAAGGCCGTTTATGCTCGAAAACCCTCTAATGTAACTGAATTAGGACAATTCTGCAAAGATGAGTGGGCCAAAATTCCTCCAGGACGCTGTAAAAGCCTCATTGCACGTTATCGCAAACGCTTGGTTGCAGTTGTTGCTGCTAAGGGTGGCCCAACCAGTTATTAGGTTTAGGGGGCAATCACTTTTTCACACAGGGCCATGATGGTTTGGATTTTTTTTCACCTTTAATAATAAACACCTTCATTTACAAATTGCATTTTGTGTTTACTTGTGTTGTCCTTGACTATTGTTTAAATTGGTTTGATGTTCCGAAACACTTAAGTGTGACAAACATGCAAAGGAACAGGAAATGAGGAAGGGGGCAAACACTTTTTCACACCACTGTATACATATAGATTTAAGTAATAAACTTACCTTTAATAACAGTCTTCTATTCAGTTTTCCCCGGCTTTTGCTGTCCCAGGCAGAGTGCATTTGGTATCAATTGTGACAGGAGCTGGCACTATACAGAAAGCATCGGCTTGTGTGGCTCTGCTCTGCAGCTGCTTGCTTTCTCTACCGCCGGCTTCATTCACAACACTGATGCTCTGGGATGGCGGGTCGGCAACTTCTGGGCTTGCCAAACCACCATCCCAAAGCAAGAGGGCAAGAGCCAAGTCAGAGGGCTCCGCGGGCCATGTCAGAGGGCTCCGCAGGCCACATCAGAGGGCTCCGCAGGCCACATGTGGCCCCCAGGCCACTGGTTGGGCACCCATGCCATAGACACACTCCTAAACCTTGTGGGCAGCCTTCCCAGAAGAGTTGAAGCTGTTATAGCTGCAAAGGGTGGGCCAACTCAATATTGAACCCTACGGACTAAGACTGGGATGCCAGTAATATATATACGCATGTGTGTTTGAGCTTTGGGGTGCACACGTAAGTTCAGACTTAAAATTGTCCGCTGGACTCGGCAGTCCGGCGGACAATCCTGCGGTCTGTGTGCTAGTCCGCGGGACTTTTGAAATGAACGGACTTGCCTCGCACACGGAGGAAAGTCAGTTTATTTAGAACGTGACTGCAGGTATACGGGACTAGCGAAGGCAGTGAATGCCACCGCGCTAGCCCCGTCACCTGGTATGGATTTAAAGGGCAATCCCTACGCCGAAAAAAACGGCGTGGGGGTCCCCCCCAAATCCATCTCAGACCCTTATCCGAGCACGCAGCCGGCCGGCCAGGAAAGGGGGTGGGGACTAGCAAGCGCCCCCCCTCCTGAGCCGTACCAGGCCACATGCCCTCAACACGCGGCTCAACAACCTTGCGGCCCCCCCACCCCAAAGCACCTTGTCCCCATGTTGATGAGCAGGGGCGGACTGACAACTCATGGGGCCCCCGGGCAATAGAAGATCATGGGGCCCCCTTGGTCCCCACACTCAAGCCACACCTGTACAGGGAGACACGGGGGGAGGGAGAGCAAACAGGGGGATTGTGTGTGTCTGTCTGTGTGTGTGTCTGTCTGTGTGTGTGTGTGTGCGTGTGTGTCTGTGGCGGGGGGGAGAAAGCACACTGGTGGACACTGGGGGGGGGGGCACACTGGGGAGGGAGAGCACAATGGTGGACACTGTAGGGGGGGGAACGCACAAACAGGGGGACACTGGAGGGAGAATGCACACACACACACACACACACACACACACACACACACACAGGGGGACACTGGAGGGAGAGCGCACACACACGCGCACACGGGGGGACACTGGAGGGAGAGCACACACACGGGGGGGGGACACTGGAGGGAGAGCGCACACACAGGGGGGGGGACACGCACACAGGGGAACACTGGAGGGAGAGAGCACACACAGGGGGGCACACAGGGGGACACTGGAGGGAGAGCACACACGCAGGGGGGGGGACACGCACACACAGGGGGACACTGGAGGGAGAGCACACACACGGGGGGGGGACACTGGAGGGAGAGCGCACACACAGGGGGGGGGACACTGGAGGGAGAGCGCACACACAGGGGGGGGACACGCACACAGGGGAACACTGGAGGGAGAGAGCACACACAGGGGGGCACACAGGGGGACACTGGAGGGAGAGCGCACACACAGGGGGGGACACGCACACAGGGGAACACTGGAGGGAGAGAGCACACACAGGGGGGCACACAGGGGGACACTGGAGGGAGAGCGCACACACAGGGGGGGACACGCACACAGGGGAACACTGGAGGGAGAGAGCACACACAGGGGGACACTGGAGGGAGAGAGCACACACAGACACACACACACACAGGGGGACACTGGAGGGAGAGCGCACACACAGGGGGGCACACACACACACACACACACAGGGGGACACTGGAGGGAGAGAGCACACACAGGGGGGCACACACACACACACAGGGGGACACTGGAGGGAGAGAGCACACACAGGGGGGCACACACACACACACAGGGGGACACTGGAGGGAGAGTGCACACACAGGGGGGCACACACACACAGGGGGACACTGGAGGGAGAGCGCACACACAGGGGGGGACATGCACAGGGAGGGGGACATGCACACAGGGGGACACTGTGGGCTGGGGTGACACTGGGGGGACACTGTGGGCTGGGGTGACACTGTGGGCTGGGGTGACGCTGAGGGGACACTGTGGGCTGGGGGGACACTGTGGGCTGGGGTGACGCTGGGGGGACACTGTGGGCTGGGGTGACACTGTGGGCTGGGGTGACGCTGGTGGGACACTGTGGGCTGGGGGGACCCGGGACACTGTGGGCTGGAGTGACGCTGGGGGGACACTGTGGGCTGGGGTGACGCTGGGGGGACACTGTGGGCTGGGGTGACGCTGTGGGGACACTGTGGGCTGGGGTGACACTGTGGGCTGGGGGGACACTGTGGGCTGGGGTGACGCTGGGGGCACACTGTGGGCTGGGGTGACACTGTGGGCTGGGGTGACGCTGAGGGGACACTGTGGGCTGGGGTGACGCTGGGGGGACACTGTGGGCTGGGGTGACGCTGGGGGGACACTGTGGGCTGGGGTGACACTGTGGGCTGGGGTGACGCTGGTGGGACACTGTGGGCTGGGGGGACCCGGGACACTGTGGGCTGGAGTGACGCTGGGGGGACACTGTGGGCTGGGGTGACGCTGGGGGGACACTGTGGGCTGGGGTGACGCTGTGGGGACACTGTGGGCTGGGGGTGACACTGTGGGCTGGGGGGACACTGTGGGCTGGGGTGACGCTGGGGGGACACTGTGGGCTGGGGTGACACTGTGGGCTGGGGTGACACTGTGGGCTGGGGTGACGCTGGGGGGACACTGTGGGCTGGGGTGACACTGTGGGCTGGGGTGACGCTGGGGGGACACTGTGGGCTGGGGTGACGCTGGGGGGACACTGTGGGCTGGGGTGACGCTGGGGTGACACTGTGGGCTGGGGTGACACTGTGGGCTGGGGTGACGCTGGGGGGACACTGTGGGCTGGGGGGACGCTGTGGGCTGGGGGGACACTGTGGGCTGGGGTGACGCTGTGGGCTGGGGTGACACTGTGGGCTGGGGTGACGCTGGGGGGACACTGTGGGCTGGGGGGACGCTGTGGGCTGGGGGGACACTGTGGGCTGGGGTGACGCTGTGGGCTGGGGTGACACTGTGGGCTGGGGTGACGCTGGGGGGACACTGTGGGCTGGGGTGACGCTGGGGGGACACTGTGGGCTGGGGTGACGCTGGGGTGACGCTGTGGGCTGGGGTGACACTGTGGGCTGGGGTGACACTGTGGGCTGGGGTGACGCTGGGGGGACACTGTGGGCTGGGGGGGACGCTGTGGGCTGGGGGGACACTGTGGGCTGGGGTGACGCTGTGGGCTGGGGTGACACTGTGGGCTGGGGTGACGCTGGGGGGACACTGTGGGCTGGGGGGACGCTGTGGGCTGGGGGGACACTGTGGGCTGGGGTGACGCTGTGGGCTGGGGTGACACTGTGGGCTGGGGTGACGCTGGGGGGACACTGTGGGCTGGGGTGACGCTGGGGGGACACTGTGGGCTGGGGTGACGCTGGGGTGACGCTGTGGGCTGGGGTGACACTGTGGGCTGGGGTGACACTGTGGGCTGGGGTGACGCTGGGGGGACACTGTGGGCTGGGGGGACGCTGTGGGCTGGGGGGGACACTGTGGGCTGGGGTGACGCTGTGGGCTGGGGTGACACTGTGGGCTGGGGTGACGCTGGGGGGACACTGTGGGCTGGGGGGACACTGTGGGCTGGGGGGACACTGTGGGCTGGGGTGACGCTGTGGGCTGGGGTGACACTGTGGGCTGGGGTGACGCTGGGGGGGGACACTGTGGGCTGGGGGGACGCTGTGGGCTGGGGGGACACTGTGGGCTGGGGTGACGCTGGGGGGACACTGTGGGCTGGGGGGACGCTGTGGGCTGGGGGGACACTGTGGGCTGGGGTGACGCTGGGGGGACACTGTGGGCTGGGGGGACGCTGTGGGCTGGGGGGACGCTGGGGGGACACTGTGGGCTGGGGGGACACTGTGGGCTGGGGGGACCCCCCCCATCATCACTTGTGGCGGTCCTGCCCTGGTAATTTACTCACTGATGCTGATGCTCCCCGCCGGCCCCTCCACTCTTCTCTTCTCTTCCATTACTTCCATTAGGGGCCCGGACTCGGCCGAGTGAAGCGGCTGTATTACATGCCGCGAATACCGCTAGCGGCGCGCGGCTCCCCGCCGGCCCCTCCTTCCCTCCCGTCCGTCCCAGGTGACGTCACAACGCATACAGTAGAAGCACCTGGGACGGACGGGAGGGAAGGAGGGGCCGGCGGGGAGCCGCGGGCCGCTAGCAGTATTGTTAGCGGCATCGCGGCATGTAATACAGCCGTTTCAAGTGGCCCCTCATGTGGCCGGGTCCGGGCCCCTAACGGCCCCGGGCCCTCGGGCGGC
Source organism: Lithobates sylvaticus (assembly GCA_028564925.1). Taxonomy (NCBI): domain Eukaryota; kingdom Metazoa; phylum Chordata; class Amphibia; order Anura; family Ranidae; genus Lithobates; species Lithobates sylvaticus. The sequence continues at coordinate 73,272,122 of CM053037.1, forward strand.
GCCCGAGTCACCGACTTGTCAGTCCGCCCCTGTTGATGAGGACAAGGGCCTCTTCCCGACAACCCTGGCCATTGGTTGCCGGGGTCTGCGGGCGGGGGGCTTATCGGAATCCGGGAGCCCCCTTTTATAAGGGGGCCCCCAGATCCTGGCCCCCCACCCTATGTGAATGAGTATGGGGTACGATGTAGATCTTGCGATTTGGTAAGAGGCAGCTGTTTTCGGTGGTGGAGGCTTTTCTATCAGGCCACTTCTTTTCCTTTGGGTGCTATATGAGTGGTGTCACCATTGGATTTCCTGAAGCCCGTCTTATGGACATTATGTTGATCATTGAACTTTTTCCTCATTGATATGTTTACATCACTTCACGGTTTAATCTAGCTCTTGAGTGATATATGGCGAAATGGGGCTTTCTTTATTTTAAATGTTTTATCACCTAAATGTTCACCAATTTTCCTCAGATCACGGTATCAGTATTTTTAATGTTTGATGTACAATTATATGTCTTATGTATTTTATATCATTTTTGAATTTTGGTATAACATTCTTGAGTATAGTTACAACACTCTGTCACTGGTGTGTTTAATTAGTAGTTTGCAGCGCAGTCATTCTTTCTGTTTTGTCGTTTTAGTGTGGGTATCTCACATTTATGATTGCAGCAGCTTTTTATTTTTATTTTTTGTTTTTTTCTGTGACACAGTATTTATTCATTTGATTTTGGGACAGCGCAGTAATACACACTTTTCCACGATGTACCCCTACCCATTCACCTAAGGTGTAAAAGTGTAAATAAAAAAAACACACAAATTTTTTAAAATATTTTATTGCACAGCTCCGGGGGTCTTCTTCCGTCTTGGGGGGTCTTCTCGCCGGACTCCTCCGCTATCTTCTGCTATTTTACCTAGCTCTTTCACTAGCGGAGGAGCCCGGCTTTCTTCTTCATCGCCGCCGTCGTCTGGGGTTCTCGTTCCGTCTTCGGGGGTCTCTTCTGTTCTTGACGCTCTCGCCGCCTTCTGCGCCGTCTTCTTCTTCCTCTTCCACTTTTTCCCGCGGATTGTCCGCCAGAAAAGTCCGGGCGTGTGTGGGCAAGTCCACACGCTCGGAAAGTCTGGCGGTTTGTCCGCTGGACTAGGTCCAGCGGACAATCCCGCCGCAAAGTCCGAGCGTGTGTACGCTGCATAACTGTCGTCATGCTTTTCCACCAGTTCCCCAACAGGTCCACTCCCACGGGGAGCAGACCTGGTGGGGAACTAGTGTCTCTGAATCCCCATCAGACTCCTCCCACCACGCTACAAAAATCCTCGACCACTACGCTATCAATGTTGGGAAGGGGGCTCAGCTGCACTGTGCATATGGACACTCTGGCCTCAGTACGATGTGTTTGCCCCAAACTCATGTTTCTGTTTCCAGGCACGTGCATCTGTTGACCTTTTGATGTCAGATGCAGCAGGTTCTTAAAAACAGTAAAGACCTGAATTACCGCTAGCCGGAGAGGTAAGTGTTCTTCATTATCTGTTTCACAAGGTTTAAAAAAAAAAAAAAGAGGATAATGACAGTCATTTTTGGAAGCACCTATTACATTTTGTTATAGTGTCTGATTGTAGAGAGTGTCCTAAGCAACTTGCTAAGCAACTCAGTGTTGCTTAGGAAGGTTTACTATAATCTGGTGGGATTAGTGTCCTGCGGTGTACCATGGCCCGGCTCGGAGGTCAGTTTAGAGCCATTAGGTGTTTGCTGTGATGGGGAGAACACAAAAACAGACACTAATTAAGGTGAGTGTTTTTAAGTCAGTGTTGCCAATCTACCAGATTGAAATTTACTGACACAACACCCAAAATGTACTGGCACAAAATTACAGTTTTAAGTGCAAATTTTAGTATTTAGGCTACAAATAAGTACAATATGCAATTAGCGATGTGATTTAAGGTAGATATTAAGGCAAAAAGCATATTTCTTATTTTATTTTTGATATAGTAAGTAAGTATCGCAGGGACAGGACTCAGGAGGGCAATACATTAGAATAGGTGTTGTACACATGAAATTGACTCTCACAGTGATACTGACAGCAGTGTGCCACAGCACAGATCACTGACACGACACGACCCCTCTTGAGTCACAGTGACATTCTTTCTCCATGCCAGGTGGTCCCTTCAGTCCCCTCCAGTCCAAACAGCACTGACAGTCCCGCTCCTGGCTTGCCTTAATCCCATCCTGCAAACCCGCACACAAGGCTCTGCCCGCTTCGCTCGGCTCCCTTGCACCATGACATCACACAGCAAACTCAGACACCGCCTGAACACACTGTAGCAGGCACTTGGATGGTCTCGGCCATCTCCAGGTTCTCCAGTTCCGAGCCGAGCATCACAGCCATATTTTTTTACTTTTCCGCTTACTGACATTTACTGGCAGGAGAAAAGTTTTACTGGCTGCCAGTAAAAATACTGACGGTTGGCAACACTGTTTTAAATCCTCTGTAAATACACCCCTTCCACTTATTTGCTGCCATTGAAATAGTTCAATTAAATCTGGACAAGGATTAAAATGGAACTTGTGCTTTGCCCAAGCAAGCCACCTAACTGGTTTGGTTTAACGCAGCCTTTCGCAGATACATACACTTACCTTCCTTTTTCTTACCCTTAGCGCTCTGTTCAGTTGGTGGGCATGAAAGGTTGCCCTGTATGGAGTGGAGGAATGGGTCTACTGCCCCTCTTAAACTGGTACGGCAGCTGGATTGCTTGTACACATGCCGTGTACCCCATGTCGTGTTTGGTGGCCAGTACCGCTACCGATCCTATGTTAAAGCTTTGGCCTAACACTGCTCCATAGAACAATATTTGTGTAGCAATATGGACTACAATTGCAATGAACAGTTATCCCCGGCACTATCTGTATATCATATCATCCCTCTAGTGCCCAGCGTTACTAAACTGACATCATATTTGTGAGCCAACATAAAGGGATTATGGGATTGGTGGTTCCATCAGGTGCCTGATCCCCCTATGTGACCATACACCCAGACCACATATCCCGGAGATCTTTGCTACCTTCGGAGAGATTGCTGGGAAGAGCTATAAAAGAAACCAGAGACCCACCCCACACTCTCTTCTTCCCGGGCCAAGAAAGGTCTCTCCGTGCAAGGGAAGTGAGGTCGCGGCCTACCACGCGGGGTATATCATCTTCCCCCGACCAAGAAGGGGTCCACCGCTGCCTGTTCATCGGACATCTAACCAGCATCAACTCTACAGTCTAGCGACCCACGCTTCGTGCTTCACATCGGGTGACCATCCCAAGCAGGTCTGCAGCCAGGACGTCTACCCGGGAGTCGCTGTCTAGAAGGCGCTGAATCGATCTGGTCATTGGTGAGAGGGCAATTGCCCACCTTTGCAAACCTTTCCCTGGTTGTTTTACTTGGACACTGTGTACAGACAGCTTTACATTGGGAACACTTCACTGCACTTCTATTCCAACACTGTACATAGGCATCTTTAACTGCATTCATCACACAATATAAAACCACTCTGTTACTACACCTTATTGGATATAGTTTATGAGCTCCGACTGCCGGTGAAGACCATCAGATCTGCAACGGGGATATTCTGTCATTGCTGCTCAACCACTTCCCGCCCGGCCTATAGCAGGATGACATGTAACAATTAAACTGGGTAGTAGGCGCAACGGCAAACACACAAACATAGATAAAAAAAGGGGTTTTTGTTTTATGAGAAAGTCTCATGGAGGAAGTCCATACACTTGTGTCAGCTACTGATCCAGAGTGCAGCCCACTCTGTAGTAAACAGATGAAAAGAAGAGAAAGAAGCACCACTAAGTGTAGTATTAGGTACAATTTATTATAGCCCCCATATTGGGTTACTCACAAGAGGCAGATATAATACAGGCTCTTTATCAAGGTAATCACTGGGGGGTCTAGACCCCAGACAGGCTCCCCAGCGATTACCTTGATAAAGAGCCTGTATTATATCTACCTCTTGTGAGTAACCCAATATGGGGGCTATAATAAATTGTACCTAATACTACACTTAGTGGCGCTTTTTTCTCTTCTTTTTATAGCAGAATGACGGCCAGGCGGGGGTTCTGTTATCCTGACTGGGCGTCATATGACTTCCAGCAGGATAACAAGCTCGGCGATCGGAGGTGCTGTGTGTCAGTCTGACACACTGCATCTCTAATCGTGGTATGGAGCCTCTGACGGAGGCTCCTTACCACATAATCAGCTGTGACCAATCACAGCTGATCATAACGTGAACCAGGAAGTGCCGGTAAACGGCTTTCCTTGGTTCGCGCTGACAGGGAGAGCCGATCAGCGGCTCTCCCTGTCAGAGGGGGGGGGGTCTGTGCTGATAATCAGCACATTGATTATCAGCACAGCCCCATCAGATGTGCCACCACAGCTGCCAATAAGTGCCCATCAGCTGCCAGTCAGTGCACCATCAGAAACAGATGTCAGTGCCCACCACAGTGCCAAACAATGCCAATCAGTGCCCAGCAGTAACACCTGTCAGTACCTCATCATCAGTGCTGCCCATCAGTGCCACTTGTCAGTGCCAATCAGTACCGCATGTCAGTACCCATCACAGCCGCCTGTCAGTGCCCATCACAGCAGCCCTGTCAGTGCCCATCACAGCCGCCCTGTCAGTGTCCATCAGTGTCCTATCAGTGCTGCATATCAGTGCCTCCTATTGGTGCCCATCAGTGCAGCATATCAATGCCTATCAATTCTACAAAAAAACAATAAATATTACCTCCTATCTCCTACTTTATTAGCTTTTAGACGATCCCTGAAAACCCTTCTCTTCAGAGAAGCCTATCCTACCCACACCTAACAACTGTATTTTCATTTTCTCCATCAGCTCATCCCCCACAGTTATTACCTTTTGTTTCAACTCGACCCTCCCTTCTAGATTGTAAACTCTAACGAGCAGGGCCCTCTGATCCCTCCTGTATTGATTTGTATTGTAAGTGTACTGTCTGCCCTCATGTTGTAAAGCGTTGCGCAAACTGTTGGCGCTATATAAATACTGGATTTGTGTTAAGATTAAACTCAAACGTGAAATGTGAAATGTTTGAAAGAAATCAAGTAGCGCTGAAAACTATATGTGAAATATACAAAATATTGCGAAACTATCATAAAACAATATATAATACCACGTGAAAGTGTATGAATGAAAAAAAGTCCTTTTGATAACTGTAATGAAAAAAAGGTATATGAAGCGATCTGTCCAATGCTGATCAATCTTCAAAATACTCCTTTGTAAACTTCCACCACACCAAAGTGTCTCGTGATCCCTCTCCCAATAGATCCGCACTCACCAGATGGTGTTGCCCGCCACTCTCGTGGTTGGCAAAAACGTTGTTTAACCACACCTGGGTTAGTGATCCAATTGATCCAAGGCTTTAAACATCCATATGTGAAAATAAAACATAAACAGTGCTCCACATAGCGTGATTCTGTTTGTAACACTATTTATTCAAACAAATCTTGCACACACCCTTCAATGATTAAACTCACATGTTCCAAATGATAAACCAGCAAAAACACAGCAAAAAATGTTCCACAGCACACTGCATCAATGGAAAACTTGGCGGTTCGCACAAATGGTCGTATGGGATACCAAAATGTACTATTTCAGAGCTCACCCACTCCTTTAAACGCTGCCCAGGATACAGTCTGCGATAGAATGGATTCTGAATGGCAAACAGCAGGAGCGATGAAATAGAGCCGATCTCTGAGAGCACCAAACTTTATCAAAAGAATTTCAAAGTCCGTGTGGCCATGCCCCTGACATGTTTCGTCATGTGACTTCTTCCTAAGGGATTGGCCACACAGACTTCCAATGATCCTTAAATACCTCCCAGTTAAATTCAATTGGGTCAGTGCAATTACGCCTACTCCCCACAGCTGAGTCTCCTCACCTCTGTGTTCCTCCCTCTTGCATACAGAGCAGTGGGTCTGCACACATCTCACATCATTAGAGATCCGCGCAAGCGTATTGCACTATACATCGCGCGCATATCCGAACTGCGCATGCGCGTTCTGCGGTAACGGCTCGCGCACATCACAACATCCTGCGCACACACATCGGGAAAAGTCATTATAGTCTCAGCTTTCTAATTCATCTAATCAAGGCGCGTCTGCGCACACTCGGTATCCCAAATAACCCAGGCGAGCCATCACAATGAACAGTAAGCTTCTTTGAGCACATAAATGGGTACATGGTGAAACTTTTTAAAATTCATAAATCAATATTTCCATTTGACCATTTTACATTTGTCTATATTTCAAACGATGTGATGATTCAACATTTGGAAATAAAAATGAAAATAAAAATAAAAAGAACACTAAGAAGGAATATTTAAAACATATATAAAATCAGATCCAATGCATTTCTATACATAAATGACATTAAAATAATATAATACGACTCCCATGATTTCACACTCATATGGGTCACATGTGCTGTCTGTGATCACAAATGCTTTAGATTCACCGACCACCTGGTTTTCTCAGCATATAGACACCTAAATCATCTTCAACGAGTGTGTTATTAAAAATTGATTAATATTTATTGCCTACCAGGATAGTAAGTAGACATAAAACAATATATATGCCTGTAAGATTTATAAATCAAGATAAGGATTAATCAATGTGGCCAAGGTGGAGTGAATGGTGCACATTAATGGTAGACCCAACTCAGAAATCTCTCCTTTGGAGAGTGTATGTATTACAAACGTACTAGAAGTTGTTAATAAAACAATTGAGGTCCACCTCAATGTTTAACCCTCTCGGGGCCAAACATTTCATTAAAAAAATTTAACGGGTTTCTCGTTGGGAAAGATCCCTGACCCTATTAGACCCCCTCTATGACGGCTGTACGGTATCTATCCCGCAAAACTGTACAAGTGAGGGGTCCTGGTTGTGTTTCTCCCGAAAATGTAGTGACACACTGTGGTATCGAAATCCACGTTTAATGTTGGCCAGATGTTCGGCTATTCTTACTTTTAGTAATCTCTTAGTCCTTCCTATGTAGAAGAGACCACATGGGCACCACATGAGATAAACTACGTGGGAGGAGTTACACGTGATGAATTCTTTGATGTCAAAGGATTCACCATCTTTATTCGAGAAATTCATTCTACCCCTATTGCTAGTATTGACAGTCCTGCAACAAATGCACTTTCTACAGGCATAGAAACCTTTTAGGTCGATCTTCAGACTCTGTTAATTTGGGGGATCTAGAATCTTTTTAACTATTTGATCACCTATACTAGGAGCCCGTCTATAGATGAATCTAGGGTGTTCCTGTAGTATTTCCCCCAAATGTCTATCTCGGCATAAAATATGCCAGTGCCTCCTAAAAATACTTTCTATTTCTTTGTACTGGTTGTGAAAGCTCGATATGAAGCTTAACTGGTGCTGATTAACTTCACCAGTATTAGAACTTGTCAAAGGGGCAGTTTTTTTATTGAGACATTGTTCCCTTGGAATTTTTGATACCTCCTGGATGGTTGCACTAAGAGATTCCTCTCGATACCCCTTCTGTAGGAATTTATTTTTCAATACATCCGCCTGCTCAAAATAATCAGTGATTTGGGTACAGTTACGTCTGACACGTAGCATTTGACCCTTCGGTATGTTTTTAATCCATGATGGGTGATGCCCGCTTCTTATTGAGAGATAGCTGTTGCGGTCTGTAGGTTTGAAATAAACTTTAGTGTTTAATTCATTATTTTCTTTAAAAATGACCACATCCAAAAAATTAATGCTGGTGTCACTAATCTGATAATCCAATTGAATATTGTTTGTGTTTGCATGCATGGTCTCAACAAATCCCACAGCCGACTCATATGACCCCTCCCAGATGATAATGAGGTCATCATTAGAACTTTAATTGTGGGAGATCCCGACTGAAAACATTCCTGTCCTCCCACTCAGCCATGAACAGGTTGGCTAGGCTGGGAGCAAACTTTGCTCCCATTGCCACGCCAACCTGTTGCGAATAGAATTCGCCATTCCACCAAAAATAATTGTGGGTCATGTAATAATCAAGTGCATGGCCCAGAAATCTTTTCTGTGCGTGTGGAATGTCGTCCCTCTTGCTGAGGGCCCAATTGAGTGCCAAAGCTGCATCCTCATGTTGTATAATAGTATACAGTGAGCACACGTCAGCTGTCAATAGGTATGTGCTCACTGTTGGGCTCAATTGGATCTTCGCCAAAGAAGACAGAAGGTCTGCAGTATCCTTCAAGTACGCTCTTGTGGTTGTGACACTAGGTTGGAGATACTTGTCAAGATACTCGCCAAGTCGGGCTGTGACAGAGCCAATCCCATTCACTATGGGTCCAGCTGGCGGTATAAGACTGTTCTTATGTATCTTGGGCAGAGTGTATATAATGGGGATTCTCGATGCACTCGGGACCAAGTAACGCCTTTCCTTGGGGCTTAGCGCATGTATGGAAAAACCCCACTCTACCAACAAATCCAACTGGGATCTAAAGGCTTGTGTGGGATCAGAACTCAATTTTTTATATGTAGTTGTATCTCCCAATAAGGTGTTGAGTTGTTCCGTGTAAAAGGATCTATCCAACAGTACAACTCCTCCCCCTTTATCCGCTGGCCGGATGATTATATCCTTTTTCTTTTCCAGGGTTTTAATGCCCTCCTTAATATATTCGGGGTTAATCCTTTTCTTTGGGTTTAGCGCCTCAATATCCCGTAACACCAGGCTTTTGAAGACCTCAATGAAGTGGTTACTTGGGTTCTGGGGATTAAATATGGATTTATTTTTTAAACCACTATCGATCATTTCAGATCTGTAACTCACGGTAGGCCGACTGGCTCCTGGTTGGCTCAAAAAATATTTTTTCATATTGAGAGTCCTAACAAACTTGTGCCTATCAATATATACATCAAATTTGTTCAAGGCCTTCTTAGGGGCACATTTGAGTCCAAGGTTTAGTATATTAATCTCATTGTGATCAAGTTGTATTTGACTGAGGTTATATATACCCTGATCTAATTGTCCTTTGCTCGCTTTCTTAAATTGTTGCCGTCGGCCTGCCCTACATCCCCTTCTCCTCTTTGTACTTGGGACCCCACATGTTGTACTGGTGGATTCTTTTCCCCTCCCTTCTGCTTCTGTATCTGAGGGTTCCTTCTCGGGGTGTTGCCCTTCCCCCCACGACCCCTCTGTCCTAGAAAAGGTGGTGGCTGCTGGGGGTACTGGCTCCATTGGTTACCATAACCTTGACTGTCTACTCCCCGAAAAGAACCATTACCCATAGAATTTTCATTGCCAGACTCTGGGTAATGATTGAAGGGATAGGGATGTTGCCAGTGTGATTGATTATATCCTGAATGCTGGATATTGTGTTGTGGTGTAATGTCCCTATTCCATCTAGGAGAATGTTGGTAGTGGCTAGGACTATTCCTAAACGTCTATGGTGATGAGTATTGGTGATGGGGGTAATAACCCCTATCGTGCACAGGTGGTCTGTTAGTGAATTGATGATAATCAGAATGTGTATTTCTGTTATCATAACCATGGTCAGTTTGTATTGGTTTTGGAGGTTGTGATTTTCCATTACGTGCAGAGGTTGAACCCCTCTGATCACCTCCTTTTCCCCCTTCCTTAACCATACCTTTCAAGGTTTTACTACTGGCTTGATCATTTCTTTGTTGTGCATTATGACCAGCCATACCCAAATCTTCTTTAGTTCTCTCATCCACTCCCACCGGCTGTCCTTGCCAGATATAAACTTTATTGGATTGGAAATCATTAGCATCCCTAATATATTTTTTAACTTTCTTTTTCTGAGTTTCTCGGTCCACCTTATCTAACTTCTTTTTCATGTTAACATTAAAATCCTTAATCTGATTAGACTCATTCACAGGTTCTAAAATTAGTTGGAGTGCATTAATTTTTTGATTAATGATATCCAACTTAATACGCTTCCTTCTTAGGACCAATGACTGAAGCTCTCTCCCAGCTCTGTTGAAGAACTCCAGCCATTCGTCCATATATTTCTGATCTAAAAGGTCATCCTGGGGGGAAACCTCCCATCTCAGGCTTCTAAAAATTAAACTTTCCTTCTCATAATGTTCAAACGTAAAAATATCCCACCATGTTTTTAATTGTTTCTCTAGAAAGTGTTCAAGGCTTTTTAAAGACCCTGAAATATCCTCCTCACAGTCTATCATGACTTGATTAGTAGAAAATATACTATCCGGGTTAATTTGCCTATAAGACAAATAATTGATGGCCTCCATGGCTGCACGTGATTAAAAAAAGATAAAGATTCTGATCTGATGGTACAAAGTATATCCACACGCTGCAAACTCGTACCCTCACTGCGCAAATTATTCCAAAAATTCCAAAAATAATAATAAATGTGTGTATATATATATATATGTGAATATTATATAAATAAATCAGTGAAATGACCCTAGCTGCCACTTTAAATATATAAAACCAGATTTGTGTTAAGATTAAACTCAAACGTGAAATGTGAAATGTTTGTAAGAAATCAAGTAGCGCTGAAAACTATATGTGAAATATACAAAATATTGCAAAACTATCATAAAACAATATATAACACCACGTGAAAGTGTATGAATGAAAAAAAGTCCTTTTGATAACTGTAATGAAAAAAAGGTATATGAAGCGATCTGTCCAATGCTGATCAATCTTCAAAATACTACTTTGTAAACTTCCACCACACCAAAGTGTCTCGTGATCCCTCTCCCAATAGATCCGCACTCACCAGATGGTGTTGCCCGCCACTCTCGTGGTTGGCAAAAACGCTGTTTAACCACACCTGGGTTAGTGATCCAATTGATCCAAGGCTTTAAACATCCATATGTGAAAATAAAACATAAACAGTGCTCCACATAGCGTGATTCTGTTTGTAACACTATTTATTCAAACAAATCTTGCACACACCCTTCAATGATTAAACTCACATGTTCCAAATGATAAACCAGCAAAAACACAGCAAAAAATGTTCCACAGCACACTGCATCAATGGAAAACTTGGCGGTTCGCACAAATGGTCGTATGGGATACCAAAATGTACTATTTCAGAGCTCACCCACTCCTTTAAACGCTGCCCAGGATACAGTCTGCGATAGAATGGATTCTGAATGGCAAACAGCAGGAGCGATGAAATAGAGCCCATCTCTGAGAGCACCAAACTTTATCAAAAGAATTTCAAAGTCCGTGTGGCCACGCCCCTGACATGTTTCGTCATGTGACTTCTTCCTAAGGGATTGGCCACACAGACTTCCAATGATCCTTAAATACCTCCCAGTTAAATTCAATTGGGTCAGTGCAATTACGCCTACTCCCCACAGCTGAGTCTCCTCACCTCTGTGTTCCTCCCTCTTGCATACTGAGCAGTGGGTCTGCACACATCTCACATCATTGGAGATCCGCGCAAGCATATTGCACTATACATCGCGCGCATCCACTGCGCGCGCATATCCGAACTGCGCATGCGCGTTCTGCGGTAACGGCGCGCGCACATCACAACATCCTGCGCAGGCGGATGTATTGAAAAATAAATTCCTACAGAAGGGGTATCGAGAGGAATCTCTTAGTGCAACCATCCAGGAGGTATCAAAAATTCCAAGGGAACAATGTCTCAATAAAAAAACTGCCCCTTTGACAAGTTCTAATACTGGTGAAGTTAATCAGCACCAGTTAAGCTTCATATCGAGCTTTCACAACCAGTACAAAGAAATAGAAAGTATTTTTAGGAGGCACTGGCATATTTTATGCCGAGACATTTGGGGGAAATACTACAGGAACACCCTAGATTCATCTATAGACGGGCTCCTACTATAGGTGATCAAATAGTTAAAAAGATTCTAGATCCCCCAAATCAACAGAGTCTGAAGATCGACCTAAAAGGTTTCTATGCCTGTAGAAAGTGCATTTGTTGCATTTGTTGCAGGACTGTCAATACTAGCAATAGGGGTAGAATGAATTTCTCGAATAAAGATGGTGAATCCTTTGACATCAAAGAATTAATCACGTGTAACTCCTCCCACGTAGTTTATCTCATGTGGTGCCCATGTGGTCTCTTCTACATAGGAAGGACTAAGAGATTACTAAAAGTAAGAATAGCCGAACATCTGGCCAACATTAAACGTGGATTTCGATACCACAGTGTGTCACTACATTTTCGGGAGAAACACAACCAGGACCCCTCACTTGTACAGTTTTGCGGGATAGATACCGTACAGCCGTCATGGAGGGGGTCTAATAGGGTCAGGGATCTTTCCCAACGAGAAACCCGTTGGATTTTTTTAATGAAATGTTTGGCCCCGAGAGGGTTAAACATTGAGGTGGACCTCAATTGTTTTATTAACAACTTCTAGTACGTTTGTAATACATACACTCTCCAAAGGAGAGATTTCTGAGTTGGGTCTACCATTAATGTGCACCATTCACTCCACCTTGGCCACATTGATTAATCCTTATCTTGATTTATAAATCTTACAGGCATATATATTGTTTTATGTCTACTTACTATCCTGGTAGGCAATAAATATTAATCAATTTTTAATAACACACTCGTTGAAGATGATTTAGGTGTCTATATGCTGAGAAAACCAGGTGGTCGGTGAATCTAAAGCATTTGTGATCACAGACAGCACATGTGACCCATATGAGTGTGAAATCATGGGAGTCGTATTATATTATTTTAATGTCATTTGTGTATAGAAATGCATTGGATCTGATTTTATATATGTTTTAAATATTCCTTCTTAGTGTTCTTTTTATTTTTATTTTCATTTTTATTTCCAAATGTTGAATCATCACATCGTTTGAAATATAGACAAATGTAAAATGGTCAAATGGAAATATTGATTTATGAATTTTAAAAAGTTTCACCATGTACCCATTTATGTGCTCAAAGAAGCTTACTGTTCATTGTGATGGCTCGCCTGGGTTATTTGGGATACCGAGTGTGCGCAGACGTGCCTTGATTAGATGAATTCGAAAGCTGAGACTATAATGACTTTTCCCGATGTGTGTGCGCAGGATGTTGTGATGTGCGCGAGCCGTTACCGCAGAACGCGCATGCGCAGTTCGGATATGCGCGCGCAGTGGATGCGCGCAATGTATAGTGCAGTACGCTTGCGCGGATCTCCAATGATGTGAGATGTGTGCAGACCCACTGCTCTGTATGCAAGAGGGAGGAACACAGAGGTGAGAAGACTCAGCTGTGGGGAGTAGGCGTAATTGCACTGACCCAATTTAATTTAACTGGGAGGTATTTAAGGATCATTGGAAGTCTGTGTGGCCAATCCCTTAGGAAGAAGTCACATGACGAAACATGTCAGGGGCGTGGCCACACGGACTTTGAAATTCTTTTGATAAAGTTTGGTGCTCTCAGAGATCGGCTCTATTTCATCGCTCCTGCTGTTTGCCATTCAGAATCCATTCTATCGCAGACTGTATCCTGGGCAGCGTTTAAAGGAGTGGGTGAGCTCTGAAATAGTACATTTTGGTATCCCATACGACCATTTGTGCGAACCGCCACGTTTTCCATTGATGCAGTGTGCTGTGGAACATTTTTTGCTGTGTTTTTGCTGGTTTATCATTTGGAACATGTGAGTTTAATCATTGAAGGGTGTGTGCAAGATTTGTTTGAATAAATAGTGTTACAAACAGAATCACGCTATGTGGAGCACTGTTTATGTTTTATTTTCACATATGGATGTTTAAAGCCTTGGATCAATTGGATCACTAACCCAGGTGTGGTTAAACAGCGTTTTTGCCAACCACGAGAGTGGCGGGCAACACCATCTGGTGAGTGCGGATCTATTGGGAGAGGGATCACGAGACACTTTGGTGTGGTGGAAGATAACAAAGGAGTATTTTGAAGATTGATCAGCATTGGACAGATCGCTTCATATACCTTTTTTTCATTACAGTTATCAAAAGGACTTTTTTTCATTCATACACTTTCACGTGGTGTTATATATTGTTTTATGATAGTTTTGCAATATTTTGTATATTTCACATATAGTTTTCAGCGCTACTCGATTTCTTTCAAACATTTCACATTTCACATTTGAGTTTAATCTTAACACAAATCTGGTTTTATATATTTAAAGTGGCAGCTAGGGTAATTTCACTGATTTATTGTATATAATATTGACATATATATATACACACATTTATTATTATTTTTGTAATTTTTGGAATAATTGGCGCAGTGAGGGTACGAGTTTGCAGCGTGTGGATATACTTTGTACCATCAGATCAGAAGCTATATAAATACTGTATAATAATAATAATATTACGCTGCGCTAAATTGTGCTACACCATGTAAGCCTGTATCTTAGTCTATTCATATACACCAACAGACACATGTAAGAAATATATAGAAATATACAAGATATAAAATATATACACACAACTGATAATAAATAACACTATGTAAACAATTCCAAATAATTAATAAAGTGCTCATGTGACTCTGAGTGATCTGTGTTCCTAGTATTGTCCAGTAGGGGTATAGGAAATCCCCTTATACGTAATTTCCAGAAAAGTGCTTCCGTGGCAAACAATTAATAAAATAATGTGACAATCTTATTAGAAAAACGTGACAATCATATTGCAAAACCGTGCTGAAAGTGCATATGCATAAATCAATTCCAAAAACGGGTCTCTGTGCCACAGTCCTTATCGAAACAAGCCTATGAATGGTTTATGAAGGTCCTGTTGATAAAACGTATTTGAAGTGCATGTGCGTGATATCCAGTAATGCTATTATTGGCATGCTCCTATATCCATTCGTGCTGCAGATCATGCATTGGTGCAATCCGGTGACCCCCTAGGTCAGTGATGGTGAACGCGTGGCACGCCGAGCCGTCTCTGTGGGCATGCCGTGACAATTGAGAAATTACACTGATATCATCGCACCCGCAAACTACATCACCCAGAGTTCTCTGGGGCTAGCGGTGACGTGTCCGAGTGGGCGTGACGCATGTTCCGAACATGAGCGCTGAAGCCACGCCCCCCCCCCCCCCCCCGTTCTCCAGCATCTGACGCGCCTGTGTGGGAAATCTCTTACTATGGACACCACCGGAGCGACCGGGGACTGACCCCACACCAGATTTCAACGACTCAAATGTGAGTTTAATAACCACTTGCCGACCATTGCCAAAAGACGGCTACAGTGCTTATTCTGGGAGGGCGTCCATGGACGTCCTCCCAGAATATTGCTCCCGCGTGCCCTACAGTGCGAGGGGAGAGATGCAATACTCTGCCCATACTCTGCCCATACTACACAATGCTCTACAGTACTCTGCCAATACTATGCAATACTCTGCAGTACTCGGCCCATACTATGCAATACTCTGCAGGACTCTGCCCATACTATGCAATACTCTGCCCCAAAAGCTGTTAATTAGTTTGGACAACTGTACGAATTGTTTTTTCTAAACTAAAACCTTGTTATTCAGGTTTAATTGCAGTGTTGGCACTTTGAAAAAAATAAGTCGTTTTGTGTTGCAGTTTGGGCACTCGGGCTCAAAAAGGTTCGCCATCACTGCCCTAGGTAATGTGTGCTCACCTTAGAGCGTGTGACTTAGCTGTTACACTGTCACTTAGTCAAAACACGCGTATGAACCTCTACAGGGTTCTATGCTGGTCACAGGATCACAGGTTCCCAATGTAGTATCTCAAGGGTATATGAGAGAAAAAACTTGATCGTGTGATATTGTTTTTAAAAAATGTATTTAAACAAATAAAATACACTCCCCTGATGGGGTACTCACATGTGCAAGGTGCGTCAGTGCACCGCTCTATGCAAGGCGTATACAATACCAAATTGGTAAAGGTATAGTGTGTGTCACATCCTAGGCAGATAGACTACTTCTCGTTCCGTCCTGGCCCCTCCCCTATGCATGTCGATACTAGGGATGCTGTATCTTATAAGCCTTGCATAGAGCGGTGCACTGACGCACCTTGCACATGTGAGTACCCCATCAGGGGAGTGTATTTTATTTGTTTAAATACATAAAAAAAAAAAACGATATCACACTATCGAGTTTTCTCTCTCATATACCCTTGAGATACTACATTGGGAACCTGTGATTCAGTAACCAGCATAGAACCCTGTAGTGGTTCATACGCATGTTTTGACTAAGTGTAACAGCTGAGTCACACGCTCTAAGGTGAGCACACATTACCTAGGGCAGTGATGGCGAACCTATGGCATGCGTGCCACAGCTGGCATGCAGAGCCATGTCTGTGGGCACACGAGAGGGTCAAGGACAGAGCTAGAGGTCTCTCTCTCCTCTCAGCCCCCCTCCCTCTCTTTCAGCCCCCCCTCTTTTTCCGTCCCCCCCTCTTTGTGTCCCCCTCTCTCTGTTCCCCCTCTCTCTCAGCTCATCCCTCTCTCAGCATCTCTCTCGCACCCCTCTCTCTTTGTCCCTCTTCTCTCTCTCTGCCCCCCTTCTCTTTCTCTGTCCTCCCTCTCTCTCACCCCCTCTCTCTGTCCCCCATCTCTCTCTCTCCCTGTCCCCCTCCCTCTCTCTGTTCCTCCTCTCTCTCTCAGCATTTCTCTCACACCCCTCTCTCTCGGCCCCTCTCCCTCTCTCTGTTGCCCCTCTCTCTCAGCATCTCTCTCACACCCCTCTCTCTCTCTCTGTCTGTCCCCTCTCCCTCTCTCTCAGCCCCTCTCTCTCTCTCTCAGCCCCCCCTCTCTCTCAGCCCCCTCCCTCTCTCTGTTCCCCTCTCTCTCAGCATATCTCTCACAACCCTCTCTCTGTCCCCCTCCCCTCTCTCTCAGCCCCCTCCCTCTCAGCATCTCTCTCACACCCCTCACTCTCGCTGTCCCCCCCCTCTCTCTCTCACCCCCCTCTCTCTCACACCCCCTCTCTCTCTCTCACAACCCCCTCTCTCTCTGACACAACCCCTCTCTTTCGCTCAGCCCCCCTCTCTTGAGAATTGCTGTGTTGGCACTTTGCAACACAAAACCAATGTATTTATTTCAGTTTGGGCACTCAGGCTCAAAAAGGTTCGCCATCACTGACCTAGGGGGTCACCGGATTGCACCAATGCATGATCTGCAGCACAAATGGATATAGGAGCATGCCAATAATAGCATTACTGGATATCACACACTTCAAATACGTTTTATCAACAGGACCTTCATAAACCATTTATAGGATTGTTTTAAAACTGTTTCAATAAGGACTGTGGCACAGAGACCCGTTTTTGGAATTGATTTATGCATATGCACTTTCAGCACGGTTTTGCAATATGATTGTCACATTATTTTATTAATTGTTTGCCACGGAAGCTCTCTTCTGGAAATTACGTATAAGGGGATTTCCTATACCCCTACTGGACAATACTAGAAACACAGATCACTCAGAGTCACATGAGCACTTTATTAATTATTTGGAATTGTATACACAGTGTTATTATCAGTTGTGTGTATATATTTTATATATTGTATATTTCTATATATTTCTTACATGTGTCTGTTGGTGTATATGGATAGACTAAGATACAGGCTTACATGTTGTAGCACGTTTTAGCGCAGCGTTATATTTATAGTTTTTTTGCCTTTTGCACAAATTTTTTGAGACGTGTTTAACGCGTGCAGCTGAATAGTGGTGTTCATATTGCCTCGTACACACGAGCGGACATTCCCGCGGGAAAGTCCGAGCGTGTGTACGAGGCATTAGGCATAGAGGGACATTGAGGCTCGCAGGATTTTGTCTTCTTTTATCAATTCTACATATCAGTGCCTCCTCATCAGTACCACCTCTTCAGTGCCAACTCATCAGTGCCACCTCATCAGTGCCCGTCAGTGAAGGAGAAAACAACATTTTATAACCGAAACAAAGAAAATTTATTTATTCAAAGTCGGGTCGGAAAATGTAATTTTTTTATGCAGAAAAGTGCTTGACTCTAGTATAAGCCGAGGGGGGCACTATCTGCACAAAAAAATGTGATGAAAAACTCGGCTTATACTCGAGTATATACGGTATGTTGAAATTGCGTTATTTTAGTGCCATTCAATATACTGTATGTATAGCTGTAAAGCCAGCCTTGGGTCTCATAAATTTGCCTTTATACTAGGGCTGTTACTGATTAACCACTAGCTGACCGCCCACTGTCAAATGACGGCGGGACGGTTCAGCTACTGTGGCGGGACGCGTAGCTGGGGCCTCGGTGCGCGTGCCCGGCGGTCGCGATGACCGCCAGGCACCCGCGATTGCCCGGTAATCGAGCAGGACGTGGATCGGTGTGTGTAAACACACAGATCCACGTCCTGTCAGAGGAGAGGAGACCGATGGTGTGTCCCTTGTACATAGGGACACCGATCGGTCTCCTCCCCCAGTCAGTCCCCTCCCCCCACAGTAAGAATCACCAAGATAGGGTACACATTAACCCCTGCAGCGCCCCCTAGCGTTAACCCCTTCCCTGCCAATCACATTTATACAGTAATCAATGCATTTTTATAGCACGGATCGCTGTATAAATGTGAATGGTCCCAAAAATGAGTCAAAAGTGTCCGAAGTGTCCGCCGCAATGTCGCAGTCACGATAAAAATCGCAAATCGCCGCCATTACTAGTAAAAAAAAAAATAATAATAAAAATGCTATAAATCTATCCCCTATTTTGTAGACGCTATAACTTTTGCGCAAACCAATCAATATACGCTTATTGCGATTTTTTTTACCAAAAATATGTAGAAGAATACGTATTGGCCTAAACTGAGGAAAAAAATTGTGTTAAAAAAAAAAAAAAAATTGGATATTTATTATAATAAATAGTAAAAAATATTATGTTTTTTCAAACTTGTCCCTCTTCTTTTGTTTATAGCGCAAGAAATAAAAACCGCAGAGGTGATCAAATACCACCAAAATAAAGCTCTATCTGTGGGGAAAAAATGATAAAAATTTTATTTGGGTACAGCGTTGCATGACCGCGCATTTGTCATTCAAAATGCGACAGCGCTGAAAGCTGAAAAATGGCTTGGTCAGTAAGGAGGTGTTCGTGGCTGGTAGGCAAGTAGTTAAAATTTTCGTGTTTGTCTAATCGTTTTTTTTTATCGATTAATCGACTAATTTTGATTAATTATTTATACCAGTAAAGTGAGTTTCTATAGTGAAATACAGTACTAAGAACTCCATCTGACTGGTTAGATGTTGAATTTTAAAAGCAGCGAACTTCTGTCAGATTAGCAAACCTGTGAGATGAGCAGGGTTGCCGCTGCTTTTAAAATTCAAGACCTAAGTAGTCAGATGGAGTTGTAAGTCCTGTATTTCACTATAGAAACTCAATTTACTGTTATAAATACGTCTAAAATGCAAAACTCCGGTGGGTGTAACAACATGTCCGCTTTCCCCCTTCTTAGTGTATCCTTACTGTGGACGAATGGGGGGTGTAGCAAGATAGCGGTGATGGAACGTCACTTCCGTAGCAAACTGGCCGCCGAATATGTCGTTACAGAGGCACTTGGGGAAGGGGGAGGAGTCCGGTGACGTCGATGTCTGTGACGTCACCGGATCTCCGACGGAACTCCCTGAAGACCCGGAAGCCGGCGGAGAGGTGAGTACCGATCAAAAAAATGAATGATTAATCAAGGAATTAATCGTTAATTTCCACAGCCCTACTTTATACTATTACTGTATGTGTAGCCCCCTCCTAGTCAGGCTGCTAAGTAAATTAAAATGTTGGCTCCTTCTGTAATCAGGGGAGCAGAGATTGTTTGGCCTGGTCTGTTCAGGGCTTCATGGGCTAGGAGTTTGATTGCTTTGCCCTGCCTCTATAAAACGTTTCTACAGCTTAGGGAGGGAGAATTCAAATAACCAGCCTGAATACTGACCAGGACCTTCCTGTATATGGTCTGTCTACATAAGTTTCATTCCTCCCCGGAACAAAACATATGTACACAGACCATTCACAGGAATGGACCCCCCCCCACGTGCTGATGCACCTCATGCCAAGCTGCCCAGAGGAACCCACTGGAATCCCCAACCACAGGATTTACTGTCAATTGGATAGTTTGCAGTTGTTCCCGCTGTGTTTGCCTGACCGGACTGCCTGGATTTTCTCTCCATGCCTCTTCCTGCACATAGATACATGGCTGAACATGGGAATTGCCTGCTTGCGGCACTTATACAGGACAATCCCCTGCACTGAATCAGCCGTCTGACAAACAGCACCGCGGATCTGACCGCATTCATCTAGTAGCTATCAGGATTTGAAACATCAGAGGACTTTAACCAAAATCAAGCCTAATGCCCCGTACACACGATCAGACTTTCCTTGGAATTTTGTTTGAAGGTTGTTGGCTCCAACTTGTCTTGTGTACACACGGTCACACAAATGTTGGCCAACAATTACGAACGTAGTGACGTACAAGACGTACGGTGAGCCGATAAAAAGGAAGTTCAATAGTGATGTGATATCTCCATTACAAACGCTAGTTTTACAAGACCAAGCGCTTCCGGCTCGTACTTGGAGCATGCATGAACTTTTGTGCGACAAACTTGTGTACACAAGACCGGAAAGTCCAACAACAAAGTTTTGTTGGCGGAAAATTTGAGAACCTGCTAGCCTACATTTGTTGGCAGAAAGTCCGACAACAAATGTTCGATGGAGCATACACACGGTCAGACTTTCAGCCAACAAGCTCACATTCAACATTTCCCGTCGGAAAGGTCCAATCGTGTGTACGCGGAATATGAGGAAGCAGGACAGTGAGTACTATTACACATTGTAGACCGATCATATGGGCAGTTATTTCAGGGTACTCGGAATGCTGGGACCGAGCTTCACACTGGCCGGATCGGATACAATTATATGACTGTTATGTGTATATTGTTTACTGTGATCCACCCTGCGAGCTGATGCCTCCTTATGACATTGAACTGATAAGCTATAGGTCATTATATAATTTCCAAGCAGCCTGTTGGTCATACGAATGTAGCAAGATCCCGGGTCTCCTTTGATCTAATGAGGACCTCCAGGTATAGCTGACATTCTTCTGTATGTGGTGGGTTGTGAGGCATGGTGGGTGCAGAGTTATTAAAGTTATTGGGCGCCAAACACTTCTTGAATGCAAAAGAAAGTTTATTTCCTTTAAAAATCTATTGGGGGAGAGAGGGTTAGGGCCAGGACACCCTTAGGTAGTTGAAAAATGAATTGTCAGACTCCGAGACATCAATAGGAGGACAGCCACGCAGGGAAAGGCATCAAGCAAGACGCCACATATGCAGGTGCAGGAATGCTGTCTCCTATGGCAACTATCTTTAATAGTTCCTAACACAAACGTAACAGTTCTTTTCTCTTTCACTACAATCTCTTCTTGTAGTTCTTCGCTCACTGAGCTCCAAGGCTCTCACTAGACCCTCTGATTCACTGCCACTGAATCCCTTAAACTCAGGGGCGGGCTGGGCCAGGGGGCAGAGATGCAATTGCCCCCTGGGCTGCTCTCATATGCTCTACAAAGGCCGCGCTGTGTTGCCAGCTCAGAACCGCACATGCGCAGTTTTTCAGCTGGACGAGTGCGGCATCTCTATCTAGTACTGTGAGCCAGCGATGTCTCAGGGCCGACAGTCTGTGTTACACAGCACAGCCCAGCCCCTCCCTCCTCCACACGATTGGCTGGCAGAGACTGGACCTGCTCTCTCTCTTTCCCTGCCCACACTCTGGGCAGCCCATGTGCTGTCTGTGAAGAGGATGTGTGGGCGGGAAAGTTAAATCTGAGCTTTCGGCTCGAATACAGTGAGTCTCCTTGGAGGCTGGGAAAGTCCAAGTAAGTGAACTTCTCCTCCCTCCCCCTCTCTGCAGCTAAATAGTTTTTTTTTCTTCCTAGCAGCCTGTGACACTACCTTGCTTGCCCTAGGTGGTATGAGATGCAATTGCCCCCTGGGCTGCTCTCATATGCTCTACAAAGGCCGCGCTGTGTTGCCAGCTCAGAACCGCACATGCGCAGTTTTTCAGCTGGCCGAGTGCGGCATCTCTATCTAGTACTGTGAGCCAGCGATGTCTCAGGGCCAACAGTCTGTGTTACGCAGCACAGCCCCGCCCAGCCCCTCCCTCCTCCACATGATTGGCTGGCAGAGACTGGACCTGCTCTCTCTCTTTCCCTGCCCACACTCTGGGCAGCCCATGTGCTGTCTGTGAAGAGGATGTGTGGGCGGGAAAGTTAAATCTGAGCTTTCGGCTCGAATACAGTGAGTCTCCTTGGAGGCTGGGAAAGTCCAAGTAAGTGAACTTCTCCTCCCTCCCCCTCTCTGCAGCTAAATAGTTTTTTTTTCTTCCTAGCAGCCTGTGACACTACTTTGCCCTCCTAGGTGGTATGATGTGGGCTCACACTGGCATGCTGAGGTTTGTCTGCAGTGCTGGTGTACTGGCAGTCTTCCTGCATGCTGCCCCTGGTCCCATAGAGGCTGCACATTTTTACTGCATGTTCTGAAAGTGCAAAAAACATCCTGCATGCTGCATCTGCGTCTCTCGCTCTCTCTGTGCAGTGTTAAGCGGTATCTCTCTCACTGTGCAGTGTCAATCGGTCTCTCTCTCTATGTGCAGTGTCAAGCGTTCTCTCTCTCTCTCTCTCTCTCTCTGTGCAGGCAGTGTCAAGCGGTCTCTTTCTCTGTGCAGACAGTGTCAAGCGGTATCTCTCTCTGTGCAGGCGGTGTCAAGCGGTCTCTCTCTCTGTGCAGGCGGTGTCAAGCGGTCTCTCTCTCTGTGCAGGCGGTGTCAATCGGCCTCTCTCTCTGTGCAGGCGGTGTCAAGCGGTCTCTCTCTCTGTGCAGGCGGTTTCAAGCGGTCTCTCTCTCTGTGCAGGCAGTGTCAAGCGGTCTCTCTCTCTGTGCAGGCAGTGTCAAGCGGTCTCTCTCTCTGTGCAGGCAGTGTCAAGCGGTCTCTCTCTCTCTGTGCAGGCAGTGTCAAATGCTCTCTCTCTGTGCAGGCAGCGTCAAGAGTGACCCCTTCGCACTGCCACCACAGAGAGTGACCCCTTCGCACTGCCACCACAGAAAGTGACCGCTTTGCACTGCCACCACAGAAAGTGATCGCTTTGCACTGCCACCACAGAGAGTGACCCCTTCACACTGCACCCACAGAATGTGACCGATTCGCACTGCACCCACAGAATGTGACCGCTTCGCACTGCACCCACAGAAAGTGACCGCTTCGCACTGCCACCACAGAGAGTGACCCCTTCGCACTGCCACCACAGAGAGTGACCCCTTCTCACTGCCACCACAGAGAGTGACCCCTTCGCACTGCCACCACAGAGAGTGACCCCTTCGCACTGCCACCACAGAGAGTGACCCCTTCGCACTGCCACCACAGAGAGTGACCCCTTTGCACTGCCACCACAGAAAGTGACCGCTTCGCACTGCCACCACAGAGAGTGACAACTTCGCATTGCCACCACAGAGAGTGACCCCTTCGCACTGCCACCACAGAGAGTGACCCCTTCGCCCTGCCACCACAGAGAGTGACCCCTTCGCCCAGCCACCACAGAAAGTGACCACTTCGCACTGCACCCACAGAAAGTGACCACTTTGCACTGCACCCACAGAGAGTGACCGCTTTGCACTGCACCCACACAAAGTGACCGCTTCGCACTGCACCCACAGAAAGTGACCCCTTAGCACGGCACCCACAGAAAGTGACCGCTTCGCACTGCACCTACAGAAAGTGACCGCTTCGCACTGCACCTACAGAAAGTGACCGCTTCGCACTGCACCTACAGAAAGTGACCGCTTCGCACTGCACCCACAGAAAGTGACCCCTTCGCAGTGCACCCACAGAAAGTGAACGATTCGCACTGCCCTCACAGAGAGTGACCCCTTCGCACTGCCCCCACTGAGAGTTAGTGCTTCACACTGCAGGCAATGTGGAGTGGTCTCTCTCTGTGCAGGCAATGTCAAGCTGTCTCTCGCTCTCTCTGTGCAGTGTTAAGCGGTATCTCTCTCACTGTGCAGTGTCAAGCGTTCTCTCTCTCTCTCTCTCTCTGTGCAGGCAGTGTCAAGCGGTCTCTTTCTCTGTGCAGGCAGTGTCAAGCGGTATCTCTCTCTGTGCAGGCGGTGCCAAGCGGTCTCTCTCTCTGTGCAGGCGGTGTCAAGCGGTCTCTCTCTCTGTGCAGGCGGTGTCAAGCGGTCTCTCTCTCTGTGCAGGCGGTGTCAATCGGTCTCTCTCTCTGTGCAGGCGGTGTCAAGCGGTCTCTCTCTCTGTGCAGGCGGTTTCAAGCGGTATCTCTCTCTGTGCAGGCAGTGTCAAGCGGTCTCTCTCTCTGTGCAAGCAGTGTCAAGCGGTCTCTCTCTCTGTGCAGGCAGTGTCAAGCGGTCTCTCTCTCTGTGCAGGCAGTGTCAAATGCTCTCTCTCTGTGCAGGCAGCGTCAAGCGGTCTCTCTCTCTCTGTGCAGGCAGTGTCAAGCGGTCTCTCTCTCTCTGTGCAGGCAGTGTAAATCGGTCTCTCTCTCTCTGTGCAGGCAGTGTCAAGCGGTCTCTCTCTCTCTGTGCAGGCAGTGTAAATCGGTCTCTCTCTCTCTGCAGGCAGTGTCAAGTGGTTTCTCTCTGTGCAGGCAGTGTCAAGTGGCCTCTCTCTCTCTGTGCAGGCAGTGCCAAGTGGCCTTTCTCTCTCTGTGCAGGCAGTGCCAAGTGGCCCCTCTCTCTCTCTCTGTGCAGGCAGTGCCAAGTGACCTCTCTCTCTCTCTCTGTGCAGGCAGTGCCAAGTGGCCCCCCTCTCTCTCTGTGCAGGCAGTGCCAAGTGGCCTCTCTCTCTCTCTGTGCAGGCAGTGCCAAGTGGCCTCTCTCTCTCTCTCTGTACAGGCAGTGCCAAGTGGCGTCTCTCTTTCTCTCTAAGCAGGCAGTGCCAAGTGGCCTCTCTCTCTCTCTCTCTGTGCAGGCAGTGCCAAGTGGCCTCTCTCTCTCTGTGCAGGCAGTGTCAAGTGGCCTCTCTCTCTCTGTGCAGGCAGTGCCAAGTGGCCTCTCTCTCTCTCTCTTTCTCTCTCTCTGTGCAGGCACTGCCAAGTGGCCTCTCTCTCTCTGTGCAGGCAGTGCCAAGTGGCCCCTCTCTCTCTGTGCAGGCAGTGCCAAGTGGCCTCTCTCTTTCTCTGTGCAGGCAGTGCCAAGTGGCCCCTCTCTCTCTGTGCAGGCCGTGCCAAGTGGCCTCTCTCTCTCTGTGTGCAGGCAGTGTCTAGCGGTCTCTCTCTCTGTGCAGGCAGTGTCAAGCGGTCTCGC
Organism: Lithobates sylvaticus; assembly: GCA_028564925.1. Lineage (NCBI taxonomy): Eukaryota > Metazoa > Chordata > Amphibia > Anura > Ranidae > Lithobates > Lithobates sylvaticus. The sequence goes on from CM053037.1 coordinate 73,297,374, forward strand.
TCTCTCTGGGCAGGCAGTGTTAAATAGTCTCTCTCTTTGTGCAGGCAGTGCCAAGTGGCCTCTCTCTCTCTGGGGCAATATGGAGCAGTCTCCCCCTCTCTATCTCTCTCTCTGTGCAGGGAATGTGGTGTAGATGGATGGTGAGCTGATTCGGTGGTTCAATGGGCCACTTGACTGGACTTGCCCCCCAGGCCTAAGGCTGCCAGCCCTCCCCTGCTTGAGCTCCTCCAATCTTCACGGTGGTATCTTCCTCAAGCATCACCCCCGCTTCTCTGCTGGGTCCCTAGCTTGGCACTCAAGATACTTGTCAAGCTTCACCCCCGCTGGCCTGCTCGGTCCCTGGCTTGAGACACAAGGCTGCTCTGCAAGCATCACCTCCACTGGCTGGGTCCCTGACTTGATACCCACTGAAATTTCCTAATTCTTCACTGTCACCGTCTGAGAATGCTGCTATTATTTTCTTCAGTTACTCACTGTGGTCCCTGGCAATTAGGCGGATAGTGCCTTACTGTCGACAGCTTCCCTTCTACCTCCAACCATGACAGGTCCTCTGTCACTTTTGGTTGGACTGCAAGCCACAGTCCCAACCCTGCGCTGCTCTCTCTTGCTTCTGGGTAGGCCCTCAGACAGCCTAGCAGCCAGATGTGCCCGGGATAGGCCCGATCTCCGGCCTAGCAGCCCAGGCAATACAACACACATCCACTCAGACAGCCATCCAGGTGGCACAGAACATAGATCACCTGACTCCACCCGAATATATAGGTTCTCCCAGCAGGCCAAGGGATTCAAGAAAATAAAAAAACATAAAAACAGGTGGAGTGAGCGCTAATAACCACACAATTGAGACTATCTCCCAGGAGAATGATATGTGTATATACACAAATGACAACTTAAAAACTTGACATATTGGAACAAACAATGGCTATTAAAGTCCATAAGTATTTGTATCTGCAGAACAAAAGCAACTTCAGAAGGCAGCCCAGTTTGAAGAAATCTTCTGGAGACACTGGAAGGTAAACAGAGGCGCCACTCTAAGTGCAATATTTAAAAATAATCCTTTAATAGAAACTGTGAATTCAGTACTCACAAATTACAATTAACAGTCGGGCGTGTGGGCAGTGACTGTCGAATATCCGGTGAAGTGCATCTGGTCCATGTAGTGGGTAGTGGCATGATTGGAGCAATGGTAATGTCATCCACTGCAAGGGATTCAAGAAAACTCCTGCCCATTGGCTGAGATGCCCCATATACCCATAGCCTGACCTTGGGTTGCCCTTCTCAGATCTAGTACCACCAAGTACCCGGCCACCTAGTGGTAGAAGAGAAAAGTGCGACTAAGTCCAAACTAAGGGACAAATCAATAGATCTCTAACAATTAATGAGGATAATTATTCCTGGCAAGTAAATTTGTGAGGAGCAACCATGCCTAAACTCCAGGGTGCTACACAAACTTTCCTTGTTTGCTTTATCCTTGATATAGGCTCCTCCTCGGCACTTATTCATTACCCACACAGGTAACAGATGTGACTTACCTCAATAGGAATTGCAATAGAAGTGGCCACCGACCAGTGGGATTTACTTTCCAGAATTACCTGTGATGGAAGTGGTTACTGCATTCGCCCATTGTGGCTCCAAGGCGCAGAGCTCTTCTCCAATCAGGTCTTTGGGAGTTCATCTCACCTGCAATATTTTTTTCTTTGGTTTCCTGGCTGCAGGTGTATTCATCAGGGGTACCATCTTGGGGGGGTAGCTTCTACAGTCTTCTGATTTCAGATCAGAGGGGAGGTCTCCCACAGCCCCACCATTTACATATAGGAGGAAGGGAGGGATAGACATGGGACCCTAATGTCCATTGTCCCGGGGAGGGAGGGACGAGGGGCACTGGCCTTTGGGAGACACATGGGGGTTGGGAGGAAGGGGTCACGTTTTGGAGAGCTATATCATGTGATGCTGTTATATACTTTATTAAATCAGATATGAGGAGCTAACCCTTGGGTGTGCATACAATTATTTATTTTTTTATTTTTTGTGGAATAGTGAGAGCCCCTATCATGATTTTATTTAAATTCTTTCTTCGCCTATGTTACATTAGTAATAATGAAATAATAATAATTAGATTGCATTTGTTGATTATCCTCTGCAATAATACACAGTATACTTCAACACTGGTACAGAACACCAGAGCCCTCTAGTGGTTAACTATTGTAATTAACATGGTGACTAATATGTATTTTTCTGACATTTCCTATAGTCCTATACTAATAAATCCCAAAATGTTGTTATCTTAACACCTCAGTGCCATTCTTCCTCACGTGTTAAGACCCAAGTCCCTAAGGTTTTTCCTTATGTGTTTGTGCCCAACATGCATGAATAACTGTATCTTTTAATATGGAAATATAAAGGATGACATATACGTCTTTCGAGAGAGAGTACAACTGAACTCTCATGACAGGAAATACATTTTTGTCTGCAAGACGAATATATTAACAATTTATGATTTCTCAGCATCCAGGTGTCAGGGAAATGGCCGAAGAAGAATTAGCAACACTGCCAATATTCATCATGGCCGCATATGGTGGACTTCTGTGCGCAATGGCACACACAGAGCAAACCGGCGCAGGCAGATGCGCGATGACACATGCACAGCGTGACAGATGCTGGCGCCCACTGGCCTATATAAACCTGCTGCTGTGAACACTAGATTGCTGGATTATCGTTAGCTTCCCTGTGTTTCCTGTGCTTCTGTGTATCCTGACTCTTGGACCTCCCGTTACCGACCCAGCTTGCCTTGACCTGCTTATCCTGATCTCCTGGTTTGACCCCTGGCTTGTACTTCTGACACTGTTCCTGCTTGCTCCATTGGGTCTGTCTAACCATGAATGACCTCTGGCCTGGCTCCTGATTCTGCTTCCAGTCTGCCCTGCTGCCAAGTACATCTGGTGCCACCCTAGCTCATCTGCCTTACAGTGCATCCTGCTTGTTCCAGCTACCTTCCGGGGATCAGCTCTTCAGACTACAGTAACTGGCAAACCCTGCTTCTTTGGGCACTGCATTCCCTGTAGCACCTTCAGGGGTGCTCTGCACTTAGCTGCAAGGGGAGCCCTCTCAGTACCTTGTCCCCCAACCTGGTACGTGACACCAGGGGATCTCATGGTTATCCTGGCTCATTCAGTTGACTTCTTTGTGATTGTGAGGATTTCTTCAGAAAAATGGTGGCCATCTGTACACAGACACAGACTTCCTATTTGGGAATGTAAATAAACTGAGTAAAAGATGGCTACGGCTCCTGCTCTCCACCTGTAGAGGACAACTCAGACACGTTGTGCCCTTTTTAGGGGCCTATTCGTAGAGGCTTCCATGTTTAAGGCTTGTGGATGGTAAGGCTGAGAAGTTTAAACGCATAGAGGACAGGAATCAAAGTAAAAACTGCTTCCTTCCATAAGGTGGATTTGAACTTAAAAAAAAGATTTTCTATGGTATAGAGATAATTAAAAAAAAAGTTAATTGTGCCTAAGCAGTATCCTGAAAGAATTACCTTTTTGTCTAGAATTCCTTCTGGAAAAACGCAGTGCACTTCCTAGTATCTGATGGTGCCCAGGCACTCTGGAATAACGGGAAATCAAAGTAACAACTACTTCCCATTCATAAAGCAAACTCAAAAAGTGATGATTTGCTATGTTATAGGGAACATTTACAAATGTTAATTGTGTCTAAGCAGTACCCTGAAAAATGTATCTTTCGTCTGGAATTCCTTCTGAAAAATAGCAGTGTGCTTTCTGGTATGTGAAGGTACCTAGGCAGATTAGTTGATGTCACTACTGTGCTACAGTTCTCTTTTCTGGAGGCTCTGACATGACAAAGCAAAACCCCTGGCTCTACTAAGAGATGGCTGCCTCCACAAAAAGATTCAGTTCAAAACAAGGCATGGTAAGTCAGTAATGCTTACTTCACATCTGACCCAAGTTTTGCAGGGCTGGCCCTGAAGTTTAACAACATCTCAGGCTGTGTCCCAGACTCCAACTGAGTGTCACTGCCAGGGCTAGGCCAAGGCAAAAAAAGTACTGCCTTGGGTGCCATGCTGAGGGAGGCGCATCTGGGGTGGGAGCCTATTCTGCCTTTACATTGTATGGAACCGTGCGTCGGAGGGGGGCGGGGGGTCACCGGGTGGCCCCGCCCTCCGTTATATAAGACCTGTCACACAGCGGGAGCCTCCCATTGCGCGGAGCGGCCCAATAAAGAAGAGACGCCGTGGAGGAAGATGCCGGACGAGAACACCGGAGCAAGAAGCGGATCGGAGGAAGAAGAAGATGAAGAAGAAGAGAAGCATCACACAACAGGTGCCTCCCATTGCGCTGAGCTGCCCTATAACGAAGAAGAGACGCCGTGGAGGAAGATGCCGGACGAGAACACCGGAGCAAGAGGCGGATCGGAGGAAGAAGAAGATGAAGAAGAAGAGAAGCATCACACAGCGGGAGCCTCCCATTGCGCGGAGTGGCCCGATAACGAAGAAGAGACGCCCTGGAGGAAGATGCTGGACGAGAACACCGGAGCAAGAAGAAGCGGATCGGAGGAAGAAGAAGATGGAGGAAGAAGATGAAGAAACCGAAGGATGAAGAAAGGAAGAAGACCAGAAGAAAGAAGACTTTAATAAAGGACTTGTCCTTTTTTAACTCTTTTGTCACCTTTTTTGGTTAAATATGTAGGGGTACTTTTGTACCCCCTTACCATTTCACACAGGGGGGAGGCCGGGATCTGGGGGTCCCCTTGTTAAAGGGGGCTTCCAGATTCCGATAAGCCCCCCGCCCACAGACCCCCACAACCAACGGCCAGGGTTGTGGGAATGAGGCCCTTGTCCTCATCAACATGGGCAGAAGGTGCTTTGGGGGCTCTCTCGTCCACCCCTCTTTTCCTGCGGCCTGCCAGGTTGCATGCTCGGATAAGGGTCTGGTATAGATTTTGAGGGGGACCCCCACTCCATTTTTTTTTTGGCGCGGGGTTCCCCTTAATATCCATACCAGACATGAAGGGCCTGGTATGCTCTTGGAGGGGAACCCATGCCATTTTTTTTTAAATTAAAGTCGCCTGGCCTGGGGGCGACTTAAAGTCGTGTTGTAAGTCTCCCCAAGTCGTGTTGTAAGTCACGCTGGAAGTCGTGTTGTAAAGTCGCCCCAAGTCGTGTTGTAAGTCGCTCTGGAAGTCTTGTTGTAAAGTCGCCTCCAAGTCGTGTTGTAAGTCGCGCTGGAAGTCGTGTTGCCTGTGTGTGAATGGACTGTTAATGATAACGGCGTGCGCTATTCGCGGTGCGCCAGTATATTACGTGTTGCGCTTATGTGTGCGCCGGTTCATACGCTCAAGTAATAATTTATCTGGCGCACCAATTGTGGTATGAACCGGCGCAGCGTATTCATCTTGGTAAATCAGCCCCACTGTATGTGCCACAACATTTGTACCGCACCTCAAAGTACTATGGCATGTTGCCTGTGTTGCAGCACACTTCCACCCATGTAAGATACCTAAGTGCATAGGGGTTCCATTCATTTTAGTATTGTTGTGCAATGTTGCCACTCAAAGCTAATGGACCATTAGAATTCTGCTATAAGTGAGTTCTGGGATTAGTTAGCTACTGACCTCGTGTGGGTACGTTGGATGTTGGGCCACATTTGTCTATGGGGAGTAACCAATCTCAATAGGGGTTAGATGGTGTGAATATGGTGTATCTCTAACAACTGCAGACATTTTGTTCCAGTGATTGAGCCATAATATCTGTTCCAACCACTGCAACACACTACACACCTATCTGTGTCTGCCCAGTTGGTGGATTCTTCCCTAAATGTCCATATAGACAGCTTAATTTCACAAGATTTGTGCTGATTCGAGCAAAATTCAAGTGGTGGTTGACCCTGCAAGCTTGACAAAAGTAGATTTAAATAGTTATAGCGTCTACAAAATAGGGGATAGATTTATGGCATTTTTATTATTATTTTTTCTTTTTACTAGTAATGGCGGTGATCAGCGATTTTTAGTGGGACTGCAACATTGCGGCGGACAGATCGGACACTTTTGACACTTTTTTGGGACCAGTGACATTTATACAGCGATCGGTGCTATAAAGATGCACTGATTACTGTATAAATAAAACTGTCAGGGAAGGGGTTAACACTAGGGGGCGATCAAGGGGTTAAGTGTGTCCTAGAGAGGTGCTTTCTAACTGTGGGGGGAGTGGACTGCCTGGGAGTACAGAGAGATTGCTGTTCCTGATCACTAGGAACAGGCGATCTCACTGTACTCCCCTGACAGAACGGGGATCTGCTTTGTTTACATTGACAGATCCCCGTTCTGGCTCTCTGTGGAGCGATCATGGGTGGCCAGCGGACATCCCGGCCGCCGATGCACGTGCATCGGCTCTGGCGCTGTGCACATGCCCACTGTATCTATTGTGGAAATGGAAATGTAGCGCTAAACCTAAAACAAATGCACTGAGAAGTGCCAAAAAATTTATGCCTCAAACAGACAAAGATAAATGACAGAGTGGCTGTCTAGTGTGAAGAACAAAAACACATCTAACATAAGTGCATATAAACAATGAACCATACATACATATGATTAGTGCCTGTAAAGAATATAGTGAAATAAATGGGAATGTCCACCATGTAAGAAAACACTTCAAATGAATAAATGTCCCAATATGATGAACAGGTGTAAATCTCAATAACGAGTGAGCACCAACAAAGAATAACTTGGACTGGATCCTCTTTCAGTATTCAGATCAATGAGGAAAAATAGATGTATGCTTACCAAAGCAAGTGGACTCCCTGTCAGCGACAGGAGAGTCAAACAAGCCTGTAGTATCCAGACACCGATAGATGGAACATCACTGGCACGAACCGATGTAATCCTTGGACTTCTTACTGAGAGATGGTAGAGCCGGTCTTCCAGGGCCCAAGATGGAAACGGGTACACGGCTACAAACACAGGACCACGAACTCCAATCGGTCGGACCGAACAACAGGCAGGGTATGAGAACAGATGGCCAAAGACCACTAGGATGAGGTCAAGGCTCTCATATGGTGTTTGTCAAAAGGCATGTGGAGAGAGAAGAAAGGAGGGGAACTCCAATAGTGCAGATCAGCATGGAAGGTTTTATTGAAAGAAAACCACCAATACAAAAATAAAATGATAAAAGTGATCACGATTAAGGTTAAAAGCAGTATGGGGATAGGTGAAACCTCGCCCTACGCGTTTCGTCTTAGACAGACTTCAACTGGGGCATCTACCTGTTCCCCCACACTGCAGACATATATATAAATGTTCATAAAATAACAACCAATCATCAAATGCCCATAGTTGGTGTTCTGGAAGTGTTGATTGGCTCTGAAAGCATCATGTGACAGGAAGTAGGGATGAGAGCAGGTTGTGTGGCCAATCCACTATCAGACCGGACCAGAAGAACCAAGTGTATGGTGGAAACCACCCACATGTTCCATCTACTCTCATGAGGCTCCTCCCAGACACATGGTGAATTTGGCGCCAAAAGTCCGGAACTGGTTTGGCGCCAAAAAGTGGTAACGACGTGATGACGATCGCTGCGTCCCTCCGTCGGAAGTGACGTAACGGGGACAGAGCGAACGTGAGACGCCCCGGCATATGAGGAAAGACGCCGGCAGCGTCAAACTCCGTCTTAGCGTGATGACGTCACTCATCTCAAAGCATGATGGCGTCAGACTGTGCGTAATGGCGTCAGACGTCCATACACGTCCAGTGTCAGTCTCATCACGTGGCCGGCACAGAACTATACATGAATGCCAAGGGCCAAAAAGAATATCTAAAAAAATATATAAAATAAAACCTATTACAGGTTACCATGAGATAAAGGAATAATGTATTGGAATTATATGCAAAAAAAGAAAAAACTCATCCCTTTGGAGGGCCTCATAGTAACACCTAAGGTGCAGGTACAACGCCCTGACCCCTAGTGTTAGGAGGTGTAAACAACAAGTCAGGAATACCCAAAATATGCACAGAAAGACTGAGATGGACAATACATGGTGTGGATAGCGGGCCAGCGCCATCATGTGGTTAAAACCCATATTACATTTCGCAGTAAATAGTCTTTCTATACAAATTGTGCCCAACTAACAAACAAGGGACCCTCTACAAAGCATGAAGGTGTGAATAAAACCTTTCTCAGTTTGCACAATTTATGATACATAGCAGATATCAGGTGTATATACATACATAAACGGGACTGTGACAACTCTAGCAAAAAGCAAAAAATATGACAGGAGGTCAGATGTAAGGTATGGACTCAAGATGAATTAATGAAAGAATTAATATCCCACTCGACGTTTAACCCAAACGGCGAGTAGGTACGAAGCTCATAGATCCAATAAGTTTCAAGACGGGATACCCCGCGTAGGCGGGATTCGCCTCTCCAATGAGGAATGAATTGGTCTATGATTAGAAATTGTGTTCCAATGGGATTGCGGTCATGGGTCTCTAAATAGTGACGAGGGACACTGTGGTTTGTTTTCCCCTTTTTTATGTTGTTTATATGCTCGTTAACGCGAACAGAAAAGGTCCTGATTGTGCGTCCAATATATTGTTTCTTGCAAGGGCAAGTGAGAAGATACACAACATATTGGGTCGCACAAGTCACAAAACACTGTATGGGATAGATGCGCAAAGTGATAGACGATTGAAAAGTATCGCTCTTTCGCTTCCCGTAAGTGTTATGCAAACAAACGTTGCACTTGCGGCAGGGAAAGTAACCCTTACATTGAAAAAAGAAAGAAGGCCTTTTCGGGGGATCAATAACATTAGGGGCAACTTGACCTTGGATAGATCTGGCGCCCCTAAAGATAACACCAGCCGTCTCTGGGAGTGCTGGACCCAAAACTTTGTCGTTTTGGAGTACTCCCCAATGCTTCTTAACAATCTCTTTGATTTGTCTTGACTGTGTAGAGAAGGTGGTGAAAAGAGACCACTTGAACTTATCATCAGTAGGCTTTTTGGGTTTAACCTCAAGTAGGGTTTTGCGATCAATTTGTTGAATACGGTCAATCTCCACATCAAGATCCTCAGATTTATAACCCTTTTCTAGAAAGCGTTGTTTCAGAACCACCGCTTGTGTGGAAAAATCGTCCACCTTAGTACAGTTCCTCCGTAAGCGGAGGAACTGACTACGTGGTACCGATCGGAGCCATTGGGGATGGTGACAGCTATCGACCGGAATGTAACCATTCCGGTCGGTAGGTTTGAAATATGTAACGAATTCCAAACTGTGGTCAGTCACCTTAATCTCGAGGTCCAGAAAGCTAACACGAGAGGTGCTGGCCTCATGGCTCAGACGAATGCCCCTGTCGTTGGAATTAAGATGGACAATGAAGGCATCCAAGGATTCGCGGCTGCCCCTCCAGAGGAGGAGGATGTCGTCTATGTACCTCGCCTTTCTCTTTTTTTGCATATAATTCCAATACATTATTCCTTTATCTCATGGTAACCTGTAATAGGTTTTATTTTATATATTTTTTTAGATATTCTTTTTGGCCCTTGGCATTCATGTATAGTTCCGTGCCGGCCACGTGATGAGACTGACACTGGACGTGTATGGACGTCTGACGCCATTACGCACAGTCTGACGCCATCATGCTTTGAGATGAGTGACGTCATCACGCTAAGACGGAGTTTGACGCTGCCGGCGTCTTTCCTCATATGCCGGGGCGTCTCACGTTCGCTCTGTCCCCGTTACGTCACTTCCGACGGAGGGACGCAGCGATCGTCATCACGTCGTTACCACTTTTTGGCGCCAAACCAGTTCCGGACTTTTCTCTGCCCGGGATTGGACGCTTGGCCCTCGCTGTCTCTGATTGGTCATTTTTGGACCGATCGGATTTGGTGTTCCTCGGGCCTTAGTTGTTGTGGTGAAATTGGATTGGCCCACTTTGTTGGACGCCGGTTCGTCGTCCTGCCGATTGGGTGGGAGAATTTGGCGCCAAATTCACCATGTGTCTGGGAGGAGCCTCATGAGAGTAGATGGAACATGTGGGTGGTTTCCACCATACACTTGGTTCTTCTGGTCCGGTCTGATAGTGGATTGGCCACACAACCTGCTCTCATCCCTACTTCCTGTCACATGATGCTTTCAGAGCCAATCAACACTTCCAGAACACCAACTATGGGCATTTGATGATTGGTTGTTATTTTATGAACATTTATATATATGTCTGCAGTGTGGGGGAACAGGTAGATGCCCCAGTTGAAGTCTGTCTAAGACGAAACGCGTAGGGCGAGGTTTCACCTATCCCCATACTGCTTTTAACCTTAATCGTGATCACTTTTATCATTTTATTTTTGTATTGGTGGTTTTCTTTCAATAAAACCTTCCATGCTGATCTGCACTATTGGAGTTCCCCTCCTTTCTTCTCTCTCCACATGCCTTTTGACAAACACCATATGAGAGCCTTGACCTCATCCTAGTGGTCTTTGGCCATCTGTTCTCATACCCTGCCTGTTGTTCGGTCCGACCGATTGGAGTTCGTGGTCCTGTGTTTGTAGCCGTGTACCCGTTTCCATCTTGGGCCCTGGAAGACCGGCTCTACCATCTCTCAGTAAGAAGTCCAAGGATTACATCGGTTCGTGCCAGTGATGTTCCATCTATCGGTGTCTGGATACTACAGGCTTGTTTGACTCTCCTGTCGCTGACAGGGAATCCACTTGCTTTGGTAAGCATACATCTATTTTTCCTCATTGATCTGAATACTGAAAGAGGATCCAGTCCAAGTTATTCTTTGTTGGTGCTCACTCGTTATTGAGATTTACACCTGTTCATCATATTGGGACATTTATTCATTTGAAGTGTTTTCTTACATGGTGGACATTCCCATTTATTTCACTATATTCTTTACAGGCACTAATCATATGTATGTATGGTTCATTGTTTATATGCACTTATGTTAGATGTGTTTTTGTTCTTCACACTAGACAGCCACTCTGTCATTTATCTTTGTCTGTTTGAGGCATAATTTTTTTGGCACTTCTCAGTGCATTTGTTTTAGGTTTAGCGCTACATTTCCATTTCCACTTTTGATAGAATTTTCGTCACATTTTATGTAGCTGCTTAGGGGTCACACCTGTTGTTTTAGTCATTCACCAAAGTTTAGCGCGATATTGTTCCTTTCAATAACACTGTATCTATTACAAGAAGCACTGTACAGTACGGTATCAGTACGGTGATTCTACACAATAGAGCCACCCTGCCGCAGTATAACTGCGTCGGCTGGTTAGCAAGTAATTTAAAGATAGCTGTTAGACACTCGCCGGCCACTTTATTATAGGTACACCTTGCTAGTACCGGGTTGGCCACCTTTTGCCTTCAGAACTGCCTTAATTATTCATGGCATAGATTCAACAAGGTGTTGGAAACATTCATCAGAGACTTCCATATTGACATGACAGCATCATGCAGTTGATGCAGATTTGTCAGCTGCACACCCATGATGCAAATCTCACGTTCCACCACATCCTAAAGGTGCTCTATTGGATGGGATCTGGTGACTGTGGAGGCCATTGGAGTACAGTGACCTCATTGTCATGTTCAAGAAACCAGTGGTGAGATGATTTGAGCTTTGTGACATGGTGCATTATCCTGCTGGAAGGAACCATCAGAAGATGGGTACACTGTAGTCATAAAGGGATGGACATGGTCAGCAACAATACTCAGGTAGGTCGTGAGGTTTAAACGATGCTCAATTAGTCCTAATGGGCCCAAAGTGTGCCAAGAAAATCTTCCCCACACCATTACACCAACAGCCTAAACTGTTGATACAAGGCAGGATGGATTCATGCTTTCATGTTGTTTACGTTCAATTCTGACCCTACCATCTGAATGTCGCAGCTGAAATTGAGACTTTTGCTGCTGTAGCCCATCTGCTTGAAGGTTTGATGTGTTGTGCGTTCAGAGATGGTGTTCTGCCTACCTTGGTTGTAACGAGTGGTTATTTGAGTTGCTGTTGCCTTTCTATCATTTCAAACCAGTTTGCCCATTCTCCTCTGACATCAACAAGGCATTTTCCTCCACACAGCTGCCACTCACTGGATATTTTCTCTTTCTCGGACCACTCTCTGTAAACTCTAGAGATAGTTGTGCGTGAAAATCCCAATAGATCAGCAGTTTTCGAAATACTCAGACCAGCCTGTCTGGCAACAACAACCATGCCACGTTCAAAGTCAATTAAATCCCCTTTCTTCCCCATTCTGAGGCTCGGTTTGAACTTCAACAAGTCGTCTTCCCCACATCTAGATGCCTACATGCATTGCGTTGCTGCCATGTGATTGGCTGACTAGCAATTTGTGTTACCAAGCAATTGAACAAGTGTACCTAATAAAGTGGCTGGTGATTGTATATCCTTGAGAGAGTTGGTAAGTCCACATTTTGATATACCTCTCCAAGCCTTTTAAATACATATGCATTGAGTTTGCAGAGTACCGTATATACTTGAGTATAAGCCGAGTTTTTCAGCACATTTTTTGTGCTGAATGTGCCCCCCTCAGCTTATACTTGAGTCAAGCACTTTTCTGCAGCAGAGAATTACATTTTCTGACCCGACTTTGGGGCCCCGTATCTCGGGGCCACTTGGTGCTAGGAACCCAGTGGAACTAGCACTACAACATCCAAATTTGGGGTTCCCAGCACCAGGTTGCCACGAGATACAGGGCCCCAAAGTCGGTCAACTGTGTCCATCTGCAGAAATTGCAGATGGACCCTTTGGGTCCAGAGACGCCAAATTTTGGCTGCAGCTAGGGGGCATCTAGGAACCCTTAACCACCAAGTTTGAAGTTCGGGGGACCTATGGCTGCAAATGGGCACAGTGAGGCATGCAAATGGGCACAGTGAGGCTGCAAATGGGCACAGTGAGGCTGCAAATGGGCATTGTTGACCCTCTTTTCCACGTACAGTAGCTGCGCATTTCTCACCCTAGGCTTATACTCGAGTCAATACGTTTTCCGAGTTTTTTGTGGTAAAATTAGATGCCTCGGCTTATATTCGTGTCGGCTTATACTCGAGTATATACGGTAATTAACAGTACCCTATGTGGTATTCAAGAAAAAAATAAAATCTTTTTTTATCCTTAAGCCCCATACACACGGTCGGATTTTCCGATGGATTCTGTCCTATCGGACAATGTTGTCGGAAATTCCGACCGTGTGTAGGCACCATCGGACAGTTTCCATCGGATTGTCCGACGGACAAAGTTCTATCTCCTGCTCTATAAATATTCCGACAACAAAGTCCGATCATACCAATTCCGATCGTGTGTAGCGAATTCCGACGGACAAAGTGCCACGCATGCTCAGATCACATTACAAGACCAAAGCTATTGGCTACTAGCCTCTACGTAGTCCCGTCGTAGGCAACAAACGTCACCACGTTCAGAATGATCGGATTTTCCGACATCTTTGTCCGACCGTGTGTATGCAACACCAGTGTCGGACTAAATCCGTCGGACCAAATCCGATGGATTTGGTGGTCGGATTTTCCGACCGTGTGTATGGGGCTTAAGACAAACAGGCCTCTGCAAACTCTTTGTACAGGTATTCAAAAGAATTGGAGAGGTATGTCAAAATGTGGACAGTTTCTCCAAAATATTTTGAATTGCCCTCTCAATACATAAATAAAGATCTGAAATAACTCTTTGATCATTTGGAGTATGTATCTTGGCACATGGTGGAAGCAACGGTGGCAGTGGGGTGACCACAAGTCAACTTTTGCATCAGAGCCTACAAGCTTCAAGTTACACCTCTGTTTGCAGTAGGTGGTTTGTCTGATGTGATGAAAGGAAAATACAGTCAGGTCCATAAATATTGGGACATCAACACAATTCTAATCTTTTTGGCTCTATACACCACCACAATGGATTTGAAATGAAACAAACAAGATGTGCTTTAACTGCAGACTTTCAGCTTTAATTTGAGGGTATTTACATCCAAATCAGGTGAACAGTGTAGGAATTACAACAGTTTGTATATGTGCCTCCCACTTTTTAAGGGACCAAAAGTAATGGGACAGATCATGGCAGCACAGTGGTGTAGTGGTTAGCACTCTCACCTAACAGTAAGAACGGTTGCTGGTTCGAATCCCAACCACGACACTACCTGCCTGGAGTTTGCATGTTCTCCCTGTGCCTGTGTGGGTTTCCTCCGGGTACTCCAGTTTCCTCCCACAATCCAAAGACATGCAGGTAGGTTAATTGACTTCTTTCCAAAAAAAATAAATAAAAAAAAATAAAAAAAATTGGCCCTAGTATATGAATGGGAACCTTGGATTGTGGGCTCCTTGAGGGTAGGGACTGATGTGAGTGTGCAATGTACAGGGATAGGGACAATTGTAGACACTCACTCAGGTTGAACTAGATGGACTGATGTCTTTATTCAACCTTACTAACTATGAAACTATGAAACTAAGATTAACAATCAACCTTTCACTTTTTAATACTTAGTTGCAAATCCTTTGCAGTCGATTACAGCCTGAAGTCTGGAACGCATAGACATCACCAGACGCTGGGTTTCATCCCTGGTGATGCTCTGCCAGGCCTCTACTGCAACTGTCTTCAGTTCCTGCTTGTTCTTGGGGCATTTTCCCTTCAGTTTTGTCTTCATCAAGTGAAATGCATGCTCAATCGGATTCAGGTCAGGTGATTGACTTGGCCATTGCATAACATTCCACTTCTTTCCCTTAAAAAACTCTTTGTTTGCTTTCGCAGTATGCTTCGGGTTATTGTCCATCTGCACTGTAAAGCACCGTCCAATGAGTTCTGAAGCATTTTCCTGAATATGAGCAGATAATATTGCCCAAAACACTTCAGAATTCATCCTGCTGCTTTTGTCAGCAGTCACATTATCAATAAATACAAGAGAACCAGTTCCATTGGCAGCCATACATGCCCACGCCATGACACTACCACCACCATGCTTCACTGATGAGGTGGTATGCTTTGGATCATGAGCAGTTCCTTTCCTTCTCCATACTCTTCTCTTCCCATCACTCTGGTACAAGTTGATTTTGGTCTCATCTGTCCATAGGATGTTGTTCCAGAACTGTGAAGGCTTTTTTAGATGTTGTTTGGCAAACTCTAATCTGGCCTTCCTGTTTTTGAGGCTCACCAATGGTTTATATCTTGTGGTGAACCCTCTGTATTCACTCTGGTGAAGTCTTCTCTTGATTGTTGACTTTGACACACATACACCGATACGTCCCATCTGGGGTGCCAAATGATGAAACTGATATAATAATTACTATTATATCTGTGTATTAATTTGTCTAGTCTCTATAGATTAGTTAGTCTTTTAAAACCCTGAGCGCATGCTACTGTTAATATCCCAATAATACAAGGTTAGCTATGAAACTAAACACACGGTTTATGAGTAATCAAGTCTCATTTATTTCCCAAGGAAATAAGAAAGCAACATAGGTATTAAAAGAAGTTACAAGATTACATAGCTTACAATCAGAACACAATACAAGAATATACTTAGCACATCCTAGCAGCTGGCCTTGTGATGGAATAAGAGAAAGCTCTGTTTGAAATATTCCTTTTTGACAAACACACCTCATCCAAACCGCATCCCATTGCCTGCCCGAATGCTTTTGGACGAATCACAGTATCTCTGGGGCGTCTCCTCCGCAGGTTATATTTCTGACCATCTTGCCATAATTGGCCGTGCTGTACGCGGAATTGGTGTCGGGCTTTTAGCTTTGACCCAAGACCCGTCCATGAACAGAGTGACGAGGAGTATGTGGACCAAGAATTGGTTGCTTCAGCGTGACCAGTTCTCGCACATGCCTTTGCTTCGTGAGATCCGGGAGAATAATCCTGATGATTTCAGGAACTTTCTCAGGATGACGGACCCCGATTTTCACCGTCTTTTGGCTTTGCTGACCCCCTTTATCAGCCGGCAGGATACCTGCATGAGACAAGCCATTACTCCGGAGCAGAGGCTTGTTGCCACGTTGAGGTACTTGGCGACAGGGAGAAGTCTTCAGGATTTGAAGTTCTCTTCAGGTATCTCTCCCCAGGCCCTGGGAATCATTATTCCAGAGACCTGTTCTGCCATCATTCAGGTCCTGCAGGAGGACTATATTAAGGTAACATTTCTACTTTACTATTCCCTTCTATGTATGCTCTGTTTGCTAATGACTTGTATTTTTGACCTCCTTCCCTAATTACCATGATTGCAATATGTTCTAATATGCTGTGCCCCTTTTCTCCTTCATGCATTTTTCCCTTCACTTACCTCACCAGCATGCTCTTCTGCCCCAATAGACACCTATGGCCTAGTCACTTAAGCAATGTCTTTTGTCTGCTGCATAGTATTGTTTGCCCCAAAACACCCCCTAAAATATGCACAAATGTTTGCTGTGTGGTTTACTTCATGTAGAGCCCCCTTTTTTTTTGTTCTTTTGGTGGGGGGGGGCAAACTCATTAGGAACCCCCTCCCCCAACTGCTCTGTCAGATGGTACCAATCCTTTATCTGCTGGCTTTCCCAAGGTCCATACACACTATATACCTACCTCTTTATAGTGCGCATCTTTAGGGATGAATTCAGCAAAGCATGTAGTGCAAGGAACTGCCTCCATACATTCCATTTCCTATTTTTTTGTCTTCTTTCCCTCCTATTAGCTTGCTTGGTAATTTAATAATGTCACACTGTGCCTGCCTTTTTTGGGGGGGGGGGGGGTTGAAATGTTATTTGATCTTTCCTGTGGCCTGCCAATAGTGTTAAGTACAGAGGGTCTGGCCAAACTAGCCCACATTATTGAGCCATTTGCCAATCAATGAAGTGCAGAGGGTTAGCTGTCCACCACCCCCCCCCCAAAACCCCTAGTTATTGCCAATGGCCCATCAGACGGGGGGGGATTGATGGGGGGGTGAGTAATCTGTGAAGGGGAGCCTCTACTTTTCTGTGCAAATACTTTCCAGCCTCCAATTTTAGACAATGCTCTTGTTCCAAGATGTTGATTGTCTAATCTGCTTGCAATGTTTAGGTGCAAAGTGACTAATTTTTTTTATTGTTTCACTCCACAGTTCCCTTCCACGCCACAGGAATGGCAGACTGTGGCCTCCCACTTTGCCAGCCGTTGGGACTTTCCTAACTGCGGAGGGGCAATTGATGGGAAACACGTCCGCATCGTCCCACCGCCCAACTCGGGGTCCTACTATTATAATTATAAAGGGTTTAATAGTGTAGTGATGTTGGCGGTGGTGTCGGCAACATACGAGTTTATGTATGTGGACGTGGGGATGAACGGCCGGATATCGGATGGTGGGGCCATTACGCACACGGAGTTCTACTGGCGTCTCCAAAGTGGCAGTCTGTGCTTGCCACCTCCAGAGGAGAATGCCGAAGGACTCCCCTTCGTCTTTGTCGCAGATGAAGCGTTTGCGTTGACTCCCCATGTGATGAGGCCGTTCCCGATGAGGACCCTCACCCCGGACCAGAGGGTCTTCAACTACAGGCTGTCCAGAGCCAGAAGAGTTGTGGAGAACGCTTTTGGCATCCTGGCCAGCCGCTTCCGCCTGTTCCTGACGGCATTTAACTTGGCGGAATACAAACTGAACCACATAGTTCTTGCCTGTTGCATATTGCACAACTTCCTCAAAAGACATAACAGGAACTATGTGGTGCCCGTTGGCCCAGATGTGGAGGGCCCTCCAAATGCCGAACTCACAGCCCTTCGAGTGGCACGTCCAGGCTTGCCCCCTCTAAATGCCCGTGTGGTCCGGGACCAATATATGCAGTACTTTGTGGGTAGGGGGGCCATTGCTCTGCCTGACGATGTGTGAGAGGCATTTTTAATAAATCTGATATTTTAACCAACCTATGATTTCATGTCATTTCAGTCTTCTTTTTAGCTTATTTTACTTTGACATTTTTTTCCCTTTGCCTTCGACAGTGGGAATGCACTTTCTGGGCAAAAGGAGGTAACAGTCTCTTCTTCCCAAAAAGATTATTCTCATGTTGTGTGTTTGCTACCTAATCTTTGGTCTAGAGAAGGTTTGTACTGCATAACTGACACCCAAAATACTCCTTTTCATCACCAGGTCTGACATGTGTGTATTCTCCAAAATGCTGTGCTCCGTGTTTTCGTACAAAGCACTGTGGGTGTCATTTACATAAGTCAAATCCGCTATGCTCTACAAGTGCATTGAAAAAGTTCCCCGGGAAAGAAAATTGGAGTGCAAAGTGGATTTGCCTTTAGTAAATAACACCCATTGCCCCCCATATCCTTTTCATTTTACATACATAATGCATTGTGTTTTTTAAATAAGGAAGCCACACATTTAGAAAAATAAAAGTTTACTAGGAAAACATTCCCAAGTGCGTTTACAATCTTCACGCCAAAACTGACAACATCTTGGTTATTTACAACATTGTTTACAAACATTCCGCAATTGGTAAAACCAGGCATGGAGCAAAACAGAACCTAGGAACTTGGAAAGTTCAACTTTGTAAAGTGAAGACAAGATCAGACATGACTATATGTTCAAAGTGTGTTTGATCTTGCCTTCATCACATGG
The DNA here is from genome assembly GCA_028564925.1 of Lithobates sylvaticus. Lineage (NCBI taxonomy): Eukaryota > Metazoa > Chordata > Amphibia > Anura > Ranidae > Lithobates > Lithobates sylvaticus. The sequence continues at coordinate 73,315,950 of CM053037.1, forward strand.
GGGGGTCACCCCCGAAAAGTGGAAATTTGGAACATGCACACAATTTGGGTCTGAAAATGGTCATTAGATGGGAAAACACATGCCTAGAAGCTTCAAAAGTGCCATTTTCCATCATGGGGATGAATGGACGTTTTTTGGGGTGCAACCCCATCACCACAACCACATTAGTAGTTAGTAAAGTGTTTGCACCCCCAAAAAAACGTTGCCATTCATCCACCATGGTGGGAGCTAGCACATGTGGACACAATGTGTGCATGTTCCAAATTTCAGACAGTTTTTAAGTTGCAAATGTGTTCAGAAGCAGGCACAAATGTGTGTTAATTACTTGTGCGTTTTCATATTTTTCCTAAAACATCAATGATGTTCTTCAATTTTTGTTGAACATCATTGATGTTTTGCTTTATGTAATCTAGATCTCGATTGCAGACCATTATCTCTCCGATGAGTACGTGGGCACTCTCTGTGGTAAAGTGCGATTTTTCTTCCACAACATCCACGTCACCTAAAAAACACAAACAAACAAAAATGGGGTGTTGGAAATGAGGCAGCCATACATGGATTAGCTTACCAGTAGCTGTGTTCTCCCACACTCACCTGTTGTGGTGACAATTTCTCCAAGTTCGATGATCTCTCCTTCCTCCTCCTCCTCCTCTGCTTCTGCTCTTTCCCCTTTTTGGGAGGTGTTGGTTTGGGGGTTTCCTCAGACGGCCCAAGTTTTCGCTCCCCTATGAGAATGTCCAAAAGGAAGATTTAGCAACACAAACTATTGAGGGCAGAAATAGGAAATGACAAACATTGCTTGAAAGTGACGGACACTATTTTAGTTTGGCCAGTTACAAATGTCAACTACATGAATGTAGTCACTTTGTAAAGGTGCTAAACTGACTAGCTTTTTGGTAGAAGTTTGTGTGATGGAGACCCCCCTCTAGTATCCACTGGAGCACATGTGTGGAAAAGGCTAATAAAAAGGGGGTTTGGGTGTCCCAGCACTAGTGCTCTCGAGTCCAGATGGGTAAACAGCTACTGGGTGACCTCTCCTTTACATTGAATAAATTGGCTTTACATTCTGGATGACATTTCTAGGGAGAACAAACTTCCTTTCCCCAAAAAAAACACCAAACATCGTATTATAAGTGGCCGCACGATCGAGGTTGCGTACGATCGAATGGACACACACACGACCATGACAGTGGCAGAAAGATCGAGGCTGAGTACGATCGAATGCACAGACGAACATGAAAGTGGCCATTTTGGAATGTACAACTTTGTAAAAATCAAACCACATGGAGCAGTATGCAAGCAAGAAATCAAACACAAAACACAACTACTTACTTTTTTGAAGAATTCTCTGATCTTTCTGTACTGATCGGCCTCCCTCAGTTTCAGGTCTGACCAGCGTTTCCTCAGTTGCTCCTTGGATCGTTGTACCCCAAAATGATTGTACAGCCTTCTCACAACTTTAGACATGATCTTGGCCTTGCGGACATTGGGGTTGAGGTAAGGCCCATACTTCCCATCATAGTCGCTCCTCTTTAATATGTCCACCATCTCCAACATTTCTCCAAATGACATATTGGAGGCCTTGAATTTCAGGCTCCGGGATCGGGACGTTTTTGCCTCCGGACTTTCCTCGTCCACCTCCTCGTTGGGGGGATATTTGGGGCGCACCTGCTGTGTCCCCGCCATGTGCTCTCCCCACTGCGCCGTAAAGAGAAGGGGTGGGGAATAGATGAGAAAGATCGTCAGGGGCGGGCGGAGTTTGACGCATGCGCACTGTATATAAAACGTCACACGCCTGTGTCGTAGCCACGATCTGGGAGACGAGGGGAGAGAAAGCTCACGCACGAGACGATCGCTACAAACAAAGGTACAATTTGACGTTGGTACATAACTAGCCTAGACTGATTAGAACTTGAGGCTTCTTTATGGAGAAGATTAGGAGAGTTTAGGCTGACATTATTTATATTGTTTTGTGTGGCGTTGTGTCTTGCAGAGGTGATGGATGCCTTCTACAACGTGAGCTTTCTCCCACACTTCATTGATAAATACCGGCAATTCCCCCTCTTATGGCAGGCAAAACACAGGGATTATAGCAACAGACCAAAGAGGTACGCAGCCCTGCTGAAACTGGTGGCATTTGTAAAGCCTACCCTGCCCATGGCAACCGTCGCAAACTTAAAAGTGAAGATCACCAACATGAAGACTACCTATTTCCGGGAGCGCAATAAGGTCCTGAAGTCACAAGCATCTGGAGCTGCAGCAGCTGATGTCCATGTCCCCACGCTCTGGTACTATGACAGGCTCCACTTTCTCAAAGACCAGGCTACTGTCAGGAAGTCACTCTCGACTCTTCCTTGCACGCGTCCTTCCACGCACGCCACCCTTGATGAGGATTCCGAGGACCAACCTGGGCCTTCCAGTCAGGAATATGTGCAGGTGCCCAGCTTGTTCCAGGTATAGTAGTTTTGGAACCAGTTTGTTGAATAATGAATGATGTTCAGTTAATTCAGGATCCCCAATTGCTTATTTCCTAACGTGATTGACATATCAACAGACAGTGGTGTGGGAGACATTTTTGGGAAGAATCTAAACTGCAGGGCTGAGAATTGTATGGTTTTGTATTTGAAAACATTTTGCAACAGTCACTAGATGAGAATTGTGTGTGTTTGATGAACAAATAACTGAAACTATGTCCCTTTTTCATACACAGGAAGACCTCAGCCAGGAGGTGGCTGTGGAAGGTGGCAGTCAGGAGGAGGCAGGGGGTAGTGGCAGCCAAGAGGGGGGTAGGCGTAGGAGCCTGACTGTCTCCCAAGTCTCTCCCCTCCGCCTTCCCTACAGAAGGGCGAAAAACATGGGGAGGTGGGAGAGTCAGCGCTCCAGCTGATAAAAGATGCCTCAGCCTCCCTCTATGCCACACCCACCTACGAGGAGGCCTTTGCCTCCTTGGTTACAAGTAAATTTACGGGTATGGAGGCGGGGCAACGCAGCATGTGTGAGGAGGTCATCCTCAAAATACTAAATGAGGGGATGGCTGGGGAGATGACTCCCCTCACACATGTTTGCGAGAGTGACCTTGCTCCGCCTCCTCCTCCTCCTTCTGCCACCCCACCAGCACCAGCACCACGGCGTGGAAGGAAGCGTACAAGGAAGACAAGAGAGTGACAACCTGGACTCAGTCTGGTCTGAGAGAAGATGGAGCCTCTCGTAGTACCAGAGCCTGGGACCTAGATGGCATCTGCTGCAGTTCCGGATGTTTTGGACTTCAGGACCAGATTGCGCTCCCTTATTATTTAGATAGGTAGTCTTCATGCCCCCAATTGTTTAAGTCTGTAAAATGATGGTTGCCATGGGTGTCCAAGGCTTTGCAAATTCCCCAAGTTTCACCATGGCTGCGTTCCTCTTTGGTCTGTTGCTGAGACCTAAATAAAGGTTTTTTTGATTTGAAATAATCATTGACTATTGTGTTTTACTTTTCTACAATGACAGTTTTTCTTTGAGTAGGCAGGTACATTTCACTAATCCTAGAATTAACAAGGGGCACCAACAACCAACAAACTCCTAGTAAATGTAAGCAAGAAATACAAATGTTAATAATGTGGTTTTGCTAAGTTGAGACATACAAACCCCCTCCAAAAAAAAAAAAATCACCCCCAAAAAAAAAAAATCGGCAATTCAAATGAAAGCTGTTACAAGGATGTTCCTCGGCTCTCTGATGATCTGGCCGGAAATCCTCTTCCTCTCCTCTCTTTTCCCCTGCACAGGTAGGCTGCATTGATGGACACAGGTAGGCTGCATTTTTGGGCACAGGTAGGCAGCATTGTTGGGCACAGGTGAAGTGGCATTGATGGACACAGGTAGGCTGAACTGTTGGGCACAGGTGAAGCGGCATTGATGGACACAGGTGGGTTGCATTTTTGGGCACAGGTAGGCTGCATTGTTGGGCACAGGTGAAGCGGGATTGATGGACACAGGTAGGCTGCACTGTTGGGCACAGGTGAAGCGGCATTGATGAAATAAAGAGTTACTAGATCTACTGATTACCAACAATACAGACCTGATCACGGATGTGGAAATACGGGGCAATTTAAGAAACAGGGATTGCAGGTCAATTGGCTTCAGTATAAATCACACAAATAGGAAACATAAGGGAAGTACAAAGACACTGAATTTCAAAAGAGTCAACTCCCCTAAACTACGAACCTTGCTAGAAGGCATAAATTGGGATAAAATCTTATGAACAAAGAACACGAAGGAGAGATGGGTTCTCCTTAAGAGCATATTCAGAACAACAGTGAACTATACCCGGAACCTGATGAAGATGAATTTAGTCTTTTCAAAAGACTTATCTGTCTAAATGATAATACCTGGTAAAACAAAGAACCTGGATATTTGAATTATTGACATTATTAGTATAAGAGGAGGGAGATGTCAGGGAAATTGAGTATTATACCTTTAAATGTCAATTTTGAATATGCATATTAATATTGCTTTATCTTCATTAAGTTTAAAATGCTTAGAAATATATGTTTCATATAACCCTATATGCTTTTATTTCATGTAGCTTACTTAAATGCTTAGACTTGCATAATTTGAAAATACATGACGTTGCAAAAAGGGAGTCTTCTAAAGTCAGTATTCTGTATAACAATTTAACAATTATGAATGTGAAAGTCTGTAAACGGACATCTCCACCTTTCCTGTCATTGTTCAGAATAAAGTGAGAATACATGTGACTCGAACGTTCTGTGGTTGTGGTTGTAAACCCGTTTTAAAAAATCCTAAAAAAAAAAAAAAACCTGCAAGACAAAGGCATAATGAGCTAGTATGCATAGCATACTAGCTCATTATGAATTACTTACCTGAGATCAAAGCCCCCACAGCGGTCCTCGTTCACTGCTCTGGAAGCCGACATCTCCCTGGGGGGCTACTTCCAGGTATCGCGGCTCAGGCACTGTGATTGGCCAGAGCCGCTATGACGTCACTCCCACGTGTGCACACGGGAGCCGCCGGTAACAGCACAGTACAACTGAAGCAACGGCACATACGCACCGTTGCTTCAGTCTGCTTAAGTGCGCATATGCCAATGACGTTTGCACATTCAAATACAGGGATATCTCCTAAACCGTGCAGGTTTAGGAGATATCCAGGTGTAGCTACAGGTAAGCCTAATTATAGGCTTGCCTGTTGTATAAAGTGGTTGTAAAGGGTTTACAACCACTTTAAGGCCTTGCTAGTAACTCAGGACTTGAAATTTTGAGCCCTGTAATAAAGCACATATATCTGTAGTGTTTACTTGTCTATCTCCAAGCTCTAAGTGTCGTTTCTCTCTGGTGCTTCGTTCCTCTGTTTATCAACATGAGTCACTACTGAGAAGTGTTTAATTCAACAGAGGTGAGTTTAGTTGTATAGATCAACACCACATCACAATTTATTATAGAAATTGGTGGAACAATCACCTGGATGGATACTGGTCATGGACAGAGCAGAGTTGCTTCTGCGCTTGTGGAACACAGATATTTTTGTACTAAAATCTATGATTAAAGTGGTGTCACCTGGCTTGGTTTAATCCGTAGAATCTCATGAGTGCACCATAACAGGTATACATCTATAACCTTTCACTGGTGAGAATTTATTCTATCCCCCTCCCTTGGGTCCTGTCCCTTGGGGGTCTGTTTGCCGGAGATTTCCGCTCCTACACCATTTTCCATCTTGCAACCTTTGCACTTCTAACTACGTTGGGAGAGATCACGAACGCTTGTTGATCCAATCCTTTGGGGATCCTTTAGGGATGGTCCATTCAACCATACTCAGCTGCACCCCCCGAGCCCCTGAGGAAGCCTCCAGAGCTAAATGCGTCGGAACAAGGCACCCCTCCCCCTCCTTTTCTTGATATATGTGACATTGTACTAATAATTTTCAACATTATGGTTATATAGGGGAGGGCCTCTCAACTGGTGTTGCAATATTGAATATAGCTTGCAGAATCTTTTCATGTTTTTAGGGGATGAATACTCCAAAAAAATCTTTTAATGAATTTGTAATAAAGAAATATTTTTTAAGAATGCAAGTGTATTGGTAAATCTTTCTGATAAAATGTTTCAACACCCTTTAAAGTTCCGGTTTCTTTCCTTCAAACGTGTTTTCTGAGAAGTTATCCCGACACATGAGATACATTTGTGAAGGAGAGGAGAGCTCAGCACACAGCTTGTCTATTCAGAACACATCTCTGTATCCTTCCTTCGTTCCTGTGCAGTGTGTGGAGGGGGGAGGTTCCCTTTCCTCCAATCAGCACTCATACATTGTACACAAGCTGTAACTGCAGCTCTCCACCCCCTCCTCTCTGTTCCTGATAGATGGAGAAGGATTTTAGCACAATTATGAACTTTTGAAGGGAGGTAGAGAAGAGAAGACTGCAGATAAACAAGTAAAACTTAGGAAGATTTGTTTGATCTCTGTGTATCATCTGAGACTATTCAGTCCACTGGGTATATGAGAAGGTTAACAACCACTTTAAAAGGACAACTTTTACCAAAGGTATAGTTGTCCTATAAATGAGCTCTTTGTAAGCATCTAGAAATATTATTCCATACAATACAATCTTCATTCTTTATTTATTTGGCTCTAATAGGTTCCCGAATCGTCTATGTATTTGATCATAAATCCCCTTTTACATGAATCTGCAGTTCTGTGCTTCTTGCAGACCATATAAAGGGCTTGCTCTCAGCGATCTGTCTACATGCTGGGTACTCGCCGCTCACAGAAACAACTTGACATGTTGGTCACAACGAGTAGCTGAAGACAATCCAATCATATTATTATCTTGGAGGCTCTTGGCAGTAACCATGTCATGCATGCAAACGGTCAAGCTAGAACTCCAGGCATCAAAGTGATTGTTTCCCCCTTCCCCTCCCCCTGGACAATGTACAGCCGTGGCGAAAAGTTTTGAGAATGACACAAATATACATTTTCAGAAAGTTTGCCACTTCAGTGTTTTTAGATCTTTTTCTCAGATGTTACTATGGTATACGGAAATATAATTACAAGCATTTCATAAGTGTCAAAGGCTTTTATTGACAATTACATAAGGTTTATGCATAGGGTTGCCACCTGTCCAGGATTCACCCGGACAGTTCGGGTTTGGAATCATGTGTCCAGGTTTCAGACTGTCTGAGACCTGGACACATTATTTAGACTGGACTATGGCTTCCCAGCAGAGTTGCTGGCTGCAGTTGCCTAAGCTAAGTGTGTCTGTTACACTCTTTCACACTGCCCAAAGCCAGCACTAACAATCACCCCTCCAAAAAAAAAAACACACACAGACGGGAGAGGAGAGAGGGCTCAATCTGCACCTCTTCCCCCCACTACTACCCCTCTTTGTTTGCCCACACTCCAATGCCCGGCGCTGTGCCTCAGAAAAGGAAAGTTAGGGCCAGAAATTTGAAGTCGAGCAGCCTCAGATAGATCTGGATGAGAGGTGCTGACTGCCAAGGGGTGAGTGAGCACACCATCCATCCCTGTCTGTGACTGAAGTCTCCCCCTTCTCTCTCCTGCCTCTGAGTAAGTACACTAAGGCAAATCATGGTTCTCAGAGGACCCCTTACATCAGAGTTTTCTTCGTACATTAGAGCTCTCAGTGTCTCCCCTTAAATCACGGTTTCCAGAGCATCCCTTATGTTAGAGGCCCCAGAGTTATCCCTTACATCAGAGTCTACAGAGTCCCCCGTTACAGTGTAAGGGAACTCTGTGAGTTCAGATGTAAAAGGGGAACTCTGTGAGTTCAGATGGAGACTCAGATGTAGATGTGGACTCTGATGTAAAAGGGAAACTCTGTGGACTCTGATGTAAAGGGGGACTCTTGTTATTAACTTCATATGATTAGAAATGTTAATAGCAAAATATATCTATAGTTAATACTATAAAAAAAATTACTGTGCGCCGCTAAACTGTTCAGGTTTGACTTGAAGAAAAGGTGGCAACCCTATTTATGCAAAGAGTCAATATTTGTGGTGTTGACCCTTCTTTTTCAAGACCTCTGTAATTCATCATGGCATGCTATCAATCAACTTCTGGGCCACATCCTGTTTGATGCCGGCCATTCTTGCATAATCAATGATTAGAGTTTGTCAGAATTTGTGTGTGTGTGTGTGTGTGTGTGGGGGGGGGGGGGGGTGTTCACCTGCCTTTTGAGGACTGACCACAAGTTCTCGATGGGATTAAGGTCTGGGAAGTTTCCTGGCCATGGCCCCAAAACCTCAATGTTTTGTTCCCCAAGCCGCTTAGTTATCACTTTTGCCTTATGGCAAGGTGCTCCATCATGCTGGAACAGGCTTTGCTCTCCACCAAACTGTTCTTGGATGGTTGGGAGAAGTTGTTTTTAGAGGATGTTTTTGTACCATTCTTTATGCATGGCTGTGTTCTTATGCAAAATTGTGAGTGAGCCCACTCCCTTGACTGAGAAGCAACCCCACACATGAATGGTCTCAGGATGCTTTACTGTTGGCAACACAGGACTGATGGTAGCGCTCACCTTTTCTTCTCCGGACAAGATTTTTTCCGGATGTCCCAAACAATTGCAAAGGGGATTCATCAGAGAAAATGACTTTACCCCAGTCCTCAGCAGTCCACTCCCTGTACCTTTTGCAGAATATCAGTCTGCCCCTGATGTTTTTCTTGCAGAGAAGTGATTTCTTTGCTGCCCTTCTTGACACCAGGCCATCCTCCAAAAGTCTTCTCCTCACTGTGTGGGCAGATGCACTTACACCTGTCTGCTGTCATTCCTGAGCAAGCTCTGCACTGGTGGTGCCCCAATCCCACAGCTGATTCAACTGTAGGAGACGGTCCTGGCGCTTGCTGGACTTTCTTGTGCACCCTGAAGCCTTCTTCGCAATAACTGAACCACTCTCCTTGAAGTTCTTGATGATCCGATAAATGGTTGATTTAGGTGCAATCTTAGCAGCAGCAATATCCTTGACTGTGAATGCCTTTTTTTGAAAAGCAATGATGACTGCATGTGTTTGCTTGCAGGTAACCATGGTTAACAGAGGAAGAACAATGATTTCAAGCACCACCCTCATTTTAAAGCTTCCAGTCTGTTATTCTAATTCAATCAGATTACAGAGTGATTTCCAGCCTTGTCCTCATCAACACTGACACCTGTGTTAACGAGAGAATCACTGTCATGATGTCAGCTGGTCCTTTTGTGGCAGGGCTGAAATGCAGTGGAAATGTTTTTTGGGGGGATTGTGTTTATTTTCATGGCAAAGAGGGACTTCAATCTGATCACTCTTCATAGCATTCTGGAGTATATGCAAATTGCCATAATAAACACTGAGGCAGCAGACTTTGTGAAAATTAATATTTGTGTCATTCTCAAAACTTTTGGCCAGGGCTGTACACTATCTTAAATTTCCACCTGAATACCTTTCCTTTAGGAATGTAATGTAGTGGTCACGTGACTCTCCCAGTCTATTTATCTCCCCCTATGATAAAGCGGTAGGCAGGGACAGCAGAGACGGATGCAGGGACTACATATTCCAGAGGTCTGTAAAGTTCAAGATGCTGGGCTCTTTGGGCCAATAGAAAAGATTGGCTGCACTATTAGGTTACCCCTGTTGTATTAAAGTAACTTCAGGGGGTGTTAAAATGACAGTTGGCTGTGGCAGTCAGAATGGTGCATAGGCGGAAGTTTCCATAAAGCTAGTGCTGAAGGAGCATACACAAAGGCCTGTGCATGCAGAACATAAAGCCATAATTTATCCCCACTGCAGCAAAGATAATTTCATCAAATCCAAACTGGCGCTCTGCTTTAATCGGACTTCAGGCTATGAAAAAAAAATGCATATGTATCTAGCAAATAGCGCACACCGATCAGATTATTTTTATCAGGCTGGTCACTAATCATACTGTACATATTAAAAAAATGCAAGACTAGATTTTCTCTATCCTCATTTATACATGTTAACCAAGCTACTGATAACTGCTCTGCTGATTGGGATATGCGAAAGGGAAGGAAGAGCTGCACCTGACATGCTTCGGACAGTTCCAGAGCCTACTTATCATGGGGGAACAATCAGAAAAGGTGCACAAACTTGTCTTTTTTATCCAAGATCAGTGGTGCAGGCCTGTCTGTAGCGATTTATAGATGCCAGATTGTCTTCTGATCTGCCCAAAAACATCTGGAAAGTGGAAGGAAAAGGGGAAGGGAAATCAAAAAGTGAAGATTTGCTACAGTATGTTATATTTGGAAGTGTTACCAGTGTTAAAGTGCCAGAAAAAGCCTGGTCGGCAAGTTGTAAAGTTCTAAAAGCTGAAGGTTTTTTACCTTCGTGCATTCTATGCTGTAAGGTAATAAACCTTCAGTGACCGGGCCCCCCCCCCCCAGCCCCCTTATACTTACCTGAGCCCGATCTCGATCCGTCTATGTGCACCAGAGCTGCCGCTGTCTTGGCTCTGTGCCTCCTCATTGGCTCAGAGACAGCAGCGGGAGCCATTGGCAATCACAGCCAATGTGGAGGGAGCAGGGGGAGGAGCTCCACTCTGTGTGTCTTATGGACACACAGTGTTATGTCAGCAAGCCGCTTTCTATGGAGCATTCAGCGGGGGAGGGGCAAGTAGCGCCGGCGGGGGGACCCCAGAAGAGAAGGATCAGGGCTGCTCTGTGAAAAACCATTACACAGAGCAGGTATGACATGTTTGTTAGTTAACCGCTTGCTGACCAGCCGCCCTCATTATACTACGACAGGTTGGCTCGGCTACGCAAATTGCCTTAGCTGTACGGCGGCCACTTTAAGAGCACTAACGCCCGCAGTGCGTTGCCGGAGCCGGTGCACGTGGCCGCTATGTCCGCCAGCCCCCCGCGATCGCTCCACAAAGAGCCAGAATAGGTATCTGTCAATGTAAACAAACAGATCCCCGTTCTGCCAGAGGAGTAGACAGAGATTATCTGTTCGTAGTGATCAGGAACAGCAATCTCTCACCTCCTTCAGTCAGTCCACTCCCCCCACAGTTAGAAACACCTCGTTTTTATAGCACTGATCGCTGTATAAATGTCACTGGTCCCAAAAAAGTGTCAAAGTGTCCGATCTGTCTGCCGCAATGTCGCAGTCCCACTAAAAATTGCAGATCGCCGCCATTACTAGTAAAAAAAATAATAATAAAAATGCCATAAATCTATCCCCTATTTTGTAGATATAACTTTTGCGCAAACCAATCGCTTATTGGGATTTTTTTTTTACCAAAAATATGTAGAAGAATACATATTGGCCTAAACTGAAGACATGTTTATATATATATATATTATAGCAAGAAGTAAATAATTGAGTTTTTTTTTTTTTTCAAAATTGTTGGGTTCTTCTGTTTATAGCGTAAAAAATAAAAACCGCAGAGGTGATCAAATACCACCAAAATAAATCTCTATTTGTGGTAAAAGAAAAGCACATGAATTTTGTTTGTGTACAACGTCGCACGATCGCGCAATTGTCAGTTAAAATGACGCAGTGCCGTATTGCAAAAAAAATGGCCTGGTCATTAAGGGGGCAAATCCTTCCAGGGCTGAAGTGGTTAAATAAAAGAATACTTTTAGCATCACTTCCACAAAAAAATGGAATTCCCTCTGCACCCTCCTTTGGGGTTCATTTACTCCAGAGTGGGGTACATTTGTGAGCATATTCCAAATGCATAGCAACAAAAAAAAATAATGGTTCCCTATGAATCCAGTTTGCACCAGCACATTGTGTTGTGTTGCATTTGCCCAGAGCTGACAAAAAGTACGGCATGCACTACTTTTTTTTCGCGTTTAAATGCATGCAAACGTGCATGAACACAGCACACTGCAAGGCGCAGAAAAAAAATACATTGCATGTAAAATGCACGCCAACGCATTACAAAAGAACACAACACGCATTCGTTAAGGGATGCATTGTGGTGTGAATGAGATATTGCTACGATGCACTGAGCACTTTATGGGTAGCAGATAGGAAATAGAAGTACCTGCTATGAGCACTGCTCTTATTGGCTAGTATGAGCCAGTATAAGATGTTCATTAAAGGATGGAAATAATGATGCAATGTAAAGATGGACAAAGTGACCCAGGAGCAAGGGACCCAAAGCTGGCCATACAACCTTCTTTAGATTTACCAAACCTAGTAATAGGAGGACACACCTAAACAGCCCATTACATTTGTTTCAAATCAGGCAGGCCCTTGCACTACATAGTTTATAGAATATCTAAAGGAGATTCTACAATCAGATTGTATAGTGTGTGAATAGCCTTACATTGGTCACACATTCCAAAGGCTGGTTATGGTCCCCTTTGAGCACAAATCGATGTATATGACATATACAATACCTTGCAAAAGTATTCACCCCCTTGGCTTTTTACCTATTTTGTTACATTACAGCCTTTAGTTCAATGTTTTTTTTATCTGAATTATATGTGATGGATCAGAAGACAATAGTCTAAGTTGGTGAAGTAACATTAGAAAAATATATACATAAAACTATGTTTAAGAAATAAAAAACTGATAATTGACATGTGTGTATGTGTGTTTTTTGTGTTATGAAGCCCATAAAAAGCTCTGGTCCAACCAATTACCTTCAGAAGTCACATAATTAGTGAAATGATGTCCACCTTTGTGCAATCTAATGCCCCATACACACGGTCGGATTTTCCGACGGAAAATGTCCTATCGGACAATGTTGTCGGAAATTCCGACCGTGTGTAGGCTCCATAGGACTTTTTCCATCGGATTTTCCGACGGACAAAGTTTTATCTCCTGCTCTCAAATTTTCCGACCACAAAGTCCTATCGGACTTTTTCCGATCGTGTGTAGCGAATTCCGACGGACAAAGTGCCACGCACATTACAAGACCAAAGCTATTGGCTACTAGCCTCTACGTAGTCCCATCTTAGGCAACAAACGTCACCACGTTCAGAATGATCGGATTTTCCGACAACTTTGTCCGACCGTGTGTATGCAACACCAGTGTCGGACAAAATCCATCGGAAAAAATCTGATGGATTTTGTGGTCGGATTTTCCGACCGTGTGTATGGGGCATAAGTGTCACATGATCTGTCATTACATAGACACACCTTTTTGGAAGGCCCCAGAGGCTGCAACACCTAAGCAAGAGGCACCACTAACCAAACACTGCCATGAAGACCAAGGAACTCTCCAAACAAGTAAGGGACAATGTTGTTGAGAAGTACAAGTCAGGGTTAGGTTATAAAAAAATATCCAAATCTTTGATGATGCCTAGGAGCACCATCAAATCTATCATAACCAAATGGAAAGAACATGGCACAACAGCAAAGCTGCCAAGAGATGTCCGCACACCAAAACTCACGGACCGGGCAAGGAGGGCATTAATCAGAGAGGCAGCACAGAGATCTAAGGTAACCCTGGAGAAGCTGCAGAGTTCCCCAGCAGAGACTGGAGTATCTGTAACGCTCCATAGAGTTGGGCTTTATGGCAGAGTGGCCAGAAGAAAGCCATTACTTTCAGCCAAAAACAAAATGGCACGTTTTGAGTTTGCGAAAAGGCATGTGGGAGACACCAAAATGTATGGAGGAAGGTGCTCTGGTCTGATGAGACTAAAATTGAACTTTTTGGCCAAAGAAAACGCTATGTCTGGCACAAACCCAACACATCACATCACCCAAAGAACACCATCCCCACAGTGAAACACGGTGGTGGTGGCAGCATCATGCTGGGGGGATGTGTTTCATCAGTTGGGACTGGGAAACTGGTCAGAGTGGAGGGAAAGATGGATGGTGCTAAATACAGGGATATTCTTAAGCAAAACCTGTACCACTCTGTGTGTGATTTGAGGCTAGGACGGAGGTTCACCTTCCAGCAGGTCAATGACCCCAAACACACTGCTAAAGCAACACTTGAGTGGTTTTAAGGGGAAACATGTAAATGTGTTGGAATGGCCTAGTCAAAGCCCAGACCTCAATCCAATAGAAAAGCAGTGTTCAGACTTAAAGATTGCTGTTCACAAGTGCAAACCATCCAACTTGAGGGAGCGGAAGCAGCTTTGCAAGGAGGAATGGGCAAAAATCCCAGTGGTAAGATGTGGCAAGCTCATAGAGACTTATCCAAAGCGACTTGAAGCCGTTATAGCCGCAAAAGGTGGCTGTACAAAGTATTGACTGTTATTTTGTCCTATTTGTTGTTTGCTTCGCAATAAAAAATAAATAAAAATCTTCAAAGTTGTGGGCATGTTCTGTAAATTAAATGATGCAAATCCTCAAACAATCCATGTTAATTCCAGGTTGTGAGGCAACAAAACACGAAAAATGCCAAGGGGGGTGAATACTTTTGCAAGGCACTGTACCCTTTCTGTCCTTAAAAAAGCAAAAAAACTAAATTATAATCTTTTGTAATCAACGGCATCAAAATGTAACCGGGGAAAAGAAGAGTTAAAATCCTTTGATTTTAATTTTTTTTTCAATTCCACTTAAAACTATTTTTCCGTAGCATGCAGGTCTGGCATCTTAGTGTCAGGCAATGAAATGAAACGTAATTGTTCCGTTTTATTGCACCGTCTGCTATTGTGATGAGTGATCCTCTTGACAAATAGTTAATCTCCATCTATCTAAAGGGCAGGCGGTTCTCTGACATCACAAGCAGAAGGGGCCCTGAGGGACGAATATGGATGGGTGGGACCAGCCATCCTCACCTACAATAAAAAGGCGATGGGATGCTGCAGCCAGCCAGCAACATCTTACCAGCAGCAGCAGCATCCAGGCTCTGAAGGACCACTGCAACAGGTGAGCCATGAATGAACAGCAGGGGGCGATAGACTGCTCAGGATTTGACAGCTGTGTATTGATTAAGGCTGGGTTCACACTATCTTCACATGCGGCTCCCAGCAGGAGTCCGGTGCGTCCCTGTTCACCATTTCAGGTCTGATTTCCGCACAAATTTTTGGCTGAAATCGGACCTGAAACTGACCAAAAGACGCACAGGACTCCTGTGCAATTCGCAGAGCCGCAGCAGAGATATGTGAATCGGCTCCATAGAGAGACATCAAAATCTCATGCTTTTGCAAGTTGGATGCGTAGAAACCCACATCCAATTTGCAATAGTGTGAACCCAGCCTCAATGGGATGACTTGGAAATGGTGATAGATTATTGCAAATACCATTTAATTTTGTACATTTACAGGTTTATTTTTTTTAATGTCTAATTCGTCACTTAAAGGTCATTGCAACTTTTTTAATCATTTAGTTTTTATTGAATTTTTTCCAAAAAATATACAGAAAAACAAGGGGAAAAAACAAAAGAAAAGAAAACAATTGCAAAGATATGCATTGTGTGCATTGAATATCTATACCGAAGATATGCATTGTGTACAATAACTATCAAGGTCATTGCAACTTAACACCACAATGTCTAAAGCCATATGCAGCAGCTAGAGGAGTCTCCTTCCTCCTGCTGCAATTTCCATGCAGTAAAATAAAAAAGGAAAAAAAATTAAAAATGTGCATAAATGAATGCGTGTAACAGAGGGGCAGAAGCCTCTTTGACTGCCAATCTCAGCAGATTTATTAAGCCACCAGGTGTTTCCAGCACCCCAATTTGTCAGTTTTGGGTCAAATGACTTTTTCCATATGAGACACCTGACCAATAAGGTTAAGGGCTACTGGATACCAGTCTTGGAATTTATAAGGAACCTTTTCGATACAGGGATTTTTGATCCTAAAAGGGAACTTTAGTGTTTATAATATTTATTTATATAGATATTATATTTAGAATAATGTTATAATAAATATAATTTTTTTGTATTTTTTTTTTATAAATATCTAACTATGTAAAAGAGATAAGCTAAACGCAAGAAAAAAAAAATGTAATACACAGAATATAGAATACTTACAGAATATTTTATTTATCCCAAAGGGAAATTGTTAAATATACTGCAGCTTACCAGTCCTTAGATGTGATGGCTGCATTCGTTTTCTTTTTTCTTTGCTTAGCCTGGTGATCCAGGTAGCACACTTCCTGGATTACAGTCACAATCTATAGAGCAGCAGCATTGCCACCCTAGGGCGGGTAGTGTGTTAGGACTTCAGAAAACATTCCTCATCTTGCTTACATAAGGGGGAGGTGTTCTGTAGCCCACGGACGAGCACTAGACAAGACTGCAGAGCACACAAATGATAGAACAGAACTGGATTTCTGACATGATCAGCAGATTTTCTTTTTTTAATATCATAAACAAACATCACAACCCACTTTTATTGGTATATTTAACAGACCTTTAAAAAAAGCAACTAAGAAAAAATAACTGTTTTTATACACTTTTAATCCCAGCTCCTATAGTAACAGCATTTTGGTTCTAGATACAGTAGAGAAGGGTTAGAACATCTGCTTCTTTTTATTGCTGATTGTTAGGGAGATCTCCCTTCACTTCCTGTCCTGGTGACAAAAGAGTCTGAAAGACAGGAAGTAATAGGAATAGTTTAATTTGTTAAGATCAGTGTAACAACAACTTTACTGGGATGCACAACAAATACAGTATATAAAGCCTGACTGGCTGCAGTACTTGTATGTTGCTGTAGATGGCGACAGACATATTAAACTTTATAGGCTCCATTCAAAAAGCTAACACGCCATCATAAGGAAACTAATATTCAAAAAGTGACAATTTTTAGCTATGATTGAAAATTGCAGTCATATGGCTATACTAAACCACCAAATTCTTGTGTTAGAAGCTTTGTGAATTGAACCTTTGGTCTCATAATAGATAAAATCTCTGGTGGAGGAACAGGCAACCATAAAAGCCTGGCGGAGGTTCTAACCCTTCTCTATTCTATCCAGAAATTTGCACTGAGTTGGGCGTTATTGCAAATCATCTTTTTGATGCGTTTTCTTGTTACATATACAATCTCTGCTTCCTACTCTGGTTGGGTATGATGACCCTTCTCTGCCACTGCAAGTCTACCTAATAGGGTCGGTCCAATATCAACCAATAGACTGCCTAAAGCAGGGGTCTCAAACTGGTGGCCCTCCAGCTGTTGCAAAACTACAAGTCCCATGAGGCATTGCAAGGCTGACAATTACAAGCTTGACTCCCACAGGCAGAGGCATGCTGGGACTTGTAGTTTTGCAACAGCTGGAGGGCCACCAGTTTGAGACCCCTGGCCTAAAGGGTCTAATAAGTACCTTCCTTCTTGCTTATTGCCTGCCTCAGTCTGCCGTCCTATTAGCAGAGATTGGGGTCATTGTCCAAAAGGAAGGCACAGAGGACATCGGTGGCAGTCCTGGGGTGTTACTACTTGCACCAGTTTTGGGTACGTTAAAGATCACTGTATTTACTCTTAGAATTAGGGGTCCCTTTAACAGGTTTACTCATTCTTGTGTTACAGAAATGGACAAGAAGGTTTGTGTTAGTATTCTGCTAGCCATGCTTGCCATAGCAGCCTTGTGCAGGCCAATGACAGAGCTAGAATCAGCAAGACACGGAGCTCAAAGGAAGAACTCCATTTCTGAAGTCAGTAGACGGGACCTCCTAGCATCCCTGACCCATGAACAGAAGCAGCTGATCATGTCACAGCTTCTCCCCCAGCTACTTTCAGGTAATGTGAAGCAACAAAGTAATATAGAGCATGAACCACGGCTCAGAATTTACAGGGATGTACGGTATATGATTCCAGTGCCAGCGGATTAGGGTTTCCTGATACACTGCTTGGTTTATTTAAAGTGTATATAAAAACAAAAATTTAATATATTGCCCTCTGATTCCTCCTGTGTTGAATTGTATTGTAACTGAATGGTTTGCCCTCATGTTGTAAAGTGCTATGCAAACTGTTGCGCTATATAAACCCTATATAACAACATTAAAGCTATTTCCTATTATAGTCAGTGCCATTTATTGCCTATAATGTACTATGGCCACTAGATGGTGCTATCATAGGAAATAAGTATGTTCCTCGGCACCATCTAGGGGCCATAATGCAGTACTTTCTGCATTCACACATTTAAATAGCAGTAAATACAGCCATGCCTTTTTTAAATACACCTCTTAACCCTCCTTACACCTAACATGCCATCCTTAATCTGACATTTTACTGTGACCCCCCCCTATAACTGAATCCTTACCTTAAAGTGTTACTAAACCCAGGACCCTGCATTCACTATATCTGGTCTCTCACAATACACAGAACATGGAAATGGAAATTATTTTACTAAATATAAACTGTTAAATACCTTTCATCAGCAGCACTATATAGCAGTCTTGTGCCTTCCATCAGTGTCTGGTTAAAGCTTGAGTTTTCATTCTACTCTGACTGTCCTATAAGGCTCTGTATGGACAGTGCCGATTGGCCCTGTGACGATCACATGCCCCCTCCCAAGAAAAAAAGTCTCTAGCAATACACACCAAACTGAGCATGTGCAGATTGCCGCCAAGGCTCTGTACTATCAGAAGATTAATTGGGGACAGTGGAAGAAGGGAAGGATCAAACATCCTTTTTACACAATGCGCAGGATTACCCCCGTTAGATCTCACAGTGAGTATAACAAGCATGCTTTACTGCATATACAGACTGATTTTACTGTTGTGGGTTCAGTAACACTAACACACCCATCTTCCCCCTAAAATGCCGCTGATTAAGATATTTACAGCCTTCTTGGCAGTGGCGGCTGGTGCTCAATATTTTGGGTCCAGAATATTAATTTTTTCACACAAGTGGGTGAGGTTCTGCGCCTGAGTCCACCCTTTTTTTAAGCCAATTAGAGCCTCAGGCTCTAATCATGTGCTTAAAAAAAAATCCCTATTAAAATCCATGTGTCCAGCGCCCTACATGTAGATAAGGGGCCGGCGCATGGATTAGGGGGGTGGCACCCCTGCTCTCCGTATGAACGGGCTGCCACTGCTTCTCTGTGAATGTTCACATGTCTATAGGCCTCTTGTTATCATGGAAGGCCGCCCTGTGCTTGACATCTTTACCCCATACCCGTGGCACTCTCTTTGGGTATTCAGGCAGCTGTGAGTGTCGTGGTTGTCTGATTATAATAGTCGACAGTGGAGATAACTCCATTAAAATAGTGGTCGATACAACTAAAAGCCTCTGGTGGGCCATGGTTTCCAGCAGCTGCATTGGATAACATGAGAAGTTACCAAAGCTGGAGATTTTCTAGGTATTTTAAGCATTTTGTGACTGAGCTGAATTTTAGATCTTTGTTTACTACCTGCTGGGCCCCTACCACAGCTCGGCTCTCTGCTTTGTGCCCTGAGTTCAGCTTTAAGTACACTTTGATACGGTACAGAATGTATGTTTCTGCTCAATGATTGTGTGCTCCCAGAGCCTGAAACCAGCAAACATAACATTTGCACCACCACGCTTCACAGTTAGTATGAGGTTGTCCTAAAATGCTGTATTCATTTGTGACAAACATGGATAGTGTCACCAAACAAATTTATCTTTGATTCATCAATCCACAGCGCACTGTTCCAGAAGACCTTAAGGCTTTTTCGTGGCCCCCTTCCAATGCAGGTTGAATTAGGGCAACATTTGATTGTAGATACATGTACTTTGATACCAACTGTTGCAAGACTCACCTGCAGATTCTGCAATGAAATTGTGGGGTCTTTCGAAACTTATTTTAGCATCAGTCAGCTCTTGAGCAGAAGAGTCCTGGACAATTAAGCAATCCCTTGCCAGACTCCTAGGCATCCATAACTTTCTTTTGGGGGTCTTGGAGAGCTCTATTGATCTTGACATGGTGACACTCCACACGTCAATAGCTAAGATAACATAGGACCTTAGATATCTGAGGTTTAAATTGCACAGGTTCCCCCTGCATACTCCCTACGGAGGACCTAATCATTGGCACCTAATCTGAAGCTATATATATGTATTAGTAGGCGTTATACTTCCCTTTTCCCATGTAACAAGTCTACATTTTTATTTAATTGGTGAGAATGAATTCACCACGTCAAGTTTCTGTGTCATTAGTTCAAGTGTATCCACATTGACACCTTTATCTGTAGGCACTATTTAAAAAAAGGTCTAATATTTTCCAGTTCAAATATGTTAAAAGTGTCAAAATTTTCATGGGGTGTCCATCATTTTTAATATGACTGTATAAATCTGTACCCTATATTTTTTTTCTCCCATAATTTCTCACCCTAACCCTTTATTCTCCAACGCAGAACTCTCCAACGCTGAGGACAATCTTCACCCCATGCGTGACCGGGACTATGCCGGATGGATGGATTTTGGCCGCAGAAGTTCAGAAGTCACAGAATCTTAAATCCTTTCTTTTACCATCCCTGCCTATTTTACTGCTGTGAATGTCCCAATGGGGAAAATTGATGATAATAAATTATTGGTCTGATAAATAGTCTGCACTTTGTTTTTCATGCAATTAGGCCTCATGTACACTGCTGCTGGTAAGCGGACGTTTAGGAGCAGTTGGGCATTTTTTTCAACTGCTCCTGAACTCTCCTCTATGTTATCTTATCAGTACATGTACACAGGATCGTTTATAGGCAGTTGAGGTTTTTGGAACTCCAAAAAATGGGTTCAAAAGCATTTCAAGCGCCAAACGCTTCTAAACGTGGCTAAACGCGCTAACCCAAGTTTAGCCGCGTTTCATTTACAGGCGTTTTTAATTTTTGGCTATTTAAAAAAAAAATATATATATATATGTAAACATGGTACCATCTGTCAAGTTAAATCGTTCAGGAGAGGTTGTAAAAACGTCCCGTGTACATGAAGCCTCAGAATGTTAATGTGTGGGGAAAAGGCTAATTATCAGCAAATACCAATAAATAATAATAAAATCTATTTACATGGTAATATCTGTTCCAAACAGAAGAAAGCGAGAAATAAATGTTATAAGAAAACCAAATTTTTATTACGGTGTCCCCGTTGGTGGGTTTTCCATCCAGTGGTGTACCTAGCATACCTTTCACATGAGGCAGATCATTTTTTAACAGCCCCCCCCCCCCCCACACACACACACACACACACACACACACACACACACACACACACACACACACACACACACACACACACACAAAACTAAATAAAGCACCTCACTCAATTGTGGGTGTGGCCAAATTGCAGCGGGAGGGGCTTAAAGGGACATTCTCAGGATTGTATAATGCACAGAACACATGCAAAATTTACTTTCTGCTGTCAGTATACATCCCCACCCCAAACACTCCCCCCCCCCCCCCCCAATGCCCTGAATTCACTCTCCTGGCCCACCACCCCTTCAATACAGGACATTCCCCAGTACACATGCCCCCTCCTTCCAACCAAACCCTTAAGTACAGGCCTCCTCGCTAAGGCTGGGTTCATATTATTGCAAATTAGATGTGGGTTTCTCCGCTTCCAATTTGCATGTCAGGAGCCTACGACCGGTTCACACAACTCTGGGACGGCTGCAGAGTGAATTGCACAGGAGTCCTGTGCGTCTTCTGGTTCCTTTCAGGTCCGAATTCAGCCAAAAATTCGGACCAAAAAATCGGCCCTGAGACGGTGAACAGGGACGCACCGGACCCCTGCTGTGAGCCACTCTGTAGAGAGATGTGAACCCAGCCTCAAACACATCCCCTTCAGTACAAGACACTCACCAGCATAGATACCCCCCTAACATAGAGACTCGCTTGCCTCAGTATAGTCACCCCCCAGTGCAGACTCGTCTCAACACAGATTCCCCAGTACAGATACAGCTCACTACAGTCCCCTCCCCAGTACGGATGCCCCCCCCCCCCCCCAGTTCAGACCACCCTAATACAGATGAACCTCAGTACAGACCCCCACTACACTAGTGTCATCTACAATTCAGAACCCCCAATACAGACAAACCTTAGTACAGGACCCCCCTTCCCTTCCAGTACAGACACACCTTCCCAGTACAAACACACTTTAGTACAGAAACCCCCAATACAGATTATCCCCTCCAGAAATCTTTTAGTACAGATTTCTTTACCAGATTCAGGAAGTCCTCCCCCCTCAGCTGTGTCATGTGAACAGAGCAGAAGAGGACCCTCACCTTGGCTCTGAAATACCACTGTCAGACAGAAGGTGGTGCTGCAGTACTTCTGATACTAGCACCACAAAAAAGTGTTGGGAACACTACCTGTTCTTTTAAATAGAAAGGACTTAGGGATAAATCTGCCAAATGGGGGCACAGAAAGCAATAATATTTGGTAGATTCTAACCCTTTAACATTCTATGCAAAAATAGCTTGAGTTAGAATGTAAAGCTGAAGCTTATATTTTGCCTTCCCTGGTTCCACCCCCATCCCTCATTAACACACTAATCTAATTTTGTCATGTCTTATTATAGACTATCTATGCAATGTTGTAGATGTTGGGTGCTGTAAATAACTTCCTGGAAATATTACAGCACCCTGCCTTAGTTTGCCTCTCAAGAGCATCTTCTAATGCAGGGCTCAACATTTCAAGTCCTGAGCTACTAGCCAGTCCTCAAGGGTTATTTGTCACCAGTTGCCCCGCCCAACCCCTACCCTGTCCCGCCCCTAAACACGCCCTCATATTATCTCATGAAATGACACTTAAATGTTTTATGCAGAATTAAGTTAGAAAAAATAAATATTAACAACAACTTTGTCCACCAATGCAGCCAGCCTGTGTCCCTAAGTGCAGCATGTGTCCCCAGTGTCCCCCCCCATGCAGCCTGTGTTCCCCCGTGCTGCATGTGTCCCCCATGCCGCCTGTTGTGTCCCCAGTGTCCCCTAGTGCAGCCTGTGTCCCCCAGTGCAGTCTGTGTCCCCAGTGTCCCCCCAGTGAAGCATGTGTCCCCCAGTGCAGCCTGTGTACCCCCGTGCCACATGTGCCCCCATCCCCCCCCCCCCCGTGCAGCCTGTGTCCCCAGTATCACCCAGTGCAGCATGTGCCCCCCAGTGCCACCTGTGTCCCCACTGTCCCCCAGTGCAGCCTGTGTCCCCCAGTGAAGCATGTGTCCCCCCCCCAGTGCAGCCTGTGTCCCCCAGCCTGTGTCCCCCCAGTGCAGCATGTGTCCCCAGTGTCCCCCAGTGCAGCTCGTGTCCCCCAGTGCAGCCCGTGTCCCCCAGTGCAGCCCGTGTCCCCCAGTGCAGCCCGTGTCCTCCAGTGCAGCCCGTGTCCTCCAGTGCAGCCTACCTGTGCAGGGGAGGAGAGCCGCCACCGCCTGTTTGATTAGAGCGCAAGGGGAACATAACAGCTTTCGTTTCAATAGCTGTGTGTTCCCCGCCCGTCCAATCCTGGGTCAGGTGATCTGTCTATCAAAGTTCCCCGGACAAGGGGGAGGGGCTATATATGACGGCGCGCGGCGGGGAACACACAGCTATTGAACGAAAGCCGTTCTGTTCCCCTGGCGCTCTAATCCAACAGGCGGCGGCTCTCCTCCCCTCCGATCGCTGGGAGAACGGCTCCCACACTCGCAAGCCCTCAAAATCCACTCACAAAATGCGAGCAGGCGAGTGGATTTTTTGTGGGCTGTTCTAATGCATGCTGTGAGAAGCTCACAGTGTAATTTCAGTACAGGAGAGGAGCCGGTACAACTGTGCAAGACTGAAGTGAAGGCCAGAGTTCAGCTTTAAAAAATGCAAATCATTTTAGGGGGAGGATTCATAAGTTACAAGGACATTCCTTTTATTTCATTAATTGAGCCCACTTGTGTCCCTATAACCCCTCCTTCTAAATGTGGCCGATTTACTGGAGATCATGTCCACTTTGCAAGGGGATTTTTGCTTATTTCCTTGGGGCTCATTGGAGGGACAAAATGGTAAATTAAACTGCAATCCTTAACACCTCTCAATGGCATTTCTAAAAATACACATGTAAAAGGCAGTCTATGGCAATGTAATATTTCATTGTAGGTAGACACTGGTGAATGATCTGCTATGTAGATTTTTATATCTCTCAGGGAAATCTGGTGAAATGTATGCATTCAACTACCTACAAGGTGGTATTACTCTTCCTGCTGGATTGGACTCCTCTTTATATAGTGAGTGCCTCAGGGTTATACAAAGCCTGCTGGCCCATCGCTGTCTCTACCATAGGGAAAATCTAATGTATATTACATGACTAAAGAGTCACTCACAACTACAAGTCATGTTCATATCCATCAGTTCAAACTTGACTGGTGATATATTAATCAGAAAGAGAGGAAGTTGCGCGTAAAAACAGATATAAGTAATTTTATATATTAAAAAAGGTATGGGATTTTTTCAGAAAAAAATACCTCAAAATAGATGTACACATTTACGAGAACTGGAGAGTGCAATATCTGGTGCAGCTGTGCATAGAAACCAATCAGCTTCCATTTTTTTTTTTTTTGTCAAAGCTTAATTGAACAAGCTGAAGTTAGATGCTCATTGGCTACCATGTACAGCTGCACCAGATTTTGCACTCTCCAGTTTTCATAAATCAACCCCAAAAGAGTACTATGGTAAGGCAATCCCCCTGGCAAGCTTGTAAGGCCCCTTTCACGCTGATGCTCCAGCCACGTTAAATCCGATCCGATTCCATCCAGCGGATCGGATGGTAGTTGGGTGTAAACGGACAACCGGTCAGTTTACATCCAGCCACCTATACAGGAGAGCGGTCTGTGTCCGCCCCAACACGGACCTGTCATCCGGCTGCTCAGCAGGGATCAGCAAAGAGATCCCCTGCCAAGCAAGCGGATTGCAGTCAGCCCCATGTAAAAGGGGCCTTACGGTCCCTCTCCTGATGGGCTTTGGTCAAATAACCCGTTCTTATTATCAAAAGGTCCTGCAATCCATTAATGTCATCCCAGAAGATCATGATCGGGTAAATGAAATAGGCATTTATTTTATCAAACATTTAGTTATGGTTATCAAGCAAATGTATTCTTAAAAAACAGATACTTTTATAAGTCACAGGACGTATTTAGACAGCTGTGGTGGATATCTCAAAATGCCATTCACACCTCCAGCCTGGGAAAGGAAGTTGGAAGTTGGAAGTAATACATAGGTGCTAAATGAGCATCTTCTAATCAATATACCCCCACCCTCTTTGTCTTGAGGTATAAATGTAGCTTGTCTCCCCAGCCTATTTAGAACAATATATGAATGTATGACATGCACTGTACAATGTCTGTTCTCCCTGCTTGTGGCTAGCTACAAGCTTGAAATATTAAATACATCTCTTTAAATATGGTTCAGCAGTCAACATGTTATTGGAATCCCACAAGTTCTGGGATTTCCCTATCAATCATAAACTGATAAAATTAGGCAGCCCCTACTTAAGATTAGCTAAGCCCTGCCCATTTACCCATGCCATGGGATTTGAGACAGCCAATTATGAAAAGCAGAATGGTTCCTTGTCTTCGGACATCCTCTGTACACTACATAAAAACTCCTGCAGTGGCT
This sequence comes from Lithobates sylvaticus, assembly GCA_028564925.1. Taxonomy (NCBI): domain Eukaryota; kingdom Metazoa; phylum Chordata; class Amphibia; order Anura; family Ranidae; genus Lithobates; species Lithobates sylvaticus. The sequence goes on from CM053037.1 coordinate 73,341,315, forward strand.
GCCTCCTAGCAGTTTGTGATCTCCACTGATTACATTGTTGCAGTACAGAGTGCATCATTTATGTCTCTTAGAAAAACTGAACCAAACTGGTATGTTGAGTAGATACCTCCCCTGTTCTCACCCATTGTCTGTATGCAGTTCAGCGCAGATGACAAGTTAAAAAAAGTAGAGCTGCGGAAATTAACGATTAATTCCTCAATTAACCGTTAATTTTTTTTATCAATCAAAATTCTTTTGATCAGTACTCACCTCTCCGCCGGCTTCCATGTCTTCAGGGAGTTCCGGACATAGACGTCACAGGACTCCTCCCCCCTTCCCCAAGTGCCTCTGTAACGACATATTTGGCGACCCATTTGCTACAGAAGTGACGTTCTGTTGCCGCCATCTTGCTACACCCCACACTTGTCCACAGTAAGGATACATTAAGAAGGGGGAAAGAGGACATGTTGTTACACCCAGCGGAGTTTTGCATTTTAGACGTATTTATAACAGTAAATTGAGTTTCTATAGTGAAATACAGGACTTACAACTCTGTCTGACTACTTAGATCTTGAATTTTAAAATTAGCGGCAACCCTGCTCATCTCACAGGTTTGCTAATCTGACAGAAGTTCGCTGCTTTTAAAATTCAACATCTAACCAGTCAGACAGAGTTCTAAGTCTTGTATTTCACTATAAAAAACAACTTTATTGGTATAAATAAGTCTAAAATGCTAAACTCTGGTGGGTGTAACAACATGTCCACTTTCCCCCTTCTTAGTGTATACTGTGGACGAGTGTGGGGTGTAGCAAGATGGAGGCGGCGAAACGTAATTTCCGTAGCAAACTGCGATGCGTCGCCGAATATGTCGTTACACCTCCGTCTGCTAATGAAGGGAAGGGGGGAGGAGTCCGGTGATGTAAAAGTTCTGATTGAACGTAACGCATACGGGCGAGGAGCTACGCATTACGTCACCCGCTGCTGCCCTATGGAACTTACACGATTGTCGGCTTTACATGCTGTGTTTTTATCATCTTTATGTGAGTAGTTTGTGTTTGAACACAAAAATGTAATCTTATACTTAAGCGGTGAGCACTTCGATCTTTTCTTTCTACCCATGACCTGGCGTCCTTGCTGAGATCTAAGGAGACGTGAGAGAAGTTTATGGTCCGTGTTAACCCTTTTAATACCGCTTGCATGACCACCTATTTGCACAGGGATCCATGCCATGAGGTGAGAGTGATTACTTAGACCGGAGGTGCAGGGATTGTCACGCTACTGTGGAAAAAAAATAAATAATTACTTACCGCAGTGCTACAGTTTGAATTTAAAACGTATTTGTGTGAACTGTGAAGTTAAGTCATGGATTGTGGAAACGAACTAGTGTTGGGTGATTGGATATAGTGTATACCACATTTACCACTGACTAATGCAGAGTTGCAATGCAAGGAGATTAGCTAAAAGTAGTTGGATCTGTATGTGCGTTATAATTAATCGAAATTGGTTAATTAAAAAAAAAAATCAAAAAAAAAAAATCGATTGAATATTTTAATCAGTAACAGCCCTAAAAAAAAAAAAAAAAAAAGTAAAAGGTCTTGGTTATATTTGCAAGGTTGCTTAGTGTCCCTACATCATTAAAGTAGCTATTGTATTTTAAAAAGTACAGTTATCCTTTATATTGGAATAAATCCAGTTTTGTGAGAGTGGCAACCTTTTAAATACGATGAAGGAAGGCATGAAAACTTGGAGGCACATTCTGTGGGAGATACAAGAAACCAAAGGATGATTGAACTCACTGGTGTGAGTAACTTTTTGGCAGGCCTGACCTATAAATGAACATCCGTGGTATAGTGTGGATTTTTAAGGTCTGTGGTTCTCCGAGATTCACTGGCTCAGCAGTAAAATGTCCCTGTAAATGCTATTAAAATATGGCACTCAACCACCTTTACAAGTCATCTGTTTATTGAACAGATAGGCAATCAGTCAAGAGTATTTCCATCATCATGAAGTATACATCTCAGAACATAAAGCACATTACCATTCGCTAACAGGGTCACCATTGCAATACATTTTGTCAAAGATTGAGAGTGCACAAGTAATTATAAAAAAAAAAAAGAAAAAGTAATAAAAAAAAAAAAAAATTATTTTGCTTTCCTTTTAAAAGACCAATATCTCTAAAATCCAAGATGTTCCATGTGAGAAGGTAACTTTTGTATAATATATACGATGCCTTCAATATAATACAGTCCATGCTTGTCATGTAGAAGGGTGTTTTGTCAGAATGTTCTTTGAAGTGTTCACCTTCTGCAGTGTGCATAGTAACAAACACCTTACCACAGATGTAGCAAAGGTAAGGACACTGGCTTCTTCATCTAAATGTAATGAATTTTGTAGAGGCATAGATGTCTGAAATGTAAATCTGCTGATTAGGCTGCTTTCTAGCCTAGTAAAGTCTGGCGAGCCCCAAACTGTGTGAATAAGAAGTGGTACTGAACACAGTGTCACCCTAACTTTTCCAAAATTTGCAAGTGAATAACAAAAACAGTCAGATTTAAAATGTCTGTGTTAGACATTCATGGTCCCATGTACCACATTACAGTCCAGCGAAGGCCTCATTAACACTTGTGAATGGGGCCGTGTGTGATTATATGCAGGAACCCCAGCAAGGATTCCTGGCAAATAGTTGCAGGAGGAAGCCCCACTGAAGCAACATGAGACTGTCGGCTCCAACAGGTAATCGCAGCTGCTTACATGGAGCGATTGAATATCCTTGGATCCAGGCACCCATTTCCAGGTAATCGCTGCTTTTCACTCAACTAATCACATTGCAGTTCACAGCATACATACAGTACAATACACTGGGGTTGACTTGCTAAAACTAGCGAGTACAAAATCTGGCACAGCTGTGCATAGTAGCCAATCCGCTTCCAGGCTTTTTTGTGAAAGCTGAAGTTGGAAGCGGATACCATGTACAGCTGCACCAGATTTTGCACTCTCCAATTTTAGTAAATCTCCAATGTCTCCGAATTGTGACAGGACATAAAACCTGAAATACAGCCGTACAGCATAAAAATATATTCTCTGTAAATCAGTAGTATTCAACTCACCAGCAGAGGACAGTAAACAAAAACAAAAAAAATATTTAGATGACTGTAATAAACTGTTCATCAGCCGGTGGCAGTAGTGAGTATGAATGAAATGTTCAGAAGATTCCCTTTTATTATTTCAAGTAGTTTTGAACATTTCGCTATGTAGATATAGAAAGTACATTGAAGTATGGCTTCTGTCCTTTTGGAAGCAAGATAATGGACATAAAAATAAACTATAGTTCTCTGGACACATTACCACAGCTATACATTTCAAAATTTGAGCACGTGAGTGTTAGCCAATGTGTCTGTCTTACACTTGCACCATTACTGCAAAGGATTTGGCCAGGCAGATGCCAATATTATGGTCTACACCCGCTTTTAGATATTCTGGCATAATGGTAGGTGGTTGAGGGACACTATGGGGTTAATTTACTAAAACTGGAGAGTGAAAAATCTGGTGCAGTTCTGCAAAAAAAAAAAACAATCGGCTTCCAGGATTTTTGTCAAAGTTTAATTGAACAAGTTGAAGTTAGAAGCTGATTGGCTACCATGCACAGCTGCACCAGATTCTGCACTCTCCCATTTTAGTAAATTAACCCCAATGTGTCACCTTGCATGCTGTCATATGTGGGAAACAAAGGTGAAATCAGATCACCTTGGCAGTGTGTGTGATCCACACCGGGTTTTGCTTTCCACTAGTGAACAGCAGCAGGCGAGATAAATAAGGAAGAGCAAGATGGTGCTCTGGTGCCTGGGACTCTGGAAGCTACCTGAGATAAAGTCACATGTAGAAATCGCTCTGTACGAGTAGTGATGGGCTCAGGTGTGTTCAGACCAAACCTGCCAGGAAGCCGTCACTGCACACCACCAATCATAGGCAATGAGGCATTTCCCGACCAGCTGCACATACACATGCAGCTTATGAGTGGTGGTTAGAGATGGGGTCGGACATATACGGAAAATACCACCCGTGTGCAGTGTCGGCTTCCTGGCGGAATCAGGCACGTAGGATTTCGAACACGCCCGAGCCCATCTTGATTGGCGATGTGCAGTGCCGGCTTCCTGGCAAGTTCGACCTGAACACGCCCAAGCCCATTCTATGAGAATAGAAACGTTTTGCAAAATGGTTGTTTTTTCTGTTGGTGACTGGGAGAAGCCCTTCTCTGGCGAAAGAGGAATCTGTATGGTTAAGTTAGTGCCTGGATTTATTTTCTGTTTTGTGTCTCCCCTTTCAAATAAAACGGACCACAAGTCAGAATTTTAAGAAAAGACTTGCCGTTTGGACTGCCTTTTTCCCAGGGAAGGTGATCTCCACTTGAGCTAACCCCAACAATATGCATAGGTCAATGAAAAGCAGTGCTATCAACAAACAGAGCACCACAGGTACTTAATTTACCTATCCAAACTCGCAAGAGCGGGATCTTCAGCATGGGATCCCCCATCTCAAACACCCCATATAGTAGATATGTGAGCAGTAGTAGAAATCATCCTGCCAATCATAAAACCCTACAACAACTTTGTACCATCTGATGAACATGTTAGATAAGTGTATCATCTTACAGAGATAACCCTGAAGTAGATAGAACTATGCGCTTATGCATAGGACAGAACATATATTTGCACAGATTTGCTGACGTCTGCTTTTTTAGATCAATGAAATTTCCACAGAGTGCATTTAGTAATTGACACCTGTTTATAAAAACAAAGATTTACAAATCTAGACCTTCCTGTGCACCGTAATGCAACATACTAAAAAAGAAGTATCTAAACCCAAAAAACTCAATTGTAATATATTGCAGCTTAGATGCAGCGGCTGCATTTGTTTTGTTTCCCTTTATTTTGATCTGGTAATTCAGCGAATAAGGCTGGTCATACATTATATACATTTTCTTGTACGCTTTCCTTTAGATTTACCAAAAATATATAATAGGAGGTCAAACCTAAACACTTTCAATTTGTATGCAATCAGGCAGACCCTTACACTACATAGTTGAAGGTAAATCTTAAGGAAATTGAACAAGAAAATTGTATAATGTATGGGCAGCTTAACACTTCCTATCCCTGGGTGGCTTACACTCACTGCTCCACTGTATCTATGGAGGAAGCCATAGTTGTCAACTTTAAATATGTCTGCCTTTGTTCATCTTCACTAGATGGGAGCTGATGGGATTGGCAGTTTATAAAAGCAAGGTGAGAACACTGCATCTCGGATAAGAAGAAAAAAACTAATGCAGACACCACATCTACAGACTTGTAAGCTGTAATATATTACATTTTTGTTTTTAAAGCGGTAGTAAACAGATTTGTTAAAATAAAAATAAGGGTTTAAGCCATAAAATGCTAGTATGTACTGCATACTAGAACACCATGACAGACTTGCCTTTAAACTAAGCCCTCCTGCGCAGCTCTGTCACTGCTGTTGGTGCTTCCATCTTCACCCGGTCTTCCTTCCGGGTTCATAAGCTCCGGCTGTTTGAGTGGCCGGGCAGTGATGACATCATTCCTGCGCATGCACACGGGAGTCACGACTGCAGAACTACGCTCTGGATTGATGGCACATTCAGTGTGCTGTCATTTCAGAGCACAGTATGCATGCGCCAGTGACGTCTCCGGCTGCTTCAAGCATGAATATCTTCTAAACGGTGCAAGTTTAGATATTAACTGTACCTACAGGTAAGCCTTATTATAGGCTTACCTGTAGGTACAAGTTAAAAAACAGCATTTACTACGACTCTAAGTTTAGTTACCCTTTAGGCTGAAGGTACACATATACAAAAGCTGGAAAGAACAATCAGAACCTGAAGCAATCATTTTACCATCCAGCATGCCCATCCAGTGGGCACACTGAGAAATCTGTGAGCTGCCGGTTTATCTCTGCTTAGTCAGAAGAGAACAGTAGGAACCGTCCAGTTTTCTAACCAGTTTGGTCAAAGTCCCACTGGCCAGCACTTGTCTGCTGCAACAACGTGTTCATCTTGTTACCCTAATATTGATAGGGGAGCATGAATATTCTAACGCTTGATACACTGTATAGTGACCATACAAGAGGTCTCTCTTGTAACATAGATGGAATGGGGTCAAATGAATAGCTGCTTCCTAATGAACCGTCTGACAACAAAGTGTTTGTATGTTTTTCAAACACAGCATGCAAGTAATGGTATTAAAGTGTCTGTGATCATTATATTCCAGGAATCTTCATCTTCTGTAAATGTCCTGGGAAAGTCCACTCAGTGCAATGTTTTGCAAGTTTTCATGCTGCCTTATTGGGCATTTGGACAATGTGAATTTAGCTTGGGGGATTTGTGTCCTCTGTTGTCCTCTGGAAAGAAGCACTACCCCTTTCCGCCACCCGATTCAAGCCAAGCCTCTGCAACTGTCCCACCAAGTTCAGGCTGAAGATGTTTTTCTGGGTTGGAGCTGAGTCTGATGTCTTTGTAACTGTAGCACCGTCCACTAGTGATCTTCCAAAACCCAGACCCATCAAAGTCCTACCCCAACTCAAAGGTAAGAAAGAATGGCGTGCAACTGGAACAGGAGGTCTAATTTTATTTTCTGTTGAGGTTGCCTTGCTGGGCTCAGCAGTGGCAGATATACCATGCTCCTGAAGCAGGGTAACTAGTCCCATGGGAGTGTTGCGTCCAGAGCTGGTCTGGTCATGGCTTGCTGCTGCAGAGGTTACCGTTTGGTCCTTTTGAGTATCTAGATTGAGGGAACTTATGCTCTCATAGCTTCCACATGACGAAAGGACTGCATTACGAAGACTGAGGAAAAAAGCAAAAACAGATGTTAATGCACCAATAAAATTAGGGCTTCTCCAGTATTGACCCCTTCTTTCTTATTCTACACTAGATCAGGTTATTGTTAAAGAGGTTGTATACCCTCAATTATAACTTGCACCTACAGGTAAGCCTAGATTAAGGTTTACCTGTAGGTACAAGAAATATCTCCTAAACCTGCACGGTTTAGGAGATATTTGCAAAGAATGTTTTACAACGTTGTCTACGGCGCATGCACGCCGTAGACAACGATGCATTTATAGGGTTAATCCCCATTCACAACTACGGCTCGCCGCAGTTGAAGTGTCCCGCGCGCATGCGCGGAGCGATGTCTTCGCTGCTCTGGCCGGAGCGGTGATACCCGGAAGGGTATCTGTGGAGAGATGGCTGCGGCTGGAGGGGGAGAAGAGGACGGCGTCGGGGGCCCTGATCTAAGGTAAGTGATGCATAACGAGCTAGTATGCTAGTCATACTAGCTCATTATGACTTTGTCTTGCAGGTAGTTTAAAAAAAAAAAAACACACCAAAACCGGGTATACAAATGCTTTAATTTGATCATAATAGCAATGCTGCCTATATTTATGAAGGCTTTTTGTATAAAAACTAAAGCAAAAATTGAGAGGTTACCTCTTAGGCTAGTAAAACTAAAGCTAGCATTTCGTTTTTCTTTCTAAAAGTTTTTCTACATGTAATACCATTTTGGTTAAAATACTTAAAGTAGAACTAAAGACAAACCCCTGTGAGGTTTATTTGGGGAGATTTACCTTCACTTCCTGTCCCATAGCCAAACAGAAAGTGATAGGACATCCCTGCAAATTAAGGAACTGTCTTGTGGACCCCCAGGTCACCAGAACTAGTGTCCCCATTGGAAGATTTCCCCTCTATTACCTTTTTGGGACAACCAAAAATTTGGGATTTTCTTTTACTTTTAATGATAATGGTAAACAGGACAAATTAAGAGGGTGAATTTCCCTAACAGGAGCACAGACCACAATAAAAAAAAAACAAAAAAAAAAAAAACGTAATAATAGGTGTTCTAATCCCTCTCCACTCTATCCAAAACAAACAAAAAAAACGTTTGCCTTTAGTTATACTTTAAGAGTCAGCTAGTAATACTATGGTCCTGATTAATCAAACTGCAATAGCGCTTAGTTAAATGACAAAGTAAATCTGTCACTTTGTCCATTCAGGGCAAGTGAATACAGGGGGTCCCCGACTTACAAACATCCGACTTACAAACGACTCCTACTTACAAACGGAGGGACACAACAGGAAGTGAGAGGAAATCCACCCCTAGGAAGGGAAATTCACTCCCGTAAGAGTTAATATGGGAAAAAGGTGTCTCCACTGATGCTTTATCACCAGTCCATGTTTCCCTATCAACCCAAAATTTTCAAACTCCAATTTTCATTGGGATAGAAGGTGAAGTGAAATCTTCTGAACAGGGGCACAGACAGCAAAACAAATGTTACAGAGGTGATAACCCTTCTCTATGTTATCTTAAAAACTTAAAAATAGATTTTTTGGCTGCAGCTACACTTAAAAAATATACCTGTTCCGACTTACAAACAGATTCAACTTAAGAACAAACCTACAGTCCCTATCTTGTTTGTAACCCCTGTATTACCTTCTCTGTGCTCCTCTGTTCACCTATTGGAACCCAGAACGGAAAGCCTTGTGTAAGAGGTCAGTGTTGGTCTGACCATGTCACAGCTTTAAAAAGGTGAATAATCTGCCTCCATGTAGCTGCAGAAGCACTAGGCACTGCAGTGGCAGGTATAGGAGATCACATGCTCTCCTTATACCCAGAAGTACTGGGTATTTTACTTTTTTTTCAAGGGCTCTAGCAGAAAATCTAATCAGCGGAGAAGCAGCTAGATCAATCTGGGTTTTAGTTCCTAAATACCTGCTAAACATGCATCCTCCTAGAACAACATCCATTGAATACCGACAGAGCATAAGCACTAAAGGCAGACACTGTATGCCAATGGCGCAATCAGAAACACTGAGTTATTCACTGGTCTACACAATGTTTTAGTATGTAAAGTTTCACAGAAGTAGATTTATTTTCTTCTCAATCATCTCATATCTGCACATACCGGGATTTTTACAGAGCTGAAGCAGGGATCAGAAGCATTCAATTTTAGTATAGAACCTGGAAAGTGCTTAGGACAGGGTGGGGTAGATTTGTTTGTCCCTCCTCCGACCTGACAGGTTTACTTATATAGTCAATCATTGCTACATAGCAAAGTGTAACAGCTCCTGCCACTACAGAGAGTTATAGGGAGCATGTTGTAACTGAATTTTTTTTTCATGAAAGGTATTTGTGACAATAAACTATAAATGCAACTTTAACTGTAATAATAATGGCAGATCCTTTTTTTTTTTTTTGACAGTAGAATTAGAATCCTTGCATTCTGTGTCCCCACTAGGTAGATTCACATTAGTCCTGGTGACCAAAGTTATGGACTAATACCAATTTTTTTTTTTAACGGTCACAAGAAAAGATAAAGCTAAATCTTCCAAGGAGGACATTTGCACCTCCATTTTTTTATATTATACTTTTACCAAATTCATTGTGAGACCAGTGAATGAATGGCACGACTTTCTTAGATAGAATAATAGGTTAATGACGACTGGTAGTTGAGTTAGCACATGCAAGAACCCATGGAAGCGGTTAGGCATTAGAAAGAGATAGACTTTTTGTCACTATCAGGGCTCAGGTAAATTGCACAGGCCTGTGACTTCAATGACACAAAGACATCTAGTCCAATTCTCTTTAGTATGTAAAATAATGTTTTTTTTTTTGTTACAGTTTTAGGCTGGGTTCACACTATGATCGCATGCAGCTTACAGCGGGGGTCCAGTGCGTCCCTGTTCTCTGTCTCAGGGACAAGTCAGGCCAGAATTTTTGCCTGAATTCAGACCTGGAACAGAGCCAAGGACACATAGGAGCCCTGTGCAATTCGCTCCGCTGCCGCCACGGAGATGTGTAAACCGGCTCTATTCAGAGCCAGTCACATACTCCTGTCATGCGAATTGGATGACCGTGGTAGAGCCACACTGATTACTTTAACCGAGTACACTGCTTGCCTCTTCAAATACAATAAAAACTGCACAGAGATGATCAGTTATTATTTACCTTGTACTTGTATGCCTGTATATAGTTCTATAGTATTTACTGTGGCCAATACAAAAATGTACACAGTTGTCAGCAAGCCATGTTGTCTCAATCAGCATCCTGATATTGTTGAAATATTATTCTTTCTATCCTATTTGTTTGTTACTGTATGTCCCAGCTGACAGGCAACTAGGACATCCAGGACAAAAAGAGCTATGCATGCGATCAATATGTCTTTCAAGGCATCAGTTTTGATAGAGAACGTATCTGCTAGAAGCAGAAATTCCCATGTGGGTGGGAAGCTCTTTGAAAAAAAAAAAAAAGAGAATGGACCAGAAGTCATCTGTTTATAAAGTCACATTTGGCAAATCTGGTGCAATATTTGAACCCTGATAATAGGTATTAGATGTTTGCAGTAACCTAAGGACAACTCAGTGACCAAAGACCTCACCAGCTAAAAGAGCATGCCTGCCATTCCTGGATATAAGCCTGAATTTAAATGGGCAATCATTTGTGGGCTAAGACATGCCTTAAGGTTTGCTATATCAGTTTTCTATAAAACTGTAGGGTTTCAAGGCACACAATACACAATGGCCCCTTCAAGTGTCAAATAACTCATAAACAGTAATTAAATATTATATTGTTAGTTCTACAAGGATAAAAACTCTGTAAAATTAAACAGGAAATAATACAAATTATCAATATACTATTCAGGGATCAGGCATAAACAAACCTGATAGTGAATTATAAAAGGACAGAACACTTCTAACAAAACAAATTACATTCCAATTAGGAAAATATTAGTTTGCACTTTTCTGTGTTCTTCATTTCCAATATATTTAAATTGGACTTTGAAATATAGATATATGATAACAGACAAGCCACCTAGACAGCTACCTGCTGAACAAGACTTGTAAAATACAGACTGTACAGACTGTACACTAGGTGTCAGTATATCCCTTCTCATTAAGGCATTTATAGTGCAGATTAGAGCTGCACACTGCCAAGAAACATTGTTTCTCTGTGGCGGTGATCAGAGGTGTGCGAGCGACAAGTGGCAGCCAGGAATCCTGTACAAATCGATAAGCTGGAAAGCGCCGCAGCTATGTGCATAACTTGAGCGGGTACATGCGATTAAGGACATATAAGTGGCTCTAGGTGCAAACTGCATTCAAGGCTTCTCATCTGTCTCTAATCATATGTACCAAATTGTATGTGCCATTATATGCATACAGCTGCAACATTTGTTCCTGAACTCAGCTGATCGAACGCCCCCTGTGATCACCAGTGCAGGTAAACGCTGATTCTTGGTGTACAGCCCTAATCCACCATGGGACTGAGGCTTGAATTCAGAATCTAGTGACTAATGGATACTGCTCCTGTCTTCAGTGGTCACTGAGTGTCCTATAAGAAACGTGAAGGTCACTGCTGGCTACCTGTGGCCTTGTTGTGGAGTCTGACCCTGCGCTCAGACGCCTCTCAGATAGTCAAACACTGGAAAAGGCGCTTCCACCAGGACTTGAAGTGCCTAGAACCATGAGGATGGAAAATGGACACGTGAGTAAGCAGGAGGCAAAAGTGCATGTGGCGGAGTGGAGAGATGAAAAGGTGCAACCCATGAACCTCAGGGAAAGCAGTTAAAGCATACAGTATCTTAAACATAACGAGAAATTAAATATATTGCAGCTTACAAGTTTTGTTTCTTTATTTTCACCTGGCAATCCTGTCAATAACACACTCCCTTCCTAGGGTGGCTATGCCAGCTCTTCTATTGTATCTATGGAGGGAGCCAAGGTTGTTACACAGGCAGGACTCCGAACACATCTGCCTTTGTTCATCTTCATTACATGGGGAGATTAGTAGTTTACAGTAGAAAGATAAAACTGATTTTGCTTGCGGTTCATCTCACAGACAGTGACAAGGACATGGCATTTCTGGCAAGATCAACAGGTATTTTCTGTATTCGCTAAAAATGTTCTTAGCCGGAAAAAAGAAACCTAATGCAGCCATCACCTCTAAAAACTGGTAAGTTGCATTATATTACATTTTTGCTCTTGGGTTTGGTTATCCTTTAATGTATCAATGATATCTCAACCCCACAGCATTGATTTGATGGAATTTTCTTGGTCCACCTTTTTTTTTTTTTTGCCTCTGGAATCCCAACAAAAAGCACTTCTACTATGACTCCCTGCTGATTTCTAGGAAATATAGACCTAGGCTTGCAATATAGCAATTCAGACATTTTCCGGAGCAGTGGGTGTAACCTGGAGAGGCGGTAGACTGGTAAGAGTTGGTAGGAGCTCCTCAATCTAGTTTTAAGGTAGAAGGCAAGGCTAAACTATAAGCCAACTTTAAATGTTGCCTGGCATATATTTCCTAATAAACTTATCTATCTAAACTTAATGAAACTATGTTTTTGTTTACCGTTTTTCTATGTGGTCACATGATCGCAAAGCTCCAGCTCTGTGCAGCTGGTGGAAAGCTCTTGCCTACTGACTGACTACAGCAGTGGACCCCAGTGGTTGAAGTCCTGACTATGTAATTCAGCTTTGTTGTTGGCCTTCTACATTAGAGGAGCTCGTGTACAGTTGGTTTATAGTTTAGCCTTTCAATCTACTGTAATAAATAGCAAAATTAATCAAATACCATATCAGAAGTCGTACTAATATGATCATATTTGCATTGCACATTAAAAGAAAAAATAAATAAATATTGGTGATAACCTAAATCTGAATATAAATGATAGTTAATTACTTTATTACTGCTCCTTAATAATTAAGGAAATATATTTGAAGAATAAGAGTGCCTTTGTGCTAAAAATTAACTATAACTGATCTAGTTTCAGATGCTAAAAGAGCTATAGTCCAGAAATGCACAGCAGTAGCTGTCAGCTGTATATACACAGAAGTAAATCCTGAGTGGAAAGGGGGGGGGGGGTTGTATTTTCATACAAAGACATCCCTGGAAATCCTCTTACTGGGATTGCTTCTTGCTCATCTCTGCAGGAGATCGGAAATCCATGAGAATGAAGATCTAGAAGGATATTGGGAATTTCTCTAGCTTGCCCTCTTGACAGACTAAACCCAAAACCAAAAATGTAACGTACTGCAGGTTACCAGTCCTCAGAAGGGATGACTGCATTCGTTTTCATTTATTTTTAAAGTTAGCATATATTTCAGAAAGTACAGAAAATACCCATTGATATTACCAGAAATGCAATGTCTTCGTCACTTCAAGTGAATTGAATGCAAAAAACAATCTTCTCTGCTTCTCAATCTGCCTTCTTTCCGCCCCCACCCCAATTTAATGAAGGTGGATAACAGAAGTCCTATATGTAGTCCAAAGTAGAAGAGTGGCCTAGTGGGAAAATCATGGATCCCTACACAGATATGAGGAATTGAAAAAGTGATTGTAGCCACCCCGGGATGTGATATTTGCAGGGACACTAGGTAAAAAAAAAAAAAAAGGGGGGGGGGGGGGTGGCCTGAAAAAAATGCAGCCACCATATCTAAGGACTGGTGAGTTGCAATATATTACATTTTTGTTCCTAGGTTTAGATGAACCTGTGGCCTGCAAATGGCTTAATCAGCTATTTGACAGAAAAGTTAAAAACACTGGGGGATCACAACAGAGCACAGCAAAGCAGACGGCAGGGCAAATGAAGGATCACAGCATCCAAGGGTACAGCAGGGCAAAGAAAAAATAGGATTTTTATAACAGCTTACCTGTAAAATCCTTTTCTTTTGAAGTACATCACGGGACACAGAGCCATAGTAATTACTATGTGGTTTATAGTCCACCTTCAGGTGCTGGACACTGGCACACCCTAAACAGGAAGTTGCCTCCCTATATAACCCCTCCCATACCAGAAGTATCTCAGTTTTGTAGTAAAGCAATACACGTGTATACTAGAAAGAGGGGCGGGACCTCTGTGTCCCGTGATGTACTTCAAAAGAAAAGGATTTTACAGGTAAGCTGTTATAAAAATCTTATTTTCTTTAATCGTACATCACGGGACACAGATCCATAGTAATTACTATGTGGGATGTCACAGAGCAACGCCAACTGAGGGGAAGGAGACAACAAAAGTAGGGTACCATGAGATCAGAGGACTTATATTGCTGCCTGCAGTACACTGCGCCCAAAAACGACATCCTCATGTCTTTTTACATCCACCTGATAGAATCTGGTAAATGTATGGATTGAAGACCAAGTTGCGGCCTTGCAGATTTGAGCCATGGAGTTTTGGTGATGCACTGCCCACGAAGCACTAACAGTCCTAGAGGAGTGTGCTTTGATTTGAGAGGGTAGAAACTACCTCTTTAAACCATAAGCTTGAATGAGTACTTGTCGAATCCATTTAGAAATAGTAGATTTCGATGCTACCTGTCCTCTTTTAGGACCTTCATGCAACACAAACTGAACATCCGTTTTCCGAATCTGAGCAGTCGCCTTTAAGTAGACTTTGACTGCTCTCACCACATCAAAAGAATGTAGTGATTTTTCTTCCATAGAACAAGGTTCTGGGAAAAAAAAAAAAAAAACGAAGGTATAACAATATCCTGGTTTAGATAAAAAAATCTGATACTACCTTCGGTAAAAAATTAGGATGAGGACGGAATACTACCTTATCCTTGAAAACAATAATATGGCTCTTTACAAGAAAGAGCAGCCAATTTTGATACCCTTCTTGCAGCAGATATGGTTACCAGAAAAAATTGTTACCTTGTCAAAAAGGACCAAGGGAATATGTCGTATCGGCCCAAAATAAGGCCGGCAAAACTAAATTCAAGTCCCAAGGGTTCAGGGGTGACCTAACCGGAGATTAAGCCATGTTACCCCCTGAATAAAGTTACGAACCAAAGAATGCGAAACAAGTGGTCCTTGAAATAATATCGATAAGGCCGAGACCTGTCCTTAGAAAAGCACTCAAGGCCAGCTTTATCTCTCACCCCATCTGCAGAAAGTCAAGGATTCTACCCTTGACCTATTTCCTGGGGTGCAACCCCTGGTTTCACACCAGGAGACATATGCTTCTTAGACTGCATAATATAGAACTATGGAGGCCGGCTCCCTTGCATTAACCAAGGTAGAAACCACTGAACCTGACAGCCCATGCTTTTTCAGAGTGTGGGTCTCAATAGCCAAATCGTTAAATTTAGCGTTTGTAAAGTAGGGTGGAATATCGGACCTTGCGAAAGAAGGTCTGGCCGTGGCGGTAGGGTCCATGAGTCCCCTACTGTCATCTTTACGATCTCTGCATACCAAGATTTCCTGGGCCCCACTGGGGCCACAAGAATCACAGACTTCCCTTCCTGCTTGATCCTGCGAAGTAGTCATGGGCACAGGCAGAATAGTGAATGAATAAATCAGTGAGAACCGATTCCACGGGAATAGCAAGGTATCTGTCCCCCATGCTAGCGGATCCTTTGTTTTTCACACCAAGTTGTCGATTTCTTTGTTGAACCTGGACGTAAACAGATCTGTGTCTGGGATCCCCCATCTTTGACATATTGACAGGAAGATATCAGGATGAAGGAACCATTCTCCAGGGAACAACTGCTGGCGACTCAAGTAGTCCACCCGCCAATTTTCTATTCCTAGAATGAAGACCACCAATAGGCAAAGTACATCAATTTCTGCCCAAGATAGGATATGATTCACCTTTCTCTGGGCTGCACAACTTCTTGTGCCCCCTTGGTGATTAATATAGGCCATTGCTGTAGCATAGTCAGATTGAATCCTGGCAGGACAATACCATAAACTGAACGTTCAGGCCCTCAGAACCAAGTGATCTGCCTGAATTTCTAGAATGATAAGGGGCAAGGCCATTTCTGATCTGGGCCACTACCGTGGTAACTGAAGGAAGGATTTTCCCCCTTGCAGATTTTTGGATATTAACCATAATCTGAGGCTCCGGCATACCCAGCCTACAGCACCTGGTATTTCCAGGTGGTCCACCTGGGTACTAACCAGGCCCGACCCTGCTTAGCCTTCAAGATCAGACGAGATCGGGCGCTTTCAGGGTGATGTGTTCATAGGCTTTGGAGTCAGACACATTGGGAATCTAGAGCTTGAACCCTTTGTTCCAAGCCGATAAGATACTGTTTTGCAGCAGTCTCGAATAGAACTGAGCATAAGGAATGGCCTCGAATGAAACCACAATCTTTCCCAACAACCTCATGCAAAGTTGAATAGAAGAATTCATCTTGCTTCGACCACCTAAATCAGTTCCTTTATGGCGCTGATCTTTGCCCGGGGCAAGAATACCCTTTTCTGGGTGTACCTATGATCAGACCCAAGTATTTTAGCCTTCTTCATGGTTTTAAAGAAGATTTCTCCTAGGTTGAGAATCCGACCTAGATATTCCTGGTAGTTGAAAGTTGTGACCATACTTTGGTCTAAGCGGGCTACCGACTGGACTATCGAGAACAGATCGTCCAGGTAAACCATAATCATTATACCTTGGGTCCTTAATCTGGCTAGAAGAGGGGCCAGAACCTTTGTAAACACTCAAGGTGCAGTAGCTAGACCAGAAAGCAGAGCTACACACTGAAAATGAAGATTTTCCACCTTGAAAAGTGGATATTACTAGTGAGCGAGGAAATAGGCATATGGAGGTATGCATCTTTGACTTCGATTGATGCCAGAAGTTCTCCTCCTTAGAGGATGGAGATAACTGATTGGACTGACTCCATGCGAAAAGAGAGTGGTTATATTCAGGAATTGAATTTAGATTTTTGAGATCCAAAATGTCCATTTGGATTTAACCAAACCCCAACCTCTGCTCTTACATGGGGGCCACCATGATCACTTTTTGCCAAAAGATGGTCCAATGCTTGAGAGAAAAAAAAATTTCTCTGGATCCTTAGGAACGTTTGATCTGAGAAAACAAGGAGAAGGGAACTCTTGGAACTCCAGTTTGTACCTTGGAGCTATTGAAGTCCCCCATTTGTCTTGACACTCTTCCTGCCAGATCCTTGAGAACTACAGAAGAATTCCCCCTATTGAGCGAGCAGGGGCGCCTCCTCATAAGGAGGCTTCAGTATCTTGTAGGTTTCCTCCCCCAAGACCTCTTTTGAACCTGACGGCGGAAGCCGTCATGACTGCCTGGAGGTTGATGCCCCTGACACAGAAGGAGCTTTAAAACGAAAATACATTTAATCCTTTTCTTAAATGGCAAAAGGGTACCTTTTCCACTAGAATTTCTTTGGATGCATTATCCAAAACATCCCCAAATAGCTGTTTCACCGCAAAAAGGAAGACTAGCCAGGAGCTTCTGCATGGTGCTTAGCGAAGGGCACAAGGCCTGAAGGATAGAATCTCTCATAGCAACTATTGCAAACACAAAGCCGCTAGTAACTTGCCAGATCCTGGGCCTGCTGAGCAGGATAACCTTGAACACCTGTTTAAACTGGTCTCTCAACGATTAAGCAATTACTATCAGTGCAGGCTGAGACACTCAATCTGCCAGAGAAAAAAAGGTAGAAAAAGAGGAAAAGTATCCTCATAGTGTGGGACTATGGATACTAGACAGATAGTACAGTGCCACGTCCTAAATTAAGTAGTCAAAGAAAAGGGGGAGGGGACTTTGGACTTTTTAGGCACCAACGACAACGTATAATTTTACAAAGTTTATTTTATATAAAAAAGAAAAAAACAAATATACAACAAAATACGTTTAAAAACCACATCTTGTCAAAACTTCAATATAGTCAATACAAGCCACACATGTAACCTATAATATCTAGCCTTGGGGGCACCAGTAAGGACGATCAGCTAAAATTAGCAAGTCCAATGTTTGTAGGGTGTCCAACGATGAGGCGAGGGTACAGTGGGGCGAAGCTATTCGTGACAATAGCTCTACATGTTTCGCGTTTTGCGTAAACGCTTCATCTGGAGCGTGACGAAAAGATCACTGACAAGAAAATGATAGTTTAGAAAAACACATAATGAGTATATAAGTACAGTATATAATTTACATAGATTATGATCATGATAATATGAATTTGGTACAGCGAGCTGGTGGGGGTCGCCGCCTGGACGCCGTTTGTTCATACCCTTCTGGGCTGTTTTTTAGGTAAGCCTCTCTTTGGCCACACACCGGCCATACTCTTTGGTCCTATCTCCTTCCCCCCCCTCCCTGTCCGTAGAGGATATCTTGGCGGAAACTCTTATTACTATCTTCATATACGTTTTAGATCCCTGGCCATACCATCAGCAATTGTTGGATTTGGGTTACCAAATCGTTGGACATCCAGCCTCCCCATACATTTTTGGGCAATTACTGCTTGTGTACTAGATTCATACTAACTACTCGGTATGGGCCAGATACCTGCAAAAACACGCATTTCCGTTCCAGGTGAGCCATGGATTATGCATACCGGGAACTAACCCGCTAATGCATGTTTATGATTACATGTCTCAATATAATGACTGCATATATGTTTCTACACTGACGCCTATTAGGACCCTGACCAGTGCTACCACCCTTTTACCTTCTACCGGCTATCCATACATACACGGCGCATTGGATTTTTGGGACATACCTCCTTGCTTACCACATCATACAGTCACACTTGAAATTTCAGTAAGTGTTGGTTCATATTTTCTATACTTTTTGTATAGTATTCCATTATATCATATACGCCCCCATTGAGTGTTGGATAAGTGGCCTTTATCTGTGCGGCCACGATTGGTGGTCTGATATCCCTCCAGCAGAGCTAGAAGGTTATTAAACTGTACCAAATTCATATTATCATGATCATAATCTATGTAAATTATATACTGTACTTATATACTCATTATGTGTTTTTCTAAACTATCATTTTCTTGTCAGTGATCTTTTCGTCACGCTCCAGATGAAGCGTTTACGCAAAACGCGAAACATGTAGAGCTATTGTCACGAATATCTTCGCCCCACTGTACCCTCGCCTCATCGTTGGACACCCTACAAACATTGGACTTGCTAATTTTAGCTGATCGTCCTTACTGGTGCCCCCAAGGCTAGATATTATAGGTTACATGTGTGGCTTGTATTGACTATATTGAAGTTTTGACAAGATGTGGTTTTTAAACGTATTTTGTTGTATATTTGTTTTTTTCTTTTTTATATAAAATAAACTTTGTAAAATTATACGTTGTCGTTGGTGCCTAAAAAGTCCAAAGTCCCCTCCCCCTTTTCTTTGACCAGAGAAAAAAAGGTGTTTTCTTTAGTTTTTTTAATATGAATTCCAACTTTTTAATATGTTGGATCCCTAAGCATTTGAGCATTGTCTGCCAGACAAGTCAAACCCTTATTCACAGAGGATATAGCAGCCTTAATTGCTGGTATACCCTACTTAGTGAATTTCCTCCACCATAGGATAAAGTGTAAAAACTTTTTAGGAGGGAAAATAATGGCTGATCCTCTCAGATACAAAAAAGCTTTTCCAACAATGAATGGACAGGAAAGGCATGTACAGCTTGAGGAGGCTTTAGCAAACCCAAACACTCAGTTAAGGGTACATAAATGTGGAGCGGACCATTCAGCAAGAAATTGCACCATCATTCTTAAGATTTGACACCTCAGAAGAGGAGTCACCAGCCTCACCACAGTCCCCTGAGTGAATTCGTCTTCTCCCACCCCTAGTTCCTCTGTTAGAGGGTCCTGGGTAATGGAAGAGAACCTGTCGCATTTTGATCCACACTGGGATGTGATTAAAGACGCCAACATTTTTTTTTTTTTCTTAAACCCATCATGGCTGAGGAAAAAAGATCTTTTTAGCAAAATAAACAGGGGCTGCAGTGTTGAAAACAGTTGCAAACATTTCATGGCCCCGATGCTCACTCTGACCAGCCACCCCCCTCTCAGGGGAGGATGCCATTTGTAGAGATGAGTAGGCTTTCCAGAACTTGGGGGAGACCCATTTAGCTCTTTTTTGGGGGTGTTTCAACCCCCCCTTCTGACCTTATCCCAATGCACAAAGCAGAGGTACTACCAGAAGAAATCACATCCACTGCTTGAGCAAAAGTCCAGCCACTGCTATTAATGCTTAGCCTGATGCAAATAGTAAATGTGTCAAATAGGAAATGCCTGTGTCACCAAAACCTCTTTCATGCTCCTTTTTGCTCTTACGTCTCTCCGACAATTTTGCAGCCAGCACAAATGGATATTTTTTTCTTTTCTAAAAACACACTCCCGCGTTGGAGGACCCCAACGCCGCGCTAAGCCCCACCCCACCTCGCATCGCGCCCCCCTCCTTTCTCTTTAAAAAAAAAAAAAAAAAAAAAAAAGAGTTTTCCCGCGCAAGCACGGGCCTCCAATCCGATGGGATCAGCTTGTGATTGAGGGAGGGATGGCGTGGAGGAGACCTGCAAGACGCTGCCGAGTAGGGGCGGTGAAAGAAAACAGCATTGCCGATCGTTTTTAGTTCTCCCTTATACTCAGCCTCATGAAGAGAGGAAGAGTTCAGCACAGGTGGGGGTGTCTGGAGGAAGCAAAACCCCCCAAACTTACCGGAGGTCTGCCTGCTAGCCGGAGGAAAAAAAGTCTGCTGCTTCAGTGCTTCTGTGACACAGCGTGATCTCTGAGCAAAGCACAAGAAGGTACGTGCTCCATACAGCCCCCGGTGGTGACACTTAGGCATGACAGCATTTACTTACTTAAGGAGACATTTCATAAGAAAATTAAAAAATTCCATAGAAAACTCCACTTACCTTTCCCGCCGCAGGGTTTTATGTGGTAAAAGACCCAATCTTCATCCTTCAGGAACCAGGGACCCTCGGGGAACCCACAATTCTGGACCTGTAATAGCACCCAGCCAGTAAAACTTTATGGCCTTAATACCAAAAGTACTGGATCCCGGGTTCCAGCTCTCTAAAAAGAGAAGCGTTTACAAGCAAAACCTTGTTTCTTCTGATACGAGGCCCTGGCACCATTCAATTTGGCCTAAAAGACACTTTGAATGGATCCGGCTGCATAGCTAGCCCCAGCAAGGATTGCTCCAGTGGAGCTCAGCACAGCACATCGTCACCCGTGACCAACACCTTAGACTCTGGCGAAAAAAACTGAGATACTCCCGATATGGGAGGGGTTATATAGGGAGGCAACTTCCTGTTTAGGGTGTGCCAGTGTCCAGCACCTGAAGGTGGACTATAACCCCCATAGTAATTACTATGGCTCTGTGTCCCGTGATGTACGATTAAAGAAAGTGAGTGATATTTGCAAACCAAAAAAAGCTTGACTAGGATACAGTGCTAACCCCACCTCCAACCCCTCTATCAATAAGGTGATGTGGATGGAGTCAACTTGTGAGTTGTTATAGAAGTCAGCTATTAAATAGACATGTAAACAAGGAATGAATGCATAACAGTGTCACCAAGCTAAAACAAGCAGACATAAATACACATTATAACATGAGGGAGGAAACCTACCTGGAAGTGACCATTGTAATGTCCTGTAGAGCATGCGGAGTGCGACATGTGGTTATGGTGAACGTAGATGGTGTCTGGGGGAGGTTGTTATTGGAACTGAACACTGAAACACACAAGGAAGCTACTTATTACAGACATGGAATATGACAGACATGTGCCACAGAAGTTAGACAACAAATGGAGACACAGAAGATTGTGACATCTACAGATGAAAAGGTTGACTGGAGATTGCATAGAAATAACCACATTAACAGATTTTAAATATCCGTCCAAAAAAACAAGTCAAAGCAAGTTTATTTTGGGTCTCGGATTTCTTCTTGCGTTAAAGTGGTTCTAAAAAGGTAAAAGTTTTTTTTACCTGAATGCATTCTCTGCATTCAGGTAAAAAAACTTTTAATAGTAGCTTTCCCCCCCAGCCTCCCCTAAAATACTCACCTGAACCGCGATCTCGGTCCAGCACTGTGCACGTCTGCAGAAGTTATTCCCATCTCTCCTGGTTCTCACAGGCTTGGCTGAGAGCAGCAGGAGCCATTGGCTCCTGCTGCTGTCAATCAAATCCTCTGAATAGAGAGTGGGGGGGCGGGGCCGAGCCAGGCTGCGTGCCCGCCCCAGGATTGAGCACACATTAGTACCCCGGTGGGAAGCAGCTTCCTATGGGGGAGCCAGAAGTGCTGGCAGGGGACCCAGGAAAAGGAAGATCCGGGCTGCTCTGTGCAAAAATACTGCGCAGAACAGGCAAGTATAACATGTTTGTTGTTTTAAAAAAAAAAAAAGTCAAGCTTTGCAATCGCTTTAAAAAGGATGATCACATACTCACTGCTATTCATATTCCTGTTTTTGGTAGGAGTGGAGGTCATCGTAGCTTGGAAGGAAATTGGCTCATCTTCCTCAAAGTCATTAAGGTTGTAGACATCCTCTACATCAATGTCCAGCTCCTGAAAGTCTTTCGTGAGAACACCTGGCCTGGGATCCAGGATGCCACCTAAATTTGGCTTTGCTAGCTGCTGCCAGTGCAGGAGGGTTGCTGAACCTGGAAAAGGAGGTAGAAGGTTACCATGGACATACATAGGATAGAGTGGCATGCCTATGTTGTATCTGTCACACATTTTACAAGCTTGCCCAATTAATGAATTAGTGGATGGTGCCAGCATACCATCATAGGAAAATAATAATCTCCTCCAACACATTCTTCCCAAAACAAAAGCAGATCCTAACAGTTAGCAGGTAGTTGTGGGATAGGACATGATAATGCCATAGTAAGGCAAATGAGGAAAGTAGGAGTAAGCAATATAGTTTGCTAAAATCTTTGCAAGACAAGTTCTCCTACAGGGGATTATAATTTTATTAAATTGGAGTATAACCAATTTTCATTCCAAACTGTCAAATGTGTAAACAGAATTAAGAAAATAACTAGTAAAATCATGGTGTGGATTACAAAGATCACTATAGCATATGGGGAAAAAAAAGTATAACTACAGGGAGGTTTTGGATGGAGTAGAGAGGAATTAGAACGCTTGTCAGGCTTTTATTGCTATCTGTGCCCCCATTAAGGAGATTCACCCTCGCTATTTGTCTTGTTTACCATTATCATTGAAAGTTAAAGAAAATTCCAAATTTTGGGGTGTCCCCAGAAAAGTAATAGAGGGAAATCTTCCGGAAACACTAGTTCTGGTGACCTGGGGGTCCCCAATGAATTCCCTTAATTTGCAGAGATCTCCTTTTACTTCCTGTTTGGCTATGGGACAGGAAGTGAAAGAAAAAAATGGGACACAGATGGTGAAAAAATAAATCTGAGAGGAGTTATAACCCTCCCTTGTTCTATCCAAAATGTAAAAAAAAAGTTTTGCTTATAGTTCTACTTTAAGTAGGATGCAAAAAAATAAATAAAAAGCAAGCATCTTTCTGTTCTTTGGGGACCAAGCCATGTACTAACCTTCCAGGGGTTTGACAATTTGAAGCTTCTCAGGTAGGTAGCATCTTGATCCCATGGATAGACTAGAGCTGCCACTAGCCTCAGAAATGCCAGAATAATTGGTACCATTGGAAAGGATGCTATCATTGGGTGTAAGGAATCCACTGGAGACCTCTCCAACTCGTTGCAACTTGTGTTCCCTCTCCATAAACAGATCTGAAGAGTTGTATTCTTGTTGAGCGCTAAGTCTCTGAAGTGCAGCGGCCAGGTCTTGTCCTCCAGGTGTACCGGGTGTTCCCAACTTCTTCTCTCCAGCACTGCATGTGGCAAATAAACATTTCAGCAAAGATGAAAACAATTACATGGTATTATACAATGTTCCAGTTGGGCTGCAAAACACTGCATGAATGTTTTGGACCAGAAACTTACACAGAAGATTCATTCCCTTCTCCTGGAAGCAGAGTCTCCTCCTCCAGTTGCACCATGCTGGAATTCTCTGATTCACAGAAGCTCAATGGAGGTGTGCCCACGCGGCTTGGAGCAGCAGATGGCCGTTGAGAAGGACCACGGGACCTTACCACTAGGTTGGCGGCTTTCACGGTCTCAAAAACTCGCTTGTAGCTCCTGTGTGAGGTACAGCAAATACATAATGTATCAGACTTCCACAACTTCCAAAAAAATATTGTCATAACCAAACAAACCTACCCTAATAAATCTAGGAGTAGGATCTAACTGCTATACCTCTACTTTAATTTCTGCTATTCCTTTTTTACCAGCTCTAGCCTGACCTTTTATAAGATGGATAAGGAAGATGCCGCTATCTACCTGCAGACAGCACAATCCCAGAGGAAACCTGTTTTAGTAGGACAACCCAAAATCCGTGGCTGTAAAAGGGGGAGGACTTAAAGCATTTTTTAACCTAAAAATAAAATAAAATATTGATCCTGTTCCCTTAAAGCATGTTATACAGCACAGTGCTTGTGCTGTGTCATTGGGCCCCCTGTATCACCTGAAATACCTGGCTGATCCTGCCTAGCTATACCCTCCTCTTTGTAAACTGACCAGCTTACGTGCCTCTGTCATCCGCAGCTCTCCTGTCCTCCTCTGTGCTCTCTCCACCCTCCCGTCCCTGCCCGTCTGTTCCTGTGTCAGTGCCTGCCCCCCCCCCCCCTCCTGCTGCTGAAGTTTCCGTTAAACGTTATACCATCCTGACTGTTTAATACTCCTATGTGCTCCTATGTGTGTGTGTTATAAAAATAAGCTGTTCTTTACCAGTTTTCAGAGCAGCGATCAGCAATCACGTGACCCGCCGCCTCTCTCCTCCTCCCCTCCTGACTGACGTTACCTAGGAATTCTCCGCTCTAGCTGTCAGATGGGGAGAGGAGAGAGCCGGCGGGTCACGTGATCGCCGCTATGAAAACTGGTAATAAACAGCTTATTTTTATGAAACACACAGGGACACATAGGAGTATTAAGCAGTCAGGATGATATAAAAAGTGTATTAAGTGGCTTAACAACCACTTTAAAAGGTGACGTGTATGCCCAAATATGGACATATTTTGGTTAATTAGAGATGGGGCTTCAGTTGTATCTATCCAGATTCTGGAGACACGCAACTGAAAAGGTGTTGATTAGTACAGGGGGTCCCCAGGTTACAAACAAGATAGGGACTGTAGGTTTGTTCTTAAGTTGAATCTGTTTGTAAGTCGGAACAGGTACATTTTTTAAGTGTAGCTCCAGCCAAAAAATCTATTTTTAAGTTTTTTAGATAATATAGAGAAGGGTTATCACCCCTGTAACATTTGTTTTGCTGTCTGTGCCCCTGTTCAGAAGATTTCACCTCACCTTCTGTCCCAATGAAAATTGGAGTTTGAAAATTTTGGGTTGTTAGGGAAGCATGGACTGGTGATAAAGCATCAGTGGAGACACCTTTTTCCCATATTATCTCTTACAGGAGTGAATTCCCCTTCCTAGGGGTGGATTTCCTCTCACTTCCTGTTGTCTCCCTCCGTTTGTAAGTAGGAGTCGTTTGTAAGTCGGATGTTTGTAAGTAGGGGACCCCCTGTATTCTGTAACTTACTTTAGTTCTGAAGATGCATCAATCCCTTTTCTCATTGTTCCTTCAATCTCTGCTGCTAAGGAATCCTGTGGATAGAAAAGACACAATAAGGCTACAATGCTATAGACACGACTCCACAGGAACATGATGCATCAATGGTCCATAATAACCCCACTGGGTGGGTCTTGCTCAATCTCTGCTACTTACCAAAGGGAAAATGTTCAGTGTGCTGTATCTGCTGATACTGCTGTTGGGGAGACTTCGGTTCCTTTGGTTCTTCAGCTCCTCCTGTGCCTCATGCAGCATCTCCTCACTTTCCATGTGCTTTTCCAGAAGGTCTTGAAGCTAAAGAGGTCCACAAAATTAAGCTGACCACTAAGTTTGATAAATATTCACACGAGCCCCACTCACACAAAATGTCTTAAGACAGTGATACACGAACCAGTAATTTTACGGCAAAGCAACTAATCACTTCTTAATGTTATTATCGGCCTATGTACGGTTTAGGACAGGTACAATAATAAGCCTTTTTAAGGTTTAAAAATAATTGCAATTGTAAACAAAGTTTTTCCAACAAGGCAATATGATGGAAGATGGGCAGATATTTCACTACCTTGAACACTAGTAAGACATTCACCCGTCTATAGCATTCATGGCTCTACAGATACAATGCCTAGAGTAGTATAGATTGGTCACATCATTCTACTCCTACTTCACATATAATTTTCTTTACTGCATAAAAGACATTGAACCAAAATGTGGACATAAACCATTGACTACTGAAGAGTGACTTTATTTTGACCAGTGTTGGTCAAAAAACTAGATACAGTGGCCTCAGCTGCTGCCACTAACATGTCCAAAGAGCCCTGTATAAGATTTAGAAGAGGTAATTCTACAGAAAGCCACTTGGGCTGCAGTCATACTAGAATAGATGGACAGAGACTTTGGGCATGCTGCAGGAAACATTCAGAGACTGGGGCTTGCTATATGAACAGCTAGTTATTGCTGCTATTACAGCCCCTTAAAATCAAATGCTCCCTCTCCAACTAACTTCTGAAGCCCAAGTGGCGGGCAATAATTACCAAAAGGCACTGAGGATTTAGATTAGGGTCTCAGCTAATGCATATCAGAAATGGGGAGTTTCAGGAACAGGATTGAATCCACTGCTGAAAGTGTAAGCCCTTTTAAAGTGATCCACATGTGCCAGGTTTTCATCCTACCTCAGTTTTCAGAAAGCATTCCCTTTCCTTTACAGCAGCTAGGTGTTGGTGAAGTTCTTCATTCTCTGTGGAGTTCTAAGAAAAAAGTAATATATTTTAAGAGCAGAAATTACAATAGTCTGACTTTTCTGCCTTAAAAATCTGTACAGTTAAGGCAACGTTTTTTACATTAGAAATAAACACTCACAGTGCGACACTTCTGCTGCAGGTGAACAATCTGGGCAAGAAGCTGGCTGATCTCTTCTTGCTGCCGGGCTGCATCGTCTCCCCTGCGTGCCAATTCCTCTGCCAGCAGTGCCATCTGCTTACTGACCTCCGCTAAAAGAAATACCACAATACATATTTATAAAGACAGTTTGGACTAATTTCACCACAAGCCATACATTCAATATAATTTCAGAAAAATAACCCATTCAGTTAACAATAAATAAAAAAATAAACACAGAGGGGAATTTATCAAAGCTGAAGCAGCCAGAGTCTGGTGCAGCTGTGCATGGCAACCAATCAGCTTCTATATTTCATTTTCAAAGCTTAACCACTTCAAGACCAACCCTTTTCTGACACTTGTTGTTTACAAGTTAAAATCAGTAATTTTTGCTAGAAAATTACTTCGAACTCCCAAACATTATATATCATTTTTTTAGCAAAGCCCCTAGAGAATAACATGGCAGTCATTGCAATATTTTATATCATAATTTCTGTGAATTGTGCTAAATATTTATAGAATAGGAGTTGCTGCCCGCATCCCTACTCAAACCAACTGCAAAAGAATTCCTCTAATGGGACTTTATAGGGGCAGTAACTCCTTAACCACTTCAATACCAGGCACTTATACCCCTTCCTTCCCAAGACAATTTTCAGCTTTCTGCGCTGTTGCTGTTTAAATGACAATTGCGCGATCATGCAACACTATACCGAAACAGAATTTTTATCATTTTGTTCCCACAAATTGAGCTTTCTTTTGGTGGTATTTGATCACCTCTGCAGTTAATATTTTTTTCTGAACAAAAAATTTGGAAAGAATTAAAAGTTTTGCTTTGGTTTCTGTTATAAAATGTTGTAAATAAGTAAGTTTTCTCCTTCACTGATGGGCACCAATGAGGTGGCACCAATGAGTGGGCACTGACAGGCACCGACGATGGGCACTGATATGCGGCACTGATGGGCACTGATAGGCTATACTGATGGGCACTGAAAGGCTGCAAAGATGGGTAATTATGGGTGGCACGGCTGGGCATTGATACGTGGCACTGATAGGCATCCCTGGTGGCACTGGCAGTGGTAGGCATTGTTTGTGGGCACTGATTGGCAGCTGCCTGGGCATTGATTGGCACTGTTTGGCATTTCCCTGGTAGTCTAGGGGGGGGCATACCTGGTGGTCCAGTGTGGATGGCAATCCTGGTGTTCCTGGGCGGGATCCGAGGGGGGGCTGCGCTGATAATCAGCACAGACCCCCCCCCGTCAGGAGAGTCGCTGATCAGACAGATGCGAGTGAGGAAAAGTCGATCAACGTCTCTTGCTGTTTACATCGTGATCAGACATGGCTGATCATGTGGTAAAGAGCCTCCGCCGCACACCCACGGGTGCACGGTGGCTGTTATTCTGCAGGACGTCATATGACGCCCAGTCAGGATAACTGAACCACCGCCCGGCCATCATTCTGCTATAGGCCGGGCAGGAAGTGGTTAATAATCAAACAATGTTGAAAAGTTAAAAAGCAGCTGCTTTTTAACTTTTCAAATAAAATATGATTATTTTTTCAACATTGTTTGATCATTAAGGAGTTACTGCCCATATAAAGTCCCATTAGAGGAATTCTTTTGCAGTTTATTTTATATCATACAGTATTTGCGCAGTGGCCTTTCAAACATAATTTGTTTGGAAAAAATACTTCACTGAATTAAAAAAAAACTAGACAGTAAAGTAGCCCAATTTAGCCTGGTCACAGCCTCTGCAGCTTACACATGTATTTGCAAATGTGTGCAAACTAAACCCGTTTTTAACATAAACTGCTAGGCAGGACAATTTGGTTTGCTGCAGGCTGGCTGGAAAGTTGAGCTGGGAATTTTTCTTTGTTTTTGTTTGCCAAAGCTGCTCCAGACTGTCTACTGCAGTTTTGATAAATCCCCCCAACTAGTTTTTATGGGATCCACAGGGCTATAGGACTCAAACATGTAGAAAATGTAAAAACAAACAAAAATAGCATTCTCTTCAGCTTGCCATATCAGTTAAAACTGAAATTCCTGTAAGTGCGTTATTTCCAGTGTGTCATGCACAGGTTCGCTTTAAAGTATTTCAGACGAACCTTTTGTTTTCAGTTCTGCATGGCATAGTGAAGGGTCAGACCCTTGTTGTTTTATTGCTTTCTGGGTAATTTTTTTAAATATTTCCTCTTACATCCTGTTCATTTTTTGTCTTTAGCAAGAAAAAAAAAGTGAGAAAATCACTCCTTTGTGTACCGACAGCAATAAAAACCTAACAGAGGTTTTAACTTTTCTCCATTGTAGTAACAACTAAAAAAAGAAAGTTGTGGCTCAAGTTTCATTTTGAATCAGGTTGGAAAATCAAAGAATTTGGATATTAACTCACAGAACTGTTCTACGCAGTCCAGCATTAGTGAACTCTCCTGGTCTTCATAGTCATTAGTTCTATCAAGGATGTGGCTGGCCTGTCAAAAAAAAAAAGGAAGACAACTGTAAGTGGACTACAGCTTAGACCAGGGGTCTCCAAACTTTTCATACAAAGGTGCCAGTTTACGGTTCTTCAGACTTCCAGGGGGTAGAAAATGTCTAGGGCCCAGCATCAGTAAGAATAAACATGGCCTCAGGGTTGGCAGTCAGTAGGAGTTATAGTACCCCATCATTCGTATCAGTGAAAGGAATAATACCCCACTGATGATGTCAATGAAAGGAGTAGTGCCCCATTATTGATATTAGTCGGAGGAATAATGCCCCATCCTTAGTGTCAGTGGCAGGATACAGTATATGCCCCACTGTCGGTGTCAGTGGGAGGAATAATGCCTGATATCATTGGAAGGAAGAGTGCCCAAAGGGCTGCATAAAGGCTATTAAAGGGTCGCACTTTGGAGTCCACTGGCTTAGACCATACATATTTATGGTGCTTAAACTGAGCTTACCTCATCACGCATCTTCTGGTTGTCTTCCTCCAGGCTTTTGAGTTTCTGTTGGAGGGCATCTAGATGGACATCTTGCTCAAGACAGAACGAGGAGTGATTTCTAGGCAGCCTACCAGGAAAAAATGTAATACGTAGTAATTTTACTATACTTCCCTCACTAGATGCAACACGACCTATGCCTGCCTAACAGGACATTTTAGACAAATCAAAAGAAAACCAAGCGTTCTTCTTATATTGTGTTTAGTTAATCTTGCCTAGTGTCTTCTTATGCTACCACCTGCCTAATAGGGCAGCACAAAATCTAGGAGTTAACTATAGAAATTGGCCAACAACACTTAGAAAGGGCATCATACCAGTTCCAGATTGGTGACCTCAAAAGACAGTGAAGCTGAATAGATTCACCTTTGGTGAAGCCTTCTGGGTCTATACAGGGGGTCCCCGGGTTACAAACAAGATAGGGACTGTAGGTTTGTTCTTAAGTTGAATCTGTTTGTAAGTCGGAACAGGTACATTTTTTAAGTGTAGCTCCAGCCAAAAAATCGATTTTTACGTTTTTTAGATAACATAGAGAAGGGTTATCACCCCTGTAACATTTGTTTTGCTGTCTGTGCCCCTGTTCAGAAGATTTCACCTCCCCTTCTGTCCCAATGACAATTGGATTTTGAAAATTTTGGGTTGTTAGGGAAACATGGACTGGTGATAAAGCATCAGTGGAGACACCTTTTTTCCCATATTAACTCTTACAGGAGTGAATTTTCCTTCCTAGGGGTGGATTTCCTCTCACTTCCTGTTGTCTTCCTCCGTTTGTAAGTAGGAGTCGTTTGTAAGTCGGATGTTTGTAAGTCGGGGACCCCCTGTACAAGACATGTTGTCATATTACAGTCTCTCATTGGCAGAGTGGGCACAAACAGGTACAAGATTCACCCATGTATATTATGGCAATGGTTAAAGGGTCGGTTCACTCAAAATCAATATTTCAGCTTTTGATCTCTCAGGGACTTTATTAGTGGGATCTGTGTACTGGGTTTCTGAGTCTGCACTTAATTATCATGCCCTAAATAATCAGGAAGTCAGGTCCATGTGTGAATGATCCAACATCCTAGACTACAATACTAAGGATGTGTTAAAATCTTGTACAGAAAATACTAACGGTGTTGCAATGGCAGATGTGGACTCGCTGTCCAAGTTGTTGGTGTACAGATGGAGAAGGTCTTCCCGCATGGAGACTTCATGACGAAGCTGATAAACCTAAGAATCCAATAAAGTAAAAAAAATAAAAAGTTACACACTCTGAATGTTAAAAAAGTTTTTAATACTACTTTTAAACCCCAGCATACGTCTCATAATTACCTCCTCTTTAGCAGCCTCCAGCTGTTCCTCCAGATACTCGTTCCGTGCCGTCAGTTCTCGATTATGCTTCAAAAGGGACTGGCCAATACGAGCAGCTAGCTCAAGGTCTCTCTCTTTCTGAGGATGGCAATAATATGCAACATAAGTACACAAGTCCCAGTAAAAAAAAAATCTTACACAAGACCCCTTGTACATACACATACATATAGCAATGACATTTGATTTCACATTTTATTCGTTTCAGCGATACCTGCTCTTAGTTTGGTATGTACGGTTTCTAATAAATAAAAGTTATCCTGTGTAGCGATCTCTGGCTCTGTGTGTTCCTTTTTGGTGCCAATGATGAGTGGTGGTTTCAGCTTACATTTGGCTTGTGGTTAATTGAGGACTGGCGGCAGTCTACACCCCAAAAGTAATGAAACAGAAGGGACCGTTAAAGGCCTGCGGCACCCCCTAGAATCAGGATCTTTTTCCTAAGCTACATCAGTTTACGGCATGCGGCAAAAAGATATTATTGCCATAGTAGCACCTGTTTTGCCAAATGATTACTAAACGCTTCTGGCTCTATAATTTGCAGGCTGGGTGTGTTAAATAAACCCGTTGCTTTTACTTGATTTAACAAAAGAAACAGTAGAGCTTTGAACTGTATATTCAGACCTTATCCAAATTTAGCCCCAAATCTAAAATCAATAGACTATGGCCCAGCATTATCTTTGTCTTTTACCTTTGTTCCTGTAGCAAGAAATAACTTTTTTCTACTCCCTGTGAAATCATCACTGGGCTTCTAAAACTCTTTCAGGGGCAGCTGCTGGTATCTCTATATCAATAAAGGCATGTCCCCAGAACTACATATGCCAATAGCCCTTTCCCTCCAACACAGTGTGTGGGGGGCTCTTGGCAGAAAAGGCAGCGCCAGTGTTTTGCTGGTTGCTGGGGAAGAAATCAATGTATGCATGTGGAGAGGGACAGGCAGAGTTTTGTAGTCCAGCAGGCACATTTCAGTGCAGCAAAAGTACAGTGCTGGTGTTGTCAACACAGGAAGTTAGGGGTACACTGGATTTTAGGCAGATCACTGGGTAATTTTTTTTTTGTATTTGAAACATTTTTGAAAAAGATAAAACATGCAAGAATGTGCAGGTATTGAAAAGATGAACTGAATATGTGTTTGTGTTATTTTGCCTTGATATAGATTTTAAATTCATTTTAAAATGTTAACATTGGGTAACAGGATACTGATGTAACTAATAGGGTTTACATACTTCCTCTAGCAGACTGGTCACAGCATCTATGTCCCGATAGGTCTTGGTGATTCTGCCAACTCGCTCGGAACACAGGACTGTAAGACACAAAAACACAGTTGTTAGGGAACACTCCCACCACAATGCAGTGCGTTGCAGAACATGCATTTTCGAGCAATAAAGCAAATTGTGATAGGCAGCCCAGCCTATGAAACCTTGCAACCCAATGAGAAAGTAGTTGCAGTATGCATTTTTCGCAGAATGTCTTCTGGATGTGCATTGGTGTATCATTAATTAATGGCAGTTAACAGCACTGCAGCTTATCAATGCACCTAGCACAGTTACCACAGTTCACGGGGGCGGTTGGTGATGGGATTTTCACGGAGTCGGTCCTCCGCACTGTATTGTAAAAGGGACTGCACTGTAATCATTACAGTCCTCTTTATATCACAGTGCCCCTAGCAATCACAGCCCCCCAATCACAGTGCCCATTGCAGTCACAACCCCTCTTTTTTTCTCTAATCACAGTGCCCCCTTTTACTCTCTGCCTCCCCTGCACAGTCCTACCTTCGGCAGGAATCAGCTAGTGTGTCCTCTCCAGGATCTCCCAGCCCACCGACGATGTCATCCTATCAGCAGGGCAGGAGAAGCTGCAGATCTGGATAATATTAACAAGCGGATGATTACCCACTTGGGAATATGAAAAGACCCCTGCTCTGCTTATAGGATGACATTGTTGGTGGGGCGGGAGAGGAGACACAGGCATGGCCGCATAGCAGGAGGTAAGTGGCGATCTTGATCTGTGTTAGCGGCTTACCTCTCGCCGTGCAGCTTAGTCATCAACAGGCCACGGACTGGTACCGGTCGGCAGCCCGGGGTTTGGGGACCCCTGCATTACCCAGGCTATATGGCCAGTCTGGGCCTATGTGGAGCCCAAGCTGTTAGAAACCAACTCAAACCCATCTTTAAAAAGTCTTTGTTGTGTTCTTTGAGGATCATTCAATGTAAATAACTTCACATTAAAGCAGCTAGAGAGGTCAGGGACCGCTTGTTTTAAAGCACTTTTACATATTGATAATATGCAATTAGTTTATTGTCCATATTCTGCTAAATGATTTAAAGAGCTATACAAATTTGGAGTCCTTATTATTCGTATTACTTATTTGTTATTGTTCTTAATTATTCTGAAGTTAAAAAAATAACAACAAATGATAAAGCCAAAAATGTTTAAATTGTGTAAAGGGCGAGTGGATCCAATTTATATGGGCTCAGTGCAGCTACCAGAAGGTAAAGAGTACTGTTTAAGCTATTTTATATATGTGAAAATTCTAATATTTGTATAACTATAGCAGTAGAAAAAAAGACACATTTAAATAAACTTTTTTTTAAAATGATTGCGTAAAGCTGACATTCGCCCAGAATATATTATTTTATCAGAAGTTTGTGCCTCCAGTCACATTGAAAAGCTTCACCCCTCCGATTGGTCTTTCCCTTATGCAGGCCCTACCATACTCTCTACAAAGGGTGAATGAACCGTGTCAGTTGATGAAGACAGTAATTGAAAATAATTGGGTTTTGCTGATCGTAAACAGTGGGCTGATTGCTGGGTCCAGACCGTGGAAAGGTTACGCATGCTGAGAGATGAGGTCTATGACTATTTAGCCCGAATACCAAAGTTTTAACTCAAAAGACTTTGGCACAAAAAAAATGTTGTGTTATGGAAACAAAATAGTGATTATTAGACATTAAACTACTGTTTCACTAGGAGGACCATCACTGGGACATTTTGCCTGTCCTGATTCCGGTGTGTATGTGTTCTATATATTATTATATTTTACACACACGTCTGCACACCACTTGTACATGTCCATTTGGAACTTAAGGTGTAAATTTGCAAAATTCTGAGCTCAGATCTCCCCTGGAGCCATTGAAAGCCTGTCTACAACCAGCAACACTCATCAATCAGGAAGGAGATCACTGTAATCTTCCACTCAGGTGTACAATTGCTTTGTCTGCGGACGTGACTTAAGCATACAGCGAGGAAATAATTATATGCCACATATTGCAGGGCAGGCTAGTAAGTGAAATTGCTGTTATACACAGATTGGCAGTTGTCCCATATTTACATTTCACTGAAAGACTTTATGCCTGTAACCCTGGTCAGATTGGTATGGGTTGCAGATTAGGCTACATGCACACCATTGTATTTATCTGTGGTTTTCTTTTTGGCCAATAAGTTCCTAGGAGTGGTGGCTTGTCAACGTGGAACGCTCAACACACATTTACATAACCTCTATGTATAAAAACACAATCATAGGTGATAATATATACATGTGAGATTATTATTATGGTATCATGTGATAACATACAATATATATTTAGGATATTACTGTATCTTGCAATAATTCACTTATAACTGATCATCCCAGACCACCCATAGAGAAAGCCTCAGAGATACTGCTATCAGCTGTGTACACAGACCACCAGCCAGCATGGGAAGAGATGAACAGCTGTTGCATCTCATGATGACACCCCAGATATCCACCTTCAACAACAACAACCTAAACCACATCTTTCAACTTTCTAAGCTGAGACTATTTTTGCATATTGTATTCAAGCAAAGGGCACAAATTGGTTGAATGCAACAGTTTTATAT
Organism: Lithobates sylvaticus; assembly: GCA_028564925.1. Lineage (NCBI taxonomy): Eukaryota > Metazoa > Chordata > Amphibia > Anura > Ranidae > Lithobates > Lithobates sylvaticus. The sequence goes on from CM053037.1 coordinate 73,376,266, forward strand.
TAAGCTGGCAAGACGGACAGTTCTTGTAAGTCCTGAAGCAATTGACCAAATTCTTCCTCCTAATCTGATAAATATACCAAGATGCTTCAGTGACAAATGGATATTTCCCAGAATGCTGGACAATCTATGTGATGTGCTCTGCATACCCTAAAGCAACCATTCCAAGATTCTGTGGAACCCCAGGGTCCTTCCCAAGGTTGCTAGGGGTTCTTGACCTGTGGCTGATTGACCTCTCATTTGATAGGGTCTACGTCACTTGGCAGAGCCAGTAGCATCACCAGTGATCTTTTTAGCTGTCTGTAAAAAGCCTGTCCATTGACCACCAATGTAAGGAGCATTCTTCCCACTGACCACCAATGTAAGGAGCATTCTTCCCACTGACCACCAATGTAAGGAGCATTCTTCACACGGACCACCAATGTAAGGGACATTCTTTCCACTGACCACCAATGTAAGGAGCATTCTTCCCACGGACCACCAATGTAAGGAGCATTCTTCACACGGACCACCAATGTAAGGAGCATTCTTCCCACTGACCACCAATGTAAGGAGCATTCTTCACACGGACCACCAATGTAAGGAGCATTCTTCACACGGACCACCAATGTAAGGAGCATTCTTCACACGGACCACCAATGTAAGGGACATTCTTTCCACTGACCACCAATTTAAGGGACATTCTTTCCAGTGACCTCCAATATAAGGAGCATTCTTCTCACTGACCACCAATGTAAGGGACATTCTTTCCACTGACCAACAATGTAAGGGACATTCTTTCCACTGACCACCAATGTAAGGGACATTCTTTCCACGGACCTCCAATGTAAGGGACATTCTTTCCACGGACCTCCAATGTAAGGGACATTCTTTCCACGGACCTCCAATGTAAGGGCTAGTTTTCCCATTGACCACCAATGTAAGGATCATTTTTCCCACTCACCACCAATGTAAGTGTTAGTTTTCTCACTCCCGACCAATTTAAGTAGTAATCTTCCTACTGACCACCAATGCAAGGGTCATTTCTTTCACTGGCCCCCAATTAATTATTAGTAGGGGTTCCCCTAGACCTGAAAATTGTTCTTCTGGGGTAACAAGATTGAGAAAGGCAGCCTTATAATGCTAGCAATGCTTGTTTCAGTTATATCGCTATACAAAATTAAATACTATATAACCAGACTAGTTGTACTAAACTCTAGTAGAGCACTAATTGCTATCTATGGCTGTATAAACATATCGATAAGCAACTAATAACAGATTTGACTGTTTCAAACTATCGTTTGATGCAAATATAAAAAAAAAAAAAATGGTTTCACAAACAATTGCTAAATGTAACAGATGAATAGGTAAATGCATGGCTTGCCTTGTTGTTGTGGGATAGCCAGTGATGGAAAGGTGTACATATTGCTGGCTAATATTTACAATGGGTGTTTCTGTCTCAGTGTCCGTAAAGACTTGTTTTGACTGTTCATCTCACACTATGTAAAAGACTGTTGTATGTGACACATTACTACTGTTAGAGCTAGCTGAAAATGTAGATTATATGATCATTCTACTGCCATATCACCACTGCCCAGTTACATGCTACAGAAACAACAAATCAATGTTTACCTTCTTCCAGGTCATCTGCCATGAAGCCAGTGTCAATTTCAAAAATGTGGTTCCCGTTGCATTCATTTTCATTGGCCAGGTTGCAATTGTCTGCCCAGAACTCCATGGCTTTTGGAAGTTGAGCAGTGATTGCTTCTTTCGCCCCTAAATTAATCAATGGGGGACATGGACCTCTAGGAGAATGATGCTGGGAGAGGGTCTGAACAGGCAGCACCCAGAACGTAGCCTGACCATATCCCGATGAGCCCAGTGTGCAGGCATCAGAGGGCAGATAGAGGATGGACGTGAGGAGGCACTGAGGAGCACCATGTAAAGTACACTGTCCTGATTGTCTACTAGCTAAGCTCCCTCTAACTCTGCTTTATAGCCTTGTGGCTCTGTGTATACACCTGGCTGGGTAGGGCTTACTCCAGTAACACGAGGGAGGGGATAAGCAGCAAAACAAAACACAGTCCTCTCTGCATTAAAATGCAAGTCCCTTTTCAGATGGTAACGGGAAATACACACCCCCTTTCTGCTGTGACTGGTATGGGTGGTCCTCTGCTCTGAGATAGCAAAACAAAATATATCATCCCTTCCTCCCCCCCTTTCAAAAAGAAGTGGTATGTCCCAAGCTGTGACAATCCATCACTGCACCTGCTCTTATCAAGTCATAAACATTGGAACTTAAAAACAAAGCATGCTGTCACACGTACACAGGTCGGTGTCACATACTAGAATGACTGAAAACCACACAGCCCACATGTATGAGGTGTCTGCACACAAGATTGCATTTATTCTTTATTTGGATGAAGGCCGACACAAGGATCCCGCGTTTTGTAGATTTTCTAATGTGGATGTGCTGAAAAATGTATCAAAATGTATAGAAATGCATCCAAAGCAACAACTTTCCATCAGCGAAATACCTTCCCGATGTATCAAAATAAAAGGTGTGCAAAATGTTACGGCTCATTTACAATTGTGGTTGTAAAAAATAGGGCTTAAGCTGATTTATTATTTTTACACCCCCCCCCCCCTCCCCCCCAACCACTTAATCTCCAGAAGATTTACTCCCCTTCATGACCAGGCCATTTTATTCAATACAGCACTGCGTCACTTAAATAATAAAAATGTAAAAATGTATGAATTTATGTCATTTTTTCCGCACAAAATAGAGCTTTCTTTTGGTGGTATTTGATCACCTCTGTATTTATTTTTTGTGCTATCAACAAAAAAAAAGACTGACAATTTTGAAAAAAAATTATATTTCTTACTTTCTGCTATGAAACATATCCAATAAAAAAAAAAATCTAAATTTCTTCACCAATTTAGGCCAATAAGTATACTGCTACATGTTTTTAGTAAAAAAAAATCCCAATAAGCGACTATTGATTGGTTTGCGCAAAAGTTAGTCTATTTGACTCTAGAGGTGGACAATCTGACACTTTGTGGGAACCAGTGACCTGAATACAGCGATCAGTGCTAAAAACATGCACTGTCACTGTACTAATGACACTGGCAGGGAAGGGGTTAAACATCTAGGGCAATCAAAGGGTTAAATGTGTGCCTAAGCAGTGTTTTTGTGTACACAGTGTGCTGCTTTCACCACGGGATGTGCTGGATTTTATTTCCTGCTTTGCAAGGAAACAAAATCCCCCACATGCCTGCTGAATGGACAGAGCTCTGTATTGTTTACATATGCAGAGCTCCGTCCAGTGAGTCTCCTCGCCAATCCGTTGGGGGCGAAGGGTCACCCATTGGCCGGCACCCGTTGATCTGCTTCTGATGTGACTAATCATAGCAGAAGCGGCACACACCCCCTACCAGGAAGTGCAAAATCATGTATATGTATATGTATATATATATATATATATATATATATATATATATATATATATATATATATATATATATGTATATATATATATATATATATATATATATATATATATATATATATATATATATATATACATACACACATACATACACACACACACACACACACATGCACACACATACTAGAGGTGCACGATTAATCGCGAAATGATCGCGATCTTGATTCACCCCCCCCCCCCCACACGATCTGAAGTCTAGACGACCCGCAATTTTTTGTTTAGCGCCGCTGGTTCCACGTAACCAGCGTGGAACGCAAATGGCGGCTATTGGACTTGACGTCAGCAACCAGAACTGACGTCAGTCATCAGCGCTGTGTCACGGAGCTGTGAAATGTTCGGCCGCGCTATGACAAAAGTCCCGCCCTCCTCCTAGACCAGCTCGTGTGATAGATCCATTGTTCTGTCTATCACACAAGCCTGTCTAGGAGGAGGGCGGGACTTTTGTCATAGCGCGGCCGAACTTGATTTCACAATCAGCTCCGTGACACAGTGGGAGGCTACATCGATGGTAAGGCTGCAATGACATAGGCACATTAAGGCTGCAATGACGTGGGCACGGTGAGGCTGCAATGACGTGGGCACGGTGAGGCTGCAATGACGTGGGCACGGTGAGGCTGCAATGACGTGGGCACGGTGAGGCTGCAATGACGTGGGCACGGTGAGGCTGCAATGACGTGGGCACGGTGAGGCTGCAATGACGTGGGCACAGTAAGGTGGCCATGATGGGCACAGTAAGGCTGCAACGATGGTGAGGCTGCCATGAGGGCACGGTAAGGCGGCAATGATGGGCACAGGCTGCAATGAGGGCACGGTGAGGCTGCAATGAGGGCACAGTAAGGTGGCAATGATGGGCACAGGCTGCAATGAAGGCACAGTAAGGTGGCAATTATGGGCACAGTAAGGCGGCAATGATGGGCACAGTAAGGCTGCAACGATGGTGAGGCTGCAATGAGATGGGCACAGTAAGGTGGCAATGATGGGCATGTGAAGCTGCAATGATGGGCACAGTAAGGCTGCAACGATGGTGAGGCTGCCATGAGGGCACGGTAAGGCGTCAATGATGGGCATGGTGAGGCTGCAATGATGGGCACGGTGAGGCGGCAATATAATATATTATAAATATTACCACAGGCACAGTCTGAGTCAGCTACCCATATTATGATTATTACCACAGTCAGCTACCCCAGACCTTGCTTGCAGATGACAGTCAGGCTATTAAAGGGGGGCATGTGAGCCTGTGAGGAGTGGACTTAAAATACAGTCAGCTACCCAGAGTCTATTTTTTGAGAATCGTGAGAGAATCGTGATTTTCATTCTAAGCAAAAGAATCATGATTCTCATTTTTGCCAGAATCGTGCAGCTCTAATACATACATACATACACACACACACACACACACACACACACACACACACACACGTGATTCTGCACAGATCAGCTTCCCTGTAGTAGTAAAGCTACTATAGGGAGGTCAGCAGCTGGTAAAGCTGCCAAACTAAGCCAGATGAGGTTTGTACACATGTCAAAAGTGATCCCACCTGTTGCATTCAGTGAGCAGTACTGTTGCCAAAGTGACCCCATTCAAGTGAATGGGGTCACACCACAATTACACTGTTGCAAAGAGATGGTGTGGCACTTACAGGGTTAAAATAGGTGGTGAGGAGATAATATATTTTCCCGTCATTGTTTGTCAGACATTTCTGAAAAGCAATCCACTGTGGAAAGCTTTTCAGACACTTCCATGCTAAACTTTGCCTAAAGTTGGCCATACTGTAGTGAGATTTTCCAACAAATATTCATATGAACATCGAGACAAAAATTCTGGGTACATTCAATGACTTGGTGACTGTCATTTAAAAGCACAGTTTTTTACAGCACACATCAAAGTTCTCACTAGAACATGTGCCATTGGAAACAATAAAATTATTTACAGCTTTGCCTTTTGTCTTTTTGAGCAACAAATAAGGTGAAAATGAATAGCTAATTAAAAGATAAAAGAAAAAAAATAGCTTTTGCTACAGTATTCACCTTTAAATCTAGAGATCCCCATCCCTGCAGTACTTTGTCCTGTCATTAGTCTGATTGGCACCATCATTCAACCCATTTCTTCTAAACCCAAGTCATCCTGGACCCATCCCAGCCTGTGACTGGACAGTGAAAGGATGAGCAGCTCATAAATTAGATCTCTCTGTCACTCTGCTTTCTCCTCTAAACATAGTTAGTCAGGTTAAAAAAAAAAAAGATAGACAAGTCCATCTAGTTCAACCAAAATAAAAATAAATAAATACAATCCCATATACACAATCCTTCACCCACAGTTGATCCAGAGAAAGGCAAAGGTGCTCCATGTAAAATATTTCCAAATGTGTCTGAAGACAATATATACAGTCTACAAATCCAACGCATTTCCGCAAGATCTCTACAGTGTGATTGAATAAGTTGTAGGAATACGAACACAGTTCCCCCCCACTGGTACCGTCTTCATGCACCCCCCACCTCCTCTCACCACCGTGCCTACACCCCCCCCCCCAAACTGGTTCTGTAAGAGGTACATACCCCAGTATTGATGTTAATGTCTACTTTCAGTTATGGCCTAACAGTTTCTGATTCCTTCCCAAATTCCCACCTGTTGACTCCATGGTGTGTAGTTGATATTGCCCTGGCTCCCCACCTTGCATTGGGTCATTGCAATGTTGTGACACACATTTGCCATAATATTCAGGTCATGCATTTGAATTCCTTGAGGCCATTTTGTCTGCAACCAAGGAACGAGTTAAATATTAGCTGTCTGGCTTAAGACAAGGGACCATGCATGCTTAGGACATGGATGGCGAAAACACTGGAGCAAGAAAAGGTCAATAATCGAATTCCACATGGCAAGTGAGCAGAAGACAATTTGTCAGTGCCAGGTTGGGCTGAAATATTGGAAGCTGACTGCAGTGGGGCAGCAGATGATTGGGTTTTCCCAAGGTTTGGAGTGTGGAATACAGGTAGGCTAAGAGTTGTGCCAACTTCCAGTGAATTGGAGTACCCAGAAACCAGACTGTTCAAGTTGTTGGGATTAGAAGCCCAATTCTGAGCAGAGCATTCCAGGTGGAATGGGGCTCTCCGTCATTCAACCTAGAAGACTGAGGACGCATTGAGTTCAGAGCGTCATAGAGTCACCCCCTCTAAGCCATATAACCTTCATTTATCCATTTATACCTGTAAATAAATACATGAGCCATCAAAACTCAATAATTACGCCCAATTTATTCCTGCCAACTATCATTCCCATACAGCACGTAGCAGTAAGATGAATTTTCAAAGCTGACAAATCATTTCCTTCATCTCTCTCTGCATTTAGAAAGCAACTTGAATGCACACCCTTTCAGCAATCTGAGTTTTTCATTCAGCCTACTCATTGAACTCAGTTTATACCCAGCTTTACTTTATAAAGCAAGTTATAAATGGTTCCATTATAAGTAATCAAGCTCAGATTTTTACATATGAATCTCTCCTCTTCCTCGGAACTCAAGCTGGGGGAGGATCAGCTGTTATTCTGAACTTCCTGGGAAGTGCCACGGAGGCTGGGGGGGGGGGGGGTGATTGGGGACAATGGCAGTGTTATGGGCAAAGACACTGTTTTATATGCAAATTGAAAAGCACCATGAACTCGACCTAACAAAGAGAAGACTAAAACTATTCACTGTGGATCCTTCTACATAATACAAAAAATGGGACGGTCTCAGTAATTGAGTAGAAGTCTATCCACAGCAAACAAAATAGCTCAACTGAACCCTAAATCTCATGTCAGATGGGCGATTCTGCTGCTAGAATAGCAAGATCGTTAAAGAGGCTGTCCCTATGGAATCGCTTCCTTTGCAGCCAGACGCAGCAAGATGTCGCTCTGTCGCTTGCCCAAATGCTGCTGAAACTTGATCGCTTGATCAGCTACAGAGGCGATTCTATCAAGACAAACCGGCAGCCTCTTTCCAATACTGCCCATTGGTGATTTTTACAAATTGCCAACGGTAGGATTGCTAGTGGCTGAGTCGCCCCTCTGACATCAGCCTAAGGGCCATGTCAGACGGACATTTTTAAGCAGTAATTCCTCACTGCTACATATCCTTAATGCCGATAAAAATCGATTTGTAAACAACAAATGAATCGCTATAGTTACTTACAATTTGTTGCTACTACATCATTAGGTTGATGTGCTCTACTACAAATCACTCTCGTTCAGCGATTTGCAACAAAGCCATAGCAGTGAATGGAAAGAAACTGTCGCTTGTCCAAGGTGCAGAGTCTAAGGGGCCACCTGGAATTCACCAGGGTACGCCACAAGGAGTGACTGACTTTGCAGCAGAATCAGGTTGCTGCCTTTGGTTGCACTCAGTCTGCCATCTTTTCTGGCCAGTTTCTATCAAACCATACCCGAAGGCTGGGTATTGGATATATGGGGATGGGGGTGGCACGGGGAATGTGGGGTGTTTTAAGCTTCAACATGTTAATGTCAATTCCAAAAATATTTTATATCATTTAAACAAAGGTTAACTTTTAACATACAGTATCTCACAAAAGTTAGTCACATTTTTGTAAATATTTTATTATATCTTTTCATGTGACAACACTGAAGAAATGACACTTTGCTACAATGTAAAGTAGTGAGTGTACAGCTTGTATAACAGTGTAAATTCGCTGTCCCCTCAAAATAACTCAACACACATCCATTAATAAAAGTGAGTACACTCCTAAGTGAAAATGTCCAAATTGGGCCCAAAGTGTCAATATTTTGAGTGGCCACCATTATTTTTCATTACTGCCTTAACCCTCTTGGGCATGGAGTTCACCAGAACTTCACAGGTTGTCACTGGAGTCCTCTTCCACTCCTCCATGATGACATCACAGAGCTGGTGGATGTTAGAGACCTTGCGCTCCTTCACCTTCCATTTGAGGATGCCCCACACATGCTCAATAGGGTTTAGGTCTTCTGGGACGACAGCCATGCAGACCAATTTGATGCAGTGTGCGGTCTATGGTCTGAGCACTGACAGGCTGACCCCCCACCCCTTCAACCTCTGCAGCAATGCTGGCAGCACTCATACGTCTATTTCCCAAAGACAACCTCTGGATATGACGCTGAGCATGTGCACTCAACCTCTTTGGTCGGCCATGGCAAGGCCTGTTCTGAGTGGAACCTGTCCTGTTAAACTGCTGTATGGTCTTGGACACCACGCTGCAGCTCAGTTTCAGGGTCTTGGCAATCTTCTTATAGCCTAGGCCATCTTTATGTAGAGCAACAATTCTTTTTTTCAGATCCTCAGAGAGTTCTTTGCCATGAGGTGCCATGTTGAACATCCAGTGACCAGTATGAGAGTGTGAGATCGATAACACCAAATTTAACACACCTGTTCCCCATTCACACCTGAGACCTTGTAACACTAATGAGTCACATGACACCAGGAGGGAAAATGTCTAATTGGGCCCAATTTGGAAATTTTCACTTAGGGGTGTACTCACTTTTGTTGCCAGTGGTTTAGACATCAATGGCTGTGTGTTGAGTTATTTTGAGGGAACAGCAAATTTACACTGTTATACAAGCTGTACACTCACTACTTTACATTGTAGAAAAGTGTCATTTCTTTAGTGCTGTCACATGAAAAGATATAATAAAATATTAACAAAAATGTGAGGGGTGTACTCACTTTTGTAAAATACTGTAGCTGGTGATACTAGCATGAAGCGCCTTGGCTGGGAACTTTGTGCCTTGGGGTGACACGGTCTCCTATAATCTCCTGCCTTTAAGTCACCATGTTAAATGTTCTCCCAATGGAGACAACAAGCAGCTGTGCAGATGCACATTGCACAGGTATGGTCCAATGTTGTCACTAGAAGGAAACCAGCGCTATGAAATACCATGCAGCCATCACTGTACTGCATGTGGGCAGGACGTGATTCTAAAGAAGCTGCAGGAGATCAGCACTGAGATGTAACAAAGGTTCAAAAAGTATGTTTTTTTACCAAGTAAATTGTAAAATGTGTAAGATCCACAGCATTGGAGGTCATTCAGTATTAACGGATTTGATCTAAAGACCCTACAATAATCTCCCCCTATGCAGTTTGCCAGCCCCTCCTATGCTCGCTCTACAACAGCTCCAACACATTATCATTATTGCTGCCTTGCTCCCACTGTTTTACAATGAGTGGGTTGGGTTATCCATTCTCTTACATGGTTGGATCATGCGAGTCTCCTAGCCAGGATTGGCCAAAAATGTGCACATTTGCCTTAACACGACCCCTGGAAATTCATGGCTGAGGCGATACCAAGTCTCACCTCTAGTCCTAAGGATAATGTGTCTGTGAGGCTATCATGGCTCAGTATTGGGGTGTATTTTGTGGGTACAAAGATGGCAGACTGTGTGCACTGTATACCCCAGTATTCAGCAGAGTACTTTTTTATCTTCAGAGTACCCAAAGGCCCTATTTATCTAAAACATAGAAAAAGCATAGGATGAAAGGCATGCCCTTATTAGCCATACCCATGAAGGTGCATCAACTTTTTTGGACACTCACCCATGTTTTTGACAGTCTATGCAATTTGTGATCCACATCTGTCTTCTAAAACCCCTCAAGGTGTCCCAACTAATTATTTTGAAATGTTAATAATAGGTCAACCCAACATTTCATATTCCTGATATGTGCCTGCTGTACCACGTACTTGTATGAGAATGTCTCCTGTTCTCTTTGTATTGCTTCCTTTATGCGATATCCCTGGTGTTCCTGCCAGTCCTTCTGCTTCCCTTAATAAAAACTCACCACACTAAGCATGAGAGCACAGTGTGGTCAGTCTAGCTGTGCTGAGAATTCTGCCTACTCTCCTCCAATAGACTTCTGCTGACATGCTCCCCCTGCACAGCCATTGCACAGTGCACTGGGAAGATCAGTGCACTGCTGTTTTTCCACCCCCACCTCTCTATGCAGCTGAAAACAGGGGTTATGTGATCACTTATAAAAAAAAAAAAAGGGGTATTTTTTATGTTTTTATATGTATACACAAATGTTTTGCCTTTCTATTTTAAGTTAATATATATATATATATACACACACACACACACACACATACACAGTGGGGACGGAAAGTATTCAGACCGCCTTTTCACTCTTTGTTATATTGCAGCCATTTGCTAAAATCATTTAAGTTCATTTTTTTTTCCTCATTAAGGCCCCTTTCACACTGGGGCGGTGCGGGGCGGCGACGGTAAAGCAGCGCTATATTTAGCGCTGCTTTACCATCGTTTTACCCGCGGTATGCGGCCGCTAGCGGGGTGGTTTTAACCCCCGCTAGCGGCCGCAAAAGGGTTAAAAACCTCCGCAAAGCGCCGCTGCAGCGGCGGTTTGCGGGCGGTATCCCCGCGGTTTCCCATTGATTTCAATGGGAAGGAGCGGTATAGGAGCGGTAAATACACCGCTCCTTCACCGCTCCAAATATGCTGCTAGCAGGACTTTTGTTGCGGTCCTGCTAGCGCACCGCTCCAGTGTGAAAGCCCGCCGGCTTTCACACTGGAGTGAATGGGGCCGTTTTTTTCAGGCGGTATACAGGCGCTATTTTTAGCGCTGTACCGCCTGAAAACCGCCCCAGTGTGAAAGGGGCCTAAATGTACACACAGCACGCCATATTGACAGAAAAGCACAGAATTGTTGACATTTTTGCAAGATTTATTAAAAAAGAAAAACTGAAATATCACATGGTCCTAAGTATTCAGACCCTTTGCTGTGACTCTCATATATTTAACTCAGGTGCTGTCCATTTCTTCTGATCATCCTTGAGATGGTTCTACACCTTCATTTGAGTCCAGCTGTGTTTGATTGACTGATTGGACTTGATTAGGAAAGCCACACACCTGTCTATACAAGACCTTACAGCTCACAGTGCATGTCAGAGCAAATGAGAATTATGAGGTCAAAAGGAACTGCCTGAAGAGCTCAGAGACAGAATTGTGGCAAGGCACAGATCTGGCCAAGCTTACAAAACAATTTCTGATGCACTTAAGTTTCCTAAGAGCACAGTGGCCTCCATAATCCCTAAATGGAAGACGTTTGGGATGACCAGAAACATTCGCAGAGCTGGCCGTCCAGCCAAACTGAGCTATCGGGGGAGAAGAGCCTTGGTGTGAGAGGTAAATTAGAACCCAAAGATCACTGTGGCTGAGCTCCAGAGATGCAGTCGGGAAGATGGGAGAAAGTTGTAGAAAGTCAACCATAACTGCAGCCCTCCAACAGTCTGGGCTTTATGGCAGAGTGGCCCGACGAAAGCCTCTCCTCAGTGCAAGACACATGAAAGCCGGCATGGAGTTTGCTAAAAACACCTGAAGGACTCCAAGATGGTGAGAAAACAGATTCTATGGTCTGATGAGATAGCACTTTATGGCCTTAATTCTAAGCGATATGTGTGGAGAAAACCAGGCACTGCTCATCACCTGTCCAATACAGTCCCAACAGTGAAGCATGGTGGTGGCAGCATCATGCTGTGGGGGTGTTTTTCAGCTGCAGGGACAAGACGACTGGTTGCAATCGAGGGAAAGATAAATGCGGCCAAGTACAGGGATATCCTTCTCCAGAGTGCTCAGGACCTCAGACTGGGTCGAAGGTTTACCTTCCAACACGACAATGACCCTAAGCACACAGCTAAAATAACGAAGGAGTGGCTTCACTGGGTTCTTGAATGGCCCAGCCAGAGCCCTGACTTAAACCCAATTGAGCATCTCTGGAGAGACCTAAAAATGGCTGTCCACCAATGTTTACCATCCAACCTGACAGAACTGGAGAGGATCTGCAAGGAGGAATGGCAGAGGATCCCCAAATCCAGGTGTGAAAAACTTGTTGCATCTTTCCCAAAAAGACGCATGGCTGTATTAGATCAAAAGGGTGCTTCTACTAAATACTGAGCAAAGGGTCTGAATACTTAGGACCATGTGATATTTCAGTTTTTCTTTTTTAATAAATCTGCAAAAATTTCAACATCTCTGTGTTTTTCTGTCAATATGGGGTGCTGTGTGTAAATTAATGAGGAAAACATTTTTAACTTAAAGTGGGGGGACACCCTAAAAAAAAAAAAAGCATTAATATTCTGGGAAAAAATTAAAAAAAAAAATATTTTTTTACCTGATCCGAAATCCCTGTTGCTAGGCAGTCTTCCTAATCTGCCTCCTCCTACACCGCGGTGATCTTCGTTCTTCAGTCCTCCGCCGCGTTGTCTTCTGGGTAATGGGGCGCGCTGTGTTATGGGAACTGTGTGTTACCTATCACAGCGCGTCCCATTCACAAAGCGCCGCGCAGCTCACGCATGCGCAGTAGGAAACGGGCAGTGAAGCCGTAGTCTTTGCTGCCTGTTTCCCTTACTGAGGATGGCGGCGCTGGCACCAGAGCGCCGAGGGACATCTCGGCCTCCACGACCGACATCGCGGGCACCCTGGGAGGGTAAGTGCACTTATTAAAGTGGTTGAAAACCCTTACAAACCACTTTGGCCTACAGGTAAGCCTAGATTAAGGCTTACCTGTAGGTCCAATAAATATCTCCTAAACCTACATGGTTTAGGAGATATTTAGAAAAAAAGAAGCATCGCTGTCTACGGCGTATGCGCCATAGACAGCGGCGCGCAGGCCCACTGCGCATGCCGAGTTCACGGCGATATGCCGCTTTTGTGCGCATGCGCGGGAGTGATGTCATCGCCACTCCAGCGAATCATAGCACTGGAGCGGCGAGACCCGGAAGTCACTCCAGTATTGATGGCGCCGGAGAAGGTCGTGGATGAGGACCGCTTCGGGGGCTTCGTTCTCAGGTAAGTTGTTCATAATGAGCTAGTATGCTATGCATACTAGCTCATTATGCCTTTGCCTTGCAGGTTCCGTTTTTTTTTTTTTGTGAGGAGGCTTTACTTCCTCTTTAAAAGTCAGCAGCTACTTTTTTTTTAGCTGCTGACTTTTAAAATTTTTTTTTTTTTTTTTAGCTGAAACACCGCTTTAAATGATTTTAGCAAATGGTTGCAATATAACAAAGCGTGAAAAATTTAAGGGGGGCTGAATACTTTCCGTCCCCACTGTATATATATATATATATATATATATATATATATATATATATATATATATATATATATATACTTTAAGTGCTATTGCTGCTAAATGACTCTGATGGCCATTTTAACATGGACAACACCTAAAATGGGCCGAGATCTTATTGTGGCTCCCCATCAATGAACAAGAACCCAAGTCCTGCTTACACTCTTTGCTCTACATAGCTGTCCCCTGTACTCAGAAATAAGATGAGGAAGGGCTCATTAGGGAACTGTAGAATGGGTTCATTGGAATGTAGAACAGGCAAGAATTGTCTAGTGCAGTTAAGTGCAGCCAGACAGATCTGTCGAGTGTCATTAGTGTGACAACACTGTTTACCAGGCTGTGTGAGGAGAAGGAGAATAGGCCTGCAGGCCTGGAGGTGAAGGACCGGACACAGATAAATGATGAGAGCGTGCTAGAAGAACAGATGCCCAGGACGATCCTCCACTTCCATCTGCGCTAAAAGCTCATCTCAGCTCTGACCTCGTTTTATTAATAGGGCAGATTGGAACCATTACATGTTCTAACTGTGTTTACTTATGTCGGTAATACAAGGCAGCTATTCTTTGGATACCACCAGTGCTTTATACCAAAGGGGGCACTTTATATATTTCACAAATTTGTAACTACCTTTAATAAAATTAGGTATTTCTGTACAATATTATCCTAAAACAATTGTGCTAACCTTTAACTACTTGTGTACCACACATACAGTACATTAACCATGTCTCATCCTTACAGATTTATATTTATCTGGAATCCTCCCCTAGACAGCCATAGAGTTATGCCTCGTACACTTGATAAGAATATCGGACAAATGATCGTTCCTTTTTTTTTGCATGCTAGTTTCATATCAAAAACCAGAAGAATACTAATACTAAAACGAAAATTCTCATATGACAGAATACAACTTCGGAAGTGATATAATGTATTGTATTGTACTGTAATGTATTCGTTTCCAAGCATGCGTGGTTCTTGGTCACACGATTTGTTTCATACAAATACTATACTAATTACACGAAAATCGTATGTTCTGGTATCGTACTAGGAACATTTTTGTGTTTGTCCAATCAGATAATTTTGCATGAACTGTAGTTATCGGCTCTCAAAAGCTGTGTACTAATCATCAGATTATGGGACGATCACTTCAAAAGCAATATCTTTCGACCGATTTTCTCATCTTGTGTACTAGGGATAAAACTCACCTAATCAAAAGGTGCTAAAAAAAAAATAAAATAAAAAGCTGCAATCTTAAAATAAATAAAAAAATGAGAATCTTTGTTGCAGATTATTCAAGTGCACTTTTTTTTGGTGGGGGTGTGGGCTCAGATTAGCCACCATGTTAGAAGGAACCTGTACATTGCTGGGTAAAGGAAAAGGTTCTCTGTTTGCCAGGCCTGAGGAGGAGATTGTACTTCTACTACATAGTGCTGTACATCACTTGTCCCCAACCCCTGGGCTGCGGACCGGTATCAGTCTGTGGCCTGTTAAGCAGGCCACCATCACACAGCAGGTGAGTCCTAAATGTACCGTGGGCCATTTAGCAGCCCGTGTCTATTCTCTCATTCTAACTGGCCGCCGGTGTCAGCCTATTAGCAAGGCAGGGGGTGGGAGAAGCTGCAGATCGGGACAGAGAGTGGGAGACTTTTCATAATAACAAGCGGGTAATCACCCGCTTGTTAATATAAGTTTGGCAGCTCCCAATCTCTGTCCCGATCTGCAGCTCCTCCTGCCCCCTGCCTTGCTAATAGGCTGACACCGGCGGCCAGTCAGGAGACCTGAGAGAATAGATACAGGCTGCTGCCTCTGCCCTGTCAAAGGTAAGACACTGTAGGGGAGGCAGAGATTACAAGGGGCACTGTGGAGGGGCATGACTAAAAGGGGGAAGGGGGGGCATGACTGCAGGAAGGACTGTGATGGGGGGCATGACTGCAGGGAGGACTGTGATGGGGGGCATGACTGCAGGGAGGACAGTGATGGGGGCCATGAGGTACCATATTAAATGCCTTAGTGAAATCCAGATGCACCTTCCATATGTATCCCCTACCCTGTTGGTTCCTGGGGGCCTCCAAGAGCAACCCGATAAATCCAGGTATTGTGAAGCACATTCGTTTTTCCCCTGCCGTCACACAATACAGTGCACTATAAATTCAATCGCCAAGCCCAAGAGCGGTTACATGGGCAGAGGTGGGCTCTTTAGCCCACTGAACGCTCTAACACTTTTATGGTCAGAACTTACACACCAATTCTGGGGAAACTCCAGACAGCAAATGCAGGAGTAGGGAAGTGTGTATGCGAACTGCGAAGTACATAAAAATCAGGCTTGCCCTAAATGGGAAATGTGCAAGTTTGCTTTACAGCAAACCTATCACACTATATACTGTATAAGGCCATTATATTACATACCACAGGTTGCCTACATGTACCTTTAGTGGAACTATGGTCTAAAACCAAAACAAATATACAATGCAGCATGACAAGTTAAGTGATGTAGTGTTAATGATTTTCACTAGTTTTCTTAAAGAGGTCAAATAGGTAGCTTTAATTTGTGCACTGGTAAGGCTCCTTCCTTCCTTTCTGTATTTAGAGGACACCGCTGAGGCTGGGTTATTGCAGTGTTGCCACACTTGTGATGGTTGTGTTCCCTAAAACTTCAGCATGATGCAGTGATGTCACAATAGGCTGTGCTTTCATTCTAGTTATTGCTAATAGTCAAACTCCTTGCTTGTCAATCATCAGGCCAAGCATAGCCCACCCATCAGAACATTAAAGACTATGTCTAGCCCCACCCATCACTACCCATAAGACTATGTTTTATGACAAAAGCTGGACATACATTATACAATTTTCTTGTTCAATTTTCTTTAGATTAGAAGAGCTTGCCTGATTGCATACATATTGAAAGTGTTTAGATTTGACCTAATATTATATTTTTCTGGTAAATCTAAAAGAAAATGGTATAATGTATGGCCAAATTTAAGAATCTGTTCCCACTGGGGGGTGGAGTGGCACGCCAAAACCTGGTGAAGCCATTGGGCGGATGGTCATAAAAGCCACAGAGTGGATACAGAGGTCTTGGCTGGCAGCTTCCTTAGTGGTGGTGAGAACCCCGAAATAGGCTGAGGTGCAGAATCTAAGATACCACCTGTCTTCACCACAGCTCCCAGTGGTTAACATGTTGCGCTGCAGGCAGTATCCAGGGTGCGGTCCACCGGCTCACCCAAGTAGGCCACAACTAAGAGCAGATGGTCTCTCTTGCAACTCTGGGGCACTGGACTTACACGGCAGCAGGGTATGTTGTGGTACAAGTCAGGCGGCACTCCGCCTTCCACTTAGCCAATGGGCTGCTTAGTGCACCAAGGCCACAGAATGGATACAGAGGATTTGGCTAAAGACAAAAAAAATAAAAAATGCACACTTCACAACTGTACTGTTCATTAAACTGTATATGGAGGTCCAGAAAAAAAACGTTTCTTTAAAAACAAGAAAGCCTTACAGATGCTGGATAAGGAATATGCCCAATTCAGTCCAAACGGCAGGGAAAAACCACTGGGGCCAATGAAGACCACGGACCTCAATCGGGAAATAACAATCCTGGAAGATCTATTCTGCATAGAGGGTTGGCTGGCTGCCCTGAAAAGGGCCAAGGCACAGAATTTAAGATACCAGCAGGTCTTCATCGGGCTCTTAGTGGTGCAGATATTGCGCTGCAGATTGTGCATTTTTGCTGCATCATTGCTGTAGAATTTTATTGAGTAATTGTTACATCATGTTACAACATGGTAGAGCTGCGCGATTAATCGTTATCGTGATTTTTTCCCCCTTGCGATCTTGACAAAGTATTTCCCGATTCTTTCTATGCAGAGAATTCTCTCTCCTCTGCTGAAGCCGACAAAAGAGAAAAAAAAAACGGGCAGTCTGCCAAGTATCACAACATTCTTTAGCAGTGGAACTAAGTATAAACATTGTAACGATTTGTCCTTTCGGTGTGTAAATGAGGAAAGTTTAACCACTCAAAAATTGAACTTTCGCTTTAAGTGAAGGTGACCCCCTGACATGACAACATTTGGCATGTAATTTTTTTTGGGGGGGGGGGGGGGGAGAGGATACCCTCTTTTTAGGGGCATCCAGCTCCCACTTCCTCCTGGGGCTCCGCGGAGCAGGAAGGAAGTTCACCTCTCCCTCCTATCTCCATGCAACCTTCTGGGACACGTTACAGGTCCCAGAAGATTGCCGGGCCAATCACAGTGTGCAGCGCACCTCGTGCATACACAGTACATGCCCAGCTGTGAAGCCACAGCCGAGCGCCCACAGTCACAATGCCGGCGCCGTGGAGAGGAGGGGGAGAGGAGCAGGGCTTCGTACACCCGCATCGCTGGACCGTGGGACAGGTGAGTGTCTGATTATTAAAAGTCAGCAGCTACACTTTTTGTAGCTGCTGACTTTTATATGGGTAAAAAAACTTTTTCTGACATTTATTGGTTTGAAGTTATATTTTTTTTGTAAAGACCCTAGAGAACACTGTATTTGTGCAGCAGTCTTTCAAATGCAATTTCTTGGGAAAAAGTTACACTTTAATTTTTAAAAAATAAATAAAAATAACCAGTAAAGTTAGCCCAATTTTTTTTGTATAATGTGAAAGATTTTACGCCAAGAGAATCGTGAGAGAATGGTGATCTTTATTCTAAGAAAAAAAATCGTGATTCTCATTTTGGCCAGAATCGTGCAGCTCTACAACATGGAGATAAATACTGACAGACAATCCAATAAAGATTGCTTTTATGTGCATTTATCTTGTTTATGTTTCCATACCAAGATTGTGTTCACTGCACCGACCAAAAGTGTACATGCCTCATTCAAAGTCCCAGACCCTCTCCTTTTTGCTAATGAACAGGGATGGAGGCACATGTCTATGTGGGCCTCATTCAAAGTCCCAAACTCTTTCTATAGTATCCAGGTTGCAATCGAGAACAGATGGGACTCCTTTGCAGCACCAGGGAACTGCACATACACAACAGTGGGTACACAAGGAGACAAATGAGTAGCGCAGCCACATAGGCCATTACTTCTCGTCCAGTTCACCTCAGAGATCTATGATCTGTTGTGGTGCCCATTAATGGAATGGGGCTTTTTATGTGCCCAGAGTTCTGTATGAACTCCTTAAGCCACACTGTTGGGGCTCTTGTTTCTTTTCAACAAAAAACAAATCTTGATTTGTGCTAAACAAATACAAACTGTATGTAAAAATAACCGAGCCCTAATGCATAGATTCTTTAAGTATAGATAAGTGCGGCACACATACCATAATCTCTACAGATAACCACACTGGAAAGCTCTTTTCTAGACTAATAATCTTCTTAATGATCCCAAGCAACTTCAGATCTGAGAATCTCCTGATCCTCTCTTCATTATATTGTACTAATGAACACATCTGACCTGTCTGTGTTCACAAGAACCACATCCTAACTGTATTTATTTCATTGACAAACCGCTATAAACAAAAGAAGAAGCCACTTTGGCTACTCAGTGAAGAATTAAAATGTACTGTATTAATTCAGCTACCTGCCCATACAAAGCATTAGTATAGTGTGTCCCAACTCTCAAGTCCCAGTTCTCAAGTAAAACAGGCCACGTGTTCAGGATTTCCTTCTTGAACACGTGCTTTAAATCAATGTCAATGACTTGGTATTTAAGGCAGCTATTTATCTGTGGCCTATTTGGGGTACTCGAGGACTGCGGTTGAGAACCACTAGCTTAGTGATGACTAGCCCTAAAGTCTTGGAGAGCTGAGCTCAATTATCTTTAGGGACAATATGTGAATACTATAGTATTTGCTAAGCTTTGGAGGGTGGTGGGACTGCGCACCTCCAGGTCACAAAATGTTAAAGGCTATGTCACACAAGTGATTTTCAACAACAATAGGATTACTAAGAGACTGCTCCCCTGTTTCTACTGAGTCGCCATTTTGGACAAATATTACTCCCTTGCTGCCCTCAGGGAGATTCGCCAGCTTTTCAGGCCAGTGATAGAGCAATTCTATAGAGATAAGTGGTAGGCTCCCATGGGTGATTAACCCATGCGAAAGAGTGTGCTGTGGAGCAATTTATACACTTTTCAGCTCTGTGCTCATTGCTTATTGTGACCTTATACTTTTTAGAGATTCTCCACATGATTGGTTGATTTCCCCATTTATAGTCAGTTTTAGATATTCTCAACCAGAACACAATCTGCATGGAGTGCGCATGTTCTCCCGGTGCGTTACTATGGCTTTGCGCTCCGGTTTCTTCCCATACTCTAAAGACATGCTGGTAGGGTAATTGGCTCCTGACTAAATTGGCCCTACTATGTGTATGAATGTGAGTTAGGGAGCTTAGATTGCAAGCTCCTTAAGGTCAGGAACTGATGTGAATGTATAAAATTTGTAAAGCGCAAATTTTCAGTGATATAAAAACACCTATAATAAATTAATATATTGTTCATCTACATAAGCATATCACACAGCAAGCACAGTACAGTAACCAAAAAAAATATACAGGGTCCTTAGTTTAACCCTTTGGCGAGGGCACCTCCTGGCCCTTAAAGGATTTTTAGATGCCGCGAAGTGGGGCCTACGATCATGTAACTGCCGTGATTGGTGGTCACAGGATCAGGAGCTTTCCGTTAGCTGTCGGTAACTGGCAGCTGGTTTTACAATGTACGCAAAAATATGGCCCACCCACCGAGAGGCCGCATATTTACGTGCTGTCGGCGCCAAAAGGTTAAACTAAGTGGAGTACTGAAGTCTGTAAACCATTTCCTCTTACACTACTTCTGGGAGTGGTTTACCACGATAGACCAGCTAAGGCAAGCTGAAAAAGATACGATTTTCTCTTTCTTGCAACCACAGGTTGCAGGAAAGAAAATTGCATGATTTCCATCAACACAGGCAGTGTTGATGGGGGGATCCCTCCTGCAGCGTTGTTGTATTCTGCGGGCAGGGAGCCTTCCCTGTCGGCAGAACGCAATGATTACTGCTAGCGTCTATATAGTCGGCAGTAATCTCATGCAAAAAATCTGACAGGCTGGTTGTTCTGAAATTGATTGATGGATTGACTTCAGTACAACCAGCTTACCCAATCGAATCTCAGCCGATCCCTGATGAACTGGCCAGGATTCTATCCATCTGTGACTGACTTAACTGATATACCGAAAAAATTGTGGACTGGTCTATGCAAATTCTGAAAAGAAAGTACTGTATTTTTGTTTAAAAAAAAAACAGCTGTCAAACTTGCAAAACTTACTCTGGCTATACAGTAGTAGAATTGTGTTAAAAAAAATGTTTTCGTTTTTTTTAAGCACTTATTCAATTTTCTTATGGTTACTGATGTTAAATTGACAATTGTTTTTGACTGTAGTCATGAGTGTGGCAAATGAGGGGCCGATTTGGACATTTACCCTTAGGGGTGTACTCACTTTTGTTGCCAGCAGTTTAGACATTAATGGCTGTGTGTTGAGTTATTTTGAGGGGACAGCAAATTTACACTGTTCTACAAGCTGTACGCTCACTACTTTACATTGTAGCAAAGTATAATTTCTTCAGTGTTGTCACATGAAAAAATATGATAAAATATTTACAAAAATGTGAGGGGTGTACTCACACAGGGGTTGATTTACTAAAGGCAAATAGACTGGGCACTTTGCAAAGTGCAATTGCTCCGAAGCTTAGTAAATAAAGGGGAATCTCTGCTGACTTCCATCATCCAATCATGTGCAAGCAAAAATGCTCTTATTATTTATTATGTATATATATATTATGTGATTGGGTATTCTTTGAAAAATGAAGCTTTACCTCATTTACTAAGCTCAGGAGCAAGTGCACAGTCTAGTTGACTTTAGTAAATCAACCCCACTGTGTGCACAATTATTAGGCAAGTAAGTATTTTGACCAAATAATAATTTTTATGCATATTGTCCAACTTCAAGCTGTATAAACTTGTACGCTTATTGGATTTAAGCATATCAGGTAATGTGTATTTGTGTAATGAGTGAGTGTGTAGCCTAAGAAAAATCAACTCCCTATTTTAGGACGTGCATAATTATTAGGCAGCTTCTTTTCTTCAGGCAAAACGAGCCAAAAAAGAGATTTAACAGACTGAAAAATCAAAAATTTTAAAAAGTCTTTGAGAGCGATGCAGCACTCTTGAAATTGCTAAAATATTGGCGCCATATTGAACCATCAAATGTTTTGCTAATCAACAGGGTTGCAAGAAACGTGTTGAGACTTTTTTTTTTTTTTTTTTATTAACTGACGATGATTTGCAAAGAATCAAACGTGAAGCTACCAGGAACCCATTATCCTCCATTGCTGTCATATTCCAGAACTGAAACCTACCTGGAGTGTCCAAAAGTACAAGGTGTTCAGTACTCAT
Source organism: Lithobates sylvaticus (assembly GCA_028564925.1). Classification (NCBI taxonomy): domain Eukaryota; kingdom Metazoa; phylum Chordata; class Amphibia; order Anura; family Ranidae; genus Lithobates; species Lithobates sylvaticus. Next base: position 73,398,257 of record CM053037.1, read on the forward strand.
GGCCAAGGTACGGAAGGCTGAAACCCGACCACCACTGAACAAGACACATAAATTGAAACGTCAAGACTGGGCCAAGAAATATCTGAAGACAGTTTTTTTTTAAAGGTTTTATGGACAGATAAGAGTGACTCTAGATGGACTAGATGGATGGGCCTGTGGCTGGATCAGTAATGGCCACAGAGCTCAACATCGCTTCAATGCCAGCAGACTGGAGGTAGGGTACTATTATGGTATTAATAAAGATGAGCTAGTTGGACCTTTTTGGGTTGAAGATGGACTCAAAATCAACTCCCAAACCAACGGCCAGTTTTTAGAAGACACTTTCTTCTACTAGTGGTACAGAAAAAAAGTCTGCATCTTTCAAGAAGACCATGATATTTATGCAGGACAATGCTCCATTGCATGCAACGATGTACTCCACTGTGTGGTTAGCCAGTAAAGGACTTAAAAGATGAAATAATGACATGGCCCCCTTCCTCACCTGACCTAAACCCTATTGAGAACTTGTGGGCCCTTCTTACACGGGAGAACAAAAAGTTTATCATCAACAGATCAAGAAACTGACAGACTCCTTGAATGGAAGGCTTATGACTGATTGAAAAGAAGGGTGGCTATTTAAATGTCAGAAATGTTTATTTGTAAACTAGATGGAAAAAAATTTGTTTTTAATTTAGTTGCATCATAATTCTGCACACAAATGGTTGCCCAATAATTGTGCACACATACATTCTCCTAAGAAAGCCAAAACCTCACTTTTACTCTCTTAAATATTTAGGTTTGAGGTTTATTAACATTTTGGATTGACGAGAGCACTGTAGTTCAATAATGAAATGAATCCTCAAGAATAGAACTTGCCTAATAATTGTGCACACAATGTATATATATATATATATATATATATATATAGAATGCGCGTTTTTTTTTTGGTATTGTCGTTTTGTATATTACACCCTAAAAAAATTCAATGAAAAATTTCAAGGCCAAAAAAAAGAAAAAGAATGTTTGTCCAAAACCACTTGCTTGCCGTGCGGCTCTCGTTCTGGGTGGATGTTATATGACAGCCTCCCAGAAAGACCGCTCTTGTGTGCAGCGTGGCGATCGCGGTCAGGCCGTGTTGCTAGGACACAACGCGACCCCGATTTCTGTAAAGAGCCGCGGCTCTTTAACAATGTGATTGGCTGTGTCCAATCACAACTGGGCACATGTAAACACAGAGATGCCTTTAATCAGCGCTCCTGTGAGGCGAGGAGAGCCAATCAGCAGCATCTCCTCAGAGAGGACATCTAGGGATGTAATCAGGGCACTGATCATCAGTGCCCTGATTACAATTAAGTGCCCACCACTGCCAGCAAGCAGTGACCACCAGCAATCATTGGCTGATACTGATGCCAGTCAGTGATGCCCATCAGTGCCACCTATCCATGCCCACCAGTGCTGACTATCTGTGCCCACCAGTGCCACCTATCTGTGCCCATCTACGTCCACCAGTGCCAGCAATCAGTTCCCACCTTTGCCCACAGGTGCCAGCAATCAGTGCCCACAAGTGCCAGCAATCAGTGGCCATTAGTGATGCCAGTCGGTGCTGTCCATCAATCCCCATCACGGCTGCCAATCAATGCCACCCATCAATGTCCATCAGTGCCGCCTATCCATGCCCACCAGTGACGCCTATCCATGCCCACCAGTGACGCCTATCCGTGCCCACCAGTGACGCCTATCAGTGCCCATAAGTGCAGCATATTAGTGCCACCTCATCAGTGCAGCCTATCAGTGCCACCTCGTAAGCGCCCAACAGTGAAGGAGAAAAATTACTTATTTACAAAATTTACTGACAGACACTAAGAAGAATGTTTTTTTTCTCAAAATTTTCCGTCTTTTTTTTTTTTAGGGAAAAATAAAAATAAACAGAAGTGATTAAATACCACCAAAAAAAAGCTCTATTTGTGTGAAGAAAATGATAAAAATGTCACATGGTTAGTGTAGCATGACCGCGCAATTGTCATTCAAAGTGTGAGAGCGCTGAAAATTGGCTTGGGCAGGAAGGGGGTGTAAGTGCCCTGTATTGAGGTGGTTAAAGTCCATGTACTCCTCCATGTACCACCAAAATGTGGTATATTTTAACACAGAAAACTGTTGTTATCAAAGGTGAAATGGAAAAAGGGGAAACTGAAAAGAAATTGCTGCACAAAACCTCTACACACATTTTTATAAATACGATGGAAAAAAATATATTAGGAATAGGTTTGCCAAAAAAAAAGTTCCTATTGGACCCTTAAGAAATAATCCCCTTTTTGTACAACCAGAATATGGAATATTTTTCCTCGAATGAATGGAACAGTGCATATGTTTTTCGTTTGGTAAAGTTCATTTGTTCAAAAAGCAAATGTTAGAAGCAAACTCAATTTTAAAATGCGAATGACATTTATCAAGTCATCGGATGTACTAACAATTTTCATACAAATGTTTGAAGTGTTTGGCCAGCGTTACAGTGTGAACCTGTGGTCAAAAACGTGGACTTAAGCTGTCATCAGGTACATATGTGGAGCTTGAGAGGAGATAATCGTTTGCCTTTTAGCAAATCCTTTGTATGAAAAAGGCTCAGGGAAAACACAAGGTCATAAAACAAGTAGAAAAACAAGTGAGGGCGAAGCTGCAACTGAAAGAATTCCCGCAATCCTTTGCCTTCTGCCTCGTGGCTATGAAAACCCGATCCATCTTTTGTCATTTAAAATGTGAGGGGCTGAGAGTGACTCCAGGCCAGCCCTAACTGCATGCCTGTCCCTCGTGAAGATTAAGGTCCTCCATTGATGACATGCCAGTAGTCACATCCACAAGCCACTCAGGAATCCAGACTAACATCTCATTTAGCACAGTAATATTAGAGAATCAGATTAAACGTCAGCACAGATTGGATGCAGCTCCCTATTGTAAACATTCTATGGGTTGACCCTCTGTGCTCCTCCACAGCGACCCACTTTCCTTCCATTATTAGGCCTCGTGTACACGTGTTCTCGTGTTTTTGGCAGTAGACGTTTTTTTCTACAGTCATTAAACTCTCCATCATGTTATCCTATGTGTCTATGCACACATAGGCTGTTATCAGCAGTTTTGGGCAGTGGCATTTTTGAGCAGTAAAAAAACACCAAAACTAGTGGGTTCTGAGAGACGTTTTTCAGCTGTAAAAATGCTCCAACTCTGATAAACATCAATAAACGCTCAAAAACGTTGCTCAGCAGCGTTTAACGTTTTTGATCCATTAAAAAAAAAAAACATTGCAAAAAAGCTGAAAAAAGTTGGAAAAACTCACTGCAAAGCTACTGCCGTTTTTAGAACGTTATTTTAACGTCCAGTGTGCATGAGGCCTAACTGTTTGGAGATCTAATCCCAATCACTAATATGGTTATAGGACCGTATATATATATATATATATATATATATATATATATATATATATATATATATATATATATATATATATATATATATATATATATATATATATATTAGGGCTGTTACTGATTAAAAATGTCGTGTTCGATTAATCGTTTTTTTTTTTTTTTTTAATCAATTAATCGGCTAATTTTGATTAATTATAACGCACATACAGATCCAACTACTTTTAGCTGATCTCCATGTATTGCAACTCTGCATTAGTCAGTGGTAAATGTTCACAAATACGTTTTAAATTCAAACTGTAGCACTGACGTAAGTCATTTTTTTCCCCACAGTAGCGTGACAATCCCTCCACCTCCGGTCTAACTAATCACTCTCACTTTATGGCATGAACCCCTGGTGACAGGTCGTCATGCAAGCGGGTATCAAAAGGGTTAACACGGACCATAAACTTCTCTCACGTCTCCTTAGATCTCAGCAAGGACGCCAGGTCATGGGTAGAAAGAAAGATCGAAGTGCTCACCGCTTAAGTATAAAGTTCCATTTTTGTGTTCAAACACAAACTACTCACATAAAGATGATAAAAACACAGCATGTAAAGCCGACAATCGTGGTAGTTCCATAGGGTGATGTCATGCGTAGCTCCTCCCCCGTACGCGGTACGTTCAATCAGAACTTCACCGTCACCGGACTCCTCCCCCCTTCCCTTCGTTAGCAGACGGAGGCACTTGGGGGAGGAGTCCGGTGACATCACGGACATCGATGGAACTCCCTGAAGGCCCGGAAGCTGGCAGAGAGGCGAGTACCGATCAAAAGAATTTTGATCAATCAAAAAGATTAATTGATGAATTAATCTTTAATTTCCACAGCCCTAATTATATACATACACATACACATTACATACACACACACACACATACATACAATATTCTATTGGTTGAACTAGATGAACCAACTATGAACCAACTATATAACTATATGAGCTTAAGCCCCCCGTTCACACCTATGCGAATTAGATGCGGCTTACACCGCATCAAATTCACAGGACATTTCAAAATACATTCATTTTAATGAGGCTGTCTGTGGTGCATTCGCACTGCGCATTGCAGAAAAAACGTGTGCGTTTTTTGGGCAGTGCGGTCCGGCTCAGGTGCGAATTCAGGCCCATTATCTTAACAGGCAGTTAGGCTGCTTTCACACTGGGGCGGTTTTCAGGCGGTACAGCGCTAAAAATAGCGCCTGTACACCGCCTGAAAAAAATGGCCCCATTCACTCCAGTGTGAAAGCCGGCGGGCTTTCACACTGGAGCGGTGCGCTAGCAGGACGGTAAAAAAAAGTCCTGCTAGCAGCATCTTTGGAGCGGTGAAATCAATGGGAAACCGCGGGGATACCGCCCGCAAACCGCCGCTGCAGCGGCGCTTTGCGGAGGTTTTTAACCCTTTTGCGGCCGCTAGCGGGGGTTAAAACCACCCCGCTAGCGGCTGCATACCGCGGGTAAAACGATGGTAAAGCAGCGCTAAATATAGCGCTGCTTTACCGTCGCCGCCCCGCACCGCCCCAGTGTGAAAGCAGCCTTAATGAATTACAGGAAGATTCAATGAACTACCTAGAGTGCTCATCAGCACCCTGGTGGTTCATGGAGAATTACAAGCTGTCAACCGCAATGGTTGACAGCAGTTGTCGTTCCTCCATTCACAGAACTGTGAAATGTGAAATGTGAATGAATGATGCGAGCGGGGGGGCGCTCGGAGCGTTTTTCTAACAATTGTGACAGCGCAGGTGCGGGGAGAATATCCCCGGCCCCCATTATAACAGAGGCCTCAGGGGTGGGGGTTGCTCATTTAGTTACATGTTACCAGTGTTGGTCATCTTACTTTAAAAAACTAATTAGTTAAGTTACAAATTACTGCTCCCAAAAAGTAATTGCGTTAGTAACTCAGTTATCACATTGGAAAAGTAATTAGTTACGCAGCAAAGTAACTGGCTTTTTTTTTATATTCTATACGTGTAACTAAGGGGCGGGTCTAGTATTACTGTAACCAAGGGGCGCATTTATTATTATTGTTATATATCGTGTAACCAAGGGGCAGATCGGTTATAGCGTGTAAGCAAGGGGCGGGTCTATTATTATTATATCGTGTAAGGGGCGGGTCTATTATTATTATATTGTGTAAGGGGCGGGTCTATTATTATTATATCGTGTAAGGGGCGGATGGCTACAGAAGAGGGTGAATGTTAAATGAATGGGCAGAGCTCGATATATAATAATAAATGCGCCCCTTGGTTACAGTAATACTATACCCGCCCCTTACTTACACGATAGACGCCCCTTGCAGAGTAGCACGAGCATCAGGAGGGCGCGGCATCGCCTCGTACAATTACATGTTAACTGCGCCTGCGCGGTGTAGAGTTCACTCAGAGCTGTTTAGGTTCGGCAATTTTCGGAAGCTCCGTAGTCCTTCGTACTGCGCAAGCCCTGCGCCTGCGCAGAACAGGGGGTCCTTATCTTTCGGCAGGACACCGGAATTACACTACTGCCATCTAGTGGCGGTAGATGTAATTGGGGTAACTAAGCCAAAGTAATGGGAACTGAGTTACCATGAGGGGAAAAGTATTCAGTTAGATACTCGTTACCCTCTAAAGTAACTGCGTTAGGTAACTCCGTTTATTTTAACTCAGTTACTTACATCACTGCATGTTACACCCTACAGTCTAACATGTAATGAAAGCTAAACTTATCCTTTAGCCCTGGTTCACATTGTCACATCGCATGTGATTCGCACAGGAATCACACCGCATTCCTGTGCAAATCACATGCAATTCTGTGCGGTGCAATTTGAGCACATCATTTTGTATGGCTCAAATTGCTGGCACCTTTTTTTTTTGTTGCACTGGAATCTGGTATGAATACCCATGCGATCCGTTTTAGGCAAATGCACTGCATTCTGCGACCTGCCTTTGGGGGTGTCGTTACCTTTTAATTGACAACCGCAGCAGATCGCATGAACACAGCGTGATTGCTATGCAGTGCGGGGAAATGCAGCAATTCCTGTGTTTCCAGCATCGCATCAGTGTGAACTGGGGTTTAAAATATCTGCAAACCCCTGAAGGTCCTTGTTCAGGCACTTCTTGTTATAGAATGAAAACTGTCTCCAAACTGTGCTCCGGGGTCACTCTATCACATGTGCCCTATTTGAGTTATGATGTTTGTATACAGTGCTGTTGGAACTATCATCCAGTTCATTGACATTAATGCGGACTTCCCTTCAGTCTTGCAGTTATTCTGTCTTGAAATAGCTTTCTCTGATTTCACTGCACACTGTGAGCCTTTTGCAGTGTGCATTGGAAGCTGCAGCAAGATATATCCCGCCTCATTTCCTGGCTGGAGAATGTCCAACATCATCTAGTGCATTCCTCCCTAGCCTGTCTCTGGACCGCCCCTTTCATTCACTGGACTTTAGTTCTCCAATCATGAAGCCTCAGCATCACATGTAAGTGTGGCATAGGGTGATCTGCATTCAAATACAGCCTGCCTAAGAATGCCCGCTCCTCCAGACTGACAGACACTCATTAAGACATTTTAGATATTGCCAAAACTTCACCCAAGAGAGTCAGCCCACTACTTACATCAGGACTGAGGGCTCTTGAGAGGAGTACTGAGGCAGGGTCCCGTTATCCTTTTAGGAAGCTATGCACGGCAGCCTGCTGGTGCCTCCCACCATCAATGATCTGCCTGCATTGCATAGAGAAGCATAGAGACCAGTGATGACATCAATAGGTCTAAACTGTATGAAATGAAAAGGGTCTATTTAAAAATGTCAGAAGAATGTTGAAGAAGAGGAAGTGATGAACAGGGAAGGGAAGGAAAAATGATTACAGTAACCTTCAGCTTTAACCTAGGAGTCTATTTAAAAACAGGTTAAAATGTTATGTGTATACAGAATATATATAGAAAATATATAAATAGAGATCTTTGATCAGGTACCATCTGTGAAGCACAGTTGATGGGTCGCTTCTTTCTACAGTCAACCAGTAAACAATAAGGGCCTTTCAGCCACTCTTGCTCTGTGTAATTACATAGTCGAGTCCTGGAAACAACTGAGGAAAGAAGATAGGAACCCCTAAAGGTGGTTTGGCCACAGCGCAGTGCAACCACAGTTTTCACAAAACACACCAAACCCGCCTAGTCTAATGGAAGTCTATGGCAAAGTGTCACCAACCCACACAAACTATAAGGTCACTGTGCTGCACCCACTCTGGGAAGAAACTGCAGCCGATCAGTGTGAAGCCTCCCTAAGTGGAGGACATTTTATTTGCTAAAGCATTGTGTATCAAACAACAGTCATGTTTTTTTTTCATAAAATCGTTTTTACACATATTTTTGTCATCTTTTTTTGTTTCAGTACTGCATATCTCCTCCACCCTCTTACAGCTACTCCAGCCTACATGCACCAGCTCCAGGATATATACAGCTTTGCTTGGACTAGCTCCCGGATAGTGACAATGGTGAGAACCGATCGATCAAAGCCCACCGATTGCTAAATTCTCAGTGCTCCGTGAGCAAAGAGCTGGTGACTGTCAGTCATCGGCTCTCAGCGCCCCCCCCCCCCCGCTCACTGGAGCGCTGGGCTGTGGAGGGGGTGGGAGTGACTGGCTCAGGCTCTCGGCTGTTCACTGAGAGGCTGAGCCAGGTGCCAGTCCAGGGTTGTGGGCGGATCCCAACTTTATTGTCGCAATCTTACCTGAGCCTGGACCAACTCTGTGACGTCATTCTGTGATCTACAGGAGAAGTACAGCCAAACGAGCTTTGGCTGTACTTATTTAGGCTTTGATCAAAAATCTGGAAGCTGATTGGTTTCTGTGCAGAGCTGAACCAGAACAAAAATGTGCATGCCCCAGGGATGCTGAACATTCTCCATTACGGTGTCACTGACAAGCAAATATCAAGTGTCTGATCTGATATGCACATGCTTGTTCCAGGTCAGAGGCCCACCAAGTAGCGAAGTCAAGGATGAAGACGACAACCTTGTAGGTTGCGTGTTCAAAAACAAGTCAGTATTGTCCATACCCAGGTCCAGGACAAGGTGCGGGCAGAAAGGGCACTGTAGCATCATGTGAGGCGGGGGATTTGTGTTGAGAAGGGGAAGAGGATTTGTGCTAGAAGTTATACGGTAGAAGGGATTGTGTTGGGGATGTGTGCTAGAAGAGTGATGGGGGGGGGGGGGATTTGTGCTGGGTGAATTTGAGGAAGGTGTAAACATGCAGATTGGTGCTCGATTTATTTTTATTTTTGGGGGGGGGGGGATTTTTGCCAACACTACTAATACTAGTATCCCCACCCACAGCCTTACAGATTGACAGCGCATTGCTCTGTCTGCAGGCACTTAGGGAAATGTTGTAAAACCCAGCTCTGTAACTTCCAACAGCCCCAGCAGGAAAAATCCAACTTCCCAGCTGCAGTTACCACTAAAAAAATATAAATTTTCCATTAAAAAATAACTTTAACTGCCACTGACCACCAATGCAGGGTGGGTGGGGTTCATTTTCACTGCCACCGACCACCAATGCAGGGAGGCATGGAGGGTTAAAGCCAGCCATAGATGGAACGATTTTCTTTGGTTGCATTAAAGAAAATCGATTGATTCCCCAATCAACTCTGACTGTTGATGGGGGAATCCCTCCCACGGAGCCATTGTTTTCCCAGCTCCCCCTGCCAGGAAAACACAGTGGTTACTGCTAGCGGTGATAATAGCAGTAATCACATGTAAAATCCAACAGGTTGACTACAAGCCCATTCCAGTCTACACAAAATTCCACCCCAGGTGACTAAATGGATGGGTGTGTAATAGCGGTTTCGTGGCCTCAGTACCTTCTGAATTACTGACCCAAAACAAGCATTCAGATCAGGAAAGTCACAGCAAAGTCATATGTCCTAATTTACATACTTCTCAGTCAGTAACTCACGATATTTGTACCGGCATTGTTAAAGTGGATGTAAACCCAAATTTTTTTTTTTTTTTTTTATGTCATAATGTAGAGAATAAGATTTCCTTTCAGTCTTGCCACACAGATTTACTCGAAGCCTGAGCAATCCTCTTTTATTGTTCAGTTAGAGAAATCTTGACAAAGTCTTGAAAATTTTGTCAAAAACTCCCCCTTGCTGTGAGTGACAGGTGATTTACATATCTCATGCACTAGCCTGAGACGGGCACATCCTGTGTAAAAAGTTCACAATTCACATCCCCTCCCCTCCAGCTCTCCCAGCTTTACTGTGTTTTGACTGGATGTTTCTCATCAGGGGATGCAGTGAACAGTCAGCAGAATATAGACAGACAAGTGATTTAGGGGACATGTATGTAGTCAGAGCTGGGCAGAGTAGAACATCCAGTGATCTGATGATAACCTGTCTCAGATTAGTGCATGAGATATGTAAATCACCTGTCACTCACAGCAAGGGGGCGTTTTTGACAAAGTTTTCAAGACTTTGTCAAGATTTCTCTAACTGAACAATAAAAGAGGATTGCTCAGGCCTCGAGTAAATCTGTGTGGCAAGACTGGGCTCAAATGAAAGGAAATCTTATTCTCTACATTATGACATAAAAATAAATAAATACAAATTTTGGGTTTACATCCACTTTAAGTATATTATGGGACTTTGTAGGTACTATATGGGATTAGCATGACAGCCCTGCAACTAGCATTTTTGGAAGGAGAGGTTAGCCATGGTAGGCTCCATACCTCATTTATATGGGATTGTCTTTGGAAACCTGCCACTGCAGAAAGCCAGCTCTCAGCGGGAACGGCGCCATAATCATTATCGCACTCAAGGTCTCTCAGCTTCAGAACATAAACACACTGTCTAGACCGCACCCTATGGAGTAATGTGGACACTGGGTAACATGCCACACAATTCTAGTAATATATTATACAGGGGTAAATATACATAAAGGTACAACCATGAAGCTGGATTATGATTAATTGCCTACCTTGTTCATTTACTTTCCCATATCAAGACAGCTCAGCAGAACATGTTATTATGCAATAGATTTCTGTTTATGTCGTGACTTTCCATACCCACCCCACCTCCACTCACACAGAATCGTATTTCTGGTACAGCAATACCAGCAAAAACATGCTTGCTAATGATATAGGTCTGTTTTATTTTTTTTAAATGCATAGAAATGCATGTCCCCAAAACACAGTGCGGTTGATTTACTAAAACTGGAGAGTACAAAATCTGGTGCAGCTCTGCAGAGAAACCAATCCGCTTCCAGGTTTTATTGTCAAAACTTAAAGAGGAGGTCCACCTGAATTGTTTTTTTTAAAAGTCAGCAGCTACAAATACTGCAGCTGCTGACTTTTAATAAATAGACACTTACCTGTTCCAGGTTCCAGCGATGTCGGCAGAAGATGACATACGATCGCTCGTCTCTCGGCTGCCCCCGCCGCCATCCTCTGTCAGGGAATCAGGAAGTAAAGCTTGCGGCTTCACTGCCCAGTTCCCTACTGCGCATGCGCGAGTCGTGCTGCGCGTCGTTATTGGTCCCCATTGTGTCCTGGGAACGGTGTTTCCCAAGACACAATGGGGCATCTTTGGATATGGGCGGGGCAGCTCCGGCTATCTCGTCCCGGAAGTGGGTGCAGATACCTGTATTATACAGGTTTCTGCACCCCCTCCCCCCTGAAAGGTGCCAATTGTGGCACCGGAGGGGGGGGAGGAATCCGATAAGCGCAAGTTCCACTTTAGGGTGGAGCTCCGCTTTAATTGAACAAGCTGAAGTTAGAAGCCGATTGGCTACCGTGCACAGCTGCACCAGACTTTGCACTCTCCAGGCTGTGCACATCTGCACAGTGCATTGTTAAATATGAGGCATGTCCATTTATAAGAGTTTTCTTTAGTTTTTTATGCATTTTCAACTTGTGGGTGAGCTCACGGCAGATGGTCATCCTATGGTTACAAGGACCTCCCCTGGATACCTGCCATGTGCTCAGTCACAATTCACCTGCCATTCACCTGCCATGCATGATGGATGAGCCCAGGCTTGTTCAAATCCCTGTCTGAACTGGTCTGAGCAACCCTGCCAGGAAGTGGTCACTGTACAGAGCCAATGGTAGGAAGACAAGGCTTTCTCGTCGTATACATGTAAAACATGCTTAAATTCGCAAAAACCAACATTAAGGGCCTGTTCACACTGCTGCAATGCCAGACATTGCATGTGATTTGCACCGCATTGCCGTGCAGATCACATGCGATGTCTATGCGATGTCAATTCAGCCATACAAACTGTATGCCTGAATTTGCATTGCATTCGGACCAAAGTCGTGCAGGACCCTTTTTTTGTCCGCACCAGAATTGGATCGCAACATGCGGTCAGATCCCTGTCCGAATTCACAGTTCGCACTGTGATCTAAGAACCGATCTGGGGGGGGGGGGGGTCGGGTGTCATTAACTTTGTATTGACACTCCCAGCGGTTCACATAGGGCAGTGTGAACTGTCACTGGATTTGCAGGTTTTCCAGCATCGCACCAGTGTGAACCGAGCCTGAATGCAAGAAAAAATGCATGACAGTGAAAACAGTTAGATAGATAGATAGATGGTGAACAGAGCCATAAGCAATTTAAAGAGACCCTGTCCTCATACCATTTGTTTTAACAACAATCTTCACAGAATATATGTGCATTTGATGTATGTTTTATGCATGTCCTTTATCTGTAAAAGCCTCCCTGGTATAGACAAACAAAAGCACCTGAGACTACTACTGGGGGGGCACCATGTTGGGTGTGATGTAAAGCCTAGTACACACGGGCCGAATGTTGGGTGACGTCGGTCGGTTCAATAAAAAACAGCTAACATTTGGCCCGTGTGTATGGCAGCCGGTCTGAAAGAAGGCTTCTGTCGGATGACCATGCTGGAAAACCAGCAGCAGACCGACTCCTGATTAGCGCTCTCAACCAATGGCTGACAGCGCTGACCAGTGTTCTGGTGAGGGGCCGTCCCCCAGTCAGAACACAGTAGCACAGCAGGGGAGATTGATGTACTAACATTGAATTGTTAGTACAGCGGCTCCGAACAGATCAGTCAGTCTTTTTTTGTTCAACCTGCTAGGTTGAATGAACAAAAAAAAATAGTTGTGTGTACTAGGCTTTAGAAGCCCCAGCAGTAACATTCTATAGTATTCCTCTTCCCACCTTCCCCAGCCATGTAAGCTCAAACTTTTAAATTACTGTTCCACTGAACATTTTCCCCCACATCCTGTTCAGGTCACACTATTACTGGGACAGAAAGTGAAAAAAAAAATATTCCTAAAGAGAACATCCACTGCAATAATTATTATCAGAGGCTTCCCTTCATCACTTGATCAAAACCGTAAAAAAAACAAAAAAAAAAATCAAACTTGGGCTGAAGTTAAACTTTAAAGAAGAACCCTAAGAAAAATTGTTAAACTTTTATTTAATTCCCCAGGCGTCTAAGTGCATGTAACTGTCCTGTTTGGATCTGTCCTGCCATTGCTAAGCAGCTTGGTCAGATAATTTACCCACCGCTATGTGACTAAGCTGCTAGCCAGAAGATAGGATTGTCAGTGGTGGTGCTCGTCTCTGCCAGCAGGAGCTGCTTTGGAGACCAGCGCTGCTATTCACAGCAGATCATTCAGTGCCTTGTCTGAGGTGCCTTCTAAATACAAAACCCTGGCAGAAAGATCACACAGCCCCGCAGTGCCTATGAATTAACATGCAGTGCTGTCTGGGTTGTGCTATGGAATTGATGGTGCCCTGTATGTTTACCAACAGCCAGCAGCTGTATCACACAGCTCTGCTGCACTGATTAATTATAAATTGGAAAATTTTAACTGTGTATGCCAAGCATAAATCTTGAGGCTTAACTTCAGGCAGACACAAACAAATAAATAAAAAAAAAACACAAAAAAAGGAAACCGTGGATAGGAGGAGAAAGCAGATTAATACCATGATGGGCTCCCATTTACACCAATGATGGGGCACTGATGCTGGGGCATTTTCTATCCTCACTGGCCACAGTCTGCCCCCTCCCCCTCAAAGCTTAAATGGCAGTAAACTGGCACTTTGCTTAGCCTAACCCCTAAAATTAGCTTTTATGGTTTACCATACCCCTATCATTTTTTTAAATACTTTTTTAGTCTTTTTACGTAGCCTATTTCACACAATACAGAATTTTCAGTTTAGGGAGCTGCTTGTCACTGGGGATACAATGAAAATGAATAGGCAAGAAACTGGAAATATCACTTCCTAGGAATAGAGGAAAGTTATTATCTAATCTCAGCTTGATCATGCAATATTCCGCCTTTCATTATATATGCACCAATAAGCTCCCTTCCATGTTTGTGCATTGACAAGCTGTACAAAGTTCAGTAGTGCTTTGAAAAGAGAGCTATGCAGACGCTCCCTGGAGGTGATAAGGAACAAGGAGTGTTCACACACTGGAGCTATAACCTTTTTATGACTTACTGCTGTACATAAACACCTGTACACGCCGTCCCCCATGAGCCTCGGGCATGCTGTGTGACAATAACACTGCTCCGTCCACCTGTCCATCTAATGAAACCTTAGGCCGGCCATACTTTGCTCACATTTCTGATGAATGTGCTGCAATTTGAGCCATGGGTGGCCCTGTCCGCACCAACCAGCTGGACAGACGCAAAAAAATTAACTGATCTGGGGGGAAAATTTTAGGCCACATAGAAACTGTAGCTTTTCAGATGTCATGGCAGATTGAATACAACACCTACACGCTGGTTAGGCTGGGTTCACACTGATGCGGTCTAGCAGGGGGATTTGTTCCATCTGCACTGTATAGTTGAATGAATAAAATCAAATTGTGTATGGCCAGTTTTAGACTCCGATCTTTTAGTACTGTAGTGCTTTTTTTTTTTAAAACTCCACAAAAAACACAGGAAAAGGTCCCTTACTTCAAGAGATCAGAATGTTTCCCCAACTGCAGCTTGCAGCCCCTGAGATTTGTATGTGTATTTGTATCTGTGCTGTGGAAGAGGATGTTCTATTTTTAATAGTACATCTCTGTAATACATACCTGTAGTCCTACATTTTATCCATTAAAAAGTGCTGAATGTTTAGAAAAACACCTTTTGATCTGCCAGAGCTCCTGGGGAAATATGCATGCTTTGCAGAGGTGTAATGAACTTGTTTTTTATTTGCCCAGACATACATGACATGTGTGACAATGTACACCGAGATGAATGATCAGTCTGTCTTCCAGCCCCAAGGGCTCCATCTAGTGGTGGCAAAACTGCTTCTTCATCAGCACCTCTGAAAGCCTAAAGGTGGCACACTAGGTGGGGGGAACATACTGATCTCATCTAAGGTACAGAGTCCTATTTAGTACCCAGGCAGAAAGGGGAGGGTCAGCGCTAGTAGCCAATCAAATGTGATATAGTGCATATGTGCTGTCATAGAACATGAATAATTGGGAGTCAAGGGAAGAGCTCATCAGTCTGTTGCTGCCCCTTCAATGTCACACGTTGGGGGCAAGTTAGTGATCAAGCTGTATTGCTTATTTGCAGTAGAGAAAATCAGGTCACTATCTTGGCTGTGCTGTGTGGCGAGGATGTATACCTATCAGGACTGGATGGAAAGAATACAATAACGTGACAGATGAAACAGCTACCATTCATTTATCTATGTACTTGAATCTGATTGGCTGCAGTAAGCATTCGGCAATGTTTTTTTTTCACCCAGTGCTGTTGATTTCCTAATTGAAGCTGGTCGTGCCGGGTGGTGTCAACAGCTACAACTTTGACCGTTTAACAGGAGTCAGCAAAGACTGGATCTGTGTACGGCCAGTTTTGGAAACTCTGCACCTGCACACCTATAAGCACATGCCATGTGACAATGTCTGAGCCTGCTAATAGGTTGCTCATGCACTGGGACAAGGTTTGTGTCTAATCTAAAGCTGACCATACACTATACAATCTGATTGTACAATCTCTTTAAGATCTATCATTAGTTATGTAGTGCCAGGGCCTGCCTGATTTGATACAAATTGAATGGATTGTGTGGGTTTGTCATTACATTACATAGATTTGTGGCCAAATTTTGATGCATGTATGGGCACCTTGGCTGTACAGAAGTTAATCAATCAACTTCCGTACAACCAGCCTGATAGGTTTTTCCTGATCGATCCGTGTCGCTGGCAGCACTGGTCATTGTAGTGACAGCGGGAAGGCTCCCAGCCATCAGAACAAAATAGCACAGCGGAAGTGATTCACCCATCCACCTCAAGTGTAGGCTGCCTTAGCTGTAGCTGATCTCAGTCTGGATCATTCACTCACGGAAATACTTCAGCGTCTCTTCTATCTGTTCAGGTGTAAGACGGAAGGGCAGGTCAGCCGGTAGTAGCGGAGTGTGTAGCCAGTTGTCGTGGTCGTATCCAAACGTGGTGTTGGCACGCAGAGTGTAGTGAGGGAGCCGTTCCTGCAAAAGGCTGATGATCTCCACCTCCGGGACATCCCCATTGGTGCACACGTCTGAAAGCACAAAGGGTTAATTAGAGCAATATAATGAAGATGCAGGAAATACACAGTTAGGTTTACATGGTCATTCTTTGCGCTGTCTTATGTAGACCTGAACTTAAAAGTGAAGATTTTCTAGGTTTGTTTAGGGAACATTTAGAAGTGGAGAGGCTCACTGTTCTCCTTGTTGGAGGCTCTGACATGAGGAAGCAAAGCCCTGCCTCTACCAAGATGGCTGCCTCCACACTACAGACACAGTGCAGAACAAGGCATAACGGAGAAAGATCTGCTGCAGGAAGACCACAGGAAATACTGGTGACTAGTCCTTTGTTCTCTGCTTGCTTTTTCAGGCACAGCTTCCACATTTCAATTCCTTCATAAACGTTTTCCTTTAAAATACAAGGGAAACCAAAGAGGGGGATATAGGACAGGACAGGTACAGGTAAAAACAGTATTAACTACAAAAGGGTACTTTTCAGGATCGATCTAGAATATATGCATTAACCACATTTAGACAGCAGCCTTGTTTACGTCAATGCAAGCACTGTTTCCGAATAGGATCTTGCAGATGTACTCCCAATTTACCCACAGACAGACAGCTGGTCACATGTTACAGACTCTTTCAGGGTGGATTTGATTTTAATAAAGCCGATTTAAATCACAAATTTAAATCACAATTTAAATAGGCTTGATTTAAATCATCATTTTTAAAGAGCAACTGCTCCTCCTCGGATCCACTGTTGACTCACCAACAGTCCCATTCACTTTAATGGGACGGCTGGTGATGTGGCAGTGACACAACAAGGTGAGGGACGTGGCGGTAGAAGGTGAGTGGATGCCGCTAACAGGCTCTGCCATGATGGATCTGAAATGACAGGTGCTCTTTAACCACTTCAGCCCCGGACCAATTGGCAGCCAAAGGACCAGGCCCCTTTTTGCAATTCGGCACTGCGTCGCTTTAACTAACAATTGCGCGGTCATGCGACGTGGCTCCAAAACAAAATTGGCGTCCTTTTTTTCCCACAAATAGAGCTTTCTTTTGGTGGTATTTGATCGCCCCTGCGGTTTTTATTTTTTGCGCTATAAACAAAAATAGAGCGACAATTTTGAAAAAAATGCAATATTTTTTACTTTTTGCTATAATAAATATCCCCAAAATATATATAAAAAAACATTTTTTTTCCTCAGTTTAGGCCGATACGTATTCTTCTACATATTTTTGGTAAAAAAAATCGCAATTAGCGATTATTGATTAGTTTGCGCAAAAGTTATAGCGTTTACAAAATAGGGGATAGTTTTATAGCATTTTTATTAATATTTTTTTTTTTATTAGTAATGGCGGCGATCAGCGATTTTTATTGTGACTGCGACATTTTGGCGGACACATCGGACATTTTTGACACATTTTTGGGACATTTGTCATTTATACAGCAATCACTGCTATTTAAATAGCACTGATTCCTATGTAAATGACAGTTGTAGTTAGGGGGTTAACCACTAGGGGGCGGGGAGGAGTCAGTGTGACGTGTTGTGTTTTTTTTCACAGTAGGGGGGCGTGGCTGTACGTCTGATGTCATTGATCGGCGTTCCCGATGACAGGGAACCGCCGATCACTGACAGTCAGTGTAGGAAGCGCGGGGAGAGGTTTGTTTACATAGACCTCTCCCCGTTCTTCAGCTCCGTAACCCGATCGCGGGATACCAGCGGCGATCGGGTCCGCTGGTCCCGCGGCCGTGGTCACGGAGCTCCCGACCGGGTCGCGCGCGCGCGGGGGGGCGGCGCGCGCGCCCCCCGGGCAGGCAAATTAAAGGGGACGTACAGGTACGTGCTTTTGCCTGCCCGTGCCATTGTGTTGACGTATATCTACATGAGGCGGTCGGGAAGCGGTTAAATGTAAGGACTCATTCTTGCCGGTAGTTAGAATCTTTAAATATTTAAAAACAAAATGAAGGTTTCCTAGTTAGAATAATAAGCTGTCAGGTTAGTAAAACAGCGATATCAGAACCGATTCAATCATACAGTTTGTAGTGTACATAGATTTGCAAAACAATGGGATAAAGGAATATTCCTGAACTTTGGTTTTTCTCATGGTTACTGTGAAATTGTGTGAATGCATCAATGCAGTGCATGTTGTTATCTCAGCTTGCATTCACTGAATTGTGATTTTTTGTCCAAGCTTATTTGAACAAGCTGAAGTTAGAAGCCGATTGGCTGCCATGCACAGCTGCACCAGATTGTGCACCAATTTTAGTAAATCAAATCCACTGTGTTGAAAGCCATGCATGGGTTCCACAGGGATGTACATATGTGATAATCTGTGTAGACTCCTCCAGCCATCCACCTGTCATTGATCTGTACAGGCTGGTTGCATGCTCTGGGAAGGACCGCCTGTGTCTGCCAGGCGGGTGAACACAGCCCTCTGCACAGATACAGATGTACTCATCACTGCACCCATGTGAATGTGGCCTTAAAAAGGAAGTGTTGACATTTTTTTTTTTTTTTTGCTCCGAGTTAAACATCTACTAGTCAGAACAGCTAACTAAACTCATGGAAGTTGGTGAATAACAGAGTGCCCCCTAGTGGGTTCATATGAGCAGCACTTGTAACTTTTTAGTGTGTTTTTCTTTAACTCTGTTTAACCACTTAAAGACCGCCTACCGCAGATATACTGTGGCAGGTCGGCTCTATTGCGCAAAATGGTGTACCTGTACGTCATTTCGTACAATAGCTACTGGGGGGGTTTTGTGTGCACGCATGTTGATTGGACAGAGGAGGAGCCAATCAGCGGGTCCCGCGATCATTCCCCAGAGAGGCAGAACGCCGATCTGCCTATGTAAACAAGGCAGATCGCCGTTCTGACAGGGAAAAAGATAGCGATCTTCTGTTCACGGCTCTCTGTGTTCCCCCAGTCAGACCATCCCCCACACAGTTAGCAAGCATCTCCTAGGCACACACTTATCCCTTTGATCGCCCCTGGTGTTAACCCCTTCCCTGCCAGTGTCATTAGTACAGTAACAGAAAATGTTTCTTGGCTGGCATTGTTACCCAACAGTAAGGGACTATATAGTTATGTGCCACATCCAATATTAAAAGGAAGAAAAGAGGGGATCCTCTATAGGGTGGACTTTTAAGGCCCCTTTCACACATGCGGACCGTACATTAGATCAGTTCAGTCACGTTTTTTTATCATCAGTTGTTGTCAGTAAACATCAGTTTTCATCCATTTTCATTTCCGTTTTACATCGGTTGTCATCCGTTTTCTGTCCGTTTATGTCAGTTTTTTATCCGTTTATTTTATTTTTTTTAAACTGTATTTAATCCGTTTTTCATAAATTATTATTAATTTATTTGTAATGTATGCATATTAAAATTACATATTTTGATGAAAAACGGATGTCAGCGGATCGTCCGCAAAAAATCAGTTTTTATCCGTTCTTTTTACGGAAGTAAAAATAGGGTTTTCTTCCATCCAGAAAAACAGAGCTTAACGGAGACGGATGTTAACGGATGTAAACGGACGTTAGCAGATGATCATCCGCTAACCCAGAGAAGCATTGATGTCCGTTTTGATCCGTAAACGACGTATGAAAAAACGGACGAACGGTCCGCACGTGTGAAAGCGGCCTAAGGCACACAGTTTTTTGCCCAGAAGAAAATTATTTGAAAAGTATATTTGTAAACAAGTAAAAAGTTTGTTTTGTCACTATTTTTCTGGCGGGTCCTCTTCTAGTTGACAGGCTACAACCATCTGCCTGGGCATGCTCTATGGGGATCCCCGAGGAAAAAATCTGGAAATGTCTCCAATCTAATCTTGTTTTTAGACCTTGTTGAAGTGTTTTTACACACATTACTTAAACATCTGTAAGTTCCATTTTGCTCCTTTTTAGTTGCTGTACTCTTTTTCTCTTATACCATAGAATGCATTTTTTGATATATTGTTTCATTATATTTCTTCATAAAAGGGTTCTGTCCCTTGTACTCTCATCCCTGAGGAAGGAGGAAACTTTAAATCTCCGAAACGCGTCGGGAGTGAGAAATCATTTAGGACCATAATGTGCATATATATATCTTGTTGACTCTGTATGGTGTTCGAACACTTCACTTTAAATGCATTCATCTCTATGCAGTTTTTTTTTTTAACCACTTCAGCCCCGGACCAATTGGCAGCCAAAGGACCAGGCCCCTTTTTGCGATTCGGCACTGCGTCGCTTTAACTGACAATTGCGCGGTCGTGCGACGTGGCTCCAAAACAAAATTGGCGTCCTTTTTTTCCCACAAATAGAGCTTTCTTTTGGTGGTATTTGATCGCCCCTGCGGTTTTTATTTTTTGCAAATTACAATTTTGAAAAAAATGCAATATTAATAAATATCCCCAAAAAATATATAAAAAAACATATTTTTTCCTTAGTTTAGGCCGATACGTATTCTTCTACATATTTTTGGTAAAAAAAAAATTAGCGATTATTGATTGGTTTGCGCAAAAGTTATAGCGTTTACAAAATAGGGGATAGTTTTATAGCATTTTTATTAATATTTTTTTTTTTACTAGTAATGGTGGCGATCAGCGATTTTTATTGTGACTGCGACATTATGGCGGACGCATCGGACATTTTTGACACATTTTTGGGACCATTGTCATTTATACAGCAATCAATGCTATTTAAATGCATTGTTTCCTGTATAAATGACAGTTGTAGTGAAGGGGTTAACCACTAGGGGGAGGGGAGGGGTTATGGGCTGTGACGTGTGTGTTTTTTTTTACATTAGGGGGCGGGGCTGACGTCATTGATCGGCTTTCCCGATGACCGGGAACAGCCAATCAATGACAGGCAGAGTAGGAAGCGCGGGGAGAGGTTTGTTTATACATACCTCTCCCCGTTCTTCAGCTCCGTAACCCGATCGCGGGACACCAGTGGCGATCGGGTCCGCTGGTCCCGCGGCCGTGGTCACGGAGCTCCCGACTGGGTCGCGAGTGCGCCGCTGGTGGCGCGCGCGCGACCCACAGGCAGGCAAATGCACGATCAGGTACGTGCTTTTGCCTGCCCGTGCCATTCTGCTGACGTATATATGCAGTGGGCGGTCGGGAAGCGGTTAATAAACAAACTTTTTACTTGTTTACAAATATACTTTTCAAATAATTTTCTGCTGGGCTGTGCCTTAAAAGTCCACCATATAGGGGATTCCCTCTTTTCTTCCTTAGTACAGTAACAGTGCATATTTTTTTAGCACTGATCACTGTAATGTAACTGGTTCCCCAAAAAAAAGTGTCAAAAGTGCCACTTAGTGTCCGATCTGTCTGCCGCAATATCGCAGTCCCACTAAAAATCGCTGATCGTCGCCATTACTGGACAAAAAAAAAATCTATCCCAGTATGTAGAAGAATACATATTGGCTTAAATTGATGAAGAAATGTGATCTTTTACTTTTTTTTTTTTTATTGGATATGTTTTATAGCACAAAGTAAAAAATTGTTTTTACTTTTTTTTGTTTATAGCTCAAAAAATAAAAACTGCAGAGATGATCAAATACCACCAAAAGAAATCTCTATTATATAAAAATGGCCTGGTCATTAAGGCGGTAAATCTTCAGGGGCTGAAGTGGTTGAATAAACTTACAGAAGTATTAAAAGTTCACAATTCCAGTTATTCTATAAAACAGTATGTTTTTATTCATACAATATAGGTTTCATACAGTAAAGAACTGGAACACTGGTAATCTTTCATGAGCTTTTGTAACATACGGACTTGTAGGGTCACGCTGAACTTAACCTGAGATTAGAATTAGACCGGAGGTCCCACATTTTATGGGCAAACCTGCTAGGATAGTTCCTGGGTCTTCCTGTCTCATGCATGGTTTACCAATGCCAATACCAACTAAGCCTGCCCCCTGTCCAGTAGTCACACATTGTTTTAGCTGTTATGGACTGATTTTCTCTTTTTGATGAATGCAGAGGACAGCGGGTTCATAGTGTGTTCTGCTGATTGGAGATAAAGAGATATTATGCCCCCGTTCACATTGGAGCTACAGATCAAATCGCATGACAAGTCGCAGCCTATTGCTGGCAATCGCACTGTTCAAATCGGTGTGACGGTGACTTTACAGTGCTGCACCGATTTGAAAAAGTAGTTCCTGCACTCCTTTTGGAGCTTTCAGGTGCGACTTGAATAGACATATGTGCATGAAGTCGCACAGATGTCTTCCAAGTCACACTGACATGTGGCTTTGAAATTGTGCAATTTCAGATAAAGTCGCACAATTTCAAAGCCACAGTCAATGTTAATCTGAGGCTTACTTCCCTCTTTAGGTGAAATGGACATATAATTCCGCTATGGTTTTACAAAGCTGTAAAGCCTACAACCCCCTTCATTCCTTACTATTTAGGGATCATTGACAGGGAGTGATGGATCCATACACCTGTGTAGAGGGCCATGTTTATCCATTCAGAGGCACAGATGGATCTTCACATACATCCCTGAGATGTAAATCTGAAAGGTCAATTGTGTCCAATAGGAGGAACACAGACTGGTCCTCACCACAGCTGAACTCCCAGACCCAAAATTCTACCCAGAAGAGTTATCTGTTTAGAAGATATGGCAACGGATCTGGTAGACATAGGTGTCTCAGAGACACAAACAAAGTTGATGCTGGAAGACTTTGCTCTACCAGACGCTGCGATTGCAAGTGCTTTACTGTGCAATTCAGACCACATGCAAAATGCACTCCATTTGCGATCTGCAGTGGGTGTCAATAGAAAGTGAATGACATCTAATGATCACGGTGATACCTCACATGTGTTGTTTGAACTCCGTTTACATATGCGGGCACGACTTACATATGTGTTCGCTTCTGCGCACGAGCTCGGTGGGAGGGGGCGCTTTAAAAAAAAAAAAAAAAATAATAATAATAATTTTCCAATTATTTGCATCTTTTCCTCACTCAGCTCCAGGCCTGTCAGGGGGAAGGACGTGATCGTGTCCACCCCTACAGACAGCTCCGGTAAGCGTTGAGGCGACCGGAGCGCGGAGGGTGGGGGGGCCCCATTTACAGCCCCCGATAAAAGTGATCTTGCGGCAAAGACCACTTTTATCTAAAAGTGGACATCCCACTGTTGAAGAGGATACCGGGGTTATGGCAGCTATCTGCTGCCATAACAACGGTATTCCGCTTTAAACAGCCAACGTACAATAATGGCGGGCGGTCCGGAAGTAGTTAAAAATAAATGTCTATACTGTTTAAAATCCAGTAATACACTGTCTTACCCTGCTCTGCACATGCTCAGTTGCTCTGTATTTTTTAGCACTGTGTCGAAAATGTAGAGGCCGATCTGCTGACAGCCTAAAGATTTACTGCTGCTCAGGGGCTTTGGACTTCAGCAAAATGGCGGGCTCTGGAACAATTCTGGAGGCAACTTACAGCATACATTGATTTTGGTAGCAGAATTATAAATGTAGAACATATGTTTCTTACTAAAGAACATAATTTTTTTTGTTGTCCCAGGGAATTATTTTAGGGGACTTTGACACTAATGTTGATAAAGCATTAACCTGCTGGCTTCCTTACCTGTGATAGTAGAAACGTCTTTGAACTGAGGGATGTCCTCTGCTGGTTTTTCATGTGTCTCATTGTCCTGGGGTGTAGGGTTATTAGCAGGCACTTGGTGATTACTGGGGAACACAGGTGGATAACTGGCAGCCTCCTCACAGAATTCGGAGGAGTCCAGCTTGGCAGGAGTCAGGGGATGATGCAGGCCGCCATGCACTGATGATCGATGGAAGCCTTGTTCCGGGAGACAGAAGAGATATCCTGGCCTTTCTTCAGCGAGGCCAACGCTGATTGCTCTGCACAAAAACAGCCCATAATATTATTAATACATGTGAGACTTCTAATAGGTGTAGCTTCTTTAGAAGGTAGATTAGAAGAGTTTGACATAACACAACAGAATGTTAAAAAAGTATCCCAATTACATACTCACATACTACAAAAAAGTCAATTATTTATAAATATAACCTCAGTTTTCATTTCCTGGTTAGGATTTAAAATGGAATGAGAAATGGGGAGCACTGCAAGTATGAGGCTCTGCTTCAGTTTCAGTGTTGTCAGTCTAATACAGGGAATTGGCCTTAAGGAGGAGAGTACACAGATGACCTCCTTCACTATCCAATCATCGTGTATTAAAAAAAGAAAGTTAGGGATTCAGCTTTGCAGATGGGCATGAATCACATGACTAGCTGAGTAGAATAATCTGGCAGATCGAACTGCCAAAGTATTTAGTGGGAAACTACAATGATGATATAACCCTGTTGTGTCCAACAGCTGCAGTCAGGTACAGTGCCAAATGCTCCGGACAGAAAATGGCAATAACAAATGTAAAACAATCACCACTTTTTAAATAAAATGTAACTTTTTGGTGTTTTTTTTTTTTTAATAAACTTAAAGCTTGTAAAAAGGCCTGATCAGTTCATAAACCACTATTCCATGTTTGTCTTTGTTATTTTAGGCATATAACTATATCATCTTGATTTCTTTATGGCCAATTCTTTTAGGCTGGGAAAATGCTGCCAGCATCCACCCAGAACTGAAATATTTATTTCTAGTATTAATATTTTGCAAGTCAAAAGTAAAACAAACAATTAGAAAAAATAAAATGACATGTGTACACTGTGCTGTATTAGAAAACACTGAATGAAATGCTTCTATGGTTACCTTTACAGCTCTTTGTATTATTTTATATTGCTGATATAGTCAAAGAACATAAGTTAAAAATTATATACAAGAAAAAATATATATTATAGTCTTATGGTTTTCATTTTATATTTAAAAATTTAGCAACATCCTGAATGTGTTTAAATATAATACGATTTTTCAGTCTGAAATCATTCGTACAACATCTCAGAGTAAGTGACAACGTTTTAAAATATTCTCTACAGTGTCTTCATAAACACTAATGAAATAAATGTTGACATGTATTAATACTGTTTGTACACTAGATGGCAGCATTACCCCATTCTAAATACATAGCAATATTACAACAGGATTACATCTTGGGGTCAGGTTACAATTTGCACAATGAAAATAATTGTACTTTTTTCCCCAAAGTGAACGCCAAGGTCGAAAAGAATTTATTAACTACTTCAGCCCCGGAACGATTAACCCCCTTCCTGACCAGAGCACTTTTTGCGATTCGCCACTGCGTCGCTTTAACTGACAATTGCGTGGTCGTGCGACGTGGCTCCCAAACAAAATTGGCGTCCTTTTTTTCCCCACAAATAGAGCTTTCTTTTTGTGGTATTTGATCACTTCTGCGGTTTTTAAGTTTTGCGCTATAAAAAAAAAAAAAAGAGCGACGGTTTTAAAAAAAAGGCATTATTTTTCACTTTTTGCTATAATAAATATCCCCCAAAAATATATAAAAAAACTTTTTTTTTCTTCAGTTTAGGCCGATACGTATTCTTCTACATATTTTTGGTAAAAAAATAAAATAAAATATCGCAATAAGCGATTAATGATTGGTTAGTTATAGCGTCTACAAAATAGGGGATAGTTTATGGCATTTTTATTATTATTAATTTTTTTTTTTACTAGTAATGGCGGCGATCAACGATTTTTATCGTGACTACGACATTATGGCCGACACATCGGACAATTTTGACACATTTTTGGGACCATTGCCATTAGGACAGCGATTGATGCTATAAAATTGCATTAATTACTCTAAAAATGTCACTGGCAGTGAAGGGGGTGGGGAGGGGTTAAGTGTATCCTAGGGGCATGTTTCTAACTGTCTGGGGGCGTGGCTGTGTGTGACACTACACTGACCGCTGCTCCCGATGACAGGGAGCAGAAGATCAGTGTGCTGTCACTAGGCAGAATGGGGAGATGCGGTTTACATCGGCATCTCCCCGTTCTTCAGCTCCGTGACACGATCGTGGGTATCCCCACGGCGATCGAGTCTGCGGGACCCGCGGGCACGGTCATGGAGCTCGCGGCGGCGTGCGTGCATGGCGGGAAATTCAAAGTAACATACAGGTACGTTACTTTGCCCAGCCGTGCCATTCTGCCGACGTACATTTGCTGACAGCGGTTGGCAAGTGGTTAAAAAGCACAGTGACAAACAATTGGTCAAACTGAGAGATTGCTGCACTTATCAGCACAAGTCATATTGTAAAGTAACTTTGTTGAGTTCTAAAAAAACTGCAGCTGAAGAAGTAGTGCACTAGGCCTGTCCTCCACCTCTATTCCAGCACTGCAGCCTTTGTCAGACTCTGCAGCATTCAGCACTTCTGGGAGTGTCAGATGTCTGGGTCCCAGGTCATGTGCTGCAGTACATCCAAACCCTAGGTCACCGCTGAGTACTATAGTGACATAAGGGGTCAGAGGAAGGAACCATGGCAGGAGACGCAGGAATCTGACACTCCCAGACTTGTCGAATGCTTAGGGTACCTGCTGGTGACTGCAGTACTGGAACAGAGTGGGGAAGGAGACACAGGCTGCTAGAGAGGTAATGCTAGCCATAGAAGCACAGACTTCTGTCATTCTGCCCACAGGCAGGGACCTATTCATGCTAAGCAGTGTGGACGGAGGACTCTGCCCTGCCAGCTATTGTATTCTGACTGTCAGCACCCGCAGGTGACTGAATACCCAAACAATGTCTTCATCTGATGGGGTACAGTCACTGTTGAGCCAAAGATTTTCCATCTGGCTCTTTCAATTTTTCAACTGAAGTTTGTAAAGCCGAGTGGTGCTGAAAGTATCACCTTTTGCATAGGTAAGTAGTATACACATCTTTCCTTTACTAGAATAGGCTTACAATGGGTGTGGGTGTTGGTTTCCTTTAAGCTAGGATTAGACTGGACTCCCACAGTGCCTCTCAGATTCCATAGTGCCCCCCAAACCTCCCATAGTGTCCCCAGGTTCACTGAGAACCCTCAGCTTCCACAATGCCCCCAATATCTCACAGTGCCATCAAGCCTTCCACAGTGCCCCCCAGCCTGCTAAAGAGCCTCCAGCCGCCAATCACCAATTGTATCCAACATTGCCCCCCTGAATTCCCACAGTGTCTCCCAGGCCCTTCCAGAAACCCTATTCCCTACAGGGCCACTAAGTCCCCCTACCTCTCGCCATAACCCCCAACCCCCATACACCAACACCCAGCCCCGATCAGAGCCTTACAGCTTTTCAGTGCATGTTTTGCATTCGGATAGGTTTAATGTGCAATTATAAACTTCATTCTTTACTGCTGGCACATGGAAGGTTTTTTAAACAATTTACTGGACCTTGTTCTCAAAAATGTTGAGATCCCCCCCCCCGCTCTACACCATGGCAATTTATAAAGTTGCAATGTTTGTTGAAGGTTAAAAGGAGTCACATTTTTCATCCCTTTCACCAGGACTAATAAGAATATAAACACTTTTGCATTAGCTGTATATCAACCTATAAGTTCATTAAAAGTGTGATTTAGATATTGTAAACAGTAACAATGTTCTGGTTTACCATTATTTTTTCCTAACGTGGACCTTCAGTCATTTTTTCATATTGCCTTTTTTTTTTGTAAACCATCTTTTAAATCATTTGCCCTTGTTGTTTTAACTTTGGATAGTAAAACATTTTTTTCTGCCAGTAAATACCTTATACAGCCCGCTTACCGTTTCTTGTCTGGTAAAAAGCCTAGGCTTATGACATCATACACACTCTTGTGACAGTTTGCCAGGAAGGGAGGGGGATGAGTCATAAGAGGGCCAATGAGAGATGCAGAGCTGGAGGTGTGCCTCTGTGTGTCTGTGTAAAGAAGTAAGAAGTGAACAGGCAGCAGCTTCAGCTGCCCACAGTTAAAATGGATGCAGCCAGACTTAGTGGGGGGAGATTTCTGCAGGATATTTGGCAAGTATAGAATCACAGTATATATAAAATAATATGCAAAATGGTTGGATATTTATTACAAATTATGTGAGCAGATTGCAATTCCTCTTTAAATTTCCATTTTTGTCTGGTTACATGGGTACACAAGTTATATACAGATGTAGAGAGAGAGAGACCAAAGTGTCAACTCTGCAGGCAATAGACTGAGACAATGAAGTATTTGGTGTCGGTCTGCCCAAAGCCGCCTCAAAAGGCACACAAGGCTCCATATGAGCAAGTCACCCCCATCGTCTGCTGGCAAGAAGATCAGAGTCCAAGTTGCCAACAACTTGTGTGACCATCAACCAGCCAATGTGACCAAGAAGGACAACAAGGTTCGGGGTAAAGCCCCATACACGCTAAAGCCCCATACACACGCGCGGATTATCCGAGGACCAGGTCCGTCAGACCATGTCCGTCATACTTTGTCTGATGTTGGTTTTGCGTACACACGGTCGGACAAAGTTGTCGGAAAATCCGATCATTCTGAATGTGGTGACGTTTGTTGCCTACGATGGGACTACGTAGAGGCTAGTAGCCAATAGCTTTGGTCTTGTAATGTGATCTGAGCATGCGTAGCACTTTGTCCGGTCGGAATTCGCTACACACGATCGGATTTGGTGTGATCGGACTTTGTTGTCAAAAAATCTATCCAGCAGGAGATAGGATTTTGTCCGTCAGACAATCTGATGGAAACTGTCCGATGGTGCCTACACACGGTCTGATTTTCCGACAACATTGTCCGATAGGACAGAATCCATCGGAAAATCCTACCGTGTGTATGGGGCTTTCGATTTTCTGCAGATTTTGGTCTTCAGATTTACCAAAACCATATGTGGTCAAACCTTAAGTGTTTCAATTTGCAATCAGGCTGGCCCTTGCACTACATGGTTTTGGTAAATCTGAAGACAAAAATCTGCAGAAAATCAAATAGTGTGTATGGGGTCTTACTCTTCATACAAACAGATAGAGGGATCCACACCATCCACATTCTAACATCATTATGGTGGATAAATACAAAAGCTCAGTGACCATCATTAGCAGTGACTGTGGATACTAACATTGCTGTAAAGGGGAAGATGGACAAATATCAGTAAATGTGATGTTTCAGAATTCTGGGCCCTGTAGGCCAATGACAGCTGTGCAGAGCTCTCCCTACCAAAGATAGCAGTAAATCCTGGAGTGGGGGGGGGGGGGGGGTGAGGGTAGGGTCTTCGCTCAACCCAAAATGTGGAAATCTTGTTATGGGTTTAGGTGTTCCTTTTAGGTCATAGAGACATCCATAAAAAAATGTCATGAAAATTACACCTTTTATATAATTAAGTGACTGTATTCTCAAATTATAGTATATGCTACTATTAAAGTCTTGTTGGGACGGGTAAATGAGGACAAATAAGGAGGACTGAAATTCTACCTTGTCTGGAAAAATGGTATTTAATACTAACTGCTGGTTAGGTGACCAAGTATGTAGACGATTGGCCATGTGTTGCTCCTGAAGGTCATCTAACCCTCACTGGCAAATGACACTGGAGAGAGAGCCTGAAGCAGCATCTTCTCTAGGAAAGAGATGTATTTCAGTTCATACATTTTTTCCCAGCAAAACTGTTAACGCAAGGAGAACAGGTAGGTACGAGTGTAGCATATTACTAATTTATTGTGAAGAAAGAAAATTGGCAACTCACAATGTGGCAGATAAAAAACATATGCACATCAACATCATGCCGCCCCTGGTGGGAAAGTTGGCACGATAGGGCTCCACAATCATGGAAAAAGATCAGTGGCCTGTGCAGCTGAGAACAAAACACCAGGGGGCGCCAAACTAAGTGCAGCAATGGGTATAGATGGTATAGCAACTGTTAATGCACTTCTGTGTTGATATTGAAATACAGGTCCACTTTAAAAACACAAGGAAGGTCATTTAGCAAAAACTGCAGCCGTGTGGCAACCAATCAGCTTATGTTGTTAATTTTCAAAGCTTAACTAAACAAGCTAAAGATTGGCTGCAATGCACGGCTGTTCCAGTTTTGATAAATTTTCCCCAAGTTATTCTCATATCATAAATTAGACAAATTGTCTGATCATACAACAAGCAGTCAGTTTGCGCACACACATCTAAGGATGTCTATAGAGGGCCCGACTGGAAACCCAGTATGTCAGGATTAATACGAGTGTAAAGGTTTTTTTTTGTTTAAATAATAAATGTGTATACTTACCTGCTCTCTGCAACAGATTTGCACAGCGGGGCCCCAATCCTCTTCTGGGGTCCCCCGCCAGCACTCTCGGCTGCTCCTGTTCTTGATTTGTCATCATAAAAGCCGCTTCCCATCTTGGCACATCTGCAGACTCAAACCCAAGCCACACTGCCTGCGTCCATAGAAACAAACAGTATGGCTTGGCCCCAGCCCCAATTGCTGCCTCAGCAAAGCCTGTGATGGCAAGAAGAGGCGCTACAGATGGGCACAGAGCTGGATCGAGTGAGGGCTCAGTTAAAGTGGTTGTAAAGGCTGAAGGTTATTTACCTCCATGCATTCTATGCATTAAGATAACAAACCTTCAGTGTGCAGCTCCCCACCTCAGCCCCTCCCCAATACTTTAGAAAAGGTAAAGGAGCTGCGCTAAATGGACTGACGCACTTATTATATAATCTAAATATAAATGTGCTGTATATAAAATCTTATATGTGATAATAAAAAAATATTGTGCTTACGTGCATATAAATATACAATCAGTTATCTTATACCAATGGTTCTAATAAAATGAAGCCAAAAGGAAATAATGACTGTGTAAACTAATATCTAAAGTTATCACAGTAGTGAATCAAATAAGTGAAAGGTCAATTGACATAAAATTAAATGTAAACAAATGAAATTAAAATCCACATATGCTGTGCCAAAAAATTGAACACCCACATTGATGAGGCTATGTCCAAGTCCACATAAACACGAAATAATGTCCCAAATACAGAAAGTGAAAAGTTGTGAAGGGTACAAAATCTCCCAAATCTTCAATTGCTGTCATAAGCAGTGAATTCACAGCACACAGATGAGTGAGTAAACCTCCACCACAGAGACACGCTGCCTGCTTACCTGAAATAAGTGGTCCCTTATTACAGGGGACCCCTATGCACAGATGGCTCCAACCCCAGCCTGGGATGTGACTTGATTCTGGACTCTTTTGGCTGAATGCGATATCTCCCTTAACCACTGCTACCAACCAGGGAGTGTTTTCAACTCAGGGTCAACGAGGTGGCAGGTACAGGTCAAAACCAAGGGGATAAAGACACTCACATAGTGTAAAATCCTTATTAAATGTATTATAAAACAATGACAAATGGACACTTACATAGCATTACATAGCACAGAATTCACTGCTTATGACAGCAATTGAAGATTTTGGAGATTTTGTACCCTTCACAACTTTTCACTTTCTGTATTTGGGACATTATTTGGTGTTTATGTGGACTCAATACATGGTCATAGACTCATCAATGTGGCTGTTCCATTTTTTGGCACAGCATATGTGGATTTTAATTTCATTTGTTTCCATTTAATTTTGCATCAATTGACCTTTCACTTATTTGATGCACTACTGTGATAACTTTAGATATTAGTTTACACAGTCATTATTTCCTTTTGGCTTCATTTTATTAGAACCATTGGTATAAGATAACTGATTGTATATTTATATGCACGTAAGCACAATATCATTTTTTTATTATTATCACATATAAGATTTTATATACAGCACATTTATATTTAGATTATATATCAAGTGCGTCAGTCCATTTAGCGCAGCTCCTTTCCCTTTTCTAATGCATTGATGTAGTATAACATTTTGAGCAGCAGCTTTATATTCACGGATAGCGCAATTTTTTTCTTTACCTCCCCAATACTTACCTAAGCGCGATCCAGCCATGTGCACGAAGGCTCTCCTGGGTCTCTCCCTACTGATTGGCTGCTGCACTCAATCACAGCCAGCGAGGCAGAAGCGGGGGGCAGGGCCGAGCCAAGCTCTTTGTGTTTTATGGACGCAGAGAGCCGGCTCGGGAGCGAGCATGCACAAGTGTCCCCACAGCAAGCGGCTGGTCTATGGTGAATCTTAGTTCAAGATTGGTAAATGAAGTTTATTTAGAATTTCCACTAATAGGGCTACCTTAACCAAAATAATTGAGCTTCCTCGGCTGCCTTGTACCCACCAAAATAGGGTATTAAATGGTTTCTAAAGGGGCCCAGGAGATTTGACTTTTTGTCAGTTAATGATTAATTAGTAACAAATTAAACAACCTGCCTTAGTAGCAACAAGGGAGAAGGTTCCTTCCTCGGGAAGGGGAGTCAGAGGGCACCGGTAATCTAGCAGACAGAAGAAAGAAGACGTCCTTTTCTGTTTACTGCTGTGCTGAAGTTAATGTTTATCCAGAGAACAAACAAGGACAACAAAGGGACTCCGGATTAGACCTAAGAACTCAACAGCCCATTTCTATCAAAGAGATCACCAACTGTTTGCTTACTTAATCTCAGATGAAAGAAAACCGAGTCTTTAAAGATGTCCAATGGGCCAGTTGTTTATGACATAGCGTGCTTCTGACACTTCTGTCCTTGTCACTTGTTGTATACTAATAGAACACATTAAAGG
The DNA here is from genome assembly GCA_028564925.1 of Lithobates sylvaticus. Lineage (NCBI taxonomy): Eukaryota > Metazoa > Chordata > Amphibia > Anura > Ranidae > Lithobates > Lithobates sylvaticus. The sequence continues at coordinate 73,430,681 of CM053037.1, forward strand.
TATTAAAAGTTTGTACAGGTGGCTTTTATTGGTTACAGGACATATATTTATTGTGACTGTCACTTCAATTCCACCCTGAGACAATTCTCACCACCCCTAATGAGGAAAACATTGCGCTTTAATGCTCTACAAGTAAACATGCCAAGGCTTGTATACAGTTAGAGCACAGAAAGGTAACCATAGACATGGGATGGAAGACAACTTCGTAAGTACAATTCAAACACTCTTTGGTGCCCAACGGTAGTCCATGGGACGCATGCAGCCAGCACATTTTGTGCAACCCGCCACGTCCTGGCCTGGGTCAGGCACCTTGCAGAGTGGCAGCGGGGTGCTGGGTACTGGGATATTTTCTGTGCTCCCACACCTGGTTCTATAACCACTTGCCGACCGCCCCCTGTATATATACGTCGGCAGAATGGCACGTACAGGCAGAACCACGTACCTGTACGTGCCATTCTTCCGGCGGGTGGGGGGTCCGATCGGACCCCCCCCGGCCGGCGGGGACGGTCGGGATCGCTTCAGGAGCGATCCGGGATGAGGGGACGGCCAGTGGTTTCTGGCCACCCCCTCGCGATCGCTCCTGGCGAATCAGATGCTTCCTCTGTCTGTGTCAATCAAAACACAGGCAGAGGAAGTGATGTCACGCTCGGTGCGCCGGTCTATGTGACCGGAACGCCGAGCTGTGAACATCTAAAGGTTAGTGCACCAACAGTACACTGACACCAGTACACATAGGCACACAAAACACCCCCCTGTCACCCCCAGATCACCCCCCACATCACCCCCTCCCCCCCCCAGTCACAGTGTCACTAATTGCAGTGATCATTTTTTTACTGATCACTGCATTTAGTGTCAGTGTGACTGTAATAACTGTCAGTGCAGTTAGTTTTAGGTCCAAGGTAGCCCCCCACCCCCCCCCCCCTAATAAAGGTTTAACCCCTTGATTGCCCCCCAGGTAACCCTTTCACCCCCTTTTGCCAGTGTCACTAAGCGATCGTTTTTCTGATCGCTGTATTAGTGTCACTGCTGTCGCTAGGTAACCATTTTTTTTTTTTTAGGTAACCGCCATGTTTATATAGGTTCATAAATAGGTTTATAGGTCAGGTACCCCCATATTACAACCTAAATAAAGGTTTTAACCCCTTGATTGCCCCTAGAGTTAACCCTTTCACCAGTGATCACTGTATAACTGTCACTGGTGACGCTGGTTAGCCAGTTAGTTATTTAGGTTCCCCGTCAGGTTTTTATATAGCGTCAGGTACCCCCATATATTACCTAATAAAGGTTTTAACCCCCTGATTGCCCCTAGTTAACCCTTTCACCCCCTTTTGCCAGTGTCACTAAGCGATCGTTTTTCTGATCGCTGCATTAGTGTCGCTAGGTAACCATTTTTTTTTTTTAGGTAACCGCCATGTTTATATAGGTTCATAAATAGGTTTATAGGTCAGGTACCCCCATATTACAACCTAAATAAAGGTTTTAACCCCCTGATTGCCCCTAGAGTTAACCCTTTCACCAGTGATCACTGTATAACTGTCACTGGTGACGCTGGTTAGCCAGTTAGTTATTTCGTTATTTAGGTTCCCCGTCAGGTTTTTATATAGCGTCAGGTACCCCCATATATTACCTAATAAAGGTTTTAACCCCCTGATTGCCCCTAGTTAACCCTTTCACCCCCTTTTGCCAGTGTCACTAAGCGATCGTTTTTCTGATCGCTGCATTAGTGTCGCTAGGTAACCAGTTTTTTTTTTTGTATTACTGTTACGGGTGACGCTGGTTAGTTAGCTTGTTTTTTATACTGTCAGGGCACCCGCCATTTATTACCCAATAACGGTTTAACCCCCTGATCGCCCGGCGGGTGATATCAATTAGGTTTTAGGGTCAAATAAGGTCTGCGTCGCCCCAGGTTAGTGCCAGTACCGCAAACACCCACGCGCAAAGCATACACCTCCCTTAGTGGCACAGTATCTGAACAGATCAATATCTGATCTGATCAGATCTATACTAGCGTCCCAGCAGTTTAGGGTTCCAAAAAAAAACGCATTGTTAGCGGGATCAGCCCAGATACCTGCTAGCACCTGCGTTTTCCCCCTCCGCCCAGCCCAGCCCACCCAAGTGCAGTATCGATCGATCACTGTCACTTACAAAACACTAAGCACACATAACTGCAGCGTTCGCAGAGTCAGGCCTGATCCCTGCGATCGCTAACATTTTTTTTGTGGTAGCGTTTTGATTCAGTCGCTTCAGTCAGGAGCTTTTTTACCTGTGAATCTCAAAAAAATAAAAAAAAATAAAATAGTTGTCGTTTTATTGTTCTCTCTCTCACTCTATTCTCTCTCTATTGTTGCTCTTTTTTTACTCCATTCTATTCTGCAATGTTTTATTATGTTTTATTATGTTTTATTATGTTTTATCATGCTTGCTTTTCAGGTATGTAATTTTGTTTACTGTGTGTTTTAGTGTTGAGCATTTTTTTGTTTTCAGGTGCGCCATTCAGTTGCAACGCGGATTTATTTATCTTGACAGCAACAGCGTTTGCTCCCACGATACATAAAGCCGCGACTCCAACGCTGTAGGAGGTGATTTCACCACCACAGTTAAAAAAAAGAGCATATATGCCGAAGCATGGGGGCAGCAGGGGGGGGGAGGAGCGATTGGCTCCTAATGCCACGTACATACGGTCGAAATTCCGACCGTGTGTACACGGCATAACTTTTGCGGGAGGATGCCCCCATGCATCGGCATATATAAATGGTGCATGTATGCCCATCATTAGAAGTGGGTGGATGAAGGGAGGTATTCTAATGGTGGGCATACCCACCAATCAATCTCTTTTTTTCGTTCAGCCAAGAGGCTGCATGAAAAAAAAAAGATTACAATATATGTCCAGTATGTTGCTGGACTTTGAATGGTTATACCAGAATGATGCCTGCAGGTTTAGGTATCATCTTGGTATCATTCTTTTCAGCCAGTGATCGGCTTTCATGTAAAAGCAATTCTAGCGGGTAATTAGCCTCTAGACTGCTTTTACAAGCAGTGGGAGGGAATGTCCCCCCTCCCGGATATAAACCGCGCCATTGGGAAATTGGGAAAGCATTTTATCACACCAATCTTGGTGTGGTCAGATGCTTTGAGGGCAGAGGAAAGATCTAGGGTCTAATAGACCCCAATTTTTTCAAAAAAAGAGTACCTGTCACTGCCTATTGCTATCATAGGGGATATTTACATTCCCTGAGATAACAATAAAAATCATAACAAAGAAAAAAAATGGAAGGAACAGTTTAAAAATAAAATAAAAAAGCTAAATAAATAAAAAAAAAACCAAAAAAAAAAAAAAAAAAGCACCCCTGCCCCCCCTTCTCTTGCGCAAAGGCGTACACAAGCGTTGGTCTGGCGTCATATGTAAACAGCAATTGCACCATGCATGTGAGGTGTCACCGCGAAGGTCAGATCGAGGGCAGTAATTTTAGCAGTAGACCTCCTCCGTGAATCTAATGTGGTATCATGTAAAGGCTTTTAAAGGCTTTTAAAAATGTATGTAGTTTGTCGCCACTGCGTGTTTGTGCGCAATTTTAAAGCATGTCGTGTTTGGTATCCATGTACTCGGCCTAAGATCATATTTTTTATTTCATCAAAAATTTGAGCAATATAGTGTGTTTTAGTGCATTAAAATAAAAAAAAGTGTATTTTTTCCACAAAAAATGCGTTTGAAAAATCGCTGCGCAAATACTGTGTGGAAAAAAAAAAATGCAACACCCACCATTTTAATCTGTAGGGCCTTTGCTTTAACAATATATATAGTGTTTGGGGGTTCAACGTAATTTTCTTGCAAAAAAAAAATATGTTTTCATGTAAACAAAAAGTGTCAGAAAGGGCTTTGTCTACAAGTGGTTAGAAGAGTGGGTGACGTGTGACATAGGCTTCTAAATGTTGTGCATAAAATGCCAGGACAGTTCAAACCCCCCCCAAATGACCCCATTTTGGAAAGTAGACACCCCAAGCTATTTGATGAGAGCAATGTTGAGCCCATCAAATATTTTTTTTTTTTGTCCCAAGAGATTGAATAATGAAAAAAAAAAAATATATATATTTTTTTTACAAAAAGTTGTCACTAAATGATATATTGCTCAAACATGTCATGGGCATATGTGGAAATACACCCCAAAATACATTCTGTTGCTTCTCCTGAGTACGGGGATACCACATGTGTGGGACTTTTTGGGAGCCTAGCTGCGTACGGAACCCCAAAAACCAATCACCGCCTTCAGGCTTTCTAAGGGTGTAATTTTTTTATTTCACTTCTCACTGCCAATCACAGTTTCGGAGGCCATGGAATGCCCAGATGGCATAAAACCCCCCAAAATGACCCCATTTTGGAAAGTAGACACCCCAAGCTATTTGCTGAGAGGTATTGTGAGTATTTTGCAGATCTCGCTTTTTGTCACAAAGTTTTGAAAATTGAAAAAAGAAAAAATTTTTTTTTTTTTTCTTTACTTTCTTCATTTTCAAAAACAAATGAGAGCTGTAAAATACTCACCATGCCTCTCAACAAATAGCTTGGGGTGTCTACTTTCCAAAATTGGGTCATTTGGGGGGTTTTGTGCTATTTTGGCATTTTATGGCCTTCGAAACGGTGATAGGTAGTGAGGAGTGAAATCAAAAATTTGCACCCTTAGAAATCCTGAAGGCGGTGCTTGGGTTTCGGGGCCCCGTACGCGGCTAGGCTCCCAAAAAGTCCCACACATGTGGTATCCCCATACTCAGGAGAAGCAGCAAAATGTATTTTGGGGTGCAATTCCACATATAACTATGGCATGTGTGAGCAATATATCATTTAGTGACAACTTTTTGAAAAAAAAAAAAAATCTTTTTTATTTTTGTCTTTATTCAATCACTTGGGACTAAAAAAAAAAATATTCAATGGGCTCAACATGCCTCTCAGCAAATAGCTTGGGGTGTCTACTTTCCAAAATGGGGTCATTTGGGGGGGTTTTGTACTTCTCTGCCATTTTAGCACCTCAAGAAATGAAATAGGCAGTCATAAATTAAAAGCGGTGTAAATTCCAGAAAATGTACTCTAGTTTGTAGACGCTATAACTTTTGCGCAAACCAATAAATATACGCTTATTGGCATTTTTTTTACTAAAGACATGTGGCTGAATACATTTTGGCCCAAATGTTTGACTAAAATTGAGTTTATTAGATTTTTTTTATAACAAAAAGTAGAAAATCTCTTTTTTTTTCAAAATTTTCGCTCTTTTTCCGTTTATATCGCAAAAAATAAAAATCACAGAGGCAATCAAATACCATCAAAAGAAAGCTCTATTTGTGGGAAGAAAAGGACGCAAATTTCGTTTGGTTACAAAATTGCATGACCGCGCAATTACCAGTTAAAGTAGTGCAGTGCGAAATTGAAAAAAGACCTCTGGTCCTTTGGCTGCCAAATGGTCCGGGGCTGAAGTGGATAATGAAACAAATACTATCAGGCGAAGTAATCCCTGCTCATGACGTCATCATACAGTGAAATCAGGTAAAGCTAATGAACACTGCTGCTGACCACCAATGCAGGAGGAAAGGGTTAATTAACATTGCCCCTGACCACCACCAGCATGTGGTGGTTATTACTGCAGTGGCTGCCACAAATTCTGGAGGTTATTATTGCAAGTCACTGATTGCAATGCTGGGGGTTGTTATTACTGCCACTGACAAATGCTGGAGGTTATTCTTGCATCCACCAGCACCAATTCTAGGGGTTATTATTGCAGTCACTGGCATCAAGTCTGGCAGTCATCATTGCCATCAATGATAACAATTCTGGGGGTTATTATTACAGTCGACGATACCAATGCTGGAGGTATTTTATTGCAATCAAAGTACCAATGCTGGGAGTTATTATTGTGGTCACAGACACTAATGCTGGAGATTATTATTGCAGTCACTGACACCAATGCTGGGGGTTCTTATTACAGTCACTGAGGCCAATGCTGGAGATTATTATTGTGGTCACTGACACCAATGCTGGGGGTTATTGCTGCAGCAACTGACGCCAATAATGGGTCTAATTTTACTGACAATTTGTCTTCATCGTTTTTACGGTACAAATTACAGCAGGATCAACATTTATGCGTGTTGAGGTACATTGTAGCCCAACAATTTTGAATTTTCCTTATATAGCGCTGTCAATTTATGCAGCGCTTTACATATACATTGTACATTCACATCAGTCTCTACATAGTTACATAGTTACAAGTCCATCCAGTTCAACCATAAAAAAAAAAAATAATAAATACAAAATATTGTACAATCCAATATACCCAATTCTATACCCACAGTTGATCCAGAGGAAGGCAAAAAAAAAAAAAACCCCAGAGAGCCCTCAAAGAGCTTACAATTTAAGGTCCCCAACACACATTCATACATATACTAGGGCCAATTTAGACAGGATATGATTAACCTACCAGCATGTCTTTAGAGTGTGGGAGGAAACCGGAGTACCCAAAGGAAACCCATGCAGGCACAGGGAGAACATGCAAAATCCAGGCAGATGGTGTCGTGGTCGGGATTTGAACCAGCGACCCCTTTGCTGCCAGGTGAAAGTACAAACCACTACACCATCGTGCTGCCCCAGTTGGCTGTGTAATTTTATGCATTGCACTTCAAATACAATATAAAACTGACAATGGCTTGCTCTTGGATGGGAGCTGCTCGATTACAGCCCTTTGGAAGTGCCAGGGTCCACCCAATTTTCAAGTTGACCACCATTGGCCTAGGCCAGTGATGGCGAACCTTGGCACCCTAGAACTACATTCCCCATGATTCTTAACTACACTGCAGAGTGCATGAACATCATGGGAAATGTAGTTCCAAAACATCTGGGATGCCAAGGTTTGCCATCACTGCCCTAGGCAGTGATCTCAATTGTGTTAGCACCCCCAAGTATACATATTTAGCTCAATGAAGAGGGGAGGAGAATGAAGGAGAGTAAAGCTGGCCATACACAGTCAGAGCAAAAAAAAAAAAAAAAAGGAGAAAAAAAAGCACACAGGCTGAACTAAAAACAAATAGATTCTTTCATCCACACTATACAGCACTGATTGATGTATCTCCAAATGTGGCTATTGTATTCTGACTGCTGGCACCAGTGGCTGTCAGAGTACCCAAACAGTGGTTGCATCTGATTGGATGTAGCCATTATTGGGCCAATACATTTCCATCCCTTGATTATTCACGCAGTGCATGGCTGGCTTAAGGTCAGGGATTATTGCGATCAGGCAAGCTTTTCAGACCCATCTGAGAGCATGCAGTCAGTTTTCTATAGCTCCTGTAATGCATATGATATTGTGGTCATTAACAGTAAGGGACATGGCAAAATTCATAAAGTTAACTTATGACAGTAACATAGATGTTGCCGTCTCTGATCATTACCTGTCACTTAACCTATTCATGGCAAGGTGACAGGTTCTCCTGATAGGAAACCCACTTAACTGTGCTGCCCCCTGCCTACTCCTTTATTGAAGCACTGAAAAATAACTAGTATTTCTGGTTATGGAGGAAGCCTTTAATTTTCTTTCTAATCGCCAGGACTGAGCACTTTTGTGAGGAGGAGGAAAAATGGAATTAGACGGGTGTAAGTTTCGTCACTCAGCTTTATTCAAATCTTACTCATGGATTAGAGACAGGTTTTGGATGGAAAAAGGTATGAGTGTTTGGAAACCCTAATGCGGCGTACACACGGTCGGAATTTCCGATGGAAACAGTCCGATGGGAGATTTTCATCGGATTTTCCGACCGTGTGTATTCCCAAGGGTCTTTTTCTGTCGGAATTTCCGACGGACTTTGGATTGAGAACCTGTTCTCAATTTTTCCGACGGAAAACCTTTCTATCGGATTTTCCGATCGTGTGTAGGCAATTCCGACACGCAAAATTCCGACGCATGCTCGGAAACAATTCGACGCATGCTCGGAAGCATTAAACTTCCCTTTTATAGTGCTGTCGAACGTGTTTTATGCCGCTGTGTTATTGACCGTCGGAATTTGGTGTGATCATGTGTAGGCAACACAGCTTGAGCGGAATTCCGTCGGAAAAAACGTCAGAGTCTTTTCCGACGAGAATTCCGATCGTGTGTGCGCGGCATAAGAGAACCTAGTATTTTAACCTGAAATGGGAAAGGTGACAGATTCTCAATAAAGATTTCCATACAAGAGACACAGCAAGGTTAGAATATAAAGCTGACCAAATAACCTCAACCATGACCTTCAATACAGATGCCTATTTATAGTTTTCTTGATTGAAGAAGTTCTAGAAGTTGCTAGAGGTTCATTGAGTTAATGGCACCTGCTTAACTCCAGGGCCAGATAAATCTTTTAGCTGTCTGCAAGCCCCGGTTCACACTGCCGCGGCATGCGCTCCGACTGAGCCCATGTCACATGACAAGTCGTGCCGCATTACGTGCAATGGAACCATTCTAATAGGAGCGTCTTGAGTCGCTCGGACTTGGAAACCGGTTCCTGCACTACTTTTGGTCCGACTTCGGCACAACTTGCATAGACTTCTGTTAAAGAAGTTGTATGCAAGTCGTGCGGAATTCGAGCTGGGAAGTTGCAGGAGTGTGAACCGGGGCTAAGGAGGGCATTCTTCCCACTAGCCAGAAATGTAAGAGGCATTTTTTCCCACTGATCCCCAGTGGATTGGTTTTAGCAAGAATTCCCTAAGATCTGAAAATGAATCGAAGGGTTCCCCTGGGGTAAAAAGGTTGTGAAAAACTACTCTGAAGAAAGACAAACAGATGAATCGTACAAACTACAGATTCAGTTCAGGTGGAAAATAATTAAAGAGATTATGTCAGGATTTGTTTGAGAGCTGCCACTGGTGACTACAAGCGTCACACTGATGGCGGGTTTGAAATCGTTCGAGTTCAGCTGAGCCCACATGATTTCAAACCCTTTTCAGTGCGAGTTTGGGGGCATCTACTGAAATTGCCCCTGAAGTCACCAAAAGTAGTGCAGGAACTACTTTTGGGCATCAGTGTGGCATCACACCAATTCGGACAGTGTCATTGCCGGCAATAGGCTCTAATTTGGCATGGCATTTGGCCCGATGTGAACGGGGGCTTAAAGGTGCAGACTCCAGGGTTTTCCTCTTTGTTCTTATTTAAAGAAACTCTGTCACAACTTATAAAATAAGAGGTAAACACACAGAAAAAAAATCAAGTATATGAAATGCTAACTTGCAGCAGTTTTTACTTTCAATAAGTTATATTTTAGGAATACTATACAATGTCACCCGAGTGACAGCTCTGAGTCTGCGCAGACTACTAACATCTCATCCAAGATGGCGGCACCCAGCAACAAACTCAGAGCTTTTGGATGTCTACACAAGGTAGGCTTTGTTGTACTATCAGGAGGATATAATGGACTAACTCTGCAAATTTCTGCTTAGGCTTCTACATTATGGAAGAACCATGACAAGCCACATTAATCATTAACCACTTCAGCCCCGGACCATTTGGCAGCCAAAGGACCAGAGGTCTTTTTTCAATTTCGCGATATAAACGGAAAAAGAGCGAAAATTTTGAAAAAAATAAAGAGATTTTCTACTTTTTGTTATAAAAAAAAAATCTAATAAACTCAATTTTAGTCAAACATTTGGGCCAAAATGTATTCAGCCACATGTCTTTAGTAAAAAAAATGCCAATAAGCGTATATTTATTGGTTTGCGCAAAAGTTATAGCGTCTACAAACTAGAGTACATTTTCTGGAATTTACACCGCTTTTAATTTATGACTGCCTATTTCATTTCTTGAGGTGCTAAAATGGCAGAGAAGTACAAAACCCCCCCAAATGACCCCATTTTGGAAAGTAGACACCCCAAGCTATTTGCTGAGAGGCATGTTGAGCCCATTGAATATTTTTTTTTTTAGTCCCAAGTGATTGAATAAAGACAAAAATAAAAAAGATTTTTTTTTTTTTTTTTCAAAAAGTTGTCACTAAATGATATATTGCTCACACATGCCATAGTTATATGTGGAATTGCACCCCAAAATACATTTTGCTGCTTCTCCTGAGTATGGGGATACCACATGTGTGGGACTTTTTGGGAGCCTAGCCGCGTACGGGGCCCCGAAACCCAAGCACCGCCTTCAGGATTTCTAAGGGTGCAAATTTTTGATTTCACTCCTCACTACCTATCACCGTTTCGAAGGCCATAAAATGCCAAAATAGCACAAAAACCCCCCAAATGACCCCATTTTGGAAAGTAGACACCCCAAGCTATTTGTTGAGAGGCATGGTGAGTATTTTACAGCTCTCATTTGTTTTTGAAAATGAAGAAAGTAAAGAAAAAAAAAAATTTTTTTTCTTTTTTCAATTTTCAAAACTTTGTGACAAAAAGCGAGATCTGCAAAATACTCACAATACCTCTCAGCAAATAGCTTGGGGTGTCTACTTTCCAAAATGGGGTCATTTTGGGGGGTTTTATGCCATCTGGGCATTCCATGGCCTCCGAAACTGTGATTGGCAGTGAGAAGTGAAATAAAAAAAATTACACCCTTAGAAAGCCTGAAGGCGGTGATTGGTTTTTGGGGTTCCGTACGCAGCTAGGCTCCCAAAAAGTCCCACACATGTGGTATCCCCGTACTCAGGAGAAGCAACAGAATGTATTTTGGGGTGTATTTCCACATATGCCCATGACATGTTTGAGCAATATATCATTTAGTGACAACTTTTTGTAAAAAAAATATATATATTTTTTTTTTTTTTTTCATTATTCAATCTCTTGGGACAAAAAAAAAAAATATTTAATGGGCTCAACATTGCTCTCAGCAAATAGCTTGGGGTGTCTACTTTCCAAAATGGGGTCATTTGGGGGGGTTTGAACTGTCCTGGCATTTTATGCACAACATTTAGAAGCCTATGTCACACGTCACCCACTCTTCTAACCACTTGTAGACAAAGCCCTTTCTGACACTTTTTGTTTACATGAAAACATATTTTTTTTTTGCAAGAAAATTACGTTGAACCCCCAAACACTATATATATTGTTAAAGCAAAGGCCCTACAGATTAAAATGGTGGGTGTTGCATTTTTTTTTTCCACACAGTATTTGCGCAGCGATTTTTCAAACGCATTTTTTGTGGAAAAAATACACTTTTTTTTTATTTTAATGCACTAAAACACACTATATTGCTCAAATTTTTGATGAAATAAAAAATATGATCTTAGGCCGAGTACATGGATACCAAACACGACATGCTTTAAAATTGCGCACAAACACGCAGTGGCGACAAACTACATACATTTTTAAAAGCCTTTAAAAGCCTTTACATGATACCACATTAGATTCACGGAGGAGGTCTACTGCTAAAATTACTGCCCTCGATCTGACCTTCGCGGTGATACCTCACATGCATGGTGCAATTGCTGTTTACATATGACGCCAGACCAACGCTTGTGTACGCCTTTGCGCAAGAGAAGGGGGGCAGGGGTGCTTTTTTTTTTTTTTTTTTTTTTTTTTTTTTATTTATTTAGCTTTTTTATTTTTATTTTTAAACTGTTCCTTCCATTTTTTTTCTTTGTTATGATTTTTTATTGTTATCTCAGGGAATGTAAATATCCCCTATGATAGCAATAGGCAGTGACAGGTACTCTTTTTTTGAAAAAATTGGGGTCTATTAGACCCTAGATCTTTCCTCTGCCCTCAAAGCATCTGACCACACCAAGATTGGTGTGATAAAATGCTTTCCCAATTTCCCAATGGCGCGGTTTATATCCGGGAGGGGGACATTCCCTCCCACTGCTTGTAAAAGCAGTCTAGAGGCTAATTACCCGCTAGAATTGCTTTTACATGAAAGCCGATCACTGGCTGAAAAGAATGATACCAAGATGATACCTAAACCTGCAGGCATCATTCTGGTATAACCATTCAAAGTCCAGCAACATACTGGACATATATTGTAATCTTTTTTTTTTCATGCAGCCTCTTGGCTGAACGAAAAAAAGAGATTGATTGGTGGGTATGCCCACCATTAGAATACCTCCCTTCATCCACCCACTTCTAATGATGGGCATACATGCACCATTTATATATGCCGATGCATGGGGGCATCCTCCCGCAAAAGTTATGCCGTGTACACACGGTCGGAATTTCGACCGTATGTACGTGGCATTAGGAGCCAATCGCTCCCCCCCCCTGCTGCCCCCATGCTTCGGCATATATGCTCTTTTTTTTAACTGTGGTGGTGAAATCACCTCCTACAGCGTTGGAGTCGCGGCTTTATGTATCGTGGGAGCAAACGCTGTTGCTGTCAAGATAAATAAATCCGCGTTGCAACTGAATGGCGCACCTGAAAACAAAAAAATGCTCAACACTAAAACACACAGTAAACAAAATTACATACCTGAAAAGCAAGCATGATAAAACATAATAAAACATAATAAAAAACATAATAAAACATTGCAGAATAGAATGGAGTAAAAAAAAGAGCAACAATAGAGAGAGAATAGAGATCGAGAGAGAGAACAATAAAACGACAACTATTTTATTTTTTTTTATTTTTGTGAGATTCACAGGTAAAAAAGCTCCTGACTGAAGCGACTGAATCAAAACGCTACCACAAAAAAAATGTTAGTGATCGCAGGGATCAGGCCTGACTCTGCGAACGCTGCAGTTATGTGTGCTTAGTGTTTTGTAAGTGACAGTGACCTAAAAAAAAAAATGGTTACCTAGCGCTGACACTAATACAGCGATCAGAAAAACACTGGCAAAAGGGGGTGAAAAGGGTTACCTGGGGGGCAATCAAGGGGTTAAACCTTTATTAGGGGGGGGGGGGGGGCTACCTTGGACCTAAAACTAACTGCCCTGACAGTTATTACAGTCACACTGACACTAAATGCAGTGATCAGTAAAAAAATGATCACTGCAATTAGTGACACTGTGACTGGGGGGGAGGGGGTGATCTGGGGGGTGATCAGGGGGTGACAGGGGGGTGTTTTGTGTGCCTATGTGTACTGGTGTCAGTGTACTGTTTGTGCACTAACCTTTAGATGTTCACAGCTCGGCGTTCCGGTCACATAGACCGGCGCACCGAGCGTGACATCACTTCCTCTGCCTGTGTTTTGATTGACACAGACAGAGGAAGCATCTGATTCGCCAGGAGCGATCGCGAGGGGGTGGCCAGAAACCACTGGCCGTCCCCTCATCCCGGATCGCTCCTGAAGCGATCCCGACCGTCCCCGCCGGCCGGGGGGGGTCCGATCGAACCCCCCACCCGCCGGAAGAATGGCACGTACAGGTACGTGGTTCTGCCTGTACGTGCCATTCTGCCGACGTATATATACAGGGGGCGGTCGGCAAGTGGTTAACCATCGCAGAGACCCGGATTAGCTGATTTCTGAATATCCCATCTTCCGATAAAATAGGCTTAGCCACCAAACATGGACTTTGCCCAATATACCTGGTGGGGGGGTTCATTCAGGCAGTTGAGCAAAAATACACCTGCATGATGAAATGTTCACTGACCTCATCTTAAAAATGGAGGGAACTTAAAGTGCATCTAAACCCATGAATTTTAACCCCCGCACCTGCAATTCTGATTCCAAATACCTGCATCAGATTTATAGTACCTGCAACGGTTTTAAAATGTTATCTATACCCAAAAACAAAAATATTTCATACATTGCAGCTTACCAGTCCTTAGATGTGGCGACTGCATTACTTTTCTTTGTGTACAGTGCACATGGGCCTCAAGGGTAAGAGGGCTCACTGAGTACTCAATAGGAATTAGACACAGAAAGCACAAATTACTGCAATGCTTGAGCTGCGGTCCAAAAAAAAAAAAAAAATGCAAAATGCACAGCAAAAAGCTGCAGAAAATGATCAAAAGCAAACTGCATAGGTTTGCCTGGATATAGATGATTTGCACGCAGGGTAGCCTCCTCTGGCCTCATATACACTGAATGCTGTTATGTGCCCATAGCACACAGTGGGGTACTGTAGTCTTGAGAAAGGGGTGCCAAACTTCTGATGTTACATACAGGCACTCTGCATTCAGAAAACAGCCATTCTATCACATAAAATAAGAGATCCAGCAGGGATAGTGAGAGCCCTTTATAATGGGCACGGCAGGTGGGCAGAGCACATCAATATCACCAATAGAGAGACAAACAAAAGGCCAACAAGTGTTTAAACTTTCCAGCATCTACCAAAATCTGAAATATCACTTTAGGATGGACCGACCCATAAAGAATAATTGTGATGATCAGGCGGTAGCCTGTATAGACATATACCGTTAGTTACACTAGTGAATTGTAATGTACGTGTCAAACAGGGAGGATCATCATGCATCAAACTTTCCCACTGACCTGAGAATCTTGTAGTGCATGGTGGACGGAGTACCCCAGTCAGCCCGCTCGGTGTCCCCGTTACATCATGTCAGTAGTGTCCCCACACCTGCATGCTGCAAGCTGTGTGAAGTGACTGAGAGGAGCAGACGGCTGCTATCAATTGAAATGTGTGTGAATAGAGGAGGAGGAGCCCAGGCTGAGCACACAGAGGGGAGTAGACAAGATCCTGCAAGAGTCACCCCATTCACGATTGGGCAGACGTACAATAGATCCCAGGATATGGGGCTCATCGAGTGTCAATTAGACAACTTTTTCTTCCTATGTACTGGACTGAAATAATTTATTGTTATTACCATCTATCAGACACATAAGTAGCAAGATGTAATCTTTTCTTTTCTCTTCTGCCAATATCACCTTTTAAGTCTCATTCACACTTGCAGTGCTTTCTGAAGAGAGATCCATGTTCAGATTGCTCTTCAGACAGCATTTACCAGGCAGTGAGGAGGTGTTGTATCACCTGCTTTAACCCTTTGATCACTGCACAAGCGTGCATAGCCCATGGGTGCGGGGTGCCCGCAGAGAGGTTCCATTTACTTGAATAGATTATGTGCTGTGGGTGCTACGCCCGCTAAAAACCTCAGGGGAGGTTTAATTCTTCAGCCCCAAAGCATGGCAGCCACAGCATGTGTACAGCCCCAGCTGCTGTGTTGCCAACTAATGGGGTTAGTGGAAAAAAGGGACTCAACCACGGGGAATTATAGCCCCAACCTTACTCGGGGCTCGTTCACATGTGCGGCAGGCACTGACGCTTCTTTGAAAAATGATCCACACTTGTTCGCTTTTCAGGAGGTGTTTGACAGGCAGTATAGAGGCGATAAGTCACCTCCTCACTTAACCCTATAACTGCTGTACTACCATGCCGCAATAGAGCACATTGAACGCAGCTGCAGTGTGGCCCCATAGAACTGTATTAGTTGGGTTTGGCTGCAGCACGGAAGCAGCATGCGATTTACATTTTTCCGAGACCGCACCACGTGTACAGCCATCAGCGGCTGTATGTTAAGGGCTGTACACACAGGCCGAATATCAGGCGGCATCTGCCAGTTCAAAAGAAACCGGCCAACATGACCAAAAAAGACAGCGCACTGACAGGTGTGTTCTGGGTGGGGGGGTTCTCCTGTCAGAGCACAATAGCTCAGTGGGGGATATTGCTGTACTAACGGCAGATAGTTAGTACATAGGCTTCTCCCAAGTTCTTAAGGTTTTCTTCGTTCAGCCTGCTGGGTTGGAAAAAACACGTCTAGTGTATACCAGGCTTTAGTGCCGGTTCACACTAATGCGATGCCAGACATTGCATGTGATTGGCACCACATTGCTGCGCCGATCACATGCGATGTCTGTGTGAAGCGATTTCCTCTTTCTATTCCAGTAAGGGTCTCCATCATCTCTTTTTCCTCTTTTTATAGGGGTCCTTTAATGCGCTATCCTTGGACTCCTATTCACTATCTACATCTCCCTCCCATAGCTTCCAATGCGATTTCTATGCTGATGTCTCCCAAATCTATTTCTGTGCTTCTCAGCTCACCCCTTCAGTCTCCACGTGAGTCAGTAGTTTACTTACACCCCCCCACCCAATGTACCCTGCTCCAACTTTTCCATCCAGATCAACAGCACCCATCAGTACCTCCCCTCGTGCCAGGGTGCTAGGTATAATCCTGGATACAAACCTTCTTCCACCCCACATCCAATCACTGTTCATATCTTGCTGCCGCAACCTCCATTTTATTCAAAATACGCCCCTTAACCAATAAAAATCACCAAGCTATTAATTCACTGCCTAGTTATCACTCACCTCAAATATTACAACTCCCTTCTTGTTGGTCTACCTCTACACAGACTATGCCCCTCAGTCTACATGAATGCTGCTGCCAGACTAATTCTCCTTACCAACTGTTGTTTCTGACAACCCTCTCAGCCAATCCCTCCACTGGCTTCCGCTCAACAACAAATAAAATTTAAAATACTAAAAACAAAAAAAAGCCATCCACAACTCCCCCTGCCAGCTACATCATGAAATATACTCCGAAATATCACCCAACCCGTCTACTTCACTCCTCCCAAGACCTCCTGCTCTAGAGCCCTTGTTAGCTGCTGTCATACTTGCCTTTCGGAGATCTCCAGAGCCTCTCCAATCCTCTGGAATTCCCAACACCAATCTGTCCGGCTATCTCCTATTCCATCCACTTTTAGGTGTACCTCAAATCTCTTCAGGGCTCTCCTAATCCTGTTAAAGTGTTACTAAACCCATAACAGTAAAATCAGTCTGCATATGCAGTAAAGCATGTTTGTTATACTCACTGTGGAACTTAAGGGGTTAATCCTCCGCATTGTGTAAAAAGGCTGTTTTCATCCTGTATTCTTTTTTTTGAGGGGAGTACAGGTGATCAACACAGGGCCAATCAGCACTGTACAGTTCTGCAGCCTCATAGGACAGTCAGAGGAGAATGAAAACTCCTCCTAAAATCTTTAACTAGACACTGATAGAAATCACAAGACTGCTATATACTGCTGATGAGAAAGAGTATTTAGCAGTTTATATGTACTAAAATATTTGCACTTCTATGTGCTGTGGGAGACCAGATATAGTGAATGCAGGGTCCTGGGTTTAGTAATACTTTAAATTTGTATTGTAACTGTACAGTCGATCTTTATTTTGTAAAGTGCTTCTGTATAAACTCTGTATAATAACAATAGAAATCATATTGTAATGCGCTGCTCAACCTACTAGCACTATATAAATCTTGTAACTTAATAATATTCATAATAATAATAATAATTTTGTAACAGCAGGTAACCTTCACTTAATTGCTGCATAAGGCCCCTTTCACACGAGGCGGACTCCGCTTGCACGGAGTCCGCCTCTGTCCGCCGGCTCAGCGGGAGATCTCTCCGTTGATCTCCGCTGAGCCGGCGGATGACAAGTCCCTCTCTGCTCACTGAGCGGGGAGGGGCTTGTCGAGCGCCGCTGGTCTCTATGGAGAGATCGGATGAAAACAGACAGCGTGTCCATTTTCATCAGATCTCACCCGATCCGATCCGCCAGCGACGGATCTAGACGTAGAACCATCCGTCTGCTTTTGGCGGATCGGACCGGGTCGAATGTTAGCGGACATGTCTCCGCTGACATCTGTCACTCCATAGACTAGCATGGAGCACCCGTTCAGGTCCGCTGTCAAAACTGAAAGGCGGATCTGAACAGTCTATTCGTGTGAAAGGGGCCTTAGGCACCCTTTTCTGAATACAAAAATAGGGCAAACATTTATTTTTATTTATTTTTTACCCCTCCTTCCACATATCTAGTCTATGCAACAATAATGCATCACTACTCCCTCACCCTCCTGGGATATCCCTGTGACATATCTAGGAGGCTACAGGATCAGGAATACATAGCGATTGGTGGGTGCAGCTGGTGCACGTCATTGGGGACCAGCTGCCGGAAGCTGAAAGAGGCAGTCAGGATCCTGATGATGTCACAGAAGAAGATGGTGTGGTGGTGTGGAGCCCAGGTTGTTGTACCCGAGTAGTGGATCGCAGTAAGTCAATGCAGAGTGGGTATGTGAATTCAGGACAGCCCAGTACAACATGTAAGGGGGATTAAAAAAAAATTAAATAAAATAAGCAAAGTGAAGCTCCTCTTTAAGAATAAATACTGTAAAGTCTAAATATGAACACTTTACCTTTCATTCTGAGATCTAAAGACATTGAAGCTCATTTGATACGGACTAGAAGAAATATTTATCTGATCAACCCGGTCATACAGGAATTTTATACACACAAAGCTCCCACAGTACTCTGAATATAAGCTTTGTCTGTCTTCTGCTATCTGGTAACATTTGATAGGTATCAGATCTCCATTATGACACAGTGCCCGGAATGTTCTATTATGTCCATGTAATAGGCCGTCATTGAGGCAGGACACACTACACAAAGTATCAGGTACGTGTGACTTAGAGAGCCAGCACTGCAGTGCGACATACCATGACCCATCCCAACCATTCCCATTAATGTCCATCTTCTCAGTATTTCCCTCACTTTTAGTAATTACAGGGAGCTTCTAATAGCCAAAACACTTGGAAATTACCGACACAAGCACTCAGAAGATCAGGTCGTTTTTTTATCTTGCAGTAACTGAACACGGTCTACAACCGGGTATTTTCCAAAAACTGAAGAAGATGGATTATTTTGTCTTTTATGCATTAAAGTTTTCTGGTTTATACAGACCAGAGGTCTCCAAACTTTCTAAGCAAAGGCCCAGTTTACTGTCCTTCAGACTTTAGCGGGGCTGGATTGTGGCCAGTGGGAGTAGAAAATGCCCCAGCATTAGCGAGAGTAGACAATTCCTCAGTCTTGATGGTCAGTAGGAGAAAGCGCTTGTGGGTATTAAGAGGAGGGATAATGCCCCATCATTGTTATTGGTGGGAAGAATAGTGCCCTATTATTGGTGTCAGTCGGGGGAAATAGTGCCCCATCTTTGGTGTCAGTGGGAGGAGTAGTGCCTTGTATCTATGGGAGGAATAGTGCCTTGTATCTATGGGAGGAATAGGCAAGCAAAGGGCCACATCCGGCCCATGGGCCGCAGTTTGGAGACCACTGGTATAGACCGAAACTGACAGTAGGAGCTTGTCACAATTCCATCCTACACCAGGTGTCTATTGTACTGTATCTTAATTTTTGTCCACACAGGTTCAGTTTAAGGCCCCCTCCCCACCAGCACAAACTCCCCTTTTGAGCATACCACATAATCTATGTAATCCTTGATGAATGTCCCAGTGATGTTACATAGGACTAGTCCTCAGTAAATTCTGATTACAGTGACTTGGGCTTACCATGGGCTGTCTTTCCTTACTCTCGCTGGACAAACAGACATATGGGGGAATGAAGGAAAGGATAATATGTGCAGCTAAGAAACGGTAAATAAAGCACAAAAACATTAAATTTTAATATTTGGACCAATAGCTACTAAGAATATAAATCCACTTAGTGTGCACCAAATGCCTTTGCAAACCCAGTTATTACCTTGGAAAATTAGCAGTGACATCATCATTGTGCTGTACATACCCTGTACAGGGAGCAGAGGTGTGGGAGGGACCCAGCAGGCCCTCTTACTACAGGCTGCCTGTCAAAAAACCTGCAGGATGTCTTTTTTTTTTTTTAAATGGTCAGGTTCTGATCACTATGCTGTCATCTCATGATAAATGGAATATCTATGTAACCCAGTGTGTTCTCAGATGACTGCGTTTGATTTCCTTTGTGCGTATGATGCCCTCTGGGCCTGCTCCAAATTCCTGGTTGGTTGCTCTTTTAGAGCAAGTCCTTTCTGGAAGTTTTTTTTGAAAATAATCAAAAATAAAAATAAATAATCAATAATAAAAATCTACAATAGGGATGGAGACAAGACCAGTCACCATGCACAAAAGAGAGAGAACAGTACAGACAGGTCTTCATTACAGGAAGCTCCTGCGCAGAGGTAAAGTGTCACACTGGATTACTGCACAGTTTTGCACATACATCCACATTTGTGAGAAGTACAATGACATTTATTAGGCAGAAAAGAAATGCTGATTTTCCAAGCCCTCAAATGACTGAAACATAGCTGGTCACAAGTTCAACACCCTGGCAACTGTACATAGAGGCAATGCATGGTGCAGTCCTCGTTAGAAGGGGGGGCTCAGTTCCTCTTTAATGTTAAAACGCGATTGTTGTGTTAGTGGCAGCACAACACGAAGAAAAAAAAAATCTCATGTGGACACAGACAGCCATAGTGGAAGTGGGCAGAGATTATGGGGTTGATTTACTAATGGCAAATAGTCTTTGCACTCTGCAAGTGGAGTTGCTCTAAAGCAGGGATATGCAATTAGTGGACATCCAGCTATTGCAGAACTACAAGTCCCATGAGGCATAGCAAGACTGACAGCCACAAGAATGACACCCAGAGGCAGAGGCGTGATGGGACTTGTAGCTTTGCAACAGCAGGAGGTCCGCTAATTGCAAATCCCTGCTCTAGAGCATGGGTGCTCAACCTGTGGCCCTTCAGCTGTTGCAAAACTACAAGTCCCACAATGCATTGCAAAGCTGACAGTTGCAAGCATGACTTCCAAATGCTGAGGCATGATGGGATTTGTAGTTCTGCAGTAGATGGGAGGGCCACAGGTTGAGCACCCATGGTCTAGAGCTCAGTAAATTAGCAGAAGCTCTGCTGACTACCATCGTCCAAGCAAAAATTCATTTTTTTTTTTAATTTTCCTTGCATGTTATTGGATATTCTTTGCAGAGTGAAGATCTACCTCACTAAGCTCTGGAGCAACTGCTCTTGCACAATGCAACTGCAACTAAAGCTGGCCATACACTATATGGCCACGAGCGCAAACGAAGGTGCCATCATGTAATGACCGATAAATCGTTCAGTGGACCTAAATACATTTTATGTTCGTTTTTTTACATATACCTAGTGCAGACAGGTGGGACGGGAAACACATTAACCTTTCAATTTATCGTTCGTTCGGCAGAAAATTTCCAAACTTGTGCTTCGTTTTTTCGGCTCAAAAACATCCAAACGATTATCGATTTTGTGTCCATTAACTGGCCGAAAAAACGAATGAACGCTCTAATGACCGAATTTTCGGCCAATTTTTCGTATAGTGTATGGCCAGCATAAGTTAAGATTTTCTTAATTTAGCACTCATTTTGAAGGATTTCAGCATGTGTAGGACAGAGGAAGATAAAGATTTTCAGCAAGGTTTGCTGTAATCTTTGTAATGCATATGGCTGACCTGGGGTTTTTCTGTAATGCATAGACCTCTCCAATAGGGATGAGCCGAACACCCCCCCGTTCGGCTCGCACCAGAACCCACGAACGGACCTAAAGTCCGTGCGAGCTTTAGAACCCTATTAGTTATAATGGATGCGAACGTTCGAAATTAAAAGTGCTAATTTTAAAGGCTAATATGCATGTTAATGTCATAAAAAGTGTTTGGGGACCTGGGTCCTGCCCCAGGGGACATGTATCAATGCAAAAAGACGTTTTAAAAACGGCAGTTTTTTCAGGAGCAGTGATTTTAATAATGCTTAAATTGAAACAATAAAAGTGTAATATTCCTTTAAATTTCGTACCTGGGGGGTGTCTATAGTATGCATGTGAAGGGGCGCATGTTTCCCGTTTTTAGAACGGTCTCTGCGCAAAGTGTCATTTTTGAAAGTAAAAAAGCTATTTAAAATCACTCGCGGCTAATGTTAATTGACGGCTCCCGTAATACAGAGAACAGTCATTCATTGAAACTCATTCATAAAAAAAAAAAAAAGTCATTGATAAAAAATAAAAAAATGAAAAAAAAAGGGGTCCCCCCAAATTCAATAACCAGTCCCTTCAGGTCTGGGATGGATATTAAGGGGAACCCCAGCCAAAAAAAAAATGGCGTAGGGTCCCCCTCAAAATCCATACCAGACCCTTGAGGTCTGGTATGGATTTTAAGGGGAACCCTAGCAAAACAAAATGGCGTGGGGTCCCCCTCAAAATCCATACCAGACCCTTATCCGAGCACGCAACCTGGCAGGCCGCAGGAAAAGAGGGGGGGACGAGAGCGGCCCCCCCTCCCGCCTGAACCGTACCAGGCCACATGCCCTCAACATTGGGAAGATGCTTTGGGGGTCTAAGACCCCTAAAGCACCTTGTCCCCATGTTGATGAGGACAAGGGCCTCTTCCCCACAACCCTGGCCATTGGTTGTGGGGGTCTGCGGGCGGGGGGGCTTATCGGAATCTGGAAGCCCCCTTTAACAAGGGGACCCCCAGATCCCGGCCCCCCCCTGTGTGAAATGGTAAGGGACCATTTCACCAAAAAAGTGGCAAAAATGGTAAAAATGACAGGAGACGGTCTTTGACAATTCCTTTATTAAAATCTTCTTTCTTCATCCTTCGGTTTCTTCATCTTCTCCTTCCGTCATCTTCTTCCATCTTCTTCTTCCATTTTCTTCTTCCTCCGAGCCGCTTCTTCTTGCGCTGGTCTTCTCGTCCGGCATCTTCTTCCGTCGGCGTCGGTGTCTTCTTGGGCCGCTCCCCGTGCAATGGGAGGCTCCCGCTGTGTGAGGCTCCGCTCCGTCTGACAGGTCTTTTAAAACGGAGGGCACCTGGTGACCCCGCCCCCCTCTGACGTCATGGGGAAAGCCATCATGGAATTCCCCATGACGTCCCCGTGCGTCAGAGGGGGCGGGGTAACCAGATGCCCTCCATTATAAAAGACCTGTCAGACGGAGCGGAGCCTCACACAGCGGGAGCCTCCCATTGCGCGGAGCGGCCCAAGAAGAGACAGAGACACCGACGCCGAAGGAAGAAGATGCCGGACAAGAAGACCAGCGCAAGAAGAAGCGGATCGGAGGAAGAAGAAAATGGAAGAAGAAGATGGAAGAAGATGACGGAAGGAGAAGATGAAGAAACCGAAGGATGAAGAAAGAAGAAAGAAGAAGATTTTAATAAAGGAATTGTCAAAGACTGTCTCCTGTCATTTTTACAATTTTTGCCACTTTTTTGTTGAAATGGTAGGGGTACTTTTGTACCCCCTTACCATTTCACACAGGGGGGGGGGCGGGATCTGGGGGTCCCCTTGTTAAAGGGGGCTTCCAGATTCCGATAAGCCCCTCGCCCGCAGACCCCCACAACCACCGGGCACGGTTGTGGGGAAGAGGCCCTTGTCCTCATCAACATGGGGACAAGGTTCTTTGGGGGTCTTAGACCCCCAAAGCATCCTCCCAATGTTGAGGGCATGTGGCCTGGTACGGTTCAGGCGGGAGGGGGGGCCGCTCTCGTCCCCCCCTCTTTTCCTGCGGCCTGCCAGGTTGCGTGCTCGGATAAGGGTCTGGTATGGATTTTGAGGGGGACCCCACGCCATTTTTTTTGGCTAGGGTTCCCCTTAAAATCCATACCAGACCTCAAGGGTCTGGTATGGATTTTGAGGGGGACCCTACGCCATTTTTTTTTTTGGCTGGGGTTCCCCTTAATATCCATCCCAGACCTGAAGGGCCTGGTTATTGAATTTGGGGGGGACCCCTACGCTTTTTTTTTTTTTTTTTATCAATGAATGACAGTTCTCTGTGTTACAGGAGCCATCAATTCATTAGCCGCGAGTGCTTTTTTCCTGCAAAAATTACACTTTTTTGCAGGGAAAGTTCTAAGCACAGGAGACCTGCCCCCCTTCACAGGCCACCTATAGACACCCCCCAGATGTGATACTGCAATGCTGTTCTAACAGCACGCACACACAAATCCCCAGAAATAGGGCACAAATTGTCAGCAGCACACTGACACTGACTGAAACAGAATATGCGAGGCCGCCGTGGGGCGTGTACTAAAGCCCCTGAGCTATAATTGGCTACAGGCATCCTGCCTGTAGCCAATTATGGCTCTCCTCGCTGCCGGCGCTGTGATTGGCCAAGCATGCGGGGTCACAGTGCATGCTTGGCCAATCATCAGCCAGCATTGCACTGCGCATCACACGAATTTGATGCGAGCGGCCCCAATAGTTCTGGGCTCGCCGAGCGAGCGAACGCCCGGTGCTCGATTCGAACATGGGTTCGAATCGAACACCGGGCCCATCCCTACTCTCCAACATAGAATTTTTTAGGAGAGAGTGCCCGGGGATTGTACGGGTGAGGGTTAGGCGTATAGAAAGAGTAATTAAGTATAGTAGAAATAGTAACTAAATTTATTTAAGCAAATACAATATCCATAAAAAACATGGTTAAAAGACAATGCTAACAACATATCCATACAGTTAATATCCTGAGGCATGAGAGAAGGTCTCTAAAGTGAGAGATCGTAATCAATCATGGCGATCAGAACACCCAACATTTTCGGAGTTTGCTTATAAAGTTCCTTCTTCAGGGGTTTGAAGATATACTGTATAATCTGATGTAAAAATACATAAGCACAAATTACACTTTGCAAAGTGCAGTTGCATTGTGCAAGAGCAGTTGCTCCAGAGCTTAGTGAGGCAGATCTTCACTCTGCAAAGAATAACCAATAACATGCAAGGAAGAAAAAAAACAAAAAAAACAAACAGAATTTTTGCTTGCACATGATTGGATGATGGTAGTCAGCAGAGCTTCTGCTAATTTACTTAGCTCTAGAAGAGCAACTGCACTTGCAGAGTGCACAGACTATTCGCCATTAGTAAATCAACCCCATAGTCTCTGCCCACTTCCACTATGGCTGTCTGTGTCCACATGAGAGATTTTTTTTCTCACTAGCGGTCTTGGGGACATTGTTGTCATCAATACGGGAAGTGTGTAGAGACCTCCCCTATGAGGCCTCTGACATGTATATAACCCCAACAATAGTTTTTACTCTTTTCCTGCTCTTCAAGTTGTATTTGGGAGTTGCCCTTTAACAACCTACCGGGCCTATTCTGACACGTCTCACAAGTGTAAAAATCTGATTTATTTTTTGCTCAAAAATTACTTAGACCCCCCAAAACATTTGATACTTTTATAAAGCAGAAGCCCTAAAGAATAAAATGGTACGTGTTGCAATCTTTTATGTCACACGGTATTTGCGCAGCGTTTTTTCAAACTCAATTGTTTGGGAGAAAAAATACACTATAGTGAATTTAAATGCACAAAAACACTATATAACACTAAATTGTTCAGTAAAATATAAAAAGATGATGTTACACCAAGCACATAGAATACCCAATATGTCACGCTTTAAAATTTTGCATGCTTGTGGAACGGTGCCAAACTAGGGTGCTTAAAAATTTACATAGGCAACGCTTTAGAAGCCTTTACAGGTTACCAGTTTAGCGTTACACAGGAGTTCTGGTGCTAGAATTATTGCTCCTGCTCTAACGTTCGCAGCAATATCTCACATTTGGTGCAAAACATTGTTTATGTATGCGTGCGCGACCTACGTATGCATTCGCCTTTGCGTGCAAACACAGGGGCACTTTAAATTTTTTTTATTTTTTTATACTGCATCTTTATTTGTTTTTTGATCAACTTTATGCTATTACAAGGGATGCTGTTCATCGCTTGTGAGAGAAATAGACAGTGACAGGTACTCTTTACTGAGACATCTGGGGAGGATCCCCAGATCTCTCCTCCGCCCTTAAAAGCATTGGATCCAACTAAGGCTCGATTCACATCTATGCATGTTGCTTTTGAGCGTTTCTGCAGTGCTTTTTGCGGTATTTGCCGCGGTTTTGGACACGCGTTTTTACTGGGATTTGCGTTTTTTTTTTACCCTGTATATAGCCGATTGCTAAGGAAGGGCTGGGAAGCCGGCCCCTCCTTAGTAACCAGCTATATACAGCGTTAAAAAAAAAAAAAAAAAACGCAAACCGCAGTAAATTCGCGGGGAAAAAACGCGGTACTTGCGTTATGGATGCGGGTCCATTGAATTCTATTACATGCAAAACGCTGCATTTTGCATGAAAAAAGGTCCCCGACCCTTTCCAAAAATGCAGAGGTGAACGCATTAGTGTGAATCAAGCCTGAGATCGGTTTACATTAGAAGGAAACTGGAAGTGACAAAATACTCCTTGCCCCAGGTTTCTTAAATCATAGAGATGATCACGGACGTTCCTGTCTTTGGTCATCTCTATGGTAAGCCGCCACAACCTCTACCCAACTTTAGTCTCAACATGAACATACCTTCTCCTTGCCAAAAGTTTTTCTTATTTATTTATCACAGGTATTGTATTTATATAGTGGTAATGATTTATGCAGCACATATTGTACATTCACATCAGCCCCTACCCTGAAGGAGCTTACAGTCTAAGGTCCCCATCTCACATACATACCCACACACACACACACACACACACACACACACACACACACACACACACACACACACACACACACACACACACACACACACACACACACACACACACACACACACACACACCAGGGACAATTTATAGAAGAACCAATTAACCTACTATGAGTGTAGGAGGAAAGCAGAGAACCTAGGAGGAAACTCTTGCAAGCACAGGGAGAATATGCAAACATTAGATAGCATCCTGGCTGAGATTCAAACCAAGGACCCCAGTGCTGCAAGGCAGAAGTGCTAACCAAAAAATCACTGTGTATTTCAACACCAAATCACACGGTCCCTGCACCCAAACAAAGCAGCACCCAGATGGCAGTCCTGTAAGTCACTGCCTCATCTCTACATATGTATCTGGAGTTAGATCCCCTAATTAGCATCATTGGGCGCACTAGACATTAATGTAAGTTGACATGGTGAAATGTGCCGGCACAGCACTGATCATCTCTGGCAGGGTAAATGTCATCCTTCATGTGATGTTTGCCCAGTAAACACATACATGGAAATTATGTCTCGATGGCTTTTGTTGTTGCTATGAAGCCAGTGATTAGAAGCTCTGCACTGCCTTTTCTTTCTTTCCAGAGAGGCCACGGGTTGCCCAGAGCAAGTTGTCTCCGTGCCATCTCACACGTATATTGTGTGCTGTCGTGGATGCAACCAGCGTGTATATAAAGGATGCAGGGTCACAGAATTCTACAGAAAGAAGGATCTCCTTGTATTTCTATATTTTTTATTTTACAGGATTTATATAGTGGCAACAGTTTGCACAGCGTTTTATATAAAATAAACAGTTAGACAGGACAGTAACAATACAATTAACCACTTGCCGACCAGGATTTTTCCAGAAAGTTTAAATCAGTTATTTTTTCTAGAAAATTACATATAACCTCCAAACATTATACTTTTTTTTTTTAGCAGAGACCCTAGGGAATAAAATGGGGATTTTTGTCATATGGGATTTGCCCAGTGTTTTTGCAAACACATTTTTTTTGGAAAAAATACAACTTTAATGAAAATACAAAAACGCAAAAGTTACCCAAATTTCTTGTATAATGTGAAATATGATATTACACTGAGTAAATAGATACCCAACATGTCACACTTTAAAATTGCACACACTCGTGGAATGGCGACTTTGATGCTTAAAAATCTCCATAGGCAACGTTTTAAAATGTTTTACAGGTTACCTGTTTAGGGTTACAGAGGAGTTCTAGCGCTAGAATTATGACTATCGCTCTAATGTTCACAGTAATTTCTCACATGTGTGTTTCGAATACAGTTTACATATGCATGCACGACTTACGTATGCATTTGCTTCTGCGTGCAAGCACAGAGGGATGGGGTGCGCTTAAATTTTTTTATTATTTATTTCACTTTTTCTAACCCTCTGTTTTTTTTGGTTTATTTTTTTAATCACTTTTACTCCTATTACAAGGAATGTGAACATCTCTTGTATTAGAAATAAGGATGACATGTCCTCTTTATGAAGAGATCTGGGGTTAAAAAGACCACAACTTTCTTCTTTGCCTTTAAAAGCAAAAGATCAAAAAACTTATTTTTTTGATCTTTTGCTTTAAAAAAAAAAAATATGATTATCTTCCAGCCTGGACCGGAAGTGCCATCATGACGTCGCTTTGGCTGCTTCAGAAACCATTCCAGCGGCTCATGAGCTGCTCAGATCGGTTTCCTGAGAAAGCCAGTCACCTGCTGAGAAAAAAAACAGTACTGGGTTATGGCTGATATCTTCAGCCATAATCCCGGTAAACCACAACATGCATGCATATATATATATATATATATATATATATATATATATATAATATATAATTATACATATACACACACACACACACACACACACACACACACACGTATTGTGGTCGTCAAGTTTAAATAGAAGAGAGTTAAAGAAAAAAAAAATGAAAGTCAGTTTTGTCGATTTTCATACAGAAGTGTAATGTATTATGTATGACAGACTCTTTTGTTATAGGCAAGTAGGTGGCTTGATAAAAGCTCCCTGCGCCTGCTGTCAATTATGCTGGCCATACAAAAACAATGTCTTCCTTCAAAAAAGGAAGTTCGTTCGATTTTTCTAATCGTTAGTGTGGTTAAATCGATGGTCCTTTTCGACCACAGTGATGGGAAAATTCGAAGGAGCAGAATAGAAAACTTCTTGGTCAAAGGAATTTTCAGTGTATGGGGTTTTCGTTCAGAAATTACATTCATTTTCAAACTAAATGTTAAAAGCAAGTGAAATTTTCAAACGACTTTCTTTCATTCAGCGAATGTACAAAGATTTTTCGTAATGAATATTCTCATCCGAAAATCGATACATGTATGGCCACAGCACAAGGTTCGGTTCACACCTATGCAGTTTGCTTTTGATCAGTTTCTGCAGTGCTTTTTGTTGTGCATTTTTGCACACGCAAATTTTGCTGCGATTTGCTTTTTGCATTTTTTATGCTTTTTTTCCCCCCAATTTTATGCTTTTCTGCGCCTTCTCCATTGAAATCTATTGAACCAAATAAGCATCCTTTTCAGTTGAAAAAAATCCTTAACCACCTCCAGACCGGCTCACGCCAATATACGTCGGCACTTTGAAGAGGGATATCGTTGTTATGGCAGCAGCTAGCTCCTCTTCCTCAGTGAGCAGTTCGGTTTCTGATAAATGTGGTCTCTCTGTGGCGGATTCACCGCAAGATCACTTTTATTGCCGTGAGACTTTTTTGGAGCCTAGCCACGTACAGGACCCCGAAAACCAATCACTGCCTTCAGGCTAAGGGCGTAAAATGCTGATTTCACTTCCTCACTACCTATCACAGTTTCGGAGGCCCTGAAATGTCAAGATAGCACAAAACCCCCAAAATTACCACATTTTGGAAAGTAGATACACCAAGGTATTTGCTAAGAGACATGGTGAGTATTTTGAAGATCTCATTTGTTTTGGAAAATGATAAAAGAAAAAAGGAAAATTTATTTTTTCAAATTTTCAAAAACTGTGACAAAAAGCGAGATCAACAAAATACTCAACATGCCTCTCAGCAAATAGCTTGGGGTGTCTACTTTCCAAAATGGGGTCATTTCGGGGGGGTTTTGTGCTATCTGGGCATTTCATGGCCTCCAAAACTGTGATAGGCAGTAGTGAAAGCAAAAGTTTACACCCTTAGAAATCCTGAAGGCAGTGATCGATTTTCGGGGCCCCGTACACAGCTAGGCTCCCAAAAAATCTCACACATGTGGTATCCCCGTACTCAGGAGAAGCAACAGAATGTATTTTGGGGTGTATATTCACATATAACCATGGCATGTGTGAGCAATATATCATTTAGTGACAACTTTGTCACTACTGTGACAAAAAAGTTAAATATTTAATGTGCTCAACGTGCCTCTCAGCAAATTCCTTGGGGTGTCTACTTTCACAAATGGGGTAATTTAGGGGGGGGGGGGGGGGCGGTTTGTACTGCCCTGCCATTTTAGCACCTCAAGAAATAAGATAGGTAGTCATAAACTAAAAACTACGTAAATTCCAGAAAATGTACCCTAGTTTGTAGACGCAATAACTTTTGCACAAACCAATAAATATACGCTTATTGAATTTTTGTTTTACCCGAGACATGTAGCTGAATGCATTTTGGCCTAAATGTAGGACTAAAACTGAGTTTATTGTATTTTTTTTTTTATATAACAAAGTAGAAAATAATTTTTATTTTTTTTAATTTCAGTATTTTTTCTTTTAACCGCTTCCCAACCGCCCACTGCATATATACGTCAGCAGAATGGCACGGGCAGGCAAAACCACGTGCAGGTACGTGGCCCTTTAAATGGCTGCCCGTGGGTCGCGCGCGCGCCGCCAGCAGCGCTTTCGCGACCCGGTCGGGAGCTCAGTGACCCCGGCCGCGGGACCAGCGGACCCGATCGCCGCTGGTGTCCCGCGATCGGGTTACGGAGCTGAAGAACGGGGAGAGGTTTGTGTAAACAAACCTCTCCCCGCGCTTCCTACACTGACTGTCATTGATTGGCTGTTCCCGGTCATCGGGAAAGCCGATCAATGACGTCAGCCCCGCCCCCTAATGTAAAAAAACACACACACGTCAGAGCCCATAACCCCTCCCCTCCCCCCTAGTGGTTAACTCTTTCACTACAACTGTCATTTATACAGGAATCAATGCATTTAAATAGCATTAATTGCTGTATAAATGACAATGGTCCCAAAAATGTGTCAAAAATGTCCGATGTGTCCGCCATAATGTCGCAGTCACAATAAAAATCGCTGATCGCCGCCATTACTAGTAAAAAAAAATATATTAATAAAAATGCTATAAAACTATCCCTTATTTTGTAAACGCTATAACTTTTGCGCAAACCAATCAATAATCGCTAATTGCGATTTTTTTTACCAAAAATATGTAGAAGAATACGTATCGGCCGAAACTGAGGAAAAAAAATGTTTTTTTATATATTTTTTGGGATATTTATTATAGCAAAAAGCAAAAAATATAGCATTTTTTTCAAAATTGTCTCTCTATTTTTGTTTATAGCGCAAAAAATAAAAACCGCAGGGGTGATCAAATACCACCAAAAGAAAGCTCTATTTGTGGGAAAAAAAGGACGCCAATTTTGTTTTGGAGCCACGTCGCACGACCGCGCAATTGTCAGTTAAAGCGACGCAGTGCCGAATCGCAAAAAGGGGCCTGGTCCTTTGGCTGCCAATTGGTCCGGGCTGAAGTGGTTAAAAAATAAAAACCGCAGAGGTGAAAAAAAAAAGGACGCAAATTTCATTTGGGTACAGCATTGCATGACTGCGCAATTGCCAGTTAAAGCAGTGCAGTGCCAAATTGTAAAAAATGCTCTGGTCATTAAGGTGGCAATTCTTTCCGGGGCTGACGTAGTTGACTAGGGGTCAGACATGAAGGGTGGGAGGGAGATATAAATCTTTTTTATATTAAAGTAGTACTAAAAAGCTTACTTTTTTTTATTTTTATGGATATGATCATTTAAAATATAATGCACAATACTGGTAAAAATGTACTTTAAATGTAATTGTATTGCCTCCACCTTCTCTGGGTTCAGATTCTGATCTCCCCTGCACGGTCTTTAAAGTGATTTTTTTTTTTAAAACATCAAACATACTTAGGCCCCATGCACACGAGACGCTGTTAAACGCGCGTTCAGAGGCAGTTGGACACTTTTTTCAACTGCCCCTGAACGCATGCAATGTTATCCTATGTGTCCATGTACACAGTCTAGTTTTTTCCCGTTTTTATGCAGTTGCGTTTAACCTCGTTTTTCCAGAAGCAAAAAAATGGGTTCAGACACTTTGCTTTTCCAGGTTTCAGACGCAAAACGCGGCTACACGCGGCACCCGCGTTTAGCCACGTTTGCGTTTATAAGCGTTTTTAAAGGAACACAATTTTTTGGAACCGAAAACTCAGAAATATGATGGTAAACCATAAAAATACTTAAAAAATTGGTTTAAAATGTCGTAATTACTTTAGATAGTTCATAGAGCATATATACTCACTGATGCAATGCCATAAAAAAACTCTAGTTTTTTAGGTGGCTTAGTCAATGAGGAATGCCTCCACTTCTTTGCCCCAACCCTTCTTTCAATTTCTGTCAGACCGGGTCGTACTTTTTCTAAGAGCAGATCAAATGTGACAATGGACATACGGGAAAAATTAAAAAACTTGTCGGGGTAGGTACGCAGCTGTACATACATGTTTGTGAAATATCCAACGGACATTCGCTGTGCCATCAACAGATGGGTCCAATATCGATGAGCTCTGACTCTGGACCTCTCACGCAATTTGCGACGATGTTACTGCCTCATCAAGAGCAACATCAGGAGCATTTCCTGACATATATTCAATATGGGATCCATTTCCAAAAAAAAAAAAAAAAAACACAGAAAGAGAGGCAAATGCAAGTGTACAGCTGCTTTCTCTGCTGCTCACTCTGATCAAAATGGCAGAAATAGTTAATAATACATGCTTTCTGAGCTTGGGGAGGGTCTATATGATGTTATCTTTACAAACGCTTATAGACGCAAACGCAGTAAAACATGGCTAAACGCAGCATGAAAACACGGCAAAATGTGAATTTTAAACGCAGGTTTCTGCTTTTTAAAACATGTGTTCAGCAGAGTTTGCATCTGTGTCTCGTGTGCATGGGGCCTTACCTGCTCTGTGTAATGGTTTTGCACAGAGCCGCCCCGATTCTCCTTTTCTGGGGTCCTCCTCCTGCCTCAATAGCAAGCTGCAAATTAAAGTATAGGGAGGCCCTATAGCAAGGTAAAATAAAACATCTGCCTTTAGAGCCACTCACTTCCTGCCCAGGACTACATGTCCCATGAGGCATTGCTCCTCACACATTCACAAGTTCTCAGGCACTTACTGACATGTTTGGATGGTGTACTGAGCTGTATGTGTGCTGCACTGTATTTACTGATATGTAAACAAATAATGCATTCTGTATGCAGGCCAACTATCCGTCTGGCAGATTAATCGATTATAGTTGACAACTATTTTCATAATCAATTAGTTATTGATCGATCAGTTGTTTCGGCCCATCTACCCCAGCAACATGATACCACGTGACGGATGCCTTAGCAGCCACCTTCTTCCCATCCACCCATCTCCCCACCCATTCTTCCTTCTCTTCACCTTCTCCCCCCTCATTCTTTCCTCACCCTCTACTTCTTCCCTCCCCCCCCACTTCTCCCTCCCCTTTTTGCCTCAACCCTTATGCCGGCCCTTTCTATCCTTCCCTTCCTCCTCCCTCCACCCCTTCTTCCTTCCCTACACCCCCCTTGCCCCCACCCCCCTCCCCCTTTCTACCTTCTTCGCTCTCCTTTCAATCCCCCCTTCTCCCCTTCCACTATCCTTCTTCCCTTCCCCCCTCCTCCTACCTCATCGCTCACCCTCTCCTTCTTCCTCTTCTTCTAATTCTTTTGGGTCTATCCCATCCTTTCTCTTCCGCCCCATCACTAGTCCCCTTCACGTCCATCCTCTCCTTTTTTCTCTTCTTCTATTCCCTCTGTTTCCATCCCATCCTCTCGCCTTCCTCTTCACGCCCACCCTCTCCTTCTTCCTCTATCTCTTCTATTCCCTCAGTTTCCATCTCATCCTCCCTTTTCTTCCCCCTCAATAGTCCTCTCTCCTCCCCTTCCACTTCACACCCACCCTCTCCTTCTTCCTCTATCTCTTCTATTCCCTCAGTTTCCATCTCATCCTCCCTTTTCTTCCCCCTCAATAGTCCTCTCTCCTCCCCTTCCACTTCACACCCACCCTCTCCTTCTTCCTCCAGCTCATCCTCTCCCTTCTCTCCCCTCCATAGTCTCCCTACACAATCTTCAAATTTGGAAATAAACAGGAAGTGAAGAAAATCTCTCCAGCAAAGACACTGATAAACAAAAAATGATTAGTCAAAACAAGTGGTTTCCTACTACTTTTCAATTATACCAGCAATTTAACATAACAGATGCAACATTTAGAAACTGCTGAAAGGTTTAGTGCACTATAGCACTTTTAGTGGTGTATTTTCTACAGGTTTATATATTATACCAAAAAGAGGGACAACTGAGGAGGAAATATGGACAGAGAGATTCAATAATTCTTGGCTGTGTTCACAAATGTCTGACAAAGATCAGACCTTGCTGCAGTCTCTCTCCTTGTAATTGCTCCTGCTTGTGTTCTGTCAGAATCAGCGACCCGTCAGATTAGTTCACGGAAGTGACATTCTGTCAGCTGCGCATGCGTTCCACCATTACCAGGTTTGCTAATCTGACAGAACACCTGCAGTCAGAAGACAACAGCGCACATCTTACTACACCCAGCCACGTCTTGAATTTCAGGGTAATTTTAGCAATAAAGTAAGCGTATAGAAATAAATATAGTATATTGACATCTGTGATGCCATTTTGATGTTACATCTTGAAAGAAGCTGGACACCAGCAGTAGGAAGGTAGCAGAGGCCATGTTGGTACACCCCGCACTGCTCAGCGCTAAACCTTTAGGCTTTCAAA
Organism: Lithobates sylvaticus; assembly: GCA_028564925.1. Lineage (NCBI taxonomy): Eukaryota > Metazoa > Chordata > Amphibia > Anura > Ranidae > Lithobates > Lithobates sylvaticus. The sequence continues at coordinate 73,464,923 of CM053037.1, forward strand.
ATTAACCACTTGACAACTGGGCACCTCAACCCTCCTCCTGCCCAGACCAATTTTTTAGCTTTAGGTGCTCTAACACTCTGAATGACAATTACTCAGTCATGTAACACTGTACCCAAATCATTTTTTTGTCCTTTTTTTCCCCACAAATAGAGCTTTCTTTTTGGGGTATTTGATCACCGCTGGGTTTTTTATTTTTTGTGCTGTAAATGAAAAAAGACTGAAAATTAAAAAAAAAAAAAAAAAAAATTTTTCTTTGTTTCTGTGATAAAATTTTGCAAATTATTATTTTTTCCTCATATTTTGGCCACAATTTATACTGCTACATATCTTTGGTAAAAAATAACCCAAATTAGTGGATATTATTTGGTCTTTGTGAAAGTTAGAGAGTCTACAAGCTGTGGTGCAAATCATAAAAAATTGATCACATCTGATGTACTGGTGGCCGATCTCATTTCTTGCGACCCGAACAAGCCAGGAAAGTCCAAATACCCCCCAAATTACCCCCTTTTCAAAAGCAGACATTCCAAGGTATATACTAAGATGCATGGTGAGGTTTTTGATATTGTCATTTTTTACCACAATTCTTTGCAAAATGTATTTATTTATTTTTTTTCTCTCACATGGCATCTGTATACCACAAATGACACCCCAAAATAAATTCTGCTACTCCTCCTGAGTATTACGATACCACATGTGGGACTTTTTCACAGCCTGGACACAGAAAGGCCCAACATGCAGGGAGCTCCATCACATGTTCTAGGAGCATAAATTACACATCTAACTTGTTGACTACCTATTACACTTTTGAAGGCCCTGGAGCACCAGGACAATGACACGTGACGCTGATGTGGCACTGATGACACGTGACACTGATGACAGATGGCACTAATACGTGGCAACGATGACACGTGGCACTAATGACACGTGACACTGATAACAGATGGCACATGACACTGACAGGTGGCACTGACAGGTGACACTGATGACAGATGGCACTAATGACAGATGGCACTAATACGTGGCATTGACAGATGGCACTAATAGGTGGCACTGGCACTTATACGTCACAATGGGGACAAGAGGCACTGACAGGTATGTTCCCTTTTTTTTTTTTTTTTTTTTACACTGACGCTGCAGCCGTTCGCTCTCCCTCCTCACACGTGGTCTCTGTGAGGAGGGAAAGCCGGCCATGAGAGATGATCTCATATGTTTACATACGAGATCATCTCTCATTGGACACTCAGATCGAGTGCTAAATGGCTGCTGTGATTGGCAATTTAGCACGATTTGTGATTGGCTGTGTCCAAGGGACACGGGCAACACAGAATTTCCCTGATGCGCGTGCATCACGGAAGTAAACAGGAGGACGTCCAGGGACGCCCTCCTGGCAATTGGAGTCCGCGCTGTAGCCGTCTTTTGGCTATAGCGTGGACGCCTAGTGGTTAAACATCCAAACAGCATCACAGATGTCAATATACTATATTTATTTATATACGCTCACTTTATTGCTAAAATTACTCTGCAATTCAAGACGTAGCTGGGTGTAGTAAGATGTGCGCTGCCGTCTTCTGACTGCAGGTGTTCTGTCAGATTAGCAAACCTGGTAGCGGTGGAATGCATGCGCAGCTGACGGAACGTCACTTCCGTGAACTAATCTGATGGGTTGCCGATTCTGACGGAACACCTGCAGCAAACTGATGACATCCTTGTAGCCCCAGCTGCACCCCATTATGGGCTACAATGTTACAGTCTGAACACTGAGGCAGAGGATACTGAGGAAACACTTCCTCCTGCCTGCAGCAAACTTATGACATCACCTCAGGCCCAGCTGCAGCCTCTTACCCTGTAACTTGCTACTAAGTTACAATTTTGCAGTCTGATCACTGGGACAGAGGAGACTGAGAAAATGCTTCCTCCTGCCCACAGTTGATGGCATCACCTCAGCCTAGACAAAATTAACTTGGATGGCTTTTTAGAGTTTTTGAAAAAGGATATAATTGCTGTAAACACTGCAACATATCAGGAATTAATTTATGTGGACTTGGGATAACGTCATCTCACTCTCGCCGTGCTTGCGTGCACGTGGGGGAGCGCAGCGTGGCGATCGTGCTGCACTCTGTCCCTCGGACACGACATCACTGATCTCGTTAAAGAGCCGATGACAAAGCTCTTTGCCCATGTGATCAGCTGTGTCCAATCACAGCTGATCACATGTAAACAAGAAAATGCCGGTTATTGGCATTCCTTAACTTACACTGACAGCGTGTGAGGAGAGGAGAGCTGATCAGCGGCATTTCCCCACAGGGGAGATCTGCACAGACAATCAGGGCACGGATTATCCCTGCAGCCCCAACAGTGCCCAGCAGTGATGCCACTCAGTGCTGTCTTTTGGTGCCCATCAGTGGCCATCAGTGAAGCCTCATTAGCACACATCAGTGAAGGAGAAAAATTACTTATTTACAAAATTTTATAAGAGAAACTAAGAATAACTTTGTCTATGGATGCCCGATTTGGGAGCATACCCGCACAGGTCCTGCCTACGAATACAGTTTGCTGAAGGGGCACTCGGAGAAGAGGAGCAGGGCAGGGGTCCCCAGGAGAGGAGGATCGGGGCTGCTCTGTGCAATAATATTCCATAGAGCAGGTAAGAATAACTTTTTTTATTTTTTTTTTAAGAAAAATACATTTGTCTTTAGAACCACTTTAATCTTCCAGGGTCTCCAGCTGTAGGCTCTCCTTGCCCACCCTGGAGCTTTGAGTGTTTCTGCCCACCATTGGGTCTTCCCACTCCCACCTTCTAAACTGAGCCCAAAATATCGTGCTTGGGCATGGTGATGCATTCACTTAATGGATCACTGTAGAGGGCCCCAGGATCTTGTCTTTATGCAAAGGAACCATGGATCTCTGTGTACTTGGAAAGCACCTGTAGTTTTTTAGATTGTAAGCTCTCACAAGCAGGGCCCTGCTTATTTTTTTTCTATTGACTTGTACTATAACTTTACTGTCTCCAATTACTTTGTAAAGCACTGTGGAAACTGTGGGCGCTATAGACTCTTGAATAATAATAATTTGTATACCCCACTTCCAGTGAACTAAACGACCTGTTTTGGGTGGACTGACCTTTTCTTGGTCTGTGTATTCACTAAGGCCCCTTTCACACTGGGGCGGTTTTCAGGCGGTACAGCGCTAAAAATAGCGCCTGTACACCGCCTGAAAAAAACGGCCCCATTCACTCCAGTGTGAAAGCCGGCGGGCTTTCACACTGGAGCGGTGCGCTAGCAGGACGGTAAAAAAAGTCCTGCTAGCTGCATCTTTGGAGCGGTGTAGGAGCGGTGTATTTACCGCTCCTATACCGCTCGTTCCCATTGAAATCAATGGGAAACCGCGGGGATACCGCCCGCAAACCGCCGCTGCAGCGGCGGTTTGCGGAGGTTTTTAACCCTTTTGCGGCCGCTAGCGGGGGTTAAAACCACCCCGCTAGCGGCCGCATACCGCGGGTAAAGCGATGGTAAGCAGCGCTAAGGGCTCTTTCACACCTGAGCGGTGCGGGGCGGCGACGGTAAAGCAGCGCTATATTTAGCGCTGCTTACCATCGCTTTACCCGCGGTATGCGGCCGCTAGCGGGGTGGTTTTAACCCCCGCTAGCGGCCGCAAAAGGGTTAAAAACCTCCGCAAACCGCCGCTGCAGCGGCGGTTTGCGGGCGGTATCCCCGCGGTTTCCCATTGATTTCAATGGGAACGAGCGGTATAGGAGCGGTAAATACACCGCTCCTACACCGCTCCAAAGATGCAGCTAGCAGGACTTTTTTTACCGTCCTGCTAGCGCACCGCTCCAGTGTGAAAGCCCGCCGGCTTTCACACTGGAGTGAATGGGGCCGGTTTTTTCAGGCGGTGTACAGGCGCTATTTTTAGCGCTGTACCGCCTGAAAACCGCCCCAGTGTGAAAGGGGCCTAAATATAGCGCTGCTTTACCGTCGCCGCCCCGCACCGCTCAGGTGTGAAAGCAGCCTAAATCAGCATTCCCAGCTGCTTGGAAGGAGGCATTGTGGGAATGAGTAGTTTCATGCTTCACTTGGGACACTTACCAGTATTTATAGGTGTCTGCTGGGTTTTAGACACACTCTTGCCCTTTTTTGATATAAAGCTATTTAGCAACTCATGATTTACTCCCTGCAGTTCATCGGTTATCTATTCATTTTCGCTCTCTCCATTCAGTTCTCTTAGGACTGTTGCAAAACTCTCCATGAGCCCCGGTTCACACTGACTGCAGGAATGAAATCGTGCGAGTTCAGCTGAATTTGCACGATTTCATTCCCGCATGTCAGCTCCGACTTCGGGGGCGACTTCAGAGACATCTATGCGGGTTTCTGCACAGATGTCAATGGAAATCGCACAACGAATTCGCCAAAAGTAGTACAGAAACTACTTTTGGGAATCTGCGTCGCACCGATTTAGACACAGTCATTGCCAGCAATTGCCGCCGATTTGGCATGCGATTTGACATCAAATATCAAATTGCATGCCAAATCGCATGAATGTGAACCAGGGATAAAAATGGGATATTAAGGCCTAGCTCACACTGGCTGTGGAGTAGTGGAAAAAAACAGGTGGTTGATTTGTGTTTTTGGCTACCTTTAAATTTACATGGCATCCAGAGGGGTGAGTTTACATTACCATGATGGTCTGCGGACACGGCTGCGTCATGGTAATTTTATGTCACACGGTATTTGCGCAGCCGTCTTTCAAACGCATTTTTTTTGGAAAAAAATACACTAACAGTAAAGTTTGCCGATTTTTTTTTTTTTTTTTTTCGTCCTAAAGTTTTGATTACCTATTTTTGTGCATTTAATATATAGTTTTTTTTAAAATTATACATACAAGTGAACTGATTGGAGGTTTGTTTTGTTTAATAAATGTTTAAATGTAGGAAATTTTTTGTATCACTTAAAGCTGCTTTCACACTGGAGCGGGCAGCGTTGACGGTAAAACGCTGCTAGTTTTAGCGACGCTTTACTGTCATTTTAGCGACGCTATTCGGCTGCTAGTGGGGCACTTATAGCCCAGCTAGTGGTCGAGGAAGGGGTTAAATGCGCCCGTGAATCGCCGCTGCCAAATCGCATTGCAGGCGCTTCAGCAGCGGTGCCCATTCATTTCAATGGGCAGGAGTGGTGGGGGAGCAGTTAACACCGCTCCAAAGATGCTGCTTGCAGGACTTTTTTTTTTAAGGTCCTGCCAGCTCATCACTTCAGTGTAAAAGCACTCAGGCTATGAGATGAGGCATTTACAGGCACTATTTTTAGCCCCCGGCCGCCGCATGTAAACTCTCCCCCTGCAGATAAAAAAAAGAACAGGCAATCAAGAGACAGAAGTGTCATCTCCTGAATGCCTATAAATTGGCCATCAACTGTGGAACGTTTTTTCAGAACATGGTAAAGTCTGCCGCCTGTGTGAAGGAGGCCTTTTTGATATGCGGTTGCTGATTACAACCCCCCCTTGGCATATGTACACTGGATTACCTGTGCCTTCCTTGCTGTGTTCACATTTTCATGCCAGCCATTCTCAACCAGGGTTCCTGCAGAGGTTATTGGGGGATCCTCCAGCCGTGGCTGACTGATCTCCCATCTGTTGTGCCAGTGGCATGATACCAGTTATCTTTATGGGCAAATACAGATGGCTGTGAAAAACGCAGAATTTTTACCAGTGTCTGCACATGTATTGTTTTCTATAGGCCCATACACACAATTGAGCAGCAATCAGTAAACATGTGCTGCATTTTGATCCATAAAAAAAATAAACACAAAAAATATGTGCCAGAGTCTCTGCGTATGGGCAGTATTTTATGCTGTATGCATTTCTGCGAACATTTACTTGCTTACATCGCAAGCGTGCTCTATTGTAGTGCAAGTGCTGCCTGCATCCCAGAAACAGAAGGGTGCCAGGCAGCTGCCTTCACAAGTCTCCTGTGTCCTAGCAACAGTGGGCTCTAGGTGGCTTCCTTGAGAAGCTTCCTGTATCCTAGCAAAGGAAGGACACTAGATGGCAATATCCATCTGTACCCCAGGATGCTAGGTGGCATTATCCACCTGCACCCTAGCAACAAAGGTTGCTAGGTGGCATTATCCACCTGTGCCCTAGCAATAAAGGATGCTACGTGCTAATAACCACCTGGGTCCTAGCAACAGAGAACTCTAGGTGGCTTCCTCAAGAAGCTGCCTGTAGCCTAGCAACAGACGGATGCCGGACACCAATAGCCGCTCATATCCTAGTAACAGAAAATGTTACAATATGCTATGACAATAGCAGCCTGCATCCTAGCAACAGTGGACTCTAGGTGGCTTCCTTGAGGAGCTGCCTGTATCCTAGCAAATGAAAGATACCGGGCAGCAGTGTCCTATCAACAAGCCCATTTACACTGAACATATGTAAACGTTACTCAATTATTACATGTGTACAATGTGCAAAGCACTTTTATTTTTTGCAAGATCGTGCCACCAAGAACCTACAACCAATTGTGTTTTCATACAGCTGTCTGTAAAAGTGGCATTCTTCCCCATGACCACTAATGTAAAGGGCATTTTTCCCCAAACACCCCCAATAAAATGTGTCTAGCAGGAGTTCTTCTAGACTTAAAAATAGATTCAAGGCTTCTTCCGGGGTAAAAAGGTTGAGAATGGCTGCTTTAAGCTCTAGTAATTTTCCTTTAAAGGGCAAACACCCCCCATGTGCTTGGCTGGATTACCCCCCGGGGTTTATGTCCAGTGGCTGAAGAACTGATGTTAAAGAACTCTCTATCCTCCATGGAGTATAAAAGAGCTACGGGACTCAGAGAAAGCTCAGTCCGATTTATGGGGAGAGAGGAAGAGCCCCTGAAGACTGGGGAACAAAGAGCAGATTAGGGAAAGTATAATACAACTATTGTGTGCGGCTCAGGAGAAGCCCAGGACCTCTGATTACATTCTAAGAACAGAAAATCTACCTTCACAAGATACGATCTGGGCAATTATTGCTTATTTCACCATTATGTTTATTTAGACAAATTCAACAGTGCTTTAGGTAGTACAAGAATCCTTCGTATCAGTCCCTTCGGCTCATAAAACTGCCTGCTATCCCTGGCAGAGGTCCACAGACACAAACAATTACACAGCAGGCTGACTGATCACAAGCCAATAAACACAGCTCTAGGTTTTGTGGCTTGCAGTAGGAGGGCACCTACAGAAACATCGGAAGAGCGCCCTATACTGGTGAAAATGCAGGGCGTTGGCCTGGTCCAATCAGAGAATGCCTTGTACGCATTGAAAAAATGAAAAGGTGTTCTGTGAATGGTGGCTGTGCTGAGCGAGCAACCCCCTGTGGTAAGAGTGCAGTGGGGAAGCCACTTGCACAGGGCCCAGAAGATTGTGGCCATCACTGTAAGGGCTCATTCACAAGAGTGATACCCTTTGATGAGCAATTTGTGGTAGATCATCTGACAGATAGTGAAGAGGCGATATGTTGCCTCTTTACTACCTGGTTTAACTCTACAATAGCTGCCCAACCGTGGTGCAACTGTGTGTGTTGCATTAGTCGTGTTCAGTAGCGGCACTGCCCTTGAAAGCGAGATGCTGTTTACGTTTTACCATGTCCGAAGTATGTGTACAGCTGTGAGCAGATGTAGGTTAGTGTTCAGGTGGGAAGTCAGGGGGGGGGGGTTTGTCTCGCATACTAACGGTACACAATTGTTGTTCAACAAACATGAACGTAGTGACGTACTAGGAGGAATTTCAGCTCGAGTGCCACCCTTTGGGCCCCTTCTGCTAATTTCATGGTTGGCGAGCATGGATTCCGAGCATGCGTGTTTATACTTTCAAACTTTTGTGTGACGGATTTGTGTACTGACCATACGAAAATCTGACAACAAACCGCTGTCCGCCGAAAATTTACTAGCCTGCCATCCAACATTTGTTGGCCGAAAGTTGGACAACAATTGTCAAAAGGAGCGTACTAACTGTCATATTTTGTTTGTCAGTCTATCTTTGTCAGGCAGACAATCTCCTGCCAACAATCGCATCGTGTGTACGAGGCTTAAGGGCTCGTTCAGACTTGCAGCAGCCCTTGCTGCTACTCTGAAAAGTGATCCATAAGGGTTTGATTTTCTGACAGCAGTTGACAGCTGACCGAGAGGCAATATGCCACCTCCTCACTACCTGTATTAACCCTGGAAAGGCTGCACCACTGTGCTGCTACCCTATTCACTTGAATAGGTTGCATTCGGTTGCGGTAGGGCATGCCAAACAAAACATGGAATATAATTTTTGCTGCAGAATGTGAACAACCCTGTCCAGCTGCCAATGTGGCTTAAGAGGGGTGGCGGGGGGTGGAGTAGTGGTAAAACTGTGGCTCAAGTGCCTATTTTTACTGCCCCTGGCCACCAGTATTGAACAACCTCTGAGTGCCTTAAATAAATCCGAAGGATCCAATTCCCCAAAACAAGTATTTTAATATAGAGCAGTGAAACAAAACAAACAAAAAAAAAAAAATCACACCCACCGCAGGTACCCCTCGATGCTGGAGACAGGATATTGACAATTGGGTTTTAACCCATTATTACCCTAGAAATAGAATTTCATTTATTTTGGATGGATTTAGACAATTCATACTTGAAGGCCTTAATGGATCTGTAGTATACTTTGAGTTCAGGAATATCAGGTTCAGAAAAGCTCATCAACACTTTACCTTGAGCAAAGTAAAAAAATGATGTCATGCTATTAACACATCCTGCTTTCCTTATCAATTCTACCTCACACCATAAACAGCAATGATTACTAACACCATCATAAAGGGACATAGTCCTCGAGGACTAAAATGATCCCACACACATTATGATCCGGCTGTACAATACATATAAGTTCCAATGGACAGCAATCAAGTTGTAGCTTGTGTGATGCAGCATTAGGCCTAGTACACACATGTCGGGTGGCATTGGTCGGTTCAATAGAAACCAGATGGGGAGAGGGAGAGAGCTGTGTATGATGTCATAAGCCTAGGCTTTTTACCAGACAAGAAACAGGAAGTGGGCTGTAAGGTATTTACTGGCAGAAAAAAATGTTTTACTATCCAAAGTTAAAACAACAAGGGCAAAGGATTTAAAAGATGGAAATATGAAAAAACAACTGAAGTTCCGACACAAACTTGATAATTTCTCTATAAACCACAACCCATAAGTGTGTATTAATAAAAATACACGAAGAGCTGTTCATCTGCTAAAACTTTGTGTACATGCATTCTGTACAAATGGGGAAACAAAAACAAATGTTATTAGACTATTTTCTCTCCAGGTTGAATATTTTTCATTCATATGGAATAAAATAAATCAGGAAAATACTGCATTATGGCCAATAGATGCAGCTGATAATAACAGCAAATAGGTAAAAATTTCCTATGATCATCAGCTCCATCTAGTGGCCATAATGCAGTATTTTCTCTGATTCACTCTATTCTGTATCAAGGATGAGCTCTGGCGTGTTCACATAGGGCACGTGCAGAGCCCGCCAGGAAGTCGGCACTGCAGAGCGCTAATCACAGGCAGTGAGACATTTCCCGATGCGTGGCTGCAGAGATCGGGAAATGTCTCACTGCCTGAGATTAGCGCAGCGCAGTGCAGACATCCTGGCGGGCTCTGCACGTGCCCTATTCGAACGCGCCGGAGCTCATCCTTATTCTGTATGAATGAAGAACGTTTGACATGGAAAGAAAATAGCCTAACAACATTTATTTTTTGCCCTATTTGCACAGAACGAATGTCCATGAAGTTTTTCAAAGGAGTGAATAGCTCTGCAATCTTTAAAAAAAAATAAAAAACTGAATAATTTTTGTTACTGTTTTTTTCCATGATTGAATTGCAATGTGTGTGGGGGTGGTCATATGATTTATTAGATCAGTACATTTTGATTGTTAAACCAGGATAATACGGGGATCATGTTTTCAGATAATCTGTTGTGAAATACAACTGCATCTACAGAAAATTCTAGATTCCTTACAGGGCAAGTCCAACCAAAAGTGATCGTTCAGTTCTAGGTGGAGCCCCCGGCGTCTCATCTGTAATGGATACTCCAACAGCCAGATCTCCAGCTTTAATCCCGACTCTGTTCCTGCCCACCTGGAAATTTTTATACCCGCCCACCTTTGTGTGTCGCGGCATCTCCGGTTTCCTTCTCCATATTACAATAAAAAAAAAAAACACAGCAGGCGGGTGCGGTCCCTCATAATGAGCGCAGCAAATGTGCAGAACCAGGAACTCAGCACACAAATCTCGCCTATACAGGCACAGAAGATATTAGAAATATTCAGGTAGTTCAATTCTCTGTATTCTCGCATCTATATAACCCATTTTGGGTGAACTGGCCAATCAACATTCTACAATTCTCAGCTGCTATTCAGTTTCTGAGATATCCAAAATGTAACAATGCTGGAAATGGAATCTGCGGTACTTATTTTCTGCCAGTCTGCCATCCAGCATCATTCAATTCCATTCCTCTGAGCCCAGGATGTCCTGGACCCACCCCCAGCCTGTGACTGGTTGTGAAAGGAGAAACCTAGTGATCAGTTCATCATTCTACTCTTTCCTCCTATCAGCATGCTTCTTGTCAGCAGGTGAACCAATTGGCTCCTTGTGCTGCTTCTTCCTCTCACACTCCAGCTCTGTTCTGAGATTCTAACTCAACCTAGGTGTTTTAGCTAAGGCTTACCTTTAAATAATGTAGACTACTTAGATCACGGGTCATCTGGTCCACAGAGGATTAGAAGACTCTCTATACAGATATCCAAGGTTGGTAAAACACAGACATCTGTCATTTACATTGCTAAATGCTCAGCACTCTTATGAGTCAGTGCTTTACATTACAGACTAAACTGGGGTTAACTAATGCCATAATAGCAGCTACAACTTTAATGAGTTGGTATACAGAAACATGTCAAAGCTTTGTTACACTGAGATACATTACTGTTATAGTCCATGAAAGGCATCCAGTTTTCTATTATATTGTTTCTGGTTTATGCTGGCTTTAGGTAGAACTGACCGTTCCAAGGTTGTTTAATATTATATTGAAGGGCAGGATTCAGGTAGGAACCAGCACTTGCGCCTTTTAAAACTTTTTTTCTGACTCTTTTCTTAGATTCTGCAGGGCTAAACCACTAGCTTATCTGAAATGATCAGATTTTGATACACTGCCCCCTAGTGGAAAATGCACCAATTTCAAGCAAGAACTAACAGAACTTTCACTCAGAAGGGAAAGTAACACTCACAGGTGCAACAGAGTGCACACTTTTTTGCATTAAGGCCCCTTTCACAGGAAAGTTCTGATCGAGTCCACCCATCCGTTTTTCAGGCGCACCCAATCGGAACCTCCATTCCCCTTTATGGAGTGGTGGGTGTAAATGGACATGTGTCTGTTTACACCTGCCTACAAGCAATCCGCTAAAAAGAGGTGTATGGGGATCAGTTTTCCTTCCGCCTAGTGGATCAGATGGCAGTCGGATGTAAACAAACAGGCGATCGGCTTACATCTGACCGCACATTGAGGAAAGCGGGCTGTGTCTGCTCTGCATAAGGCTGCTTTCACACTGGGGCGGTTTTCAGGCGGTACAGTGCTAAAAATAGCGCCTGTACACCGCCTGAAAAAACCGGCCCCATTCACTCCAGTGTGAAAGCCGGCGGGCTTTCACACTGGAGCGGTGCGCTAGCAGGACCGCAACAAAAGTCCTGCTAGCAGCATCTTTGGAGCGGTGAAGGAGCGGTGTATTTACCGCTCCTATACCGCTCCTTCCCATTGAAATCAATGGGAAACCGCGAGGAATACCGCCCGCAAACCGCCGCTGCAGCGGCGCTTTGCGGAGGTTTTTAACCCTTTTGCGGCCGCTAGCAGGGGTGAAAACCACCCCGCTAGCGGCCGCATACCACGGGAAAAACGATGGTAAAGCAGCGCTAAATATAGCGCTGCTTTACCGTCGCCGCCCCGCACCGCCCCAGTGTGAAAGCAGCCTAAGGGGTGCGGACAGATCCCCTGCTGAGCAAGCCGATTGCAGGCAGAGTCCGTCCTGTGTGAAAGGACTCTAAAGCCCCATACACACGCTCGGATTATCCGAGGACCAGGTCCGTCGGATCATGTCCGTCGTACTTTGTCCGATGTTGGTTTTGCATACACACGGTCGGACAAAGTTGTCGGAAAATCCGATCATTCTGAACGTGGTGACGTTTGTTGCCTACGACGGGACTACGTAGAGGCTAGTAGCCAATAGCTTTGGTCTTGTAATGTGATCTGAGCATGCGTAGCACTTTGTCCGTCGGAATTCGCTACACACGATCGGATTTGGTGTGATCGGACTTTGTTGTCAAAAAATCTATCCAGCAGGAGATAGGACTTTGTCCGTCAGACAATCCGATGGAAACTGTCCGATGGTGCCTACACACGGTCGGAATTTCCGACAACATTGTCTGATAGGACAGAATCCATCGGAAAATCCGACCGTGTGTATGGGGCTTAACACACGCCACATTTATGGCAGCCCAACCATTTCCATGGGCTGCCCTATGACACATTTTAGAAATCTCACTGCACCAAAACCCATAGTACCCATAGCACACTAGTAAGATATGTGGGTGCCATTAAGAACTGAAGGCAGCTAATTTTTGTGTGCTGCAAGAAAGCCTGCAGTTTTGCACGCATTCCCACAATGCACTGGTGTGAACAAAGCTTCCTCTCACCCCCTTTACGCATCTAACAGATTTTCCGGTGGGGGAAGGGCAGATGCCGTTACTTTTGATAGGTACCCGCTCCCTCTTCCTCAATTATCACCAAGCGAAAATGTGCTCCCCCGCCCCCACCTGCAGACTCCTAGGACATGCCACAAGTCCCAGGAGGCTGCAGGACAATTCCCACAGCATTGGTGGGGTGCGCCGCACATGCAGAGCAGTAAGCTGGTTGTGAGACATCAGGAAGATGGCAGCGTTGGACTCCATGGGCAGGTAGGAGTCTGTTTCTTAAAAGTCAGTAGCTTTTTATTTTATTTGTTTTAAATCAGAATGAAGATCCTTTTTAAAAGGTTAAGTTCACCTTTACCGAAAATCTGTAAAAAATTTCTTAGTTGCAACATTTTAAAACAGAAAAAATGGTGATTAAACACCACCAAAAAAAAGCTGTATTTGTGTGAAAAAAATTATACAAATTTCATTTGGGTACAGTGTAGCATGACTAATTGTCATTTAAAGCGCGACAGCACTGAAAGCTGAAAACTGGCCTGGACAGGAAGGGGATGGAAGTGCTTGGAATTGAGGTGGTTAACATTTACAAATTGGAGCTGAATGGAGCTTCCAAAGCTTGCTGTTCACACCACTTTAAGGGTTTGTTCACACTTGACTAAATTTCTAACGCTCCTATAGCATTAGTATGGGCATTAGACTCATGTCTAGTCTAGTCTAGTCTACTATGGGTGTTAGACTGGCGTCTTACAAGCATTAATGACGAGTTAAAAAGGCATAGTTAGACTTACCGGTGACGGTATTTGTAAGAGCCTTTCAGGACAACCTTGGAAACACAGGCAGCCTTTAAATCCCTCCTCTTCCACCATGGCCTCAGTTATTGTGGTCTCCGACAAACTGGAAAACAAAGCACAGAAAACCACCAAACAACCACGATAGACACTTAAAACCACTTCTAAGATAAACAAAGGGAGGGAAGTAACGGTTGTCCTGAAAGGCTCTTAGAAATACCATCACCGGTAAGTCTAACTATGCCTTTCTCAAATCGCCTTTCAGGACAACCTTGGAGAGGATAGCCGAGAAACTTACCCTAGGGTGGGACTACTGCCTGCAGTACCTTCCTGCCAAAGGCTTTATCTGCGGCGGACAGTAAATCCAACCAATAGTGTTGGAGAAATGTCGAATAGTTGGAACAAGTAGCATCCTTGCAAATTTGATCAGGCGTTGCACCGGCCCTTTCAGCCCAGGAAACTGACGTAGATCTTGTGGAAGGAGCAGCAATACCTGAAAGGGGTATTTATCCTTTGGCTTTGTAAGTCTCTGTGATTGCCAATCTAAGCCATCTGCCCAGCTTTCTCTTTCTGGAAGCTTTCTCTCCCTTGCGGGAGCCTGAGAAAACCACGAAGAGAGCATTTGATCTTCTGAATTTTTGGGTTACTGTAAGAAAATGAAACAAACATCTCCTCACATCCAGAGTGTGGAAATCTTCTTCTTCTGGATTGGTCGGAGTTGAAGAGAAAGTGGGCAGGATTATTTCTTGTGAGCGGTGAAAGGTCAAAGAAACCTTGGGAAGAAACGCTGGGTCCGTTTGAAGGACCACTCTGCAAAAACTTTCAGGAAAGGTTCTGTAACCGCCAGAGCCTGGAGCTCGCTGATTGTTCTTGAAGAGGTGATGGCCACCAGAAAAAATGTATGGAGTATCAAATTCTGCAAGGATGCTTCTTGTAAGGGTTCAATCGGTGCTCCAGAGAGACCCTGCAAAACAATAGACAAATCCCAACTGGGAAAGTCTTTAAGGGCTACTGGCCTATTTCATGCAAGTGTCCTGAAAAACCTTGAAATTAAAAAAACTTCTTCGGATAAAGTTCTTTCAAAATAAACTGATAAAGCCGCCACCTAGGTCTTCAGGGTGCTGGCTGCCAGTCCCTTCTCCATTCCCTCATGGAGAAATTCAAGAACAGATACTGAACTTTTAACCTGGAGGACTTTAGAAGCACACCAGGAGTTACATTTTTTCCAGACCTTCATGTAAATGGCCCGAGTGACTTCTTTTCTACTTGAAAGAAGGGTCTTTACTATATCAGATAGTCCCTTTGCCCTCAAGAGGTCTTCTTCAGAAACCAAGCAGTTAGCTGAAAATAGTCCGCTTCTGGATGGTTCACTGACCCCTGGGTTAGAAGATCTTTTCTGGAAGGTAGCTTCCTTGGAGGTTCCGTTGCCAGATTTAAAAGAGCCGCGAACCAAGGCCTTTTTGGCCAGAAGGGAGTGACCAGGATCAGATTGGTCTTTTCTTCTCTGAATTTCCTTAGGACCAGTGGTATCAGAGGAAAGGGGGGAAAAGCATAGCACAGTTGGTAATGCCACAGATTGGCGAAGGCATCTATGCCTACTGCTTGATCTTCTCGGTGGAGAGAGTAAATTTGCGTACCTTTGAGTTCTGTTGGTTAGCAAACAGATCTATTTGAGGTTGCCCCCAAGCTTTGGAGACCATCAGGAAAACTTCTTGGTTTAGGCTCCATTCTGCTTCCACCAGCCTCCTCCTGCTTAGAAGATCTGCTAGTAGATTCTGAGAACCTTTCAGGTGGACTGCTTAGATAATGAGGCCACGATCTTTTCTGCCCAGGTAAGTAATTGACTGGCCAACTCTAGGGGCCTTTTGCTCCTGGTTCCCCCTTGTTTCAGTATGTAGGCTACTGCAGTTGTATTGTCAGACAGAACTTGAAAATGATAGCCCCTTACTACATGTTGAAAGGCTAGGAGACCAAGAAAAATTATCTTCAGTTCCCGCCAGTTTGAGGATTTTTGGGCTTCCAACTTGGACCAGACCCCCTGAGAAGTCTGACCGTCCAGGTGCTTGTCCAGGGGAAAGACCCAAGAAAGGCCTTTTGTCAAGTTGGATGGATTTCTCCACCACCAGAGAGCCCTCTTTACCTTTAAGGAAAGTTCTATTGCTCTAGTGGCTCCTGGTAGGACCAACTGCGTAGTATGTTTAACTGGAGGGGTCTGGAATGCAATCTGGCCCACTGAATGGCAGGAATTGATGCCGTAAGAAGACCTAAGACTGCCATAGCTGATCTGGCTGACACCGACAGGTTGTTCTGAAGTTGTTTCACCGCTGATTGGATCTTCTCCCTTTTTTCCTATGGTAGAAAGACTTTTTGAACCACGAGTTTATGGTATAACCCAAAAACTCCATCTCCTGTGAGGGTTCCAGATTAGATTTTTCCAGATTTAGGAGCCACCCTAATTTCCTGAGGTGAGCCTGGGACACCTGGAGATTTGCCAAGACTTGTTCCTTGGAGTCTGCGAAGAACAACAGGTCGTCCAGATAGGGGACAACAGAAATCCCTGAAAAAACTTCAGAGGTTTCAGAGCTTCCGCCATTATTTTTGTGAAGATTCTGGGGGAGGATGAAAGTCTGAACAGCAGAGCTCTGAATTGGAGGTGCCAGACCAAGGTCCCCAGATCCAGGGCCAGGCGTAGAAAGCATTGAGAAGCCTGATTTATCGGGACATGAAGATAAGCATCCCTTAGATCTAGGGATTCCATGAAACAGTCTGGAGTCAGCAATTTCGTAATTGAAAAGATTGTGTCCATCCTGAAATGCTTGTACCAAATTAATTTGTTCAAGATCTTTAAGTTCTGAATCAATTAATACTTCCCTGAAGGCTTCTTCACCAGGAAAATATGAGAGTAGAAGCCCCTGCCCTCCTGACTTTTTGGAACCTGGATAATCACTTCTTGTTGAATCAGATCCTGCAGCAGGCTTATCATTGCAGAAGCTTTTTCCCGATCCCTTGGTAGGGTTGTAACATAAAATCTGCTCGGGGGTGGCTCTGAGAATTCCAGCCTGTATCCCTGATTTATGATGCTTTTCACGACTTGGAGATGTCTTGTTCCACTGCAGGTGAAAAGCCGACAATCTTCCCCCTACTGGGGTAAGATTGTCACTTACTTTTATAGGGCTGTTCTGGGGGAGATCTAAAAAGAATTCCTCCTCTTCCCTTACCCCTTTGGGAACCCCAATGTTTCTTATGGTCCTGTTCCTTATTTTTATGGGGCTGTTGAACAGCACAAAAATTATTTTTAATCGGCTGTTTTTTCTTAGCAGGGAAAGCCTTTTTCTTGTCGGCTGTCCTATCTAAGACTGTTTCAAGGTCTGGACCAAAAAGCATATCACCCTTAAAAGGTAAACTGCACAGCTTAACCTTGGAAGCTATGACCCCAGACCGCACGTCTGGCCGAGTTCACCAGTGCTGATGACATTGCTGCCAACTTGACTGATTCAGCAGATGCATCAGCCATATACTTAACTGCTTTTAATATTAAAGGAAAAGACTAACAGATCTTTTTGCGGTGTGCCCGCTTCAACATGGCTTTTTAGCTTCTCCACCCAGCATTCCAGGTTCCTTGCCACAACCATGGAAGCCATAGCAGGTTTGAGGCTGACTGACGTAGAATTCCAAGCTTTTTAGGGAGGGAGTCTGCCTTCTTATCCATCGCATCCTTTAGCACCCCCATGTCCTCAAAAGCAAGGTCTGTGCATCTGGAAACTTGCGAGAAAGCGGCATCTACCTGTGGTTTCTTATTCCAAACCTGGGACTCCTTATCTTCGAAGGGAAACCTCCTCCTAAGGGTCTTGGAGAAAAACAGGCCTCTCTCAGGGTCCTTCCATTCTTTATTGACTGATTCTGATAGGACCCTATGAACTGGAAAACACTGTTTGGTGTACCCTGGTACATTTTGTCGTGAACTGACAGTTTTACCCTTTCCTCCTGAATTTCGAGGGTAGTGTAGACTGCTCTTATTTGGTCATCCACCTCCTCCAAAGACAATTTGTACCGAGAGGCTTGGCTATGGTCTTCCTCTTCCTCCTCATCTGAATCCCTGAGTGAGAGAAGAGTACTTCCCCCTTCATCACCTGAGTCCTCAGCCTCCAATGGCCTGGATGAGGATGCTCTTGGACTAGGTGGTGGATGCTGGGGCTCAACCTGAGCTGCTGGGTTCTGTACCAACATAAACTTGACAGAACTCAGCGAGTTCGTAAGTTCCCGTACTGAAGAGAAAAGTCCTTGTACTGCTGGGACGTTTCTTCCTCCACCAGGTCCTTAATACAAGATCTGCACATCGCCTTCTGCCATGAATCTTGCAAGAAAAACCATTTCCTTTGACTTGGTGGATTTACATGTTTAATTTTTCCTAACGCTTTTTCCTGTAATGAGAAAAAATGTAGGGTACCTAAAAAAAATTGCTACTAGTGTACAGTCCTCAGGGAGGAAACAAACAACCCACAAAAGCCCATATGGATCAGAATAAAAAGGCACCACTGTACCTCTCTTACCTAGGATTGACCAGTGCTAGGGGCAACTGCATCCACTGTGGCTGTCTGTCTGTCATCCATCTTGCAGAGAAAAGCAGCAGCAATGACACAAAAACCCACCAGGTTTTAAAATTTTCCCAACCCTGCGTCATCAGTGAGGGCCGGAAGCGGAAGCGCCGGTCTATGGACCCGCCCCCTGGTCTCTGCGTTCCAAACGCTTGGAAGTCACCGGACGCACCCACCCGGCCACCAGAGCCAAAGAAGCGGAATCTGGCCACATAGACCGTACCTCCTGAGGGCCCTAAACTCCCCTGAGATGGAGAGACCTGGGACTCCGGAACACCCCCCCGCCCCTGGGGGGGGGGGGGTGCTGGGATGGTCGCTGGACACAGAAAAAACAAAAATGGTAAGCCTAACACTTTCCCCTTGAAAAAAGCGCAGCTCCCTGGTTCCAGGCACATGCTTCCACCATGGTGAAGGAAACACAATAACTGAGGCCATGGTGGAAGAGGATGGATTTAAAGGCTGCCTGTGTTTCCTGTGAAGAAGGCGGAGCTACGATCTCTCCAAGGTTGTCCTGAAAGGCGTTTTGAGAAAATGCTCCCCAAACGCCCTATGGGCAGTTTTGAAGCATTTGAGAAGTGTTAAGGTGCGTTAAAATTGCTCCACAAATGGCTATTCCATTACAGGATATAAACTAACCTGAACTCCCTGCAACTGTACCGAAACTGCCTGCCAGAGCATTTGCTAGACTTGAATGGGAGGCGTTGAAAGACTTCAATCGCCTCCTGATACGACACCAGGCTTCAATTTTGAAGCAAAGCTAACGATTCATGTTTTGATAGCATGAAACGCACTGTGTGCTGTACATTGTATCATTTGCATAAGCATTTGAGGGGGCATTTTTAACGCCTCTAAAATTCCTGCTTTTAAAGCCAGTGTGAACTTAGCCTTATACAAGCTGAAGCCCATGTGAAACAGGCCTTATTGATTTAAAATATAATACAGGTCTTCAGGGGAAGGACATCTCAAAAAGAGGGAAACTGGAGTCAGGTGTACCAGTTAAAGAGTCAGATGTTCCAATCAATGATCAGCGTGAGGCCCCTTTCACACTTGTGCGACTTCAATGTCGTGCGATTTTACCGCGATTTTGCAGCGATTCGCAGCCACGATTTTTGCAGTGATTTCGAGGAATGCCTGTGTAAGTGGCATCAAAATCGGACCAAAGTAGTGCAGGGACTACTTTGAAGTCGTACTAATATGAATGGCTGCCATAGCAAATCATGGGGAACGACTTGTCATGCTACTTTGCAGTCCCAAATCATGGGACAAGTCGTATAAAGGTGAAAGGGGCCTGAGTTTGACTTGCTCTATCATGTGAAATAAATAATTACACAAATATGGTCACCTGTTCTCCAAACAAATTCTTTGAAGCTGGGTTCACATATGTGCGTATTGAATGCAGTTTTCACCACATGCAATTTGCATGACAGACGAGTGTGACCAGTTCTCAATGGAGCCAGGGGGCGACCACAGTGCGAATTCCAAAGGGGTCCTGTGCATTTTTGGGTTCAGTTCAGGTGTGAATTCAGGCAAAAATTCAGACCCTAATTGCACCTGGACTGGTGAACAGAAACGCACTGGACCCAATTCTGAGAACCGTGGCCACACATATGTGAACCCGGCCTTAGAGTGCAATATGGGCAAATCAAACGGAGAAAAGTCATTAAGCCCTGGTTCACACCATGGTGGCTTCGAAGTCGCTCAACTTCCGTGCAACTTTGAAGCCGGACCCCAACACGACCTCGGCACCACTTGAATGCGACTTCTTTAACAGAAGTCGTACCAAAAGTAGTGGAGGAACCTTTTTCTTAGGCAACTTTTACACTGTGTCGCTTCACGGGTACTATAGCGCTGAAAATAGCACCTGCATAGCGCCTGTAAAGAGCCTCTCCTCTCACTCCAGTGTGAAAGCCAGAGTGCTTTCACACTGGAGCGGTGCGCTAGCAGGACGCCAAAAAATGTCCTGCAAGCCACATCTTTGAGGCACTGTAGGAGCAGTGTATATACCACTCCTACAGCGCCCCTGCCCATTGAAATCAATGGGCAGTGCCGCCGAAGTGCTGCAACGGTGCATTTAACCCTTTTTCGGCCATTAGCAGGGGTTAAAAAAGTGTTCCGCTAGCAGCCGAAAAAAACGGTAAAGCGACGCTAAAGATATCGCCGCTTTACCGCCGACGCCCCAGTGTGAAAGTAGCCAAAGTCTGAGCAACTCAAGCTGCACCGATTAGAATGGTTCCTTTACACTGAATTGGGTCCAACTTCTGATACACCACAAGTGCTTCAAAGCCAGAGCACTTGTCACATCAGTGTGAACCAGGCCTAAAGCAGAAGCTAAATGGAAAGATTAAGAAATGTTAAAGTATTGTACCTCTATCAGGCCAATGTTTGAGAGATAATCAATATTGAGCACCAGTGCTATATGTAGCTTACCAGTCAATGTTTCTATCCTCATCTGGATGTGAGGTATAGGTCAAGTATGTCATGCCTCTTTGAACAGCCTGTCTTACTGTTTCACTGTTCTTAATGCTGATTGGACAATGACTACGTATTACCTAATGTCTCCTTTACTGTATTATACCATGTCTTGCTGTATATGAGGATTACATACTTCAATGTACTGTTATTTAATCTTTCAATAAAGCACTTCTGATTGTTAAAAAAAAAACAAAAAAGTATGAGAGTGGTGGAAGCCTTAGCATATCTCAGAGTAAAGGGATAATATCAGTTTAGATGGTTTGGCATCTCATGGATACCAGGTTTAGGCTTACAGACAACTCTAACTGCAAAAAGACCCAAGGGGAAACCCAAACCACGCTGCTACATACCAAACTGCTAGGTAGACTGGAAGAATTTCCCTGAATTTGCCAGTAGAAGCTGGAGTCTGTGGTTGAGTAGGGAAGTCTGAGTCAGCTATCCAGTCTGCTTCCCTGCAGCAAACATAACAGTCAGCAGCTCAAAAATGAAAAAAACAAAACAAAAACAAACATAGTAGGGATCACTAAAAATCCACCGTTAGCTAAAGTATTCGACTAAGTAGGTTGAAAGATGCCCATCGGTGACAGTCTTACACATTTTGTCGGGGTCTTATTCAACCTTGGGGGGTTCCATTTTACCATAGCCGTGTCTTTTACTATTGAGCAGTAAGAAGCTCAGTGATCAGATGTCATTTTCAGGTGCACTGGGTGACAATCTCAGGAGGCACACGGCTGACATTTCTCAGGCGATTAGATGACTGAGCGAGTTAGTAAATCTCATACCGCTAGTGTTTCCCCGGGACAACTCACACTTATCCCGGACACTCTTTTCCATTGTCTAAAATGTTCACTTGGGCAAATGTCAGAGAAAAGATTTTTTTATTAAAGAGTTTGCCTCTGAGAAATCTGAAAATTCTCCCATGCAGTGTGGCTGCACACACATTACAAGGTCTAACTGCTCATTTATTTTAAAGGGAGAAAAAGTATCAATTCACACTGGAATGCGGTGTGGGAAACCCACGTTCCATATGCATTTCCCACACTACGTTCAAAACGGGCTGTGTCTGCAATCTGCAATGGGTGTCAATGTAAAGTTCATGACAACCCAAATGCGCTTGCCTGCACCAGATTGCATGGTAACAAAGTACCATGCAATCCAGCTGCAGTGTGTTGTTAAAAGTAGTGCATGCAGAGCCAATTCCTATGCAATTCTAGTTGTGATCCGACCCTAAAAGCACTTTTATCTACCTGATCTACTGCTACCCCGGCAGACGGCGCTTCCCTATGTGTCATTATGTCCAATGCTGGGCTATTTGTGGAGAGAACAGAATTAACAATTTTCCTGGAATGCAGCTGTAAAAAAATAAGTTCATCTTTTAAAAAAAAAAAAAAAAAAGAAGAAGAAGGACTCCTGCAGACTTCTCAGTGTAAGCCGTCTGCTCGTACCTCATACAGGCAAGTAGATCCACACTGACAGGAAGAGCGAATGACCTACCAGAGCGCTCAACAGCCCTGCGGTAGTTCATTGGGAACTACAAGCCAACAGCTGCAAAGGTTGTCGTTATTTGTACTTCTTACATTCACAGAACTCTGTGAATAAATGACGAGGCAATTTTTTCTGCAAACTGTGTGTAAATTTGCAAATGCCGTCAAAATCAAATGTTTTAGGCTATTTTCTCTCCAGGGTGGATGTTCTTCATTCTGAACCACTTAAGCCCCGGACCATTTGGCTGGCCAAAGACCAGAGCGTTTTTTGCGATTCGGCACTGCGTTGCCTTTAACTGACAATTGCGCAGTCGTGCGACGTGGCTCACAAGCAAAATTTACATCCTTTTTTCCCCACAAATAGAGCTTTCTTTTGGTGGTATTTGATGATCTCTGCGTTTTTATATTTTTGGCGCTATGAAAATAAAATAAAAAAAGGGCGACAATTTTGAAAAAAAAAGCAATATTTTTAACTTTTTGCTATAATAAATATCTCCAAAAAAATCTATAAAAAAAAAAAAAAAAATTTCCCCTTTAGTTTAGGCCAATATGTATTCTACATATTTTTGGTAAAAATAGTCAAATAAAATTGCAATAAGCGTTTATTGATTGGTTTGCGCAAAAGTTATAGAGTCTACAAAATAGGGGATAGTTTTATGGCATTTTTATTCATCTTTTTTTTTTCTAGTCATGGCGGCGATCAGCGATTCTTATCGTGGCTGCGACATTATGGCGGACAGATCGGACACTTTTGGTGCTATTTTGGGACCATTCACCTTTATACAGCGATCAGTGCGATTAACAATGCATTAATTACTGTTTAAATGTGACTGGCAGTGAAGGGGTTAACCAGGAGGGGCACTGCAGGGTGTTCTAGGGAGTGGTCCCAACTGTGGGGGGGGGGGGGGGGGTGGGCTACATGTGACACAACACTGATCACCGCTCCGATCACAGGGAGCTGTGATCAGTGTCACTAGGCAGAATGGGGAAATGCTTGTTTACATTTGCATTTCCTCATTCTTTCTCTCCGTGACACGATCGTGGGTATCCCTGCGCAGTTTACGGGACCTGCGATCACACTCACGGAGCTCGCGGCAGGGTCAACACATCGCCAAATTTAAAGGGACATACCTGTACGCCCATTTGCCTGTCTGTGCCATTCTGCTGGCATAAATGTTTGTGCGGCGGTCAGCGCTCCGCAAGCGGTTAAACCACTTGCTTACTGGGCACCTAAACCCACCTCCTGCCCAGACCAATTTTCAGCTTTTAGCGCTGTCACTCTTTGAACGACAATTGCGCGGTCATACAACAGTATACCCAAATTAAATATTTTTTTCCCCACATATAGAGCTTTCTTTTGGTGGCATTTGATCACCTCTGGGTTTTTTATTTTTTGTTAAAAAAAATTAAAAAAGAACAATTTTTTTTTTTTTTTGAAAAATCCAAAACCGTTTTATATTTTGTTAATACATTTTGCAAACAGGTAATTTTTCTCCTTCATTGATGTACGCTGATGAGGCTCCACTGATGGGCACCGATAGGTTACATTGATGGGCACTGATAAAGCGGCACTGATGGGCGGCACTGATTGGTATCACTGGTGGGCATTGATAGGTAGCACTGATTGCTGGCACTGTTCTGTACTGGTGGGCACTGATTCGTGGCACTGTGGGCACCGATTCATGGCACTGTGGGCACTGGCAGGCGGTACTGGTGGGCACAGATGAGGCAGCTTCGCCTCTTCCTCTTTAGGACCAATGTCCCTTCAACTGAAGCCGGTGATTGGCTTTTTTCTCCTCACGCTGTCAGCTCGAGAAGAAAAAAAACAAAACAATTACAATCTTCTGTTTACATCACGTGATCAGCTGTCATTGGCTGACATCTGATCACGTGGTAAGGGGCCAGGATCGACCCCATACTCCGATGTGTGATCACCCAAATCTCATTGACTTGGTGATCACAGCGCGCGCAGGGAGCGTGCAAAGGGGAGGACGTCTATTGACCGCACTGTAGCCGTCATTCGTCTATATTGCGGATCTGAAGGGGTTAATAGAGTGAATCTGGAAAATCCTGCAGTATGGCCACTAGAGAGAGCTGATCATATTTCCTATCATCATCATCATCATCTAGTTGGCATATTGTGGCATTTTCCTGATCTTCTCTATTCTTTGCTGAAAAATATCCTAGTAACATTTGACTTTGCTGGCATTTACACAGAATAAATGTACATGCAGTTCTTCCCCACTAGCCAAACTCAAAAGAAATGTCTCAGCTGGATTTACACTTTAAAGAATATTGCTCAGATTAAAAAATAACATGTAAATAGTAAAATAAAAGTAAATGCAGCTTACCAGTCCTTAGATGTGGTGGCTGCATTCGTTTTCCTTTTTTAGGCTTTTTTCTTGCCCAAGGATGACATGCTCACTCCTCCTCTACAGAGGGAGCTATGGTTGCCACCTACGTTAGATTTCAAAGGGCTTGTTTATACTTGTGTCAGCCTCTGAAGAGCAATCCATAGTGGACTGCTTTTCAGAGGGTGTTATGTCGCCTCCTCACTGTCTCACTCCCTTAAGACCCACACCACAGCTTGTGGTTGCAGTGTGGTCCCATTCAGTTGAATGAGTCGCATACAGCGGGAGGTATTGCCCACCAAACGTAACAGGGAGCCAATTTTTGCCATGCAGCAATGCAAAGAATCACGGCCACATGGTGGGCAGTTTACAGAACCTAGATCAGATTGTTTGTGCTTCCAGTTTATATCATAGGACAAAAACAAGCACAAGGACAATGCATTTCTGGCAAGATCAACAGGCATTTTTGTACTTAACTGAAAATGTCCTTAGCCTAAAATATGAAAACAAATGCAGCCACCACATATAATGCATTGTTCCCATAAAAGGGGTTTCCTTTGCAAATGACATCCTGACGTCCCATTTAGCAGACATAACCCCAATGGTATAAAGGTAAATGTGTGCTCCATGGAAACAAACTGTATGTGAGTCGGTCTCATCCAGCACGTTCTCACTGCACCCTGTGACACATGGAACACACCTTCTCACACTTCCAGCTCTCCCCCATCCATTGCCTGATGGACTTTGTCCTGTGACTTCATCACTTCCAGGAACATATTATTCTTCTCTTTCCAGCCCCACTCACAAGTCTATAGAACTGTCCTGTGAAGGTCAACGCCAATGACAGATATGGAGACACAATCACAATCACACACTACTGTGTTTCACCGAAAAAGAGACCTACCCTGAAAATAAGACCTACTGTGATATTTGGGGAGGGCTGCAATATAAGCCCTACCCCGAAAATAAGCCCTAGTTTAAAGTGGTTGTAAACTGCTAAAATCCTCTCTAATAAAGTATTATATAATGTATAAAGGAAAAAAAATCGCCCTTTCCTTTATATTATATCTGTGTTTATCCCACAATTATTGCAGCTATATTTAGAGTCTTTAAATTTTATTTATTATTTGTTTGATTAGCGCAGTTTTTTTACCTTTTATTGTATAATGTAAACTGTGTGTTTCTGCAATCTAATCTGTAGTCAAATCCCTTCGGTACAGCGCCGAGCGGCGCTCAGCTGATCTCCTCTTCTCCTGCCTGTAAGCGCGGATCTCGGCCCCCTCCCTCTGCAATGCTCTGATCGCGGCGGGCTATGGAAGCGCCAATCTGCGCTATCAGAAAAACACTTTTTTCATTATATACTACTGTAATAGAGAGAATTCTAGCAGTTTACAACCACTTTTAACTTCACTTCACACTGGGGATTCCTGCCAGGCAGGGAGGGAGAGGGGGAGAGAAGACAGCACATTAAACAGCAAGCCCTACCCAAAAAATAAGCTGTGTTTTTGTTTGACAAAATTAATATAAGACCCGGGCTTATTTTTGGGGAAACACGAATGCACAGGAGTCCTCCGTTCCAGCAAGGAGCTCTGAATTTCCAGCACAGTCCGCCAGGCCTTCAGAGCGCATGCGCCGCTGACATCATCGGCTGCATGCAGGGCGAATATATCCTAAACCGTGCAGGTTTAGGAGATATTAATTTTACCTACAGGTAAGCCTTATTATAGGGGAGGCTACAGGTAAGCCTTATTATAGGCATACCTGTAGGTAAAAATCGCCAAGCGGAGGATACAACCACATTAAGGATGTGCTCACATACACCATACAAGTACTGATTGCTGTTAGAAAGATCTCATAGCTAGATAGTACAGTGTGTATAATATATATCATTATATAAGGTGCTTATCTAATCGTTTTTTTAAACTACGGTAATCGACGCTCCCCGCTGAGACCACCACCTGTGGAAGGGAATTGCACATCTTTGCCGTTCTTACAGTAAAGAACCCTCTACGTAGTTTAAGGTTAAACCTCTTTTCTTCTCATTTTAATAAGTGGCAACGAGACTTGGGAAAACTCCCTTCCGTGAAAAAGTTGTATCGCTATTGTGGGGTCACCAGTACGGTATTTGTAAATTGAAATCATATCCCCTCTCAAGTGTCTCTTCTTCAGAGAGAATAAGTTCAGTGCTCGCAACCTTTCCTCATAACTAATATCCTCCAGACCCTTTATTAGCTTTGTTGACCTTCTTTGTACTCCATTTCCAGTACATTCTTCCTGAGGACTGGACAGCATACTCCAGGTGCGGCCGGACCTGAGTCTTGTAGAGCGGGAGAATTATCGCTTTATCTCTGGAGTTAATCTCTTTTTTAATGCATACCAATACCAATGTTTGCTTTGTTAGAAGCAGCTTCGCATTGCATGACATTACTGAGCCTATCATCTACTACAGGCATGTCCAAAGTCCGGCCCGCGGGCCAATCACTGCCCGTGGCCCGGTTTTGAACGCTCCGCCTGGTTATCTAAACCAGCCTCTCACAACCAGTGTGCTGTGGGATTAGGGCTGTCAGATGAGCCCGATCCCCTCCCGAACATTGGCACTGCGAGAAGCTCCGTCAGCCTCAAAAGTGAAAGTAAAGTGCAGAGGAGTGTGCTGTGCTCTCTGCTTCCCCCTACAGTGCAGTCCCCGGCTGAATGAGGAAGCTGGAAAGGTACAGTACTATGCTAGAAGCTAGATTAGTTTTTAAATGGCTTTATTCGTGTGTGTGTGTGTGTGTGTGTGTGTGTGTGTGTGTGTGTGTGTGTGTGTGTCTGTGTGTCTGTGTGTCTGAGTGTGTCTGTGCATGTGTGTCTCTGTGTGTGTGTGCATGTGTGTCTGTATGCCTGTGTATGCATGTGTCTGTATGTGTGTGCGTGTGCATGTGTCTGTATGTATGTGTTTGCGTGTGTGTGTGTGTGTGTATGCATTTGTCTTTATGTGTGTGTGCATGTGTCTGTGTGTATGTTACTTTTAATCCGGACCCCCCACCCCCCATTCCTGTACCATCAGAACTGCTTTTGTAGGGCTTGTTTGCGATATCAGCCAGGACTGCTGCTCCTCTGAAAAGCAATCCATGCACAGATCGCTTTTCAGAGGCATTTGACAGGCGAAAAGAGGCATTATGTTGCCTCCTCACCACCTGTTTTAAACCCGTAAAATCCAGCATCACTATACCGCAACTGTGCAATGCACACAGTTGTGGGGTAGTTGCAGTGCAGCCCCATTCAGCCTGGGTATACCTCCAGCTGCAGCCACAGCATGTGTACACCCCCAGCTGCTCCCTCTGCAGCTAAAGGGGGAGAAGTTGGGGGTGGTAAAAACAGCTTAACCATGTGGTTTTACTGCCCCTCCAACCTGACATGTGAACAAGCCCTTGGTTCACATCTGTGTGACTGTGTGCTGCGTGTAGGGCAACCCATTCATTTCAATGGGCTTCCCTACCCACAAAAAAGCAGGGAAAGTAGTCCCCAACCTTTTTTTTTTTTTTTTTCAATTGCACTGCACCAAAAGCACCCTACGTATTCCAATGTGTGGGTACCATTAATAATTAACGGTACCCCTAAAGAGCAGAGCATTCTTCTGTGTGTCGGGAACGAGTGTGACAAAGGCAAGAGAATTCTTGTTGGGCAGTGTATTAGTGCTCGAATGAACACACTTAGACCGAATTTTATTGGTTGAAAGAATGTCAGGCAAAATGGTCGGCCCTCACGCATGTTCACTTCATCAAATCTGGCCCTCTGAAAAAAGTTTGGACACCCCTGATCTACTAGGACCCCCAGGTCATTTTCCATCCTAGATTCCCCCAGAGGTTCTCCCCCCCCCCCCCCCCAGTGTATAGATTGCATTAATATTCTTGCCACCCAAATGCATTATTTTACATTTTTCTACATTAAACCTCATTTGCCATGTAGTTGCCCACCCCATTAATTTGTTCAGATCTTCTTGCAAGGTTTCCACATCCTGCAGATAAGTCCTGTTCTCCCAGCAAGGACAGTGGTGGGTGTCACTGTCAGAATATAATGTCCCAGCAGAGGGATTCCTTCAGCCACCCTGTTTGTGTGGCCCGCTGACAGAATGAAAACCAGTGGTATGGCCAGCTTAACTCTGCACAGTCCAAGAAGGGCTAAATTGGGTTTCCTGATATGCACGTTTCAAATTTTTGGCAAAAGTTAACAGAAAAGCTCTCATTTCCATCTCTAGCCACTCTACCAGGTGCTGAGGTATGTAGAATACAGTGGAACGTTAAGTGTAGAGTGGCCTCGAATGCCTGGCCTCATCTTCTCTATGCTGTCCAAGATGGTGATGCCCAGATAGGAAATAACTGGTTCACTCAAGAGGCTTGAGTGAGTTTTTATTTTTTGAAATACCGGGGTCAATTCACCAAAAAAAAAAAAAAAAAAAAAGGAGTTAAATAACGGCTAATACTATGCGGTAAAATACTGCATGTGGTAACAATTGTGTAAGTGTTCAATTCACTAAGAATTTGTACTTAAATTCCGCATGCAGTATTTGTTCCATATAGTGGTAATTACCGCATTAGTTAACGCGGTAATTTACCACATTGAACTGATTGCTAAGCGGCAGGCTGGGAAGCCGGCCGCCACATCCTTAACAACCAATGACTCATCAGCTGTCAGTGGGCTTTCCCGCTCACAGATGATTGTAAAAAAAAAAAAAAAAAAAAAAAAATTATATATATTTTTCATAATTAAAAAAAATAATTAAAAAAAAAAAAAAAAAAAATATATATATATATATATATATATATATATATATATATATATATATATATATATAAATAATTTTTTTTTTTTAAATTATGAAAAAATAACTGCATGGGGTCCCTCCCCAGTCCATACCAGGCCCTGCGTCCTCCCACCTCAAAGTACCGTGTCCTGATGAAGTCATGTGGACGCTACGCATCCGGATTGAGCGATAAGCATACCGGAAGTGACTTGGGAGTGCGAGCTCGCTGCTCCTGGAGTATTTGTATGTTATTTCCTTTCTAAAAGTGCAGTGTACCAGCTGTGTTTTAATTTCAATAAATATTTTAAACATTACTACACTTTCTGGAACCTTTCTTCTATATTTACCACCATCATTGAGAAAACCATAGAGGAGGTACCATTCATCATATGAAGCCACCTGTCGGTTTTACCAGAGAAGGACCACTAGAGGAGCCCCTGAGGCAGTTTGAAGCACTTGGCAACAACTTCATTCTTATGCTGTTACCTTACAGCTGTAAGGTGAGAGGCTAGTGCACACACAGGTGTCATCACATTGGATTGGCCAGGCACCGGTTATTTATTCACTATTCGTGGTGAAGGGATTCATCACTTTACATATGGATTTTTACCTTGTTTGATTGCAATCTGCTTATTCACACAGGCATACATGGGACTTGTTGATTTCACTGCACTTTAGTTACATCATTTACTTACTTGCTGTGTTTGCACATGTACATTATTATCATTGTCATTTCTTTACATTGAACCATTTTGATTTTGTTTGCACAACATTTTTTTGTAGGATTGCCTTCATATCTACACCAGCATACAATGACGCTCTTTGCACTTTAAATAGAAGTTTTTCACCTTACTACACTACCTGTTATTCAACAGCGCAGCACAATCATTATTACACTTTCATTCTTTATCTGCCATGGATTATCTGAACGGTGCTGGCAGCAGTTGGTTGTTTCATATTTTATTTAGTTTTAATTGACAGCGTGAGAGTATTACTATTTCAGCAATGAGGCGTGGTGAGGTCACAAGGGGCGGGGTCTCTGGGTGATGTCATCGGATGGAAGAAGACCGCTTAGCAGGCAGCGGCGGCAGACAAAGAAGACATCACTGGAGAGCGAAGAGGGAGAAAATAGCAGAAGGAGGAGAAAACACGATTTTTAATAAAAGACTTGTCAAAAACCGTCTCTTGTGTTTTGTCACACTACACTTTTTTCTTGGTAAATGGGTAGGGGTACAATGTACTCCATACTCATTCACATGGGGGGGCAGGATCTGGGGGCTTCTAGATTCTGATAAGCCCCCTACCTGCAGACCCCGACAACCACAGCCCAGGGTTGTCTGGAAGAGACCATCGCCCCCCCCCCTCCCCTTTCCTGACCTGCATGCTCGGATAAGGGTCTGGTCTGGTGTGGATTCTGGGGGGCATGCTGTTTTTCTTTTATTTTGATGTTCCCCTTAAGATTTTAAGGTTCCCCTTAAAATCCATACCAGACACAAAGGGACTGGGGGGAACCCCACTCCGTTATTTTTTCATAATTTTTATTCGCTGGCTTTTTTTTTTTTAACAATCAGCTGTCCCAGCCCACTCCTTAGCAACCAGCTATTTGTCAAGAAACAGCCAGGGGATGAAACAACAAGGAAAGTTGGACGATCGTTGGCCCGATTTTCTTATAGTGGGTACCTTACATTAAATTAAAGTCTTCAACAGTCCTGTTAACCAGGATTTGTCATTAATAATAAACCAAAATAGCCACTTATTTTATAACAAGTCTATTACTATTGCTAAAGGGAAATATTACATTATATATTTTGTACATTTATTCAGCACTGACTTACACAGACGCATTCTCATTGGCCCCTTTTCCCCGAAAGAGCTTAAAATGAAATGTCGCCATCACAGTCATCCTACACACACTAGGTACAATTCAGATGTAGCCAGCTAACCTGACAAACTGGGGTGTTCATATAAACATGGGAAGAACATGCAAACAGAATATGCAGACCATTTTCAAACCCAGACCTGCATGTAAATTAAATCCAGAACAATTATCACTGTCCTGAGAAAAAAGGAGTGGTCATTATGAATGATCTCAAGCAATTGCTGGTTTGCACCCACCACCTTCCCTGCCCTTGAATAACGTCACATAAATATCAGTTGTGTGCAGTCTCAAGCAATGCATATGTAATATAACTCAAGCAAACTCTGCTCTATAAATAGAGATATTGTGTACAGTACAGGAATACGTGCAGTTTGACTACATGCACACTGATAGGAAAGTGTCATAAATGTCTTATCCAGGAAAAGACATCTGTTCCTGGAATATCAAACTCCGGTGTAACAACCGGCAATCTCCAACACACAGCAAGGAGTAATGAGGAACACAAAGCTAAATTATGATTGGTGGAAGAGGTGCACTCATTGTCTGGGTGGCTATAAAGGAACTGGATGAAGGAAACAAATCAAAAAGGATATTTTATTATGAAATGAATGACAAACAGACAGAAGTGCAATCAGAGAGTAGCGCACCAGGAAAAAGGACAAATTGTAAAGCTGGAAAGGGAAGTGATTAATATTAGGGTTCATGGTAAGATCCAGAAGGTAAGCAGTTTGGTTGAGGCCCGGACTGGGACACAAAATAGGCCTGGGCATTTTAGACTGAGCAGCCCATTTTTTTTACAAATAATGACAACTACGTATGGTGACGGTATATTCATTGAGTCGGTCCTCCGCACTGTAATGTAATGATTACAGTGCAGCCCCCTTTATATCACAGTGCCCTTTGCAGTCATGCCCCTCTGCTTTTCGCTCTAATCACAATGCTCCTTCTTATTCTCTGCCTCCCCGGCATAGTCCTACCTTCAGCAGAGGCAGGATTCAGCCTGTTTGCCCTCACCAGGGTCATCCTGTCAGAAGGGCAGGGGGCGGGAAGAGCTACAGATCTGGATCATATTAACAAGAAGGTGATTACCCGCTTCTTAATATGAAAAGACTCCCACTCTCTGTGCACCCCTCCAGAGAGGAGAGCCAGGAGAGGAGACACAGGCATGGCCCAATCAATAGCAGTAGGTGACCACAGTCAGTCTGCGTTAGCCCTGTCTGGACCATGGCCGCCACTTACCTCCCACTGTGCGACCTGGTCATCAACAGGCCACAGACCGGTACCAGTCCGCAGCGTGGGAGTTGGAGACCCATGCATTAGCAAGCTCTTGTTAGGACATGCGGCCTGGGCCACCGGGCGAATGCCCAGTGCGCCCTAGGGCCAGTCTGGGCCTGGCTGGGAGCAAGGACTTTCCTACTTCCCATGTAACAGGCAAGTGTCTGCTCAGGCACTGGCACAGTCCTCTGGGGGTGAGGAGTGTCAAAAATGGTGCTTGGCAATTGGCTGCTAAGGCACCGGCACAGTTCTATGGGGGTGAGTGTCAGAAAATTGGCTGCTCAGGTACTGGTGCAGAACTGACTTGAATCTTAAACAGGTCCTTGTTTCCTCCCTCCTATGAGGAGCATGGGAGCGAAATAAAAGTATGAGGGAGAATTTAAAGAGAACCTTTTGGTTTGCCATATATAGGCCCTTATGTTACTACTATGTCCTGCAGAGAGGCAAGGGCTGTGGAAGATACCGCAGCGCTTGGTTGGGGTCTAGGAAGTACAGTAGGTCCAAAAAAGAAGATTCCCCGGGCACCATAGCTCCTAAAGTTGATAGCAGGACAGGCAAGTATAACATCTTCACAGGATAATAGTCTTTTTCATTTCGCAAACAGGTTCCCTTTAAGGTTAGTGGATATTTAAAGAGCAAAAGCGAGGCTTGTTATGTATATGTGGTTAACACATCAATTAAGTTGCTAACTGATCAACCCCTAAATATATAGAAGAAAACAGTAGTTTCCAAAGAGAGGAAACAGAAAAAAATGGGGCTTATTGAAAAGGTCGCATACATGTTATTCCACAGTATATATAAATACAGGTACCAGAGGTTTTTAAGAAAAATTTCCTTGGTATATTTATTGAAAAAATTATAATTTAACCACATGTGTAGCAAAAGTTGGTTAAAGCACAACAATAAGACTAGACATTTATACATATGTTTGTTGGTTCATGTGTGAACCAAATCAAAACAGATACATACTAGGGGGGACATTTACAAACATGTAACATATAAAACAATTGTCGTCCGGACGCCAGGGAAAACTTGCAGTGTATTAACCCAATGGAAAGCCGTGGAAAGCCGTGAGGCTGTATGTTAATGATTTAAATAGGGTAGTGGGACTGCACGTACTCCCTAGGGGGGCTCGAGCCTATTGGGGAGAGAGGGAAAGGGGATGGAAAAAGGGAAAGGGGAAGAGTAATCACGGAAGATGAAGTTGGTAGTAGCACTAAATTCCTGCCAGAGCAGTCCTGAATAGATTCAGCTGGTGACGTGAGCAGAAAGTTTTCCAATAGTTAGTAATGTGTAGATTTGTATATAGTTGTACCAGATGTTTAAATAGCTATTGCTTGAGCATAGTATACAAGATACTTGGTATATGTATATACTCTTATTTCTTGCTTTGATTTATAACCACAAGTAAGGTATTTCTATTTCATATCTAATGGTTCTCTTAGCAGAGATTGTCCATTTTGCTTGTAGAGTCAAAGGAATAAAGCAGGGGTATTTAAATAAACAAAGTCTATTTAGGGTTGTTTCGGGATTGCATGAGGCTACCAGCATACATTACTGCCTTCACTGTCCGATGTAGTCGTGGGTTGTGGGATGCATCAAGAGCCCTTCTCCGCGCCGTGCAGAGAGCCAAATTTCGCCAGTGATGGAAAGGATTTCAAAAAATCACTTCCGTGATGTGCAGCGCTGCTGATTTCCCATGGCTAAGTTTGGTGGTTCCGTCTATATAGATTGTAGCTATCCGCCCAAGATATATGAAGTGCGGCTTGCTGGTAAGTGCATGTGTCTGCTGTTTCAAAGTATCAGCCAGACATCCCATTCATTTCCGTGTCTCTTCATCCCAGAGTCTCGGCTCGTGCACGCCTGTGGGAAGTTGCGTCCTGGCGTCCGTAAGACAATGACATCAACGCGTTTCACAAGGGGGTGTGTAGCTTCTTCTGGACGTTGTGGTGGCGTCGGAGGGCTCCTTCTTATTGGTGTCCGGCCCTCGTTTACGCCTACCACATTGAGCTAATTGCTTGATCATGAAGGATTGCCCCATGTATGTAGATTTTTTCGTAACTTTAAAAGATTTATTGTTTTAAACCTCAGAAACGCAATGGTAACCAAAAAGGGTGTTATATACATTCGTTTGTGGAGGTTTCAGTAGGGTCTATTTTTGGTGTTCATTATAATGCACGTAATAGTCATATAACCGGTTGCGGGTTACTTCAAGTTTTATCGGGTAAAAAACAAATGCCGGGTTTCATAGTTTGTATGGTTATAAGTCTAAAGTGCATAATAGGAGTAATCCAGATGTCATCTCTTTGTCAGGTAAACGTCTCTTCAATAGGTCCCATTGTGTTGTTTTCCTATTGTGATGGTATATATGACTATATATTAAGTCCACCATTGAATGACAAGGAGTGAGTATATAGGGATTCGATACATTGTGTATACATATACATATCGTAAAATCAGGATTTATCCGGTAGCCGTGCAGATCGAAAGTGTCACATTGTGGCATTGTCAAATTCAATGCCGCAAAGAAAACTTCATTCAATTATTGAAGTCTAATGTGAGGCATAGCTAATCTGCACGGAAACCGGGTTTAAGGATAACACAGCATTCATATGGGGGTCAGATGACACCATCTAATATCTCTTGAGGAAAGATGGAAGGGGAAAGAAAAAAGGGGGGAAGAAAGGAGAAAGGGAAAAGTGAGGGTATAGCAATACGATTGCAATCATTTTAGTTATGTATTTGATTAGCTGGAGAGGTACATATTGTCCCAAGACCCAATGCATCTGTGTCTTTCCTCTCTAGACCTTTTCTATTTGTTAAATCACTTTTATACGTTTAAGAATGGTTGGAGGTTGAGGTCCGTGTTGAGGCCCAGCGGGAATAGAGTTCCAAGACGGAATATCCATCTCTTTTCCCGCTGTTGTAGGACCTGATCAAAGTCACCCCTGCGAGGGGAAAGATTTAGGGCGTAGATGCCTTTAACTTTCATGCCAGTTAGTTTGCCCTGGTGAAACTTTGCGAAGTGTTTCGCTACTGGTTTCTCCGGGTTCTTTTCTCCTATCTCTCTTATATGTTCTCCTATGCGGATCCTAAGCTGGCGTTTCGTTTTTCCTATATATTTCTTATTGCAGGGACAGGTGATCATGTATATAACCTTAGTTGTGGCACAGTTGATCAAACTTTTAATTTTAAAGGTATTCTCGTCCCTGGAGTCGCTAAAGGTGTCTGTTCTATGTATGAGCGGACATATTTGACAGTGTCCGCAAGAGAACATACCCTTTGCCCTGGGGAATTGTGATAGCCAGGATGTATTTGGATTTCTCATATATTCAGACTGGATAAGTTCATCACCCAGATTGCGTGCACGTTTGGCCACTAGTTTTGGTTCAAGGCCCACTATTTTCGCTAGGCCTGGGGTATTAAGGAGGATCTCCCAATGTTTGCGTAAGATGTTCCTCACTGATTCCCATTGGGTTCCAAATTGGGTAATGATTCGTACCGGGCTAATGTCCTGTTGTGTTGTAGTACGGATTTTTGGTTGTATAGTTTTCGGTCTCTGTAGAAGTAACACTCTATCACGCCCTGCCGCTTTTTGTTTAGCTCTTCTTAATTGTTTGTGCGAGTAGCCTCGCTCCCTGAATCTGGCGTATAGGTCAGCACTCTCACGCCTGTAACTCTCCGCACTAGAGCAGTTCCGTCTAATGCGGAGAAATTGTCCTATAGGTATACTATTTTTCTGCCACTGTGGATGATGACTATCTGCCTGTAGTAATGGGTTTGCAGATGTCTCCTTGCGGAAGGTATGTGTCACAATTGTGGAGTTTTTAATGCCTATCGCCAGATCCAGGAAGGAAATTTCCTCGTGGCTACATGTAAACGTAAGTTTAATATTGCGGTCATTTTGATTAAGGGTGGT
Source organism: Lithobates sylvaticus (assembly GCA_028564925.1). Taxonomy (NCBI): domain Eukaryota; kingdom Metazoa; phylum Chordata; class Amphibia; order Anura; family Ranidae; genus Lithobates; species Lithobates sylvaticus. The sequence goes on from CM053037.1 coordinate 73,501,205, forward strand.
GATAAATTCTTTCAGTGTATCTTCATTACCTCTCCATAGCACTAACACGTCATCAATGTACCTGAGCCAGGTATGTACGTGGCTCAGGTACATTGGTGAGGTGTAGACTAGATCCTCCTCCCATAGTCCCAGGTGTAGGCATGCATAGGCGGGTGCCCATGGGGCGCCCATCGAGGTGCCATTTATTTGTTGATAATATTTGGCCAAAAACTGGAAACAATTATTCCTTAAAGCAAAAATAAGTAGGTCTACCACAAACTCATTTTGTGGTCCACATCTGGGAAAGTTTTTATCAAGAAATGTCTTAATCGCTTTAATACCCCACTCATGGGGGATCGACGTATATAGAGACTCCACATCGATCCCTACCAAGAGAAGATCTTCATGTAACTCTAGCTCGGCTAGGTGTCTTAGGACATCACCTGTATCTTTAACAAAAGATTCTAGGCCGAAGACCATGTCTTTAAGCATATTGTCCAGGAATTTGCCTATCCGTTCAAGTGGTCCCTTAATGGCTGACACTATCGGTCTTCCTGGGGGATTCTTTAGAGATTTATGGACTTTAGGAATTATGTAGAATGTCGGGACGTTGAATTCTTCTACTTGAAGGTAGTTGAATTCTTTGTCATTCAGGAGACCTGCTTCTTTGGCTAGTTTCAGTTTGTCATTTAATTCTAGGACAAGGTTGGGAAAAGGGTCATAGGGGAGTTTTACATAGGTACTTTAGTCTCCAAGGAGTCGGAAGACTTCCCTTTCATAGTCCCTGCTATCCAATAGGACTACATTCCCCCCTTTGTCGCTGCGTTTTATGACTAGATCCTTAGCTTCAACTAGTTCTTTTGTGGCTTTCCGTTCTTCACTGGTAAGGTTGTCTCGGGGAACCACCAAACTTAGCCATGGGAAATCAGCAGCGCTGCACATCACGGAAGTGATTTTTTGAAATCCTTTCCATCACTGGCGAAATTGGCTCTCTGCACGGCGCGGAGAAGGGCTCTTGATGCATCCCACAACCCACGACTACATCGGACAGTGAAGGCGGTAATGTATGCTGGTAGCCTCATGCAATCCCGAAACAACCCTAAATAGACTTTGTTTATTTAAATACCCCTGCTTTATTCCTTTGACTCTACAAGCAAAATGGACAATCTCTGCTAAGAGAACCATTAGATATGAAATAGAAATACCTTACTTGTGGTTATAAATCAAAGCAAGAAATAAGAGTATATACATATACCAAGTATCTTATATACTATGCTCAAGCAATAGCTATTTAACTATAAAACATCGGGTACAACTATATACAAATCTACACATTACTAACTATTGGAAAACTTTCTGCTCACGTCACCAGCTGAATCTATTCAGGACTGCTCTGGCAGGAATTTAGTGCTACTACCAACTTCATCTTCCGTGATTACTCTTCCCCTTTCCCTTTTTCCATCCCCTTTCCCTCTCTCCCCAATAGGCTCGAGCCCCCCTAGGGAGTACGTGCAGTGTCTAAACCCAAATTATTCCATTCTATGGGAGTTTTCTCCCACTACCCTATTTAAATCATTAACATACAGCCTCACGGCTTTCCATTGGGTTAATACACTGCAAGTTTTCCCTTGCGTCCGGACGACAATTGTTTTATATGTTACATGTTTGTAAATGTCCCCCCCAGTATGTATCTGTTTTGATTTGGTTCACACATGAACCAACAAACATATGTATAAATGTCTAGTCTTATTGTTGTGCTTTAACCAACTTTTGCTACACATGTGGTTAAATTATAATTTTTTTCAATAAATATACCAAGGAAATTTTTCTTAAAAACCTCTGGTACCTGTATTTATATATACTGTGGAATAACATGTATGCGACCTTTTCAATAAGCCCCACTTTTTTCTGTTTCCTCTCTTTGGAAACTACTGTTTTCTTCCCTTTAAGGTTAGGGCTACTGACATTTTTCTTTCACTTTCAAAATGACTTTTCATAGCAGTAATTATTCTGATTAAATAAAATGTTTATTGAAGGTTTAGAGTAAACTGTTCAGAATAAAACATCACAGGCAAGGGTTGACATAAGCAAACTTTGCCTATTAGAAACAGGTTTCCATAAACTTTTTATAATAGGATGGTGTAAACTTGTCTGGTCCCGGCTTCTAACTGGATTTCAAAGATTTAATAGCCCACTGGCCTTCAATGGCTGTTATTGGAGCTTTCATGGCATCATGAAAATCACTACAGATGTGGGAAATTGTATATGTGAAAGATGCTTTAGTAGTGAAAATTTCATTTGTTTATAAATTCTTGAGATTATCCGTATAGTCTAAGATTTTATTGGCTTTTTGTTTAGTTTAAGCATTTGGGAAAATACATTGTCATGGTTTATCTCCTTTTATTTAAAATTTGTTTTTGGACAAGCTGTTAAAAAGGGTGTAAACCAGGGACGTGCAGTGAGGTTAGTGACTGGTGAGGCACTGGTTAGCATCAGAGCCAGATACACACAGGTTACATACGCCGCAATCGAGCGAGAGCAATAATTCTAGCACTAGACCTCCTCTGTAACTCTAAACAAGTAACCTGTAAAAAAAATTTACAGCATCGCCTATGGAGATTTTTAATTACTCAAGTTTGGTGCCATTCCACAAGTGTGCACAATTTTAAAGCGTGACATGTTGGGTATCCATTTACTCAGCGTAATATCATCTTTCACATTATACAAAAAAAATAAAAAAATCGGGCTAACTTTTGTCTTTTTTTTTTACTCATGTAACCGTTTCTTTAAAAAAAAAAAACACGTTTGAAAAATTGCTGCTGCAACGACCACCATTTTATTCCCTACGGTGTCTATATATACAGTGGTGTGAAAAAGTGTTTGCCCCCTTCCTCATTTCCTGTTCCTTTGCATGTTTGTCACACTTAAGTGTTTCGGAACATCATAACAATTTAAACAATAGTCAAGGACAACACAAGTAAACACAAAATGCAATTTGTAAATGAAGGTGTTTATTATTAAAGGTGAAAAAAAATCCAAACCATCATGGCCCTGTGTGAAAAAGTGATTGCCCCCTTGTTAAAACATACTATAACTGTGGTTGTCCACACCTGAGTTCAATTTCTCTAGCCACACCCAGGCCTGATTATTGCCACACCTGTTCACAATCAAGGCATCACTTAAATAGGAGCTGCTTGACACAGTAAGGTCCACCAGAAGATCCTTAAAAGCTACACATCATGCCGAGACCCAAAGAAATTCAGGAACAATTGAGAAAGAAAGTAATTGAGATCTATCAGTCTGGAAAGGGTTATAAAACCATTTCCAAAGCTTTGGGAATCCAGCGAACCACAGTGAGAGCCATTATCCACAAATGGCGAAGACATGGAACAGTGGTGAACCTTCCCAGGAGTGGCCGGCCGCCCAAAATTACCCCAAGAGCGCAGCGACAACTCATCCAAGAGGTCACAAAAGACCCCACAACAACGTCCAAGGAACTGCAGGCCTCACTTGCCTCAGTTAAGGTCAGCGTTCATGCCTCCACCATCAGGAAAAGACTGGGCAAAAATGGCCTGCATGGCAGAGTTCCAAGGAGAAAACCACTGCTGAGCAAAAAGAACATCAAAGCTCGTCTCAATTTCTCCACAACACATCTTGATGATCCCCAAGACTTTTGGGACAACATTCTGTGGACCGATGAGACAAAAGTGGAACTCTTTGGAAGGTGTGTGTCCAAGTATATCTGGCGTAGAAGGAACACTGCATTTCAGAAAAAGAACATTATACCAACAGTAAAATATGGTGGTGGTAGTGTGATGGTCTGGGGCTGTTTTGCTGCTTCAGGACCTGGAAGACTTGCCGTGATAAAAGGAACTATGAATTCTGCTGTCTACCAAGAGATCCTGAAGGAGAATGTCCGACCATCTGTTCGTGTACTCAAGCTGAAACGAACTTGGGTTCTGCAGCAGGACAATGATCCTAAACACACCAGCAAGTCCACCACTGAATGGCTGAAGAAAAACAAAATGAAGACTTTGGAGTGGCCTAGCCAAAGTCCTGACCTGAATCCTATTGAGATGTTGTGGTATGACCTTAAAAAGGCCGTTCATGCTCGAAAACCCTCTAATGTAACTGAATTAGGACAATTCTGCAAAGATGAGTGGGCCAAAATTCCTCCAGGACGCTGTAAAAGCCTCATTGCACGTTATCGCAAATGCTTGGTTGCAGTTGTTGCTGCTAAGGGTGGCCCAACCAGTTATTAGGTTTAGGGGGCAATCACTTTTTCACACAGGGCCATGATGGTTTGGATTTTTTTTCACCTTTAATAATAAACACCTTCACTTACAAATTGCATTTTGTGTTTACTTGTGTTGTCCTTGACTATTGTTTAAATTGGTTTGATGTTCCGAAACACTTAAGTGTGACAAACATGCAAAGGAACAGGAAATGAGGAAGGGGGCAAACACTTTTTCACACCACTGTATATATGTATATATATATGTATATATATATATATATATATGACACCGTAGGGAATAAAATGGTGGTCGTTGCAGCAGCAATTTTTCAAACGTGTTTTTTTTTTTTTAAAGAAACGGTTACATGAATAAAGAAAGTTAGCCCGATTTATTTTTTATTTTGTTTGTATAATTTGAAAGATGATGCTACGCCGAGTAAATAGATACCCAACATGTCACGCTTTATATATATATTTATATTATAAAATGTTTGGGGGTTCTGAGTAATTTTCGAGCAGAAAAATTATGATTTTTACATGTAGTAGAGAAGTGTCAGAATTGGCCTGGGTGGCAAGGGGGTTAATTACCATAAGTAAGTAATATACAAAAAAATATTATATATTGTTTGTAAGGTAATTTACTAAATTTTCAAAGACTGTACTTAAAGTGGAGGGCCCACAAAAATATTGCAGCTGCTGACTTTTAATAAAATCGGACACTTACCTGTCCCGGGGTCCAGCAATGCGGGGGAACGAGACCCCCCCTCGTTCCCCACTCCGCTCGCGGCACCGGCATTCTTAATGTGGGAACCAGGCTGTGGCTTCCCAGCCGGGCACCCACTGCGCATGCGCGAGAGGCGCCATGCGCCGTGATTCGATGCTCACTCATCTGGGACACATGACAGGTCCCAGATGACTGTGCGGCGCCTACAGGAAGTGACGTTTAGCCCGGGCAATGAAGGTGGCAGACTACGAGGGACCCCCTAGCAACAGGCATTTAGAGGCGAGTAAAAAAAAATTTTTTTTCCAATTATTTTTTTTTTATTTTTTTTATGATTTTTAAGCCACATTTTTTTTTTTTTGGTGGCAACCCCACTTTAAGCAGGTGGCTTAAAGTTTGAAGTTATAACTTCAAACCAGTAATTTCACAGTAAATAGATATAATATAATAATTTATTATATATTATTATAATAATTTAACATATAGCATAACAGCTTGGGTAAAACAGTACCTTTTCAACAGCTGATTATCATTCTCCCTCTTAACTGTGTGAGGAAAAACATGGTATTGGGGTGTAAATCTTACACCCATAAAAATGTTTCCTTCTAGTTAGGAGGACTAGGCTGGAAGGGAGTATTTGTCTTTTAGACACATGCCCCCTTCTATGACACTGCAGTGAGAGGTGTGCCTCCACTGCAGTATTTTTATTGGACAGCTTGGGCCAGTGGTACTTTACCATTGGTCCAAGGCTCCAAGCTGTCCATTGAGCTCAGTGCCTCTGACAAAAAAAAGAGGAGAGGCACTGTGAGCTCATCCTATCAGTCTGCTGCAAACAGAGTGTTCCAGCTTGTATTTAAACTGGCTGCTCTGTATGTAGCTTCTGACAGGCTGCACAAGGAGCCCTGTATCTCTGGAACAATATGTCCCTTGAAGCTCCACAGTTTTTTTTTTTTTGCCATTTTTTTTTTTTATGTTCATGGCATGTGAGGCTTTGCCTCACCTGACTGCACATCCCTGGTGTAAACCTCAGACATGAAATATGAACAAAGCATAACCCACTGTGTACTTGTCTCAATTAGGAGCAGAGGGATCTCCAGCTGATTGACAGCCTCAGCTTTGTTCCTGTGTGTGTGTGGGGGGGGGGGGTGCAATTTCAGCTTACCACCCTGTTTTCTGAAAGCTCAGACAAGCTGTATAAATACTGTATTTTTAACTGATGTAGAGAAGACTGCAGATAAACAGGTACAATGTACGTAGGAGTTTTAGTTTAATCTCTATGTATCACCTGTGGCCAGTCACTTCACTGGGTATATGTAAGGGTTTATAACCACTTTAGGTTGTTGGTTGGTCCATCTTGTGTTTCAGTTTGGGGGACGGGGAATGTTTTAAATTGTGTTTGGTTTTTGGTTTGGAATTTGTCTTTGTTTGGCAGGTTGTTGTGGTAGACATTATGGCACACAGACCCCTGTGTCTACTCCGTTTCAGTAATGCAAGCTCCTGGCTCCCCGCCTCCACTTAATTGCTGCCATGTTTTTCTCCTGTTCCTCTAGGTCAGATGTTTCTTGCTACTCCCATTGGGTGAGACGTAATGATGTAATGTTTGCACATGTGCATTGGAGCTACCTTACCTTGGCACCCAATTTTATTCCTGGCATCTTACATATGTCAGAAATGGGACAGGACTGTACATTGTGCATGCACCAAAGTCAGTGTATGGGTGAAAAAAAGTAAAAGAGCTTTTCGGCAGAAGAGACTTATAAATGTCTAGTAGCTGCTGTTTCACACTGCTGTCACACCAATGCGGGATGGCTATATACAAGTCATCTTCAAAATGTGGAGCAACCTATCAGGATTTAAAGAGCAACCCCAGGCCAGCAATTTCCCTCAAGTTAGCATTAATTGAAGCTTTTGAAAATTCACGGTGCTTCTTGGTGAGTTGGCAGCCTCATGTCAGATCATCCAACGCTTTGGCGCCAAGCTATGTAGGAACTCAACCTTTGGTGCCCAGAGTGACACCCAAACCAATGCTTTTTCACAGAACGCTTTCTTGTTGTACCAGTCCTATCCTAATTTAGAATACCGTGCTGAAAATGAACCATTATGAAAAAAATTTGTCATGCTTCTTGGTGGGTCGACAGCCTTGTGTCAGATCATCCCGTGCTGTGGGACTGAGTTTCAAATCACTGGAGCCTGAAGGGACCTAACCTTTGGTGCCTAGAGAGATGCCCTTCAGCCAAACAAATGCTTTTTTAAAAGAACATTTTCTAGTTGTTTCAGTCCTCCTAATACTGTATTCTTTGATTACCGGGGGGGGAAAAGCCACCTTTGTCTGGGCCACCATCAGGTCCATTTTTTAGGTTATGCACACAATCATAGAAAGCAGGGCCAGATATACAATAATGCAGCCATATGTGGTCAGCATTACTTAATGAACACAGATGTAATTGTATCTACAATTATATTCAAAACTAATATTTTAGATACATGAAACCTGCAGAACATTTTTATCAAAACACGGAAAAGTCTCCTTTAGCTGTATTGAAGGGCAAGCACCTGGTCTTGATCGGAAAACACAGATAATCGGGGATAATAGTTTGCATTCAGCTACTCAGCAGTTGTAAAATCAATATGTCTTAAGTTGTGTCAAGATATGGGATCCATAGCATATACATCCATCAATGTTACAAACAGCTCTTTTACAAAAGTCAGCCAATACTGTAAATTTAGTGCTCATTTATGACACTATCAGTTCCGTTAGACAGTAGGAAACAGTGGCGTTGTTAGCCAGGTGCGGGGGGTGCGCGCCGCACCCGGGTGACACCCGCCAAAGGGGTGACACCCGTGGGTAGCGGCACCGCTAACACCGCCAGCCGCCGTGTCTCACCGTCGCCGCGGCTGTGTCCCTCAGCGTAGCAGAGCGGAACGAAGCCGCCTCCCCCTCCTTTGTTTACATCCACAAAGGAGGAGGAGCTCGAGGGACACACACCGCTGTCTGTATCTGAGGTCTGTGATGGGGGTGTCTGTATTGAGGGATGGGTCTGCACTGGGGGGTGTCTGTACTGGGGGTCTGCACTGAGGGGGATATCTGCACTGGGGGGTCTGTACTGTCTGTCTTTTGGGGTGTCTGCACTGAGGGGGGATATCTGCACTGTCTGTCTTTTGGGGTGTCTGCACTGAGGGGGGATATCTGCACTGGGGGGGGGGGGGGGGGGGGGGGGGGGGGGGCGGGGGGGGGGAGGGGGGGGGGGGTGCACTGGGGGGGGTCTGCACTGAGGGGGGATATCTGTACTGCTGGGGGGATCTGCACTGGGGGGGGGTCTGTACTGCTGGGGGGCCTGTCCTGGGGGGTGTCTGTACTGAGGGGGGTCTACACTAAGGGAGGGGTGTCTGTACTGCTGGGGGGGGGGTCTGCACTGAGGGTAATGTCTGTACTGCTGGGGGGGTCTGCACTGAGGGGGGTTTCTGTAATGCTGGGGGGGGGTCTGCACTGGGAGGGGTATCTGTACTGCTGGGGGTGACTGCACTAAGGGGGGGTGTCTGTACTGATGGAGGGGTCTGCACTGAAGGGGTGTCTGTACTGAGGGAGGAGGTTTATATTGATGGAGGGTGGTCTGTACTTAGTGTGGGGGTCTGTACTGAGGGAGGGGGATCTATACTGCGGGAGGGGGTCTGTACTGAGGGGGGACTATAGTTGGTGGGGGGGGGGGTGACACCATTTTTTTTCGCACCGGTGACACCAACCCTAGTGACGCCACTGGTAGGAAATCTTAGTAACCACGCACAAACAATGCTATTTTCTCAATATTACTGAAATAAAATGCCACCTTCTTAAAACAAAAAGGACATTATGTATTACTTCACATCCCCAGAAGCCTAACAAACACAAAGTTTATTCCTCATTATAGGAAAGTGTGCATTAGGGATGAGACAAACACCCCTGGGTTCGGTTCGCACCAGAACCCGCAAAGGGACTTTAAGTTTGTGCGAACATTCGAACCCTATTAATTACAATGGACGCGAACCTTTCGAAATCAAAAGTGCTAATTTTAAAGGCTAATATGCATGTTATTGTCATAAAAAGTGTTTGGGGACCTGGGTCCTGCCCCAAGGGACATGTATCAATGCAAATTTTTTTTTTAAAAACTGACGTTTTTTCAGGAGCAGTGATTTTAATAATGCTTAATGTGAAACAATAAAAGTGTAATATTCCTTTAAATTTTGTACCTGGGGGTGTCTATAGTATGCCTGTGAAGGGGCGCATGTTTCCCGTGCTTAGAACTGTCCCTGCACAAATTGTCATTTTTGCAGGAAAAAAAGCTATTTAAAATCACTAATGAATTGTCGGCTCCCGTAACACAGAGAACAGTCATTCATTGAAAGTCATTGATAAAAAAAAAAAAAAAAAAGCATGGGGGTCCCCCCAAAATTCAATTACCAGGCCCTTCAGGTCTGCTATGGATATTAAGGGGAACCCCGGCCAAAAAAAACTGGCGTGGGGTCCCCCTCAAAATCCATACCAGACCCTTTTCCGAGCACGCAACCTGGCAGGCCGCAGGAAAAGAGGGGGGACGAGAGCGGCCCCCCTCGCTCCTGAACCGTACCAGGCCACATGCCCTCAACATTGGAAGGGTGCTTTGGGGGTCTGTGACCCCTCAAAGCACCTTGTCCCCATGTTGATGAGGACAAGGGCCTCTTCCCCACAACCCTGGCCATTGGTTGTGGGGGTCTGCGGGAATCGGAATCTGGAAGCCCCCTTTAACAAGGGGACCCCCAGATGCCGCCCCCCCCCTGTGTGAAATGGTAAGGGGGTACTTTGTACCCCTACCATTTCACCAAAAAAGTGACAAAAATTTTAAAAATTACAGGAGAAGGCCTTTGACAATTCCTTTATCAAAATCTTCTTTCTTCTTCTTTCTTCTGGTCTTCTTCCTTCTTCCTTTCTTCATCCTTTGGTTTCTTCATCTTCTTCTCCTTCCGGCATCTTCTTCCGGCATCTTCTTCCATCTTCTTCTTCCATCTTCTTCTTGCTCTGCTCTTCTCGTCCGGCATCTTCTTCCACGGCGTCGGCGTCTCTTCTTGGGCCGCTCTGCGCAATGGAAGGAAAGCCATAGGGAATGGGGACGTCATGGGGAAAGCCATAGGGAAGTCCCCATGACGTCCCCGTGCGTCAGAGGGGGCGGGGTCACCAGGTGGCCCCGCCCTCCGTTATAAAAGACCTGTCAGACGCAGCGAAGCTTTACACAGCGGGAGCCTCCCATTGCGCGGAGCGGCCCAAGAAGAGATGCCGACGCCGTGGAAGAAGATGCCGGACGAGAAGACCAGAGCAAGAAGAAGCAGATCGGAGGAAGAAGAAGTTGGAAGAAATAGATGGAAGAAGATGCCGGAAGGAGAAGGAGAAGATGAAGAAACCGAAGGATGAAGAAAGGAAGAAGGAAGAAGGAAGAAGACCAGAAGAAAGAAGAAGAAAGAAGATTTTGATAAAGGAATTGTCAAAGACCGTCTCCTGTCATTTTTACAATTTTTGTCACTTTTTTGGTGAAATGGTAGGGGTACTTTTGTACCCCCTTACCATTTCACACAGGGGGGGGCGGCATCTGGGGGTCCCCTTGTTAAAGGGGGCTTCCAGATTCCGATTCCCGCAGACCCCCACAACCAATGGCCAGGGTTGTGGGGAAGAGGCCCTTGTCCTCATCAACATGGGGACAAGGTGCTTTGAGGGGTCACAGACCCCCAAAGCACCCTCCCAATGTTGAGGGCATGTGGCCTGGTACGGTTCAGGAGGGAGGGGGGCCGCTCTCGTCCCCCTCTTTTCCTGCGGCCTGCCAGGTTGCGTGCTCGGATAAGGGTCTGGTATGGATTTTGAGAGGGACCCCACGCCATTTATTTTTTTTGGCCGGGGTTTCCCTTAAAATCCATCCCAGACCTCAAGGGTCTGGGATGGATTTTGAGGGGGACCCCACGCCATTTTTTTTTTTTTTTTTTGGGCCAGGGTTCCCCTTAATATCCATAGCAGACCTGATGGGCCTGGTAATTGAATTTGGGGGGACCCCCACGCTTTTTTTTTTTTTTTTTTTTTTTCAATGACTTTCAATGAATGACTGTTCTCTGTGTTACGGGAACCGGCAATTCATTAGCCGCAGATGGCTGCCTTAGATGACACAACAGGCCAGAAGGGTAAAGGTGGTTTGATGTGATACTGCAATGCTGTACTAACAGCACGCACACACTAATTCCCAGAATCACAGCAGATAATGTCAGCAGTCAGCAGCACTCAGCAGAATAATCACAGCACAGATAATGTCAGACTCAGCAGCACTGCAGAATGGATCACAGCAGATAATGTCACTGACAAGCTGGAACACACTACATGAGGCCGCCGGCGCGGCGGCCTTTTATAGTGTGGGGCGTGTACTAAACCCCCTGAGCTATAATTGGCTACAGGCATCCTGCCTGGGGCCAATTATTGCTCTCCTCGCCGCTGGCTCTATGATTGGCCAAGCATGCGGGGTCACAGTGAATGTTTGGCCAATCATCAGCCAGCAATGCACTGCGACTGGCTCAGTGTATTGTGGGCCGTTCGCATCACACGAATTTGAGTTCTGGGCTTGACGAGCGGTCGAACGCCCGATGTTCGATTCGAACATGGGTTCGAATCGAACACCGGGCCCATCCCTAGTGTACATAGACATGAACTATTCCTGAACTCTGAATGCCAACTATAGGGTTGATTTACTATAGGCAAATAAATTGCGCACTCTTAGTAAATTAGCAGAAGCACTGCTGACTTCCATCATCCAATCATGTGCAAAAAAAAAATGCGGTCTTTTTTTTTTTTTTTTCCTAATTTACTTTACTAAGGTTTGGAGCAACTGCACTTGTAGAGTGCACATTCTATTTGCCTTTAGTAAATCCACCCCATTGCATCTAGAACTGGTAGCTTTAGAGCATGGATCCAGCTGCTTGAAACTTGTTAGTCCTCGTTAGTGCAAGATATGGTAGAGCAGTACAGTAATTTCTATAAATGGCCTCATATTCACTAGGCCAGTTCAAAGCTGTTAAATCAGGGTGGTTGGCTAACATCATGGCCCAGTCTGAATCTGTCAATGATCCATCACATATTCCGGGGAGTCATCTTGAAATTGAATGTTGGACTTGTAGGGAGAAAAAAATAAAAAATAAAAAAAAGGTTTTGAAAAAAAAAAAAGAGCCAAAATCTGCTGGAAACCTTATGCGGGTCATCCATGGCTGAAATGTGAGCAGATTCTGAATCTGACAAAATCAAGCTGTGGTGGCCCTGTCTGCACAATCTGACTTCCAAAACTTCAATCTGAAACTCAAAGATCCGGGCAAAAGATTCTCATCCAAACAGTGACTGCAGCCAATCAGATTCAGCCACTGTTCCAGTATTCTGATAGCAACTGTGATAAGACAATAGACAGCAGAAGAGCTTCATCCATCCACATTGTTTAGTGTGAATGGGAAGCCGAACTAGAAAAATCTTAATGTCAGTTTTTCAGGCAGACCTGATCGGATGGTCCATTCAGCACTATGGAGCGGTGACATGTCCGCTGACATCCACCGATATCCGATCCTGTCCGTCAATTAGACAGATAGAAACACTATTTTCCATCCGTCTGGAGAATCGGATCGGATCTTATCGGATGAAAAGGGACAAACGGTCGCTTTTCATCCAATCTCCATAGAGGAGAGCGGGGCTTTGACAGGTCCATCTTCGCACAGTGAGCGGAGACAGACCTGTCATCTGCCTGCTCAGCGGGGATCAGCGAATCGATCCCTGTTGAGCAAAGCGGAGTTCGTACATGGACAAGCCCGTGTGAAAGGACCCTTATGCTTGGTGCACACCATCAGTTTTCTTTCGTTCAACCCAGCAGGCTGAACAAAATAAAACGTGAGAGCTACCCAAATAAAGATGCATTTTCTGTATTTGCTGCATTTGTAACCAATAAGAGAAATGTGTATGTACTGCAGAGATTTATTTTACTATTGTTATTATTTTCACCTGACTTCATCAGCCATAGATGGTGCGATTTTCTTTCCGGAAACCACAGGTTGCAAGAATAAAAATGGCTTGATCCCCCCCCATCAACACAGACCGTGTTGATGGGGGAATCCCCCCCGTGATGCCATCGTGTTCTCCCAGCCCCAGTCAAGAGAACAGTGATTATTGCTAGCAATAACCACTGGCAATAATCGCATGAAAAGCCTGACGTGCCAATTGTACTCAAGCTGATCAATCGATCAACTTGGGTACAATCAGCCTGCACATACATGGTTCAAATCTTGGCTGGCCCCTGCTGAATTGGCAGAGATTTGAACCATCTATGGCTGGCTCTACCCTTTAACACTGAAGCAGCAAGATGAATGGCGGGGTAAAAATTAAAGCTTTAAGTCCATTTAAATGCAAAATGTTTCTCTTCGACAGGACAACTGTCAGATGCCTGTTGCTGGTCGGTTCACTAATGGTGCAGACTTGTGCCACCCCCGTGTCCACATCTGTCAGTGATAATTTAAATAAAACCTGCATTTCGGCCTCAATTGATGCAAAGAACAGGCCTATCATCAAAAGCAGATCCCTCCCTATGGCATCACCCCGCACCCCTCCTTCCTCCTCTGCTATTAAGCTGGGGCAATTCTCTCTGCTCTAATCATGGGAAAGAGATGCAGAACACGTCTCAACCTATTAAACTGATTGCTCCGGAGGAATGCACATAACTTATGGGACAGGACAGCGATGCCAATGGTAGCATCCCAGCCAAGTGGAGGGGAAGCAGGCTTAACCCCTGAAAGACATCTCCCTATTGTAGATCTACAGACAACTGCCAAGCTGCAGATAGTATTCTGCAATGCTGCACTGGAGGAGGAGGAGGAAAGACAAGCTTAGGAAATACAAATATTTGCAATATACAAAAAAGTATAAATGAAATCTAAAATCCAACAGCAGTATGTAACAGCGACAGAGAACTATCAAAAATTATTATTGCTACTATTAGGAAGGATCTGCTTTGTCCAGATACAATAATAATTATTGATTTAATTTTTTACTTTGGTTTCTTTTTTTTTTCCTGTCCTGTTGACAATGTTTTACCAGACAGGAAGTGAGGAAAGCTTTTCAAAATCAACACAGATGGAAACAAATGCTTTTCTTTAAAGAACCCCGACACATTTTTATTGTCTGTGTCCCCATTACAGATTTCCCTTCACCTCCTGTCTGGTAAAACCACCGTCAGCGGGAGAGAGAGTGAGGGAAATATTACAGGACCAGGATAGCAGTAAAAACCTGACAGGGTTTCTAATCTTTCCACACTCCATCCAAAACACAAAAAAAACTTTTCAGCTGGATTTACACTTTGATCTGCCTTTTAGTAAGCCATGAAGGCCAATGCAACAGCTTTGCTTTAAAGGCTAAATTCAGCTTTGGAAAATGTTACACCCGTATTTTCCAAAACCGGCCATGCTCACCCACCTCACTCCTTATCCTGTGACACCCGGAGGAGGATCCTCTCCCCAACAGCTGCTATCACATTAAAAATCAGTGCGTGTGGGGCTCCACATGCACTGCCACATCATTCCTTCATAGCAATCTGTAAATTAATAAAGTCCTGTTTACCACTGCTGTAGATGGCATGCTGCTGAAGAGCTACCTCATAGTCCACTGACACTTCCTCCAGCTTTCAAACTGAAAGTTTGTACAGAGGTTCATGCAAGAAAGCTGGAGGATGTGTCTGCAGGAGCCTGAAATTGCACCCGTAATACAATGATTGTGGGTGCAATGCTTTGAAGGCTCTTGTAGGAAAAAAAATATAATTGCACGTTTTGTTTTTTCTGCAAAAATATGTGCATTTATTATTTTTTCCTGAAAGGTCAACCTAACCTTAAACTGACACTCCTTCCCCATCCATCCAGATGTTTCTTTCCTTTACAATAACACTAGAAACCAAAGAAAATACCCAGTGCTTCTGGGTATGGAAGAGCATGCAACTCCCTCCATGTGACAACACTTGACCAATCAATGCTTCTTCAAAGAGAGCCCACAGCCCTGCATAAGCTACAACTTTGGTGACTTGTAGCCTAGAAAAGACTTTCCTTTGCTCATGGAGGCTGGACGAAGTGACAGAAAGAAGATAAGGCAGGTATATGCTGCTGTTGGGGCTGCTACTTACAGTGATATTAAAAGGCTTTCTATTTTTTCTATTACTCACCTGCTATGTGCAGCAGTTTTGCACACAGCAGCCCCGATCCTCCTCTTCTCGTGTCCCTTGCTGGTGCTCTTTTCCCCTCCCTCCAGAGCAAGCAGCTTGCAATGGGGGCACCCGAGCAGGCTCATTCCCGAGCCGCAGCTCTGCGTGTCCATTCACACACAGAGCCGTGGATCAGCCCCACCCCCCCCCCCTCTCTCTCTCTCCATTGGCTCACTGGCTGTGACTGACAGCAGAGGGAGCCAATGAGGAGGGCTAGTCCCCGGAGAGCCGAGGCTCTCATGAACATCGCCAGATCGAGATGGTGTTCAGGTAAGTATTAGGGGGGCTGCTGCACAGAGGAGGCTTTTTACCTTCATGCATAGAATGCATGAAGGTAAAAAACATTGAGCCTTTAGAACCACTTTAAGTGAACCTGTTTCTTTATCTTGCATGGACAAGACACAGATTCACTTTAAAAAGGTCAAGATAAAATAAGATGGCTTGAAAAAGTGTAATGCAACATTATTGGTGGAGCAATGTTGAAAACTGGCACCAACTGTTCCGCCGACCAGTGTCTTAAACCTAAGCGTCCCAGGACAACTTGATCATTTATTATCCTGCTGCTTTGTAGCAAGTGTGACTACCTTTAAGTGGTTATAAACTTAAAAGCTTTTTTACCTTAATGCATTCATTAATGTAAAAAACATTTCAAAACCTGTTCCCCACACCACCCCCCTAAACACTTACCTGAGTGCGTTCTCGATTTAGAGCTGTCCCCAGTGGCAGCAGTGCTCTCCCCTCTTCTTGCTTTCACAGGGCACACTGAGAGCAGTGGAAGCCATTGGCTCTTGCTACTGTCAGTCTAATCCCGTGAGGATAGAGCATGGGATGTGGTCAAGCCGCCTTTGTCTATGGGCACACACAGCCGGGCTTTGGAGTGCACAGGTACACTCGTACAGGTGCCCCAATCAGCACACAGCTTACTGAGGGGGCACCCACAGGGATGGAGGAGCAGACAGTGCCAATGGGGGTACTCCAGAAGAGTAATATTGCACAAGTAAGTATAACTTGTTTTTTTATTTTAATTAAAGCCTTTACAACAACTTTAATGAACTGACCTCAATAACCAAACATATAAGTCTTTACATGCACAGGCTTCGCAGACCACCCTAAACTCAAAATAGAAAAGTTTGGTGCTACTGAGGCTTACCAACTGGGCCCTCCACTACCTAAACAAGGTCCTGAATGGCTCACCTGCTGAGCCTGGTAGCCATCACCCAGACCTTTCCATATATCACAGTACAGAGGAGCAGAGCTCACAGGTCTCAGATAGAGCTGACTTACTGTGTGTGTCAGTAGTAACAGGTTGGCTGTGGTCTTCTCTGCGACAAGTCCCTGCAGAAAGGGCTGGATCTCTGCTTGCCGGTCTCTTCTGTGTACAGTGTCTGTACTTCCTCACTCCGATCCCAGCCTCCCTCCACATTAACTCATGGAGGCCTGGAGGAAATCAGCCAGCCGCACCGATGGAAAGAACTTTGCACTTCTGCTAGGAAGAAGGTGTCCAGACAAGAGCAGCACCTATCCACAGATGTTGATAACTACATGACCTAAAAAAATAAAGATGAATTAAAATGACAGACAGTGCTTATAAAGACTAAATCCAGGAACTGTTGGGTGTGTTTTTATGATATCAAAGTGTATTTACCACTTATATTCAGATAGGGCGGTTATTTTATCTGCTGAGACAATACTGTAGAACTTCTGCCAGGTTTTTATAGCTGTCTGTGTCAAACTGAGGAGATTTCTCTTCATTTCCTGACCTATAGGGGGGCGATTTACTAAAACTGGTGCACACAGAAACTGATGCAGCTCTGCAAAGTACCCAATCAGCTTCCAGGTTTTATTGTCAAAGCTTAACTGAACAAGCTGAAGTTAGAAGCTGATTGGTTAATATGCGCAGCTGCACCAGATTCTGTGTGCACCAATTTTAATGAATCTCCCTCCGTAGTGACCAAAACACCATCTTGGACAGCTGTCACTGGAACAGGTGTCTCCATTGAAAGATTTCACTTTTATTTTGATCTGGTGACAACTTAAAATTTTGGATATTTTCTAAGGCCCTTTCACACGGGGCAGGTTCCAGTTTTCCTCAGCAGGAGATCTGTCCAATGATCCTCTGCTGAGTGAAGTGGCCAGATGACATATTCATTTACGCTTTGCTCTATGGGCAGTTGGATGTATACGGACTGGCTGGCCGCTTATACAACGGCTGCCCTCTGATCAGGCGAGACGTAGAGAGGAACAGATCCCCCCAAGTAACCTCAACCCAGCTGCTGAACGTGACCGAATCCTCTACGGATTTCATTCACAGGACTTATTCATCATCACCCAGAGTGGAGTTAAAAAAAAAAGTGTTTTGTGTAGTGCTTTAATTTTCAGACTATCTTCTATTGTATCATTTGGCTGAAGATTCTCCTGGCTGATTGTTTTCCACCATGACAGGCAGGTGCCTACCATGTGCCCCCCCCCCCCCCCCCGCCAGCTTTCATGATTGTACAATGATCACTTGTAATAATGGCTGTTTGAGCACCACCTGTCAGATGGCTGTATCCAATGGAAGGTGGTTGGATGAGAAAACATGTTCCAGCTGTCCTCAAGCATCTGACAAAGGGTTCCTCTAAACAATAACGGTCACATGGGACTACTGTTTGTCAATTTTAGGTTAAATAGAGAGAGGCGAAGGAGGGACACTGCAGGTACCTCTGGGGTTGGCCCATCATAATAAAAACACTGCTGATTGGACAATATTTTCTAATCTATCTAATCACTGTTTCCCCAGATCAGCCTAAATTGAAGATATCTGCAATTTTTTTTATATACAGTATATCAGATTGCAAACTCACCAGAAAAATGTGTTATTGTATAACCCCTGTAGTAAGAAGAAATAGATCGGATTTATACAAATTTAAAATAAAAAGATCAGATCTTGGTTTCAGTTCCTGAAAAAATATGGTTGAAATCTCATTGGCTGCTAAAGGAAACAGCTGCCTGTTATACTACAACATACAGGTAAGCAAGGTCTATCATGACAGGGGTGATGGGAGACCTCACTACCACCTTCAGAGCACTATTACCCAGATCAGGCTCACCTTCTAGGCGCGCCTGTCCAGATCATGCCCACTTTCTGGGTGGCCCTGCCCCTAATTTCAAAACTTCGATTTATGCTATAAAGTTGGCATCTATGCACAGGGCAGCTTTTCTGTGTTCCCAATGGTGGAATTGAGGGGTGGGGGCAAAGGGAATGGGTCTGCCATCAAAGTAAAGCCGTTTCTTTGTCCTGCATGGACAAACCCTAGGCTCACTTTAAAGTGGTTGTAAAGCCTAAGATTTTTTACCTTAAAGTGGAGTTCCACTCAAAAGCTTATCGGTCTCCCCCCCCCTCTCCGGTGCTACATTTGGCACCTTTCAGGGGCAGGGGGGGGGGGACAGTTACCGTTCCCAATTTCCTGGAGACACAACCTGCAGCCCATTCTCCCGAAGTTTGGCCCCCTCCTCCTTCCTCTGCCGCCGGACCAATTAGAAGGCACAGCGTGCTTCGCGCATGCGCAGTAGGGAACCGGCTGTGGAGCTTAAAGGCTTTACTGCCGGGTGCCCCTACCAGGAATGGCGGCGGCAGCTGCACTCGAGAGACGATCTGAAGATCGGCTGGGGTGCCGACATCACGGGCTCCCTGGACAGGTAAGTGTTCATATATTAAAAGTCAGCAGCTACAGTATTTTTCTTGGGGGGGCTGGACCTCTTCTTTAAAGTAATTGTAAAAGGTTCTTTTTTTTTATTTTTTTCCCCTTTTAAAACAACAAATATGTTATACTTACCTCCTCTGTGTAATGGTTTTGCACAAAGCATCCTCTTCATCAGGTGCCCCAACGGACAGCCGCTTTCCCTTGGGGCTCAAGCCCCGCTGCTGCGTCCATCCACTCTCCTGTCACTGGATTTGATTGACAGCAGCAGGAGCTAATGGCTCCTGCTATCAATCTATTCAATGAGGACAGACAAAGGCTGGAGTCGCTGGGCTTGTGCACATCGCTGGAATGGACAGGCTCAGGTAAGTAAAAGGTGGGCTGCATTAAGGTGAAAAACCTGGAGACTTTACAACCCCTTCAATGCATTCTTTGCATTAAGGTAAAAAAATGTTTAGGTGTCAGCATTCCCCCTCACTTACCTAAACCCTAATTGGATCCGGCGCCGTGCACATCTGCAGCTCTTCTCTCGCCTCACTTCCGGGTCTCACTGGCTTTGCTGGGGCATCGGGAGCCATTGGCTCACAGTGCTGTCAATCAAAGCCAGTGACGAGGGATCGGGGGCGGGGCCAGGTGTGCACAAGTGCCTTCATGGGAAGCGGCTTCCTATGGGGGCACTGGACAGAGGGGAGGGGCCAGGAGTGCCAGTGAGGGACCCTAAAAAAGGGGGTTTGCGGCCGCTCTGTGCAATTCCATTGCACAGAGCGGGAAACTATAGACATGTTTGTTATTATTTTTTTTAAAAACACCTTTACAAATCGCTTTTAGAGGTTTCAGACACCTGCAGAAGCCAATTGGCTGAAGTGAACCCTGTGCCAATCCACCAGAGGTGAATCAAACCTTTTTTGTGGAATTAGTCGGTAAAACATTACACAATGTATACTGAATAAAAAGTAGTGGATCTGACCACTAAGTATTGCACCAGCAAGGTTAAACAAAAGCTATACTCTCTGGGCGTTGGGTGGAGCCCGAAATAATGTAAAAGATCTTAGAGACGATTTGTTGAAGTAAATAAACTTATGAGTCTGAATGTAAAACGGACTCTGGTGGCTGAAACGCCAAAACCAGATTAAAAAAGTGCTTCATACATCCGAACATAGGATGCCAGCCTGTGTGAGTCATACCAAGGTGCGTCCTGCTCCACCTACCTATATGAGCGGGCTGAGATAATTAACTAAGAAGAATGGCCCAAGGCCTATAATTCTGAACCCAAGCCCTGAGCGCTCTGTCTGATAGGCTGCTATATGGCGTCCTATTAATCTCATAAATAGTGATCAGATTTTTGCAGAGAACCAAAAAGGAAAGCCAAGAAAATGAGGGGTATAAACATCACAAACAGCATTTAATAATAAAT
Source organism: Lithobates sylvaticus (assembly GCA_028564925.1). Classification (NCBI taxonomy): domain Eukaryota; kingdom Metazoa; phylum Chordata; class Amphibia; order Anura; family Ranidae; genus Lithobates; species Lithobates sylvaticus. The sequence continues at coordinate 73,521,495 of CM053037.1, forward strand.
AGTGAAAATCTCTGTCTGCCCTTTGGGTGTGTTCATTTGAATTTTAAAGCCGGACTCCAGCAAACATCTATATTTAAACATTAAATACACACATGGAAGTGGTTTTACCTGCAAACAATATTTGTATTTCTGTCCATCCAGTCCTGAAAATGTACACAGCTCTGCCATAAAGCCAGGTGAATAACACTTTCTTTGTTACAGTAATGAATACAGTGGTTTAATTTCTCCCCATCAGCCTGCTGATTGGATGGTGAAGGAGCAGCAGCAGACTGATGAGGTTATCTCAAGGATCGCTCAGCTCTCCTTTCCTGTCAGCATGTTCGCTCTACATTAACACAACTGTACTGCCCATCCCTCTCCCAGCTGGTTGTTTAGGTGAGTGTAAGAAATCAAGCTGAAATCAAGCTAGTTCAGGAGCTTACACTAGTTACATTTAGAAAATAATTTAATGATTAATTATTACAAATCTGTATTCACGCATGTCTTCTCTATATGGCTGGGGTGCCACTTTTGGGTGCCTTGTCTTTCTACTCCAAGAAAATTCAATGCTGTAACACAGCCCCCTTCCTCCTTGCATGTCATTGCCCTCTTATCTTCTGGGAGTATCTAACTGCTGTCTGTGCGGATCCAGCTCATCTGCCCCCCCCCCCCTTCTTTCCTACCTACCTACCTACCACTTTATGTAGCTGCTGGGGGGAGCAGCAAAGGGGAATGACATAGAGCACATGTGTCAAACACAAGGCCCGTGGGCCAAATCCGTTCCTCCAAATCATCTCATGTGGCCCTCACACCTCTCCTGTAGCTGCGGCAATCCCCTAGTCTCTGCCCCCACCTTGTCTCAGCAGTAGAGGACAGAACTCCTCTGCCAGATCCTGCGCTTCTCTGTGCAGCAACGGAGAGACTCTATGCTTCCCTCCCCCTGTCTCAGCAGTCATCAGCAGAGAACTCCTCAAACAGATCCTGAACCCCTCTGTGCAGCCGCAGCACCCCCTCATCTCTACCTCCCCTTGTCTCAGTATTCAGCTGACTCCAGCCCTCCTCTGGTCCCCCACCAGACCCTGCACTTTCTGCTTCCCAGCTCCGCCCCAGCTTCTTACCAGCAGCAGCACAAGGTAAGGGGGGTGCACTGTGATGTAAGGGAGGGTGAGGCACTCTTGCCTTCTGATGGTGGGGGGATGCTTGACATCTGATGTAAGGGGGAGTGGGGTGCGCTGGACATATAACAGATACAACCGGCCCTTAGTGGGCAACCATAATGCTGAATACGGCCGCAATTAAATGGAGTTTGATAACCCTGATACAGAGTGCCACTTAACTGACAGCTCTATGTCTGCTGGGGCTGCTGACACATCCATATCCAAGATGGCGGCACTCAGCAGCAGTCACAAAGGTGGCTTTTACAGGTACACAACATGCCTGAAAATACATTAAATGCACATATATTAGGATTTCTGCTGAAATAAATAATCTGATGACAGACTCCACATTAAAGTGCAAAGGATAACTTTTGGACAGGACAGCCCTTTAAATTATTTAAAGAGGTAATAAACCCAAAAGAAATTATTTATTATACTGCAGGTTTCTGATTCTTAGATGTTTTATTTTTATATTTTAGGCTTTTTAAAAAAAAAAATCTCTCCCTCTCTCATCTGGTGATCCTGCCAATAAGTGTTTCTTAAAAGAACAAGCTGTCCTGCAGATGTATCAGTTTGAGACAAATAACTGGCAGGGGGTGCTTGCAATGATCAGCTTTTATTTGTTCATGTAAGACCTTTATCCCAAAAAGAAAAAAAAAAAAAACTGTTGCTGTAGCTGGAGTGTGGCTTCAGTTTTGTTAGTGTATCCAAATCTGCTAGTCCATCTAACACCCCTTTGACTCACAATGCAGCTGTTCAAAGGTGTCCCCTGGGCTCCTTCATCCAGAGTGGGGCACTCTAATACAGGAGGTGTGCTACTGGCCAGATCACCAGGTGAAAACACAGGGGGAAAAGCTTCAAAAGAAAACTGATGCAGCCACCACATCTAATGATTGGTAAGCTGCAATTTGGGTTTAACCAATTCCTATCTGTGCTACAGCCAAAAGACGGCTACAGCGCAGGCTTACTTTGCCTGGAGGGTGTCCGTGGATGTCCTCCCGTGATTGCGTGCCTTAGAACGTGGCTGATCCCAGATCGAGGTAAAGGGCCAATCAACGCAAATCCTTTATCATGTGATCATCTGTGTCCAATGACAGCTGATCACGATGTAAATACAGGCCAGTTATCGGCATTCTTTTCCTCGTGCTGACAGTGTGTGGAGAGGAGTGGAGAGCTGAAAACTGGCTTGTGTTAAAGGGACATCTACACTGATAATCAGGGCACTGGTTAAAAATGTTATCTTTTTCCTTTTTTTAGCAAAAATTTTAAAAACCCAGTGGTGATTAAAATACCACCAACAAAAACCTAATATTTTCACAAATGTGAAATGTGAGAGTAAAATGTTGCAGCGCTGAAAATTGTCCTGGGCAGAAAGGGGGTAAACATGCCCAGTAGGCTAGTGGTTAATCCTGCTTTAAATCTGACCAGAAATGTATGGTCAGTTAATAAATGCAAAGCTAAATATGTTTAAGCCGAACTCCGGGAACAATACAAGTCCCCCCTTGCAGTGTGGGTGCAGGAGTTTTAGTTTTGCTGGAGTTGAGTTGTCTCAGGAACGTCTGGCTTTCAGCAGTGACATAGTTCAGGCAGGTGTGTACTCCAGCTGATAGCAGAACACAATGGCTCCCAGCCACAGTCCTTTTTCTGGTATTATATAGGAGCATGTGTGCCGGCTGTCTGTATTGTAAAACCTGTGACAATGACACTCACCCTGACTCAGGTGTTTAAACAGAAAACTCTCAAAAGGAAAACAATCATTTTTTTATTCTCCTCCAACAATACAGCAGGAAAGATTACTGTTACCACTTAATAAAGCAGAGATAACCCACCACTATGGCTGCCTGCTGGAGCCCAGAGTACATTGCCCCGTGTGGTCTCAGTGTCAGACCTTACATATGGCCTTCCCTGGACCTGGTAGTGCCAAGTATTGCACCGCTGAAGGGGAGAAGGTCAGAGGACTCCGCAGACTAAGAAACAGGGTAGCCACGCCCACACCATTTGCGCATGCGCGATTCAAATTTAAAACCCTCACTAAGGCTCCATTCACACTAGCGCGTTTTTTTATGCATTTTGCAGAAATGCAGGGAAATTTAACATGGGTTCCATTGGAACATGTTCACATCAATGCATTTTTGTGCCTCTGCGTTTTTGGAAAGGGTCGGGGACTTTTTTTCATGCAAAATGCAGCGTTTTGCATTTAATAGAAGTCAATGGACCCGCATGTAAAACGCAAGTGACGCGTTTTTACCGCGATTTGCATTTTTACACTGTATATAGCCAGTTGCTAAGCAACCACAGTGTAGAAAAAAAATGTAAAAAAAAAAAAAAAAAAACTCGGTAAAAACGCGTGTCCAAAAACGCAGCAAGCACCGCAAAAAGCACTGCAAAAACGCTCAAAAGCAAAATGCATAGATGTGAATCGAGCCTAAGGTTTTTTCCGATCGCTGGCTGTTTGCTGTTTTAAATATCTTCGAGCTCGTTTTTTACTACATGTAATTTGTTTTTAGTGCTTGTTTAAGCACAAATAAACCCCTGGTACTTTCGTATTACACGATTTGGAGTTTTTTTGTTTTTTGGTGACACGCTGAGGACATTTGCAGTGAACCACTGAATAGCTCCTGTTAATAGGAGTTTTCCAATACGAGATTCCTGATACACCTGGAGGACCCCCGGGAGATGGGCACCTGGACATCTGTGGGTGAGTCTGTGACCTGAGTGTGACCCGTTTTCGCATTATCGGACCCCCCCTAAAAAGGGGGTCACTGGGGATCCGGTAAGCCTCCACTTCTTATTGGGGTATAGGAATGATGGGATCTGCGTGGTCAAACTGTTAGTGATACTCCATCAAGTGGCATCACTGTTCAACTCTATACACGCTAGCACATTTCTATACACGCTAGCACATTTTCTTGATATATCACGTTTTGATCACGATAATTTTTTATATGTTTATGGACACTTACATGGACATTATTTATACATTCATTGATTATTTGTATCTGCACTAGCTAATAATCCTTCACTGATTATTTGTATTAGTGAACTTATTTTCTTTAAGCACTCAATTTCACCCATTTTTTTATATAGTTTTGAGGTTGCTACGCATATTACACTTGCCATTATATTTGTTATTTTTGTGCACTTTATATTGAATTATCATTTAGTTTCATAGTTTGAGCGCTGCACTTTTTTTTCTTAAGAAACAGGGTTACATCAGGAGAATGGAGTACCAAGGGAATGTGGGGGGAAGGGAAGTATGAGAATCAACCTGAGAGCAACATGAAGGCTGCCATTGTTGACCTCCTGAAAATGCTAGTTAAGGCAAAGAACTAAGAGGGTTTGTGAATTGTATCCAAAGACAGCAGCATATGGAAGTTGCAATATATTACATAAACCATATAAAGAAAAAAAGAGTCTAGCATTATGAACAGTATCCATCGAACCCAATCCCAAAAGGACTGTTTGAAACAGAACAGGGCCCAGGGATAAAGTTCAGTGCCCAGCCTGATACCCTTGTAAATCAACCAGAGAACAAACAAACAGAGATAGAGAAGAGAACGATGAGAAAGAAGAGAGGAAGAGACAAGTCCTGAGCTCACCACTCCTGGAGGGTAGAGGGCACCGAAACTACGACCAGCAAGAAATAGTGGAGCCTCATGGGAGGATCCTCTCGTAAATGCCAGGACTCCCATATTGTGTTATGAAGCTCTAGAGTATTGGCAAGACATGCTGTCAGGGATAATCTCCATGTCCTTAATCATAGCTCGCTGGAGGCAAGCGGTATTTGCCACTTCCATTGAAGAGCTACTAGATATCAAGCAGCTGTCAAGGTATGACACAGCAATTTCTCAGCCAACCTGGAGGAAGTAGCCCTAATAAGAATGTTTTGGGACAAAAAGGAAGATCTACATCAAAGTCGGTGGAGGAGATCATGCACCGTCTGCCAATATGGTTGCAGATGTGGTCATTGCCAGTAAGTATGAAGCAAAGTGCCACGGCCTCTACGGCAATGCCTCTTAGGCTGGGTTCACACTGCAGACGGATGCAGCTTGCGCAGGAGGTCCGGTGCGTCCCTGTTCTCCGTTTCAGGGCCGAATTTTTGCCTGAATTCGGGACTGAAACAAATCCAAAGATGCACGGGACTCCTGTGCAAGCCGCTCCGCAGCCGCCACAGAGATATGTGAACCGGCTCCATAGACAGCTGGTCACAATCTCCTGTCATGCGAATTGGATGCAGGGAAACCCTAGTGTGAACCCAGCCTTAAAGTAACACTAAACTCTAACCTGGTTCTCCAAAGATAACCCATATTCATCCACTACTTAAAGTGGTTGTAAAGGCAGAAGGTCTATGCTGCAAGGTTGCATGCAGCTACACCCCCCCAACACCCCCCTAAATACATACCTGAGCCCGATCTTGATCCAGCGACATGCACGGGAGCCGAGGCAATGCATGTGGTTACAAACACACAGTGATGAAGGTTTTTAGAGGTTAAAACAAGTGGTAAGGAGGGACATAATGCCTCCTTATTGCCTTTCAACGTACCTCTGAGAAGAGCGTTCTGAAGCGGATCACTATTTCAGAGGGCAAAGTTCATGTAAATGCGCCCTCAGGGTTCATGCACACATGCGGCTATGGGGCGTGGTTACTGCTCCTCCAACTGCCCGCCTGAACCTGGGCATGCAGCTGCTCAGGGATCTACACCCAACGTGGCCAGGATGCTTTGCAGCTGTGGCAAAAATTAAACATCATGTTGCGTTTGGTGGGCATTATGGCCATTGAGTGCAACTAATGCAAGTCTATTGTTTCTCGCTGCAACAGCATGATAGCGTGGCATTTACAGGGTTAAATTAGTTGGCAAGGAGGAGACCCAATGCCTCCGCACCACCTGCCAAATGCCCTCTGATGAGGGATTCAATGTGGATCGCTCCTTAGAGGCCACCGCACATGTGCCTTGTCCCTTGCTGTGTTTTTCTGCCACCTTGTAACGTCCTCCATGAGCCAGTGTACCCATGGGGAACAGACGTAGCCACCCTGACGGATGACAGCAGAAAAAACAAAGGAATTTGGAGGAGGCTGAGAGCAACAGAAGGGAGTTTGAGTTAAGAACACATACTTCTATCAAATTGTTATATTTTAAACCAGAGTTTTGTGTCACTTGAAGTCCTAATCTGCATTGCTCTGGATTGGTGGACCAAAGCATGACAGCCAGGCCGCCAGCATTTTCAGAAGGCAATTCAGCAGTGGCTCCCCACATCTCTCTCCGAGACGGCGTTAGCTGGGTGAATCAGGCCCTTGTCCCTGTAACCCCCATGTTGTCATATGACAATTATAAGCCAGTATTTAAAGCATCATAAAGCCAAATATTACACGGTAACTACATGATTGCCATCCACCCTGACCAGTCACACCTTTCCACAGCCTGTCATAAAAGGCCTCGGATCATTGTCATTGTAATAATATTTTTTTTAAGCTTTGCAGACACAGCTTCTGTTCTTAGAACTCTATCACGTATTGTCAGCCCAAAGCATTCTCCTTTTTATTCTGCCACTTTATGAGCTTGGAATCCAATATATCTTAGTTTATAATATATGTATTACATGTGTATCTATAGAATGGCCCAATAAAGCTAGAATATTACATAACTGACTCTGTACTGCTGATTAGGCAGTGTCTGCAGAGTTTAGCTTAAAGATAAACTCCAGGGAAAAAAAAAAAAAAATAAAAAATTCCTATATAGTGGGTCTTCCCCACACAATGTCTGGGGTACCAGTAAAAAGAACTTCTACTTACCTGATCCCATCTCCACAATATAGCACTGGCCGCCACAGTCTCTGCTTTAAGATGCTCTGGCAGTCACAGGCACTCTCATTAAGTACAATGAAGGGCCAATAGTCCTTCATGGTATGTGAGGATGCAGAGAGACCGTTCACAAGTCAGAGTGAGGATTTGAATGCCAGCTACTGGGGGGAGGGATAAGGTAACCAGTGGTGTATTTAGGTTTTGTGCTGCCCTAGGCCTGATTAAAATCGTGCACCCTCTAATTTAAATATGACCCACCTCTTTCTGCCAGTGTCAAACCCCTTCCTGTTTAAGACCCACCCTGTCATCTGTAAACCACACCCCTTCCTCTTTAGGCTCCACCTTTTCCTCTCTATACATTAAAAGTAGATACCAAGTGCCTACTTGTATATTTTGTTGTTTTGTATACCATTTCAATGGTATCTATTATTTTAAGAGATCAAGTCATCAAGCCATAATTGCAGCCTCATCAGTGCATATCAGTGCAGCCTCATCAGTGCCCATGAGTGCGACCTCATCAGCGCAGCTTATAAGGGGCCACCAGTGCAGCCCATCAGTGCAGCCTCATCAGGGGCCACCAGTGCGGCCTCATCAGGGGCCACCATGCCACCGAGCTCCGTGACCGCGGACCCGATCGCCGCTGGTGTCCTGCGATCAGGTCACAGAGCTGAAAAACGGGGAGAGGTCTGTGTAAACAAACCTCTCCCCGTGCTTCCTACACTGCCTGTCACTGATCGGCTGTTCCCTGTCATTGGGAAAGCCGATCAGTGACGTCAGACGTAAAGCCACGCCCCCCTACTGTAAAAAAAACACACACGTCACAGACCTAACCCCTCCCCCCCCCCTAGTGGTTAACTTTCACTGCCAGTGTCATTTATACAGGAATCAATGCATTTAAATAGCATTGATTGCTGTATAAATGACAATGGTCCCAAAAATTTGTCAAAAATGTCCAATGTGTCCGCCATAATGTCAGTCACAATAAAAAAAAAAAAACGCTGATCGCCGCCATTACTAGTAAAAAAAATTAATAAAAATGCTATAAAACTATCCCCCATTTTGTAAACGCTATAACTTTTGCGCAAACCAATCAATAATCGCTAATTGCTTTTTTTTACCAAAAATATGTAGAAGAATACGTATCGGCCTAAACTGAGGAAAAAAAAAGTTTTTTTATATATTTTTTGGGGATATTTATTATAGCAAAAAGTAAAAAATATTGCATTTTTTTCAAAATTGTCGCTCTATATTTGTTTATAGCGCAAAAAATAAAAACCGCATAGGCGATCAAATACCACCAAAAGAAAGCTCTATTTGTGGGAAAAAAAGGACGGCAATTTTGTTTTGGGAGCCACGTCGCACGACCAGGCAATTGTCAGTTAAAGCCACGCAGTGCCGAATCGAAAAAAGGGGCCTGGTCCTTTGGCTGCAAATTGGTCCGGGGCTTAAGTGGTTAATGAGTTTACAGCACGGATCACTTACTTACTTGCAATATGATCTGAGGGTTCCCCTCGTCGTCGTCCCCCTCCTCTCTTTCTCTTTCCTCCTCCTATCGTCACAGACAGACCCCGCCCCTGGGCTGGGAGAAGATGCAGTGTAAGGATGCCGCACAGAGGGTAGGCGGAGCATTAGGCTTCGCCTCCACCGAATGAAATATGTGCAGCAGGTCTGGCCAGTCACTGGTTACTTTATGATACCACCAGTCGCTCTCCTCCCCCTCGGCCAATACTGCCCATAATAATAAGTGCCGAACGTTGAACACAGCCGGGGACTGTATATTTTGTGCGGGAGGCGGCCGTGGGGCTTTTTTTATGCAGGGGCGGCTTTTTTTGCCACCCCCTGCAAAGTGCCGCCCTAGGCCTGGGCCTTGTCGGCCTAGGCCAAAACACAGCACTGAAGGTAACTAAGAAAGTCCTTTTAAGGCCTCATGCACACTGGACATTAAAATAACGTAAAAACATCAGTAGCTTTGCAGTGAATTTTTACAACTTTTTTCGACATTTTTGCAATAGTGTTTTTTAGCGTTCATTAGCATTTTTCTTTATTTCCTTTTTTTTATTTTTTTTTAAAGAAAATAAATGTTTTTTTTTTTCATTTTTTTTTCAATGGACCAAAAAGTTTAAAAACAGTGGTGAGCGACATTTTTGAGCGTTTATCAGCGTTAGAGCGTTTTTACAGCTGAAAAGTCTCTCAGGACCCACTGGTTTTGGGTTTTTTTACTGCTCAAAAACGCCACTGCCCAAAACTGCTGATAACAGCCTATGTGTGCATGGACACATAGGATAACATGATGACTGTAGAAAAAAACGTCTACAGCCAAAAACAGCTGCTGTAAAAACGTCAAAAAACATCCAGTGTGCATGAGGCCTTAATGGGAACCTGAGTCATAAATGAGAATTTAGCATCTTGCAGTGCAGGGGAACCCCACTAGAGGGGAGGATTTTTATTTCCCCCAGAGTTCAGTTTTAAAGTGGTAGTAAACCGCCATTAACATAAAAATAAAGTGGGCCCACGCAGCACTCTCACGGATCCCCGGCGATGACATCTTCACACGGTATTCCTTCCGGGTTTGCGGGCTCCGGCCGCATGAGTGGCCAGGGTCAAAGTGACATGCCTTCCCTTCAGAGCAGTCACCGTCACATGTCAAGTGTTTAGCATCACTTGTGAATATCTCCTAAACAGTGCAAATTTAGGAAATAAATCACAGTACCCACAGGTAATCCTTATTATAGGCTTACCTGTAGATACAAGTTCAAAAGTGGAGCTTACCTTCACTTAAAAGGGAGTCTAAAGGCTGAAGATTTTTTAAACTTAATACATTCTTTGCATGAAGTTAAAAAACCTTCAGTATGCAGCTACCCCCGCAGCCTCCCCTAATACTTACATGAGCCCCATCTCGATCTAGTGATGTGCACGAGAGCAGCAGCCCTCTCTCTCTCCCCTCATTGGCTCAGGCACAGCAGTGAGGAGGGAGTGGTCCCGGGAGAGAGAATGCATGAGTGTACCCAGTGCAAGCAGCTTGTCTTGGGGACACTCAGCAGGGAGGACTGGCGGGGGACCCAAGAAGGAGGATCGGGGCTGCTCTATGCAAAACCACTGCATAGAACAGTTAAGTGTAACATGTTTATTTTTATTTACCTTTAGTATCACTTTAAGGCTTAGTTCAGTTTTGGACTGAAAAGCTCTTGTGGCCAGATTGTAAATAAATGGGCCCACTGCACCATGTATACACACCTCCCAACTCTCTGTACTGTAATGAAAACAAGCGACAACGTATTAGGCAAAGGGCCCCCCTAGTTAAGCAACCATGAAACATGACTATGCAAATCATGATAAGTCATCCTCTTTTGATGCTTTCTTCACATGCTTTATTTTATATTGGCGTTTTTTAAAATGACAAATACAATAATAATAAGCCTAATGCACACGGACAGTTTGGCCTCTACAGCAGTATTGTGGGGTGCAAGGGAGACACAGGAGCAGAGAACAGCCTTCTGCCAGCAGCCTATCAAAACTAATGACAGGCTTATTTATGTGGTGCCTAGACGCTGTTCCAAGTGGTCCTCGCATTTAGGGCCATATGCATTAAAGGACATATGTCCCAAATGCAGAATTTTGACTGAAACCATCAATCACAAAGCAATATACAAGGAGCTTCAAGCCAAAAGGTAAAATAATTCTGTGACAACTTCATAAAAACAGCCAATGCCTTCCCGAGGTAACACGCTTTCATCAGGCACTCTTTAGCAAGTAAATCTGTAATCAGAAATATATCATTGATCCAAAACAATTTCATCTGTGTTAGTGGCATTGTGCTGATCAATCTGGCTCTATCATGGTTAAATTCCCAATCACATTCATTAAGAATGATCAATCACATAAACATGCAGAGCCGCACAGACAAGCGTGCCTGTTTACATCCTGTGTGGACACCCCCACAGCCTTATCCCTGTAGCCAATACTGATCATCCAATTGCTCACCACAGGGGTGTCCCCTTGGTGGTCACTTCATGATCTGGTCGGAAAAAAAATAAATAAAATAAATTGTACTGCTATGTGAACAGTCAGTTCCGAATGTCATTTTACTCCATGGGCTGCGAATCAAGACAAAGCCGCTTTCCTCTATGGGCTGTCAGATGTAAACAAACCAGCTGTCCATTTACACCCGACTGTCTATCAACCCGAATCAAATGCAGGTGGTTGTAAACGGATACAGATTACATCTGCCACTCCATACAGAACCATGGATGGTCCGATTTAGTCAGCCTGAAAAGCGGACAAGTGGACCCGATCGGTCCACCAGTGTGAAAGGGACGGAACATGTGCAATGTGCTTGTAAGTGCTTCTGTGCGCAAGGGGAACCTGAAGGAATAAAGTTTTTTTTATTTTTATTTTTTTTATCATGGGGCCACCGCCTCATTTACTCACTCAGTGTTAAGTGAGCCCGACACTCCCCTTTCCTGCACCCCCAATTTTATCCAGACAAGTAGATTGGGTCCCCGATTTAGTCCCTTAGACAAGTTTTTTTTAATTCCACACCCCTGTACCTAGAAGTCATTTTACTGTTATCAGTTGCTATAGATATCTGCACATCAATATTGCGCTTGCACTGCCTTGAAGTGACCCTGCCATGAGAAAGGTGTGGAGGTCGCCACTGCTGACCTCACTTTCCAGAATGTTATGTTGATGCTTTGGCTTCAGTGCCATAAATCACAAAAAAACTTACAAAAAAAAAAAAGTTTATTTATATTGATAAGATATCATTTCTCTGTATACCAACAATCGATGGCGATGTCGTCACCACTGTGCCTGAATCTCTGCTTTCCACAGCTTACAACTGACCAGCCAATAATACTAAAAGCTTAAACTAAAATGATGAAGGATGTCAGACCCATAATTGCAAGAATCTAAAAAGCTTTAACAGTCCACAATTCACAATAAAACCTCCTTTGCGTTTCAGGACCAAAACCCCTTTTATGAGGCTAAAAGTACAAATTAATAGAAGTATAACGTGGATAATAACACAGATAAATCTCCAATAATTATTATAAAATCTCATAAATATATGTAATCTTATTAGGGGTGCACCAAACAGGTTTTTTGGTGCCCAAACCAATACCGAAAATGAAAAATACACTAGGGCGGAAACCAAAACTGATATCGAAAATGACAGATACCGAAACGTATTTTTAAAAATATAATTTTTATACAGGAGATGGTCAGAGACTGGGGACATGATACAGGAGATGGTCAGAGACTGGGGACATGATACAGGAGATGGTCAGAGACTGGGGACATGATACAGGAGATGGTCAGAGACTGGGGACATGGTACAGGAGATGGTCAGAGACTGGGGACATGGTACAGGAGATGGTCAGAGACTAGGGACATGGTACAGGAGATGGTCAGAGACTGGGGACATGGTACAGGAGATGGTCAGAGACTGGGGACATGGTACAGGAGATGGTCAGAGACTAGGGACATGGTACAGGAGATGGTCAGAGACTAGGGACATGGTACAGGAGATGGTCAGAGACTAGGGACATGGTACAGGAGATGGTCAGATACTAGGGACATGGTACAGGAGATGGTCAGATACTAGGGACATGGTACAGGAGATGGTCAGAGACTAGGGACATGGTAAAGGAGATGGTCAGAGACTAGGGACATGGTACAGGAGATGGTCAGATACTAGGGACATGGTACAGGAGATGGTCAGAGACTGGGGACATGGTACAGGAGATGGTCAGAGACTAGGGACATGGTACAGGAGATGGTCAGAGACTGGGGACATGGTACAGGAGATGGTCAGAGACTGGGGACATGGTACAGGAGATGGTCAGAGACTAAGGACATGGTACAGGAGATGGTCAGAGACTAGGGACATGGTACAGGAGATGGTCAGATACTAGGGACATGGTACAGGAGATGGTCAGATACTAGGGACATGGTACAGGAGATGGTCAGATACTAGGGACATGGTACAGGAGATGGTCAGAGACTAGGGACATGGTACAGGAGATGGTCAGATACTAGGGACATGGTACAGGAGATGGTCAGAGACTGGGGACATGGTACAGGAGATGGTCAGAGACTGGGGACATGGTACAGGAGATGGTCAGAGACTGGGGACAAGGGGGAGGGACTGTATATGACAGCGCGTGGCGGGGAACACACAGCTATTGAAATAAAAGCGGTTATGTTCTCTCCTCTCTCTTCTGCGCTATAGGACACCCCCGTGATGGGCGGCAACATTAATCGCCCATTTTTCTCTTTCGGGAAATTGCCGAAAGGGCAATTTTCGGATGATATTTTCGGCGGCCGAAATTTCGGTGCATTCCTAAATCTTATGTATATAGTTTATTTTTCATTTTATAGCAGTTCTCACATTAATCACCTGGGGAGGTATACTTGTTTCATTATCCATAGTTTACTTCTGTTTATTTATACTGATGAAGGGGGATTTGGTTCTGAAACATGTTATATTGTGAACTGTTAAAGTTTTTTGGACTAAAATCTTGGTCTGGAGATTCTTCTTTTGGTTTAAGCATTGAGTGTCTTTCTGGTACTTATCGGAGGGTAGCCATGTATACATGTGAGTTGCCTAGCCAGAGCCAACAATGTTTTCCCTTCATTGCTGTGTTGACAGCCCAGTGCCTTTTGGATGCATCCCTTAGCAATTAATACTGGGCATACACACGGCAATATTTAGGCAATGTCAACCACTATCAATCAGCTTCCAGTCACAATAACTGTTAAACTGGCCATACAATGGACAATCCGATTGTACAATTTTGAATAAATTCACCAAAACTATGTAATAAGAGGACAAACCTAAACAATTTATTAAATTAGAATAAAATCAGACAGGACCTTGCACTACATATTGATGGCAGATCTAAAAGAGATTGTACAGGGAATGGAAGCCTTTAATCGCTTTCCAACCACCCCACGTACATATATTGTAGGGCGGCGGCTCTCCTGCACAAAATCACATACAGGTACGAGATTTCGCTCTTCAGCAGAGGTGATCAAATACCACCAAATAAAAGCTCTATTTGTGGGAAAAAAGGACATCAATTGTATCTGGGTACAGCGTTGCATGACCGCAATTGTCAGTTAAAGTAACGCAGTGCCTTATCGCTAAAATGGCCTGGTCATGAAGGGGTTAAAAGCACTTGTTAAAAGCATCAACAACCAGTGAAACATTCAAATTGGTGCTTGGTTGCCTTGAACTAATTGATCGTTTTGCATTCAAAAGCTGGATAAATGTCATGAAAATTGCAGTGTGTGTGGCCTGCCTTAGTCCAATGTCACATGACCAATACTGTTGCTGATGCAACTTTTCAGCAACGGGATATATTTATAAAAAAAAAAAAAAAAAAGAAAAAAAAAAGAAATAAGACAATGCTATAGGAATGTTTCAAGTTGCACAGTCATCATGAATAATCACCGTAATTCTCCTAATATGTTTATTCTCTGTGGCTGTCAACTCCATCTAGTAGACAGTGTTTTTTCCCTAAAATACCCCAATCAGAAAAATACAGCATTATGGCCTCTAGAATTTCAAAAGAGCCAACTTCCCTAAACTACGAGCCTTGCTAGAAGATATTAATTGGATTAAAATCTTAGGAACAAAGAACACGGAGGAGAGATGGGTTCGCTTTAAGAGCATATTTAATAAGGGCCTTAGCCAATGCATCCCATTGGGTAATACATTTAAAAGAGCGAACAAAAGTCACGGATGGCTTAACGCTAATGTAAAAATACATATAAAAGGAAAAAAGAGAAGGCCTTCAAAAAATGGCCCCATAAAGAATGAGGAAGGATATCTGGTTACAAAGGATGGAGAGATGGCAAAGGTATTGAATTTATTCTTCTCCTCAGTCTTCACGTCACAGTAAGCACCCTCATGACCAACAGAGGACAGAATTAGAATTAGACTTGGGAAATGTAACATTAATAAATCGCCGGGACCAGATGGCTTGCACCTGAGGGTACTTAGGGAACTGAGTAATTGCCAGACCATTGTTCCTAATTTTTACTGACAGTCTACAGACTGGAATGGTACCAGCTGATTGGCTTTTCTCCAATGTAGCACCAATATTTAAAAAGGGCCCAAAATACATCCCTGGGAATTACAGACCAGTTAGCCTAACATCAATAGTATGAAAGCTCTTGGGGGGGGGGGGGGATAAGAGACTATGTACAATATTTTAGTAATGAAAACAGTATTATTAGCAGTAATCAGCATGGATTCATAAAGAATCGTTCTTGCCAAACCAACATTAACCTTCTAGATAAAGGAATGCCCGTAGACGTGGTGTATCTGGGACTTTGCAGAAGCATTTGACACAGTTCACCATAAACGTTTACTGTACAAAATAAAGTTTGTTGGCATGGACCATAGGGTGAGTACGTGGATTGAAAACCTGGCTACAAAAGGTGAGTTCAGAGGGTGGTGATAAATGGGGAATACTCGGAATGGTCAGAGGTGGGTAGTGGTGTCCCATGGGGTTCTGTGCTGTGACCAATCCTATTTTTATTTGTTCATAAACGACCTGGAGGATGGGGTAAACTCTGTATTTGTGGATGATACTAAGCTAAGCAGGGCAATAACTTCTCCGCAGGGTGTGGAAAACTTGCAAGAAGATCTGAACAAATTAATGGGGTGGGCAACTACATGGCAAATGAGGTTCAATGTAGAAAAATGTAAAATAATGCATTTGGGTGGCAAAAATATGAATGCAACCTATTCACTGGGGGGAGAACCTCTGGGGAAATCTAGGATGGAAAAGGACCTGGGGGTCCTAGTAAATGACAGGCTCAGCAATGACATGCAATGCCAAGCTGCTGCTAACAAAGCAAACAGAATATTGGCATTCATTAACCCTTTCATGACTAAGCCTATTTCTGATTTGGTGTTTACAAGTTAAAATCTGTATTTTTTGCTAGAAAATTACTTAGAACCCCCAAACACATATACATTATATATATATATATATATATATATATATATATATATATATATATATATATATATATATATATATATATATATATATATATATATATATATATATATATATATATATATATATATACACACACACACATACATACACACACACACACACTTTTAGCAGAGAATCTAGAGAATAAAATGGCAATTGTTGCAATATTTTATGTCACACGGTATTTGTGCAGCAGTGTTTTAAGCGTAACTTTTTGGGAAAAAGATAATTTCATAAATTAAAAAAAAAAAAAACGAAACAGTAAAGTTAGCCCAATTTTTTTTTATAATGTGAAAGATGATGTTACGCCGAGTAAATAGATACCAAACATGTCACGCTTTATAATTGCAATTGCACGCACTCGTGGAATGGCGACAAACTACGTATCTAAAAATCTCCATAAGCGACTACGGAGGAGGTCTAGTGCTAGAATTATTGCTCTCGCTCTGACGATCGTGGCGATACCTCACATGTGTGATTTGAACACCATTTACATATGCGGGCGCGACTTCCGTATGCGTTTTCTTTGCTGCGCAAGCTCGCGGGGAAAGGGGCGCTTTAAAAAAAATATATACATTTTTTTTCCTCTTTTTTTTTAAATTTAATTTTAGATAATTAAATTGTGTTTTTAAAAAAAAAAAAATAAATTTGATCACCTTTATTGCTGTCACAAGGAATGTAAACATCCCTTGTGACAGTAATAGGTGGTGATAGGTACTCTTTATGGGAGGGATTGGGGGGGTCTAAAAGACCCCTAATCCCTCTTTTGCACTTCAAAGTATTCAGATCACCGAAAACGGTGTATCTGAATACTGTATATTTCTTTAAATCCGGCGCCATTGGCAGCCAGGTAAACAGGAAGTGACGTCGCTTCCGTGTTTACATCCAGGAGACCTGAACCAAGCCGTTTTTGGCTTGGTTCCAGTCTGTTACTAGCCGCCGGATGTTCGATCGGGCCTCCCGATGGAACGGGAGGCCCGGTAAGAGCGGCATGAGGGGGGGGGCGTCCCCTCCCGCTCCTTCGGTATAACAGCCGAGCAGCTTTTAGGAGCATCGGTTGTTATACCTGGATAGCCAATCGCCCGCTCTAAACAACGGTACCGGGATGGTGCCTGCAGCTGCGGGCATCATCCCGATATAACCCCCGAAAGCCGAGTTTCGCATATCTGCGTACGCTCAGCGGGAAAGGATTAAACTTTGACAAAGGCTCTGACCTTTCAATAACTGACGGGACTATAAGCACCTCATTTCACTCATAATGACATGATCCCGCAACGATATTTTGATGTACGCCTTATGTATCTCCATGCTAGGAAAATTAATTATAGTGTATACTGGGAGTACCCCATGGGCTTTGTCATTATTGTATATCATGAGGTTGTACTCCATTTGGAGCCGCAGCCCTCTTGCTTTTGTGTTTTTTTTTTTTATTTCTGTTGATATTTCTGTAATGTCTGTTGAATTATTCAATAAAATCTTTATGAAAAGATTTACAAGACTCTGGTCCAGCCACACCTGGAGTATGCTGTCCAGTTCTGGGCACCAGTCCTCAGGAAGGATGTACTGGAAATGGCCTTATCAAAGGGTCTGGAGGATATTAGTTATGATATAAGGTTGTGAGCACTGAACTTATTCTCTCTGGAGAAGAGACGCTTGAGAGGGGATATGATTTAAAATTTACAAATACCATACTAGATCCCCCACAATAGGGATAAAACTTTTTTGCAGAAGGGAGTTTAACAAAACACGTGGCCACTCATTAAAATTAGAAGAAAAGAGGTATAACCATAAAATGCGTAGAGGGTTCTTTACTGCAAGAGCAGCAAGGATGTGAAATTCCCTTCCACAGGTGGTGGTCTCAGCGGGGGACATCGATAGTTTTAAAAAACTATTAGATAAGCAACTGAAGGGCCGCAACATACAGGGATATACAATGTAATACTGATATATAATCACACACATAGGTTGGACTTGATGGACTTGTGCCTTTTTTCAACCTCACCTACTATGCAACTATAAAGGTGAATTACATGACTGATGAATCTATGACTTGATAAAATAGGAACCGAACGATCAAATTATAAATTAAACAAAAACAATCAGCCTGATATACAGACCAATCTGATTGTAGTCCTTTATGGTGACTAGACACGCTTTGAAATGACCAATTTTGATGCCAATCAATTCCAACTGATCTCTCCAATTGGCCAAGGATCAGACTAGAGGTGCTGCATAATCATGTATTTATCAGGGTGTTTTTGATGCATTTTTTAGTAGGAGGAGACTGTATTTTAGGCACAAAACTTGACCAAAAACACACAAAAAATAGCTGAAGATTCGATCATAAATTATCCAACATATGTCTGTCTCCACCATTCAACCTCATTAAAAAAGGATTGAATTAATGTCTAAGTGATCTCAGTCGATCGATGCAAAATAATAAATTTTCCGTTCGGGTTAATTGACCAAGTTTGATTGAATTCAAATCTAAAACAAATCTAATGACCATACACTATACCAGTGGTCTCCAAACTGCGGCCCTTTGCTTGCTTTTATCTGGCCCTTGGGGTACTATTCCTCCCACTGACACCAATGATGGGGCACTATTCCTCCCACTGACACCAATGATGGGGTACTATTCCTCCCACTGACACCAATGATGGGGTACTATTCCTCCCACTGACACCAATGATGGGGTACTATTCCTCCCACTGACACCAATAATGGGGAACTATTCCTCCTATTGACACTAGAGCTTCACAATTAATCGTCATCACGATCTTGACTAAAGTGTATTACAATTCTATCTGCTCTTCTGAAGCCACAGCCGTCAAAAGGAAGGAAAAACCCGGGCAGTCTGCCAAGCATCACAACATTCTTTCAGTTCAACTTAAGTGTAAACATTGTAATAATTTGTCAATGGAATAGACTTTGTGTGTTAGGGTCCTTTCACGCGGACGTGTCCGTGTACGTGCTCCACTTTACTCATGACAGGTCGGTCTCTGCAGGGACCGACCTGTCAGAGCGCCGCTCTCCTCTTTGGGGGGGGGGGGGGGGAGAATCAGATGAAGACGGACCGTAGAGTCCATTTTCATCCAATCCGCAGACGGATGGAAAAATAGGGTTTTCCTCCATCACACTTTTTCGGATCGGAACGGGTCGGATGTCAGTGGACATGTCACTGCTGACATCCGTCGATCCATAGGGGTCTATGGAGCATCCGTTCAGGTCCGCCTAAAAAAAAAAAAAACTGACAAGCGGACCTGAACAGACCGTCCGTGTGAAAGAGGCCTAATGCGGCGTACACACGGTCAGAATTTCCGATGGAAACAGTCCGATGGGAGTTTTCATCGGATTTTCCGACCGGGTGTATGCCCATGGGTCTTTTTCTGTCGGAATTTCCGACGGACTTTGGATTGAGAACCTGTTCTTAATTTTTCCGACGGAAAACCTTTCTATCAGATTTTCCGATCGTGTGTGTATGCAATTCCGACACGCAAAATTCCGACGCATGCTCGGAAACAATTTGACGCATGCTCGGAAGCATTAAACTTCCCTTTTATAGTGCCGTCGAACGTGTTTTATGCCGCTGTGTTACTGACCATCGGAATTTGGTGTGACCGTGTGTAGGCAAGACAGTTTGAGCGGAATTCCGACGGGAAAACCATCAGAGCTTTTTCAGACGAGAATTCCGACCGTGCGTACGCGGCATTAGTGAAAAAAAATGTAACCACTTCAACACTAAACCCTTTTTTGATATCTGTTGGTTTTAAGTTAAAATAATATTTTTTTTGCTAGAAAATTACTTAGAACCCCCAAACACATATACACACATTTTATATATATATATATATATATATATATATATATATATATATATATATATATATATATATATATATATATATATATATATATATATATATATATATATATATATATACACACACACACACACACATATACACATATATATATATATATATATATATATATATATATATATATATATATATATATATATATATATATATATAGAATATATAATATATATATATATATATATAATTAGTGGACACCCTAGAGAATAAAATGGTGGTTGTTGCAATACTTTATGTCACACTGTATTTGCACAGCGGTCTTTCAAATGCAATTGGAAAAAATAAAAAATACTAACCAGTGAAGTTAGCCCGCAGTAGCTTTTTTTTCGTTGCACCTTTACCTGCACACCATAAAACGCAGTGGTGTGACCCAGGACATAGGAGACAAGGGGGGAATAACCAGCCTACACAGTCCCACCACATCTGGTGTAAACCAGCCCTCAGTGTGTTAGCAGTCATTTTTTAAAGATTTTGTTCATTTATTTCAATTTTTTATTTACCAAATTGCTTGTACATGTGTTTGCACGCATTGATGTGCATTTGTGGTGTATAAAAATGCAGCGGGCATACATGTAAGCACTGCAGTGGTGTGCACTTGATTGGAATCCATTCATTGCTCTTGTACAGTATACGTGTTTGTACTGTGTTTATGGCGCATTTAAAAAGTCACATGACTGCATCTAGTGTAAATGAGCCCTTAAATCTCCTCACATACATTACAATCTGATTGTACAATCTTCTTCAGATCTACCAACAACTGCATAGTACAACCTACCAGATCAGATACCGACTGATTGCATAGATTGTGCCGGTCCTCATATTACATAGTTTTGCAAAATCTAAAGTTGATTGTATAAAGCTTGCAACATGTACAGTTACAGGTACATAAGTTTACATACCCTGGCAGAATTTATGATTTCTTGCCCATTGTTCAGAGAATATGAATAACAACACAAAAACATTTCTTTCACTCATGGTTAGCGTTTGGCTGAAGCCATTTATTATCAATCAACTGTGTTTACTCTTTTATTAAACGCTCCATGCACACTGGACATTAATATAACATTATAAAAAGGCCAATAGCTTTGCAGCGAGTCTTTCAACGTTTTTACAATAGCGTTTTATTTATTTATTTTTTTCAATGGATCAAAAACGTTAAAACACTGGCGAGCCACGTTTTTGAGCGGTTGGCATTTTTGGGGGTCTGAAAAACGTCTCCTGAACACGATTTTGTGGCGTTCAGAAAACAGCCCATAAACTCCACTGCTGATAAACATCCAAAAATGTCCATAGGATAACAGATAACGCCCGTTTATGAGCTTCAGTGTGCATGGAGCCTTAATCATAATGACAACAGAAACGACCCTGATCAAAAGTTTACATACCCCAGTTCTTAATACCATGTATTGCCTTAACATCAGTGACAGCTTGAAGTCTTTTGTGGAATTTGAGGATGAGGCTCTTTGAGCCCTTTCACACTGAGCCGTCACCGGGCATCGGTGGTAAAATATTTTTGCGGCGCTATTCGGCCACTAGCGGTGCGCTTTTAACCCCCACCAGAGGCCGAAAAAGTGAAAAAAAAAAAAAAAAAACGCAAAGCGCTGCTACAGTGGCGCATTGCTGGTGGTGCTAATTGATTTCAATGGGCAGGGGCGCTTTAGGAGCGGTAAGTTCACCTTTGTGGCATTTGCATAGTAATGGCTTTCTTCTGGAGACTCGACCATGCAGCCCATCTTTCTTCAAGTGCCTCCTTATTGTGCATCTTGAAACAGCCACCCCACATGTTTTCAGAAAGTCCTGTATTTCACCTGAAGTTATTTGTGGGTTTTTATTTGCATCCAAAACAATTTTCCTGGCAGTTGTGGCTAAAATTTTAGTTCATCTACCTGACCGTGGTTTGGTTTCAACAGAACCCCTCATTTTTCCACTTCTTGCTTAGATTGGCATTCACAATTCCTTGGATATCTTTTTATATCCCTTTCCTGTTTTATACAGTTCAACTACCTTTTCCAATTCTTTAGCTTTCCCCATGACTCAGAATCCAGAAACATCAGTGCAGCACAGGATGAAAGATGCAAGGATCTGTCAGGAGTCCAGAAACTCTATGACCTTTTATACACACTACAAGCAAACAGATCACAGAGGGTGGTTACCTAATAGCCACCTAATAGCCATTCAAACCCCCTTGTCTCAACTTGTGTGTATGTCATCAGGCCACAATCACCAGGGTATGTAAACTTTTGATTCAGGCACATTTGGGTAGTTTCTGTGGCCATTATGATTTAAAAAGAGTAAACACAGTTGATTGATAATAAACGCGTCAGCTTTGTGCCCCCCCCCCCCTTCTGCTTTGCCGTGTTGTGGATTGATGCGATTCCTGCTTTTTAAATAAATTCATTGAATTTTTATCTTCTCCCGGTGTGCGGGTGTCCGGAGTTCTCCCTGATTTTCTAAATCTACTGTGTCATTAGCCAGCACGTGGGGCTCCCAAACAGGAGTAGGAGCATTCGCCCTGAGGGATCGTCCTGGAGCGGTGGTTATCTTTCCATAGAGAACTGATCAGGGCAGAAAATTATTCATTGTTTTGCATTGATGACATGAGATGATCTGTCATAAACTAACCAATCAGATTGTATAGTAAGCCCCATTCAGACCTTGTGTACTGGGAACAAGCTTTCCCGCTAATGACTTTTAAAGCGTAATTTTCATGTAGAAACGCTAGTTGCACACAGGGCTGCCCTATGTGCCCTTGTCGCTAGGGTTGCCACCTCATCCCTTTAAAAGCGAACACACATTAATTACGCAGGTTCTGTGACTAATTAACCACTTGCTGACCGCTGCACGCTGATATACGTCGGCACAATGGCAGCGGTGGGCAAATGGGGTTACCTGTATGTCCCCTTTAAGAGGCCTGCTGCAGACAGCCCGCCCCTGGGACCAGCAGACTCGATGTCTGCCGGTCTCCTGGCGATCGTGTCACGGAGCCGCATAACGGGGAAGTGCCTATGTAAACAAAACATTTCCCCGTTCTGCCTAGTGTCATGACAGAGATCCCTGCGCTCTGTCATCGGGAGCGGTGATCGCTGTCATGTGAGTGGAAGCCCCTTCCCCCCCACAGTTAGAATCACTCCCTAGGACACACTTAACCCTTTCATTGCCCCCTCGTGGTTAACCCCTTCCCTGCCAGTGTCATTTACAAAGTAATCAGTGCATTTTTATAGCACTGATTGCTGTATAAATGCCAATGGTCCCAAAATAGTGTCAAAAGTGTCCGATGTGTCCACCATTATGTCGCAGTCCCAATAAAAATCGCAGATCGCCGCCAATACTAATAAAATAAACTAAAATGATAATAAAAATGCCATAAAACTATCCCCTATTTTGTAGACGCTATAACTTTTACGCAAACCAACCAATATACGCTTATTGCAATTTTTTTTTTAAGAAAAATATGTAGAAGAATACATATCGGCCTAAACTGAGGAAAAAATATTTATTTTATTTATATATATATATATATATATATATATATATATATATATATTTTTTTATTTGTGGGGAAAAGGGACGTCAATTTTGTTTGGGTGCAGAGCCACACGACCGCGCAATTGTCAGTTAAAGCGACGCAGTGCTGTATCGCAAAAAGTGCTCTGGTCAGGAAGGGGGTAAATCTTTCCGGGGATGAAGTGGTTAATTACACAGGTTCCGTGGCTGATTAAGGTGGTAGTTAAACTCACTTGGTGCCTTATCTGCATTAAATCAGCCTCAGAATCTGTGTAATTCCTATGTGTTCGGTTTTAAAGGGATGAGGTGACAACCCTACTTGTCACCCAAAACAAACTCCTGCTCCTTTTTGGGCGACAAGCTTAGCACAACTTTTCACCGAATGTTTTGCTGCGCGTCAATCAGGACACAATCACACCACGTGTGGGGTAACAGTAAAGTATAAAAGGCACCCAAACGCGTGTTCTCCCACGATTTGGATTGCCAAGTGTGAATGTAGCTTAAAGGGAAGTTCTGGTTATTCGATCGGTTTCCTAATCGATCACTTTGATTGGATAAGAAGAAAAAAAAAAAAAAAAAGAAGCATGTATGGCCACCGTAAGATCTCCAATCAGCTATGTAGTAGAGGGGACGGTCTGATCCAATAGCGACTGAACGGATTTTTCACATCAGTCCTCAGAATACATTCCTTGGTGACGTAATGGTGACCATACACTATACAATCTGATTGTACAATCTCCTCTATGTAGTGCAATTGCCTCATATTAGTGTTTGTAAATGTAAAGGAGATCGTACAAATTCAATTAGATTGTATAATGTATGGCCAGCTTGAGAGAGACCAACTACAGAAGTGTCTGGTGGGAGGTTGCAATGTAAATCAGAATAAAACTTCTCTGTGTAATAGAACTCCCCCCTCGTCCTGTCTCTGGTTACCATGACAACCTGACAGCAGACAAAGTTTAGGAAAGTCACTGGAAGGCCCCCAGTAGCCGGCAGTACTTACCTGTCCCCCACTGTCAGTGTCCCCGGTCACACACCTTCCTCTTCTTCACCACTGACAAGCTGGACAATCATTAAACTTCACCACACAAGTTCAGTCAGGTAACAGAGCTCTCTCGCCCTGCAGCATCATGGGAGATGTAGTCCACGCAGCCATACAGCTCAGGGGTAGAGGCGGAATGAGAAACTACAACTCCCAGGATGCCTCGGGGCTGCAGGCGGGCCCTGCGCCTCAAACTATGGTAATAAAACGTTTACTATATAAGGAGGGCGTGGCCTCAGCTGTGACTGGAATTGTATAAGTGTTTAAAATGGCTCCAATTATAGAACAGACGGTGTGTGCGTTTCCATATTACATAACTCCCAACTGTCCCTTATTTGGAGGGACTAGAATAGGTAGATAATTTCGCGCAAATTGAATTAAATAATAATAAAGTGCATCAGTGCAATAATAGCTAATTGCTAGTGACACTAATACAAGTGACTGATCTGGAGGTATTCGTGTTCAATAAAGAAAATCCTGAATTGATAAATAGAGGTAATAAATCGCATGTAAAATCGCATAAAAAATGGTGGATAATAAATCGCATATAAAATCGTATACAATGAAGTGGGTTAAATCAACAATAGTGACAATTGACTAAAATTGTAAGTGCCCAGTGCTTGTGTAAGTGACATAAAATGAATCACATGTGAATGAATAATAAGACAAAGTATCAAAAAATAATAAAATAGGCTCTGCAAACTCCAGATACCCTTACATTGGGGATACAGGATACCCCAGAAAGGCGCAAATTAATCAGACCTAAGGTGAGAGGCTAGAGAGACCAGTCAAGGATACTACAAAAATAGATGAATATCAGGGGAACATAATCGATTTAACATAGTCAAACGCATAGACTCATGCTCGGAATTACCTGGAAATACCTTGGAGCATTATTGGACAATTGGTATTATTATTACCTGATATATTTAGCGTAGTTACCTACGCTCCTATTGGATTCATCTATTCATTTATTTATTTACCACATCATTCACTTATTTATTTTTTCACTATGATTTTTTATATATACATTTATATATTTTAATATTCGTTTTAACTATGTTAAATCGATTATGTTCCCCTGATATTCATCTATTTTTGAAGTATCCTTGACTGGTCTCTCTAGCCTTAGGTCTCACCTTAGGTCTGATTAATTTGCGCCTTTCTGGGGTATCCTGTATCCCCAATGTAAGGGTATCTGGAGCTTGCAGAGCCTATTTTATTATTTTTTGATACTTTGTCTTATTATTCATTATTATTCATTCACATGTGATTCATTTTATGTCACTTACACAAGCACTGGGCACTTACAATTTTAGTCAATTGTCACTATTGTTGATTTAACCCACTTCATTGTATACGATTTTATATGCGATTTTATATGCGATTTATTATCCACCATTTTTTATGCGATTTATTACCTCTATTTATCAATTCAGGATTTTCTTTATTGAACACGAATACCTCCAGATCAGTCACTTGTATTAGTGTCACTAGCAATTAGCTATTATTGCACTGATGCACTTTATTATTATTTAATTAAATTTGCGCAAAATTATCTACCTATTATATTCCTTATTTGTGTATATTGTGAACACTTTTCATTTTGCTGCAAATTACCCTATATACTCATCATCACTATTTAACCATTTATTGACCTTAATTACTCACAGTAGCGCTAGGGATTCACCCACATACTATTTGGAGGGACTGTCCCTGATTTGGAGCAATGTCCCTCTGTCCCTCATTCCACCTCATTTGTCCCTCATTTTGGTCTGATCTATATAGTTGTATATAAAATGCACTTTTTATCTTTCAAAAAGTGTTTCCCAGTGCTAAACCTTTCATCCACTTTCTAAATTGCGGCATTTGTAAATTTTAAAAGCCAGTATAAAAGAAATAGGAGTGGTAAAAAAAAGTCCTTGTGGATTTAATTAACCTTTTTTTGGTAATTCTCCTTTAAGGGGGTGTGACAGGGGGCGTGTCCTATGCCTACATACGTTTGCAAGTAGGTGTCCCTCATTCCCATCTCAAAATGTTGGGAGGTATGATATTATAATAAAGTGGACCCGTCATGATAATAAACGGCCTGCTTAGTTTTATGCCAGACAGACTTGAAGAAAAAAGCTTATTGAAATTAAAAAAAATGAATCCCTCAGAGCTAGGGTGACCACATTTCCAAACCGCTATTCAGGGACACCCCCCTTCCCAAAAAAATTGATTTCAAAACCCTTGTCGACAATTGAATCTGACACTCATTTCCCTCCTACGTGGCTATCTCTATCATACAACGCTAGGAGGAAGTGATGTCACTTTAGAACAGCGGCCCCCAACCTTTTTTGCACGGGGGTCTGGTTTTGGGGAAGGAATGTAGTCTCTGGGTTGACAGGGAATTCGGCGGGGGTGATTTGTTGGGTGAATGGTGGATGTCAGCACTTAAATCATCCCGACATCATGCTTGATATGGTGTCAGGATGATCAAATCACATTGTTTCTATTACTACATTGTAATATATAATGAAATAGTTCAACTCACCATAATGCAGAATCAGTGGGAACCCTGAGCTTGTCACTTGCCACCAGATACAGCATGCCATCGTTGCCTGCTACCAGGTGCAGCTTGTCACTTGCCACCATCGTCTGCTACCAGATGCAGTGTGTCACTTGCCATCCGATGCAGTTTGTCACTTGCCACCCGTAGCCTGACACCGGATGCAGTGTGCCACTTGCCACCTATACCTATAGCCTGCCACCAGATGCAGTTTGCCACTTGCCACCCACAGCCTGCCACCAGATGCAGTGTCACTTGCCAGCCAATAGTGAGGGTGTATAGTGAAGGGTGCAGGGTTCTGTAGAGGGGTGCATGGTACTATGGGTTGGGGGCAGGGTGTATCTTAGGGCTGCAGGGTTCTGTAGAGGGGTACAGGGTACTATGGGTTGGGGGCAGGGTACTATGGGTTGGGAGCAGGGTTCTGTAGAGGGGTGCAGGGTACTATGAGTTGGGGCAGGGTTCTGTGGAGAGGTGCAGGGTACTATGGGTTGGGGGCAGGGTTCTGTAGGGGGGTGCAGGGTACTATGGGTTGGGGCAGGGTTCTGTAGAGGGGTTCAGGGTACTATGGGTTGGGGGCAGGGTACTATGGGTTGGAGGGCAGGTTTCTGTGGAGAAGTGCAGGATACTATAGTTTGGGGACAAGGTTCTGTGGAGGGGTGCAGGGTGCTATGGGTTGGGGGCAGGTTTCTGTAGAGGGGTGCAGGGTACTATGGGCTGGGGCAGGGTTCTGTGGAGGGATGCAGGGTACTATGGGTTGGGGCAGGGTTCTGTGGAGGGGTGCAGGGTACTATGGGTTGGGGGCAGGGTTCTGTAGAGGAGTGCAGGGTACTATAGGTTGGGGCAGGGTTCTGTAGAGGGGTGCAGGGTACTATGGGTTGGGGGCAGAGACAGAGTTCTGTAGAGGGGTGCAGGGTTCTATGGGTTGGGGGCAGGGTTCTGTAGAGGGGTGCAGGGTACTATAGGTTGGGGCAGGGTTCTGTAGAGGGGTGCAGGGTACTATGGGTTGGGGGCAGAGTTCTGTAGAGGGGTGCAGGGTTCTATGGGTTGTGGGCAGAGTACTGTAGAGGGATGCAGGGTACTATGGGTTTCGGGGCAGGATTCTGTAGAGGGGTGCATGGTACTATGGGTTGGGGGCAGGGTTCTGTAGAGTAGAGGGGTGCAGGGTAGATGAGAGGTACAGGAAGAAGAGACGGCTCCCACACAGGGTTCAATGGAGGAGTAGAGGCTAGAGGGCAGAGGACAGTGTCAGAGGGGGCCCTGGACATTGACAGCCTGGAACGGTCAGAGGGACCTGGATCAGAGCTGGGGGAGACAATCAGGGAGGGAGCAGTTGGGGGTGAGCGAGCACCGAGAAGGAAGGACCCGAGTACTGGGAAGCATGAGAGGGACTCGGGGACACAGACACAGGCAGCACCCCGCCCCCATTTCAGTCACGAGAGACGAGCAGTGCCAGAGCACTGATCACGGGGATCCGCTGTACACTGCACGCCTGACAGGGAGCCAGCACCGCTATCCCCGACCTACACCTCCATCCACCTTACTACTACCCGACTGCCAACCCCGCTCCTCAAACCAATCGCCCTCTAGAGGCTTGATGGGGCTCTTTCACACTGGTGCACCCAAGGGATAGTAAAAGCAGGTGGTTGAACCCCTGACCACTCACCTAAATTTAGAAATGCAGCTGCCCATGCCGTGGGCGCAGCAAAAGAAAAAAGTTAAGTGTCCAGGATTAACTTTGGATTCACCTGGACAGTTCGGGTTTGGAATCATGTGTCCAGGTTTCAGACTGCCTGAAACCCAGACACATTATTCAGACTGGACTATGGCTTCCCAGCAGGGTTGTGGTTGCAGTTGTCTAAGCTGAGAGTGTCTGTTACACTCTCTTTCATGCTGCCCAAAGCCAACACTAACAATCCCCCCCTCCCCCCAAACACACATACAGATGGGAGAGGAGAGTACGGCTACTTTCACACTGCGGTCGCGTTGGCGGTAAAGGGACGCTTATTTTAGCTGCGCTTTACCGTGGTTTTAGCACCGCTTTACCGTCGTTTTAGCGCCGCTTTTCGGCTGCTAGCTGGGCGCTTTTAACCCTCACTGCCCGTGTTGCGGCACTTTGGAAGTGCTTTTCAGGTGCTTCGGAAACGCTGCCCATGCATTTCTATCAGGCCTCCTAGCACAATTTTCTTCCCCCACCCCAATACCCCCAATTTCCCTTTGGGATTAACAAAGTATTCTGTATTCTGTAACACAACACCCCCCCCCCCCCCCGCCCTTCCGCAGATGTAAACAAGGCATTTCCCTATTGTGCCTAGTGACATGACTGAGATCACTGCTCCCTGTCATCAGGAGCAGTGATCGTTGTCATGTAAGTAGTAGCTCACCCCCCTCACAGTAATGCCCCGTACACACTGATCGGATTATGTTGTCGGAAAAAACGGCTTTTTCCGTCGGAATTTGCAACGGAAAAAATTTGAGAGCAGGATCTAAAATTTTCCGACAACAAAATCCGATCTGACTTTTTCCGATCGTGTGTAGAGAATTCCGATGCACAAAGTGCCACGCATGCTCAGAAGTAATTTGGAGACGAAAGCTATTGGCTATTTTGACGGATTTTGTGGTCGGAATGTCTGACCGTGTGTACGGGGCATTAGAATCACTCCCTAGGACACACTTAACCCATTGATCGCCGCCTAGTGTTTAATCCCTTCCCTGCCAGTGTCATTTACACCAGTGTTTCTCAACTCCAAGCCTCAAGGCGCCCCAACAGGTCATGTTTTCAGGTTTTCCATTATTTTGCACAGGTGATTTGATCAGTTTCACTGCCTTAGGGCTCTTTCACACGGGGCCGATCAGTGCAGATCCGCCCCGTGGATATCTGCTTGCTCAGCGGGGATCGCCGGAGCGATCTCCGCTGAGCAGGAAGATGACAGGTCCGTCTCTGCACACTGTGCAGGGACGGACCTGTCACATCGCCGCTCTCCCCTATGGTAGATCGGGTGACGACGGACCGTAGAGTCCGTCGTCATCCGATCCGCTCTGCAGACGGATGGAAAAATAGGGTTTTCCTCCGTCTGCAGAAACGGACCATAGTGGGCACGGACGAGATTGGGTGTCAGCGGATGTTCATCCGCTGACACCCACTATACCAGGGATCCTCAAACTACGACCCTGTTGCGGAACTACGCATCCCATGAGGCATTGTAAAACTCTGACATTCACAGACATGACTAGGCTTGATGGGAGTTGTAGTTTCTGAACAACTGGAGGGCCATAGTTTGAAGACCCATGCGCTATACCATAGGGATACATGTATGTCCGTTTTGCATCCGAGAACGGAAGGATGAAAAACGGACATACGGTCCGTCCGTGTGAAAGAGCCCTTAGTAATTAATAATAAAAATGCCTTATTGTGTTTTTTTTTTTACCAAAAATATGTAGAAGAATACATATGGGCCTAAACTGAGGAAAAAAAATTTTTTTTTTTTATTTTTTATATATATTTTTGGGGATATTTATTATAGCAAAAAGTAAAAAAGAATGCGTTTTTTTTTTTCAAAATCATTGCACTTTTTTGTTTATAGCGCAAAAAATAAAAATCGCAGGGACGATCAAATACCACCAAAAGAAAGCTCTATTTGTGGGAAAAAAAGGACGTCGATTTTGTTTGGGTACAACGTCGCATGACTGCACAACTGTCAGTTAAAGCGACGCAGTGCCGAATTGCAAAAAGTGCTCTGGTCAGGAAGGGGGTAAAATCCTCCGGGGCTGAAGCGGTTAAAGTAGAATTATAGGCAAAACTATTTTGGAGTATTGGAGGGTTATACCCCCTGTCCATTTTTTTTTTTTTTTTTTTTTTTTTTTTTCACACAGGAACAGGGTCCACATGGACCAACAGGTTACAACATAATGTGCTTGCAATACAAATACAAAAATAAACCTCACATTATGACACGCGTAACATAATATTTTGAGCCTTAAATAATACTTCTTTGGCATCTAACAGATATATAATGGTGTCAGATATTAACGTTGCCTTGTGTAGTGTAGTATCTATCCTGTTCTGCTTTGGAGCAGAGCAGGTTATTATAAGTGTGGTCTTTATAGTAGGCCTTTGTTCGTATATGAAGAGTTTGGAGCGTATCTCATCCTTGAGCGCAATCTACGTTTGTCTATTTGCATGCCCAGATTTAGACGTGTTGGTCCCCCGGGCCCGGCTCCCTTTTTTCTTTTTATCTTCCCCTTTAGAGGGGGGGGGGGGGGGAGTCAGCATAGAGAAGAAGGTTAAGTAGTTAGAGAGGGTGGGGAGAAAGGGAGACCAGAGGGGGGAAGAGAAGGGGGAAGGGGGGGGGTGGGGAGGGCATGAGGGGAAGTACACCCCACGACCATGGTGCGCTGTTGGGGTAATGTCAGAGAGTGAGATCAATTCTGTAATGTCTTATACCTCATTCACCAAGGGACTCGGCTATCAACCCGTTTCTGTCCATTTTTTTTAACCATCTGTGCATCTGTGAATCCCTGCTGAGAATTCCCTTCACTTCCTGTCCCAAAGCCAAAACAGGAATGAAGAACTCCCAGGGTGTTACCAGACCTAGTGTCCCCATTGGGAGATTTCCCCTCTGTTCCTGTTCTGGTGACAACCCAAAAATGTATCTACTCCCTCTTCCAATCTGTCCAAAATGGCAAAAAAAAAGTTTTGCCTTTAGTTTTACTATAAGAACACAGTTTGCATACAGACATTCCAATATCACATGATGCAAACAATGTAAAACAACAAGGGGTGAGCTGATTAACCCAATTCATTTTATTACACGTTTTATGAAAATTAGATGATATTCCTAGGAGGTCCTCTAGTGGTTAAAAAGGCAAGGTTTATCCCTTCAATAAGATAGAACAATTGTGCTTAGACTCGACCTGCCCCCTGGTGGTACAACACAAAACTACTGTAATAAATAGACAGAAGTTCTGCCAAGAAAGTTCCCCTCGGCGGATGAGGACCCCCCTGTACTGCGCAGGCGCAGCGCTTGCGCAGTACGAAGCACAACGAAGCCGCCGGAAATAGCCGAAGCAGAAGAGAGTGAATCAGCTGTACATGGCGCCTGTAACAGGGCCGCTCGCCACGCTTCGGGCACGGCCTCGCTGCGCTCGGCATATTTTTATTCTAACTCTATGTCCACTTGGATGGTGGGGCTTGAACCTGGACATAGGTTAGAATGTAGTGCGCAGGCGCCGTGTACAGCTGACTGACTTCGGCTATTTTCAGAAACTCAGTTGTGCTTCAATGTGCTTCGTACTGCGCAAGCACAGCGCCTGCGCAGTACAGGGGGGTCCTTATCCACCGGGGGAACATTCTCGGCAAGACACCAGGTCTTTTCTGGAACTTTTAGTTTAAAAATTTGTCAGTATTTTTTGCTAGAAAATTATTTAGAACCCCCAAACATTATATATATATTTTCTTAGCAGAGACCCCAAAGAATAAAATGGCGATTGTTGCAGTGTTTTATGAACATTAGATGATATTCCTAGGATGATATTTCTAGGAGGCCCTCTTGTGGTTAAAAAGACAAGGTTTATCCCTACAATAAAATAGAACAATTGTGCTTAGACTCGACCTGCCCCCTGGTGGTACAACACAAAACTACTGTAATAAATAGAAGACCAGGTCTTTTCTGGAACTTTTTGTTAAAAAATTTGTCAGTATTTTTTGCTAGAAAATTATTTAGAACCCCCAAACATTATATATATTTTTTTAGCAGAGACCCCAAAGAATAAAATGGGGATTGTTGCAATTTTTTATGTCACACTGTATTTGCGCAGCAGTATTTCAAACGCAGTTTTTTGGGGATAAATACACTTTAACCGATTGCCGACTGGGCCATAGCCAAAAGACAGCTACAGCGAGGTCGGATAACTCTGGGATGGTGTACTATAACATCCTCCCATAATGGTGCTCCCGCGAGTCCCCTGGGGCACGCACCCAGAAATGTCCGTGACCGGTGGGTCTCCCAGACCAGCATCCCATGGATCGGGGTAAAGGGCCAATGACAGTAGCACTTTACCACATGATGACTCTGTCCAATGATGGAGTGATCACTAAACAAACCAGAGCATTTCCAGTTCGGCTCATCCCCTCTCCTCACACCGATCTGTACAGCGTGTGAGGAGAGGAGGGAGCCGGTGCATCAGCGCTGTGGGTCTGAAGTGCCAACAGCACTGATCTGTGCCCATCCCTGGCTCATCCATCCACATTTATGCTCAGCCATGCTCCATCCCTGGTTCATCCATCCTCATTCATGCTCCATCCCTGGCTCATGCTTCCATCCCTGGCTCATCCATCCTCATTCATGCTCATGCATGCTCCATCCTTGGCTCATCCATCCAGTGGTGTAACTAGAACCTTCAGGGCCCCGGTGCAAGAAACCATGAAGGGCCCCCCTGAACCCCAGCCGAGGCCCTTCCCTCCAAGTCCGGTGGTGTAACTTTAGGGTTCGGTCACAGGTACGACTTTTGTGAGCTCTGTAGTTCCACCACTGGAATCAGCAGTTTTTTTAATTATTTTTTTAAATTTTCGTAAAGTTGGGGGACTTTGGTGAGATATCAGAGGTCTAAACAGACCTATGATGTTACACCTTTGAGACAAAAAGGAAGAAGGGAAAGGGAAATTGGGTCCCTGTCCTCTGGGGAGAAGTGGTCCCTGTCCCCAGAAGAGATTGGGTCCTTGTCCTTAGGGGAGATGGGGTCCCTGTCCCCACGTAAGTAGGAGTCCCTGTCCCTAAGGGAAATGGGGTGCCTGTCCTCTGGGGAGAAGTGGGTCCTGTCCCCAGAGGAGATGGGGTCCTTGTCCCCAAGGGAAATGGGGTCCCTGTCCTTTAGGAAGAACTGGGCCCTGTCCCCAGGGGAGATGGGGTCCCTGTCCTTAGGGGACATATCTCTCAGAAAGACCTGTCAACATCTGTTTATGACGGGGAGGAGGGGGGGTGCTGGCAGACAAGCCTGCGGTGTCCTTTGGGGAACCGGCTCTCATAGGGCTGCACTGCATCTGTGTGCTTAAAGTTTGTTTGCCCGGGAGAAGCATGCAGTGCAGTGTGAGCCGGACTCAGGGGGCGGGACTCTGGCTGGGGAGGACAGACACCGGACTTAGCAGCACTGCATGGAGCAGGAGAGGGGGACCTGGAGGAGCGGCAGAGGACACAGGTTGTGTGGGGAATGCACAACTAAAGAGCAGCCAGTGCGGTAGTCGAGCATGTAGCTCTGCTGGTCACCCCCCACCTCCAGCCACCCGTGCGCCTGGTGCCTAACCGCCTATGCTGCCACCGGCCATATGTAGAGGGGGCCACATGGGGCCCTTGCAGCACAGGGCCCGGTTGCGCTTGCGAATGCTGCACCCCCCTATAGTTACGCCCCTGTATCCATCCACATTCATGCTCCATCCCTGGCTCATCCATGACCTATCTCTGGCTCATCCATCCACATTCATGCTCCATCCTTGGCTCATCCATCCACATTCATGCTCCATCCTTGGCTCATCCATCCACATTCATGCTCCATCCCTGGCTCTTCCATCCATATTCATGCTCATCCATGCTCCATCCCTGGCTCATCCATGCTTGTCATCTATCCCCATCCATGCTCTTCCATCCCCATCCATGACTCGTCCATGCTCATCCATGCCACATCAGTGATCATCCGTGCCACATACATGCTACATCAGTGATTGTCAGTGCCACATCCATGCCACATCAGTGATCGTCTGTGCCACATTAGTGCTCATCCGTGCCACATCCATGCCACATCCATGCAACATCAGTGCTCATCCGTGCCACATCCATGCCACATCAGTGCTCATCCGTGCCACATCCATCCATGCTACATCAGTGATCATCCAAAACTGGGGTAATAATACATTGCAATTATTAGCTTCAAACTGTATATACATATAAATCGTGAGAAATCTCAATATATGTGAAAATACATGATATACATAAATATACATAACACACATAATACATACAGATTTAAAATTAAGATGAGAACCGTTACCCGGATGATCCCAAAAATTGATGAGAAAAATAAGAAAAAAGAAAAAAAATGAAATATAAAATGAGTTGCAATTATGCCTTATTGAGAAAGGCATTAATTTCCCACTCTACATTCATTCCAAATGCAGAGTGGGACTGCAACTCATAGATCCAGAAGGTTTTGAGGCGTGAAGTGCCCCTGGCTCCACCCCTTCAAGGGGGAATGTACTTGTCTATGACCAGAAACTCAGTACCTCCTGGAACTCTATTGTGATATTGTCGATAGTGTTTGGGTACAGTATGTTTAATACTGCCCTTCTTAATTTTAGCTATGTGTTCATTGACCCTTGTTGTGAAGGACCTAATAATACAGCCCACATATTGTTTGCCGCAAGGGCAAGTAAGTAAATGTACAATGTTTTTAGTAGCGCAAGTGCGATGGAATACACTCGATTTGTGGTTGTTGATCTAAACTCTTTGGTCTTACATCTGCCCCATGTGTTATATTCACAATCGCCACATTTTTTACATGGATAGTAGCCTACCATGTTGTTAAAAAAGGAGGGTCTGACTGGTGGGTTGATGATATTGGGAGCAATTTTACTCTGTAAAGAGGAGGCTCACTTCTACACAACTTTAGCCTGGTCTGGCAACAAGGAACCCAAAACTCGATCACTTTTTAATATACGTCTGCGGATGTTGGCACATAGTATGTTGTTAACATTAACCATTTGAAAGATTTGTGGGGTTTCTCTACCAACAAAGAACAGCTGTCCACTTTCAGAGTGTTTTGTAACTCCAAATCTACATTGGATTGATCGTAACCTTTGTCAAGAAATCTCTGTCTTAAGACCATGGCCTGTGATTTAAAGATCTTAATATCAGTACAGTTCCTACGTGGTCGCAAAAATTGACTACGTGGAACGGATCGTAGCCACAATTTATGGTGACAGCTGTCCAGAGGTATGAAGCCATTGTGATCTTTGGATTTGAAATATGTTTTGAATTGAAAATGACAATCGTGAATTTCTATTTCCAAGTCCAGAAAATGAATCTTTTCCCTGCTGAATTCATAGGAAAGAGCTATACTTCGGTCGTTACTATTCAGCAAGGAGAAAAACTGGGCCAAAGATTCTGAACAACCATCCCACAGGAGGAGGATGTCTTCAATGTACCTGGCCCACAGGACCAATTGAGGTCCACCGTGGACCCATGGATTTCGTGACAAAGGTTACGATCAATCCAATGTAGATTTGGAGTTACAAAACACTCTGAAAGTGGACAGACGTCATTTGTTGGTAGAGAAACCCCATCAGGATTCTAACAAATCTTTCAAATGGTCAATGGTAGCTCTGGCTGTATGTTTAGGGTCGTTGTCCTGCTGGAAGGTGAACCTCTGCCCCAGTCTCAAGTCTTTTGCAGACTCTAACAGGTTTTCTTCTAAGATCGCCCTGAATTTGTCTCCATCCATCTTATTTGTCTCCATCCATCTTCCCATTAACTCTGACCAGCTTCCCTGTCCCTGCTGAAGAAACGCATCCCCACTAGGGATGAGCCGAACACCCCAGGGTTCGGTTCGCACCAGAACCTTCGAACGGACCGAAAGTTCGTGCAAATTTTCGAACCCTATTCGTTATAATGGACGCGAACGTTCGAAATCAAAATTGCTAATTACAACGGCCAATATGCATGTTAATGTCATAAAACAGGTTTGGGGACCCGGGTCCTGCCCCAGTGGATATATATCAATGCAAAAAGAACTTTTAAAAACTAACGTTTTTTTCGGGAGCAGTCATTTTAATGATGCATAAATGGCAGAGAAGTACAAAACCCCCCCAAATGACCCCATTTTGGAAAGTAGACACCCCAAGCTATTTGCTGAGAGGCATGTTGAGCCATTGAATATTTTTTTTTTTTGAGTCCCAAGTGATTGAATAAAGACAAAAATAAAAAATAATTTTTTTTTCTTCAAAAAGTTGTCACTAAATGATATATTGCTCACACATGCCATAGTTATATGTGGAATTGCACCCCAAAATACATTTTGCTGCTTCTCCTGAGTATGGGGATACCACATGTGTGGGACTTTTTGGGAGCCTAGCCGCGTACGGGGCCCCGAAACCCAAGCACCGCCTTCAGGATTTCTAAGGGTGCAAATTTTTGATTTCACTCCTCACTACCTATCACAGTTTCGAAGGCCATAAAATGCCAAAATAGCACAAAACCCCCCCAAATGACCCCATTTTGGAAAGTAGACACCCCAAGCTATTTGTTGAGAGGCATGGTGAGTATTTTACAGCTCTCATTTGTTTTTGAAAATGAAGAAAGTAAAGAAAAAAAAATTTTTTTTTCTTTTTTCAATTTTCAAAACTTTGTGACAAAAAGCGACATCTGCAAAATACTCACAATACCTCTCAGCAAATAGCTTGGGGTGTCTACTTTCCAAAATGGGGTCATTTTGGGGGGTTTTATGCCATCTGGGCATTCCATGGCCTCCGAAACTGTGATTGGCAGTGAGAAGTGAAATAAAAAAATTACTCCCTTAGAAAGCCTGAAGGCGGTGCTTGGTTTTTGGGGTTCCGTACGCAGCTAGGCTCCCAAAAAGTCCCACACATGTGGTATCCCCGTACTCAGGAGAAGCAACAGAATGTATTTTGGGGTGTATTTCCACATATGCCCATGACATGTTTGAGCAATATATCATTTAGTGACAACTTTTTTGTAAAAAAAATATATATATATTTTTTTTTTTCATTATTCAATCTCTTGGGACAAAAAAAAAAAATATTTAATGGGCTCAACATTGCTCTCAGCAAATAGCTTGGGGTGTCTACTTTCCAAAATGGGGTCATTTGGGGGGGTTTGAACTGTCCTGGCATTTTATGCACAACATTTAGAAGCCTATGTCACACGTCACCCACTCTTCTAACCACTTGTAGACAAAGCCCTTTCTGACACTTTTTGTTTACATGAAAACATATTTTTTTTTTGCAAGAAAATTACGTTGAACCCCCAAACACTATATATATTGTTAAAGCAAAGGCCCTACAGATTAAAATGGTGGGTGTTGCATTTTTTTTTTCCACACAGTATTTGCGCAGCGATTTTTCAAACGCATTTTTTGTGGAAAAAATACACTTTTTTTTATTTTAATGCACTAAAACACACTATATTGCTCAAATTTTTGATGAAATAAAAAATATGATCTTAGGCCGAGTACATGGATACCAAACACGACATGCTTTAAAATTGCGCACAAACACGCAGTGGCGACAAACTACATACATTTTTAAAAGCCTTTAAAAGCCTTTACATGATACCACATTAGATTCACGGAGGAGGTCTACTGCTAAAATTACTGCCCTCGATCTGACCTTCGCGGTGATACCTCACATGCATGCTGCAATTGCTGTTTACATATGACGCCAGACCAACGCTTGTGTACGCCTTTGCGCAAGAGAAGGGGGGGCAGGGGTGCTTTTTTTTTTTTTTTTTTAGTTTTTTTTTTATTTATTTAGCTTTTTTTTTATTCTATTTTTAAACTGTTCCTTCCATTTTTTTTCTTTGTTATGATTTTTATTGTTATCTCAGGGAATGTAAATATCCCCTATGATAGCAATAGGCAGTGACAGGTACTCTTTTTTTGAAAAAATTGGGGTCTATTAGACCCTAGATCTTTCCTCTGCCCTCAAAGCATCTGACCACACCAAGATTGGTGTGATAAAATGCTTTCCCAATTTCCCAATGGCGCGGTTTATATCCGGGAGGGGGGACATTCCCTCCTACTGCTTGTAAAAGCAGTCTAGAGGCTAATTACCCGCTAGAATTGCTTTTACATGAAAGCCGATCACTGGCTGAAAAGAATGATACCAAGATGATACCTAAACCTGCAGGCATCATTCTGGTATAACCATTCAAAGTCCAGCAACATACTGGACATATATTGTAATCTTTTTTTTTTTCATGCAGCCTCTTGGCTGAACGAAAAAAAGAGATTGATTGGTGGGTATGCCCACCATTAGAATACCTCCCTTCATCCACCCACTTCTAATGATGGGCATACATGCACCATTTATATATGCCGATGCATGGGGGCATCCTCCCGCAAAAGTTATGCCGTGTACACACGGTCGGAATTTCGACCGTATGTACGTGGCATTAGGAGCCAATCGCTCCTCCCCGCCCCCTGCTGCCCCCATGCTTCGGCATATATGCTCTTTTTTTTAACTGTGGTGGTGAAATCACCTCCTACAGCGTTGGAGTCGCGGCTTTATGTATCGTGGGAGCAAACGCTGTTGCTGTCAAGATAAATAAATCCGCGCTGCAACTGAATGGCGCACCTGAAAACAAAAAAATGCTTAACACTAAAACACAGTAAACAAAATTACATACCTGAAAAGCAAGCATGATAAAACATGATAAAACATAATAAAACATTGCAGAATAGAATGGAGTAAAAAAAGAGCAACAATAGAGAGAGAGAGAGAACAATAAAACGACAACTATTTTTGTTTTTTTTATTTTTTTGAGATTCACAGGTAAAAAAGCTCCTGACTGTTAGCGACTGAATCAAAACGCTACCACAAAAAAAATGTTAGCGATCGCAGGGATCAGGCCTGACTCTGCGAACACTGCAGTTATGTGTGCTTAGTGTTTTGTAAGTGACAGTGATCGATCGATACTGCACTTGGGTGGGCTGGGCTGGGCGGAGGGGGAAAACGCAGGTGCTAGCAGGTATCTGGGCTGATGCCGCTAACACTGCGTTTTTTTTGGAACCCTAAACTGCTGGGACGCTAGTATAGATCTGATCAGATCAGATATTGATCTGTTCAGATACTATACCACTAAGGGAGGTGTATGCTTTGCGCGTGGGTGTTTGCGGTACTGGCACTAACCTGGGGCGACGCAGACCTTATTTGACCCTAAAACCTAATTGATATCACCCGCCGGCGATCAGGGGGTTAAACCGTTATTGGGTAATAAATGGCGGGTGCCCTGACAGTATAAAAAACAAGCTAACTAACCAGCGTCACCCGTAACAGTAATACAAAAAAAAACTGGTTACCTAGCGACACTAATGCAGGGATCAGAAAAACGATCGCTTAGTGACACTGGCAAAAGGGGGTGAAAGGTTAACTAGGGGCAATCAGGGGGTTAAACCTTTATTAGGTAATATATGGGGGTACCTGACGCTATATAAAAACCTGACGGGGAACCTAAATAACGAAATAACTAACTGGCTAACCAGCGTCACCAGTGACAGTTATACAGTGATCACTGGTGAAAGGGTTAACTCTAGGGGCAATCAGGGGGTTAAAACCTTTATTTAGGTTGTAATATGGGGGTACCTGACCTATAAACCTATTTATGAACCTATATAAACATGGCGGTTAACCTAAAAAAAAAACTGGTTACCTAGCGACACTAATGCAGCGATCAGAAAAACGATCGCTTAGTGACACTGGCAAAAGGGGGTGAAAGGGTTAACTAGGGGCAATCAGGGGGTTAAACCTTTATTAGGTAATATATGGGGGTACCTGACGCTATATAAAAACCTGACGGGAACCTAAATAACGAAATAACTAACTGGCTAACCAGCGTCACCAGTGACAGTTATACGGTGATTACTGGTGAAAGGGTTAACTCTAGGGGCAATCAGGGGGTTAAAACCTTTATTTAGGTTGTAATATGGGGGTACCTGACCTATAAAACTATTTATGAACCTATATAAAACATGGCGGTTAAAATAAAAAAAAAATGGTGAAAAAAAAAAAACGTGAAATTTTCCTTTAAATATGGTACCTGGGGGGTGTCTAAAGTATGCCTGTGAAGTGGCATGTGTTTCCCGTGTTTAGAACTGTCCTTGCACAAAATGACATTTGTAAAGGAAAAAAAAAAGAAGCCATTTAAAACCACTTGCGGCTTTAATGTCATGTCTTGTCCTGGCCGCCATATGGCTGAAAATCCTTGAGAAAAATGGCATGGCTACCCCATCACCCCCCCCCCACCCCCACCCCAGCCCCTTTGGGTCTTGTATGGATATTAAGGGGGACCCCGCACCCAAAATAAAACCCTATACCTACAACCCTATATACTCTGAACAGCACTATATAGGTGGTGCAAACAAGACACGGACTGTAGGTTTGTTCTTAAGTAGAATCTGAACAGGTACATTATGAAGTGTAGCTCCATCCCAAAAAAATAAATTTTTAAGCTTTTTGGAGAACATAGGGAGGGGTTATCACCCCTGTAACATTTGCTGTCTTTGCACATCTGTTCAGAACATGTCACCTCACTTTCCGTCCCAATGACAAATGTTTTTGGAAAAGTGGGGTTTTAATTGAAACAAGGATTGGTGATAAAGCATCAGTAGAGAGGAGATACCTTTTTCCCAAATTAAATCTAACAGGATAGAATTTCCCTTCCTAGGGGTAGATTTCCTCTCACTTCCTGTTTTCTCTTTCCGTTTGCAAGTAGGAGTCGTTTGTAAGTTGGATGTTTGAAAGTAGGGGCCTGCCGTATATACTCTGCAGAAATTTGCCCTATTAGATGTTGGTGTAGCCACAAGACTGGTGGGCACAGGAATGGGCCCTGCTGTGAGTTAATAGATCAAGATTTGTACTTGCATGCACCTGTTGAACCGGGCAGAAAAATTGGGCCTTTGGTGGTGGTGGTGGTGGTGGTGGTGGTGGTGGTGGACGGTGTTGCCACAAGACTGTAAGCCCTCACAGTTACTCTTGGTGGGTGCAGGAATGGGCCCTGCTGTGAGTTATTAGATCAAGATTTGTCATTGCATGCACCTGTTGAACAGGGCAGAAAAATTGGGCCTTTGGTGGTGGTGGTGGTGGTGGACGGTGTTGCCACAAGACTGTAAGCCCTCACAGTTACTCTTGGTGGGTGCAGGAATGGGCCCTGCTGTGAGTTATTAGACCAAGATTTGGAATTGCATGCACCTGTTGAACAGGGCAGAAAAATTGGGCCTTTGGCGGTGGTGGTGGTGGTGGACGGTGTTGCCACAAGACTGTAGGCCCTCATAATTAGTCTTGGTGGGCGCAGGAATGGGCCCTGCTGTGAACTATTAGATCAAGATTTGTAATTACACGCCCCTGTTAAACAGGTGCTGAAAAATTGTGCCTTAGGCATTGGTGCTGGTGCCACAACACTGCAACCCCTCACAGATACTGTACTCTTAGCACAGCAATGAGACCTGTTGCAAAGCATTGCCTAAAAATTGTAATTACACGCCCCAACGGGGGCTGAAAAATTGTGCCTTAGGCACTGGTGCCACAACACTGCAACCCCTCACAGATACTGTACTTGGAGCACAGCAGTCACACCTGTTGCGAAGCATCTTTTTAAAAAATTGTAATTACACGCCCCTGTTATACAGGGGCTGAAAAATTGTGCCTTAGGCACTGGTGCTGGTGCCACAGCACTGCAACCCCTCACAGATACTGTACTCTGAGCACAGCAATGAGACCTATTGCAAAGCATTGCCTAAAAATTGTAATTAGACGCCCCAACAGGGGCTGAAAAATTGTGCCTTAGGCACTGGTGCTGGTGCCACAACACTGCAACCCCTCACAGATACTGTACTTGGAGCACAGCAGTCACACCTGTTGCGAAGCATCTTTTTAAAAAATTGTAATTACACGCCCCTGTTATACAGGGGCTGAAAAATTGTGCCTTAGGCACTGGTGTGGTGGCATGGATCATTGAGGAGGAGGAAGAGGATAGTCAGTGAACATAACAGGACAGTCACTCAGCATCAGCATAGGCAGTCTTGAAGGGATGTGACATTATAAATTATTCCGTTATATCCGCTTCAGGTGCCTGGTAGCTGGTGGTGATCCAAGACTGATTCATTTTTATGAAGGTCAGTCGATCAACCGAGTCGGTGGACAGGCGCACCCTATGATCGGTGACAAATCCTTCAGCAGCACTGAATGTGCGTTCGGAAAGAACGCTGGATGCAGGAAAGGCCAGTAGCTCAATTGCATACTGTGCAAACTCTGGCCAGTGATCCATCCTCAGGACCCAGTAAGCCAGAGGATTTTCGGTGGGAAAGGTGTCCAAGTCTGACCTTGCCCCTAGGTATTCCTGCACCATGTATATCAGACGCTGGCGATGGTTGCTGGAACCGATCATACCTTGGGGCTGCGGACTAAAATATTGTCTGAACGCATCGGTCAGACGTCCACCTTCCCCACCGCTCCTTCTGCTACTGACCGAAGCCTCAGCAACTCGTCGTCCAGGACCAGGAGTTTGTAACCTCCCAGTTTCTGGGAACGCGTTGCACAGACCTTTCTGCAAGGCCTCCCTGAGATGTCTCATCCTCTGCTCC
The DNA here is from genome assembly GCA_028564925.1 of Lithobates sylvaticus. Lineage (NCBI taxonomy): Eukaryota > Metazoa > Chordata > Amphibia > Anura > Ranidae > Lithobates > Lithobates sylvaticus. Next base: position 73,564,782 of record CM053037.1, read on the forward strand.
CTCTGCGACGGCAAGATAAGGTCCGCAACCTTACCCTTGTACCGTGGATCAAGGAGAGTGGCCAGCCAGTAATGGTCCCTCTCCTTGATCCGAAGAACACGAGGATCCTTCCGCAGGCTTTGCAGGATCAGGGAGGCCATGCAGCGTAGGTTAGCTGAGGCATTCGGTCCGGAGTCTTCTGGGTCACTGAGGATGACATGATCGCCAGCCACCTCCTCCCAGCCACGTACAAGTCCAGTTTGTTGGGACTGTACATCATCCCTAAAAGACTGCTGCTGCTGCTGCTGCTGCTGCTGATGCTGAGTGCCAGGCTCCACCTCCATGCTCACACAATCCTCCTCCTCCTCCTCCTCATCCTCTTCCTGTGTGATGGGTGGGACAGAAGGAACACTGTCTGGATAAAGGGGGCCTTGAGAGGCAAGGAAGTCCTCCTCTTCCTGCCTCTGTTCTGCCTCAAGTGCCCTGTCCATTGTCCCACGCAGCGTATGCTCCAACAGGTGGACAAGAGGTACAGTGTCACTGATGCATGCACTGTCACTGCTCACCATCCTCGTGGCCTCCTCAAATGGTGAGAGGACAGTGCATGCATCCCTGATCATGCTCCACTGGCATGGGGAAAAAAAGCCAAGCTCCCCTGACCCTGTCCTGGTGCCGTAGTCGCAAAGGTACTCATTGATGGCCCTCTGCTGCGTGTGCAGTCGCTGCAGCATGGCCAACGTTGAGTTCCACCTGGTGGGCATGTCACATATTAGGCGGTTCTTGGGCAGGTTCAGCTCCTTTTGCAGCTCAGTCAGCCAAGCACTGGCATTATAAGATCGGCGGAAATGCACACAGACTTTCCTGGCCTGCCTCAGGACATCCTGTAAGCCTGGGAACCTGCCCAAGAACCGCTGCACCACCAGGTTGAGGACGTGAGCCATACAGGGCACATGGGTGAGCTGCCCCTGTCGCAGGGCGGAGAGGAGGTTGGTGCCATTGTCAGAAACGACCATTCCTGGCTTAAGCTGGCGTGGCGTCAACCACCTCTCGGCCTGCCCCTGCAGAGCTGCCAGAACCTCTGGCCCAGTGTGGCTCCTGTCCCCCAAACACACCAGCGCAAGCACGGCATGGCATCTTTTTGCCTGCGTACTCGCGTAGCCCCTTGTACGCCTACGGAGCACCGCTGGTTCCGAGGACAGAGCACTGGAGGAAGAAGAAGAGGAGGGGGTGGAGGAGAGAGGTGTGTCACAACCAGTAGTAGCATTTTGGAGGCGTGGTGGCGGAACAACCTCCAACACTACTGCACCTTGTCCTGCATCCCTCCCAGCTGCCAATAGAGTGACCCAATGGGCCGTGAAAGAAAGATAACGTCCCTGTCCATGCCTGCTGGACCATGAGTCAGGGGTAATATGGACCGCTGACCGCCCTGTCCAGCGAGGCATGGACATTGCCTTCCACATGCCGGTAGAGAGACGGAATCGCCTTCCGTGAGAAAAAGTGGCGTTTGGGAACCTGCCACTGAGGAACCGCACATTGAACAAACTCACGGAAGGGGGCCGAGTCTACCAACTGAAAAGGCAGCAGTTGAAGTGCTAGCAATTTAGCCAAGCTAGCATTCAACCGCTGGGCATGTGGATGGCTGGGAGTATACTTCTTTCGACGGTCCAGCAGCTGGGGCAGGGAAATTTGCCTGCTACAATCGGACGTCGGTGTACTGCAAGTACTTGGTTGTGACACACCTAATTCTACACCTTCAGTCCTCTCAGAGCAGCTTTCAGAGAGGACTGAAGATATAGTGGGGATGGAGATCCCAGCTGATGAGGAGCAAGGAGAGGTCCGCTTTGTTCTTTGGTGTGGGTCTTTTATGTGTGCTTGCCAACGAGCTGCATGGCAGGTCGACATATGTCTGCTCATGCTTGTGGTGCCCAAGCGGCTGATGTTTTGGCCACGCGAGATACGCTTGAGACAAATATTGCAAATAGCAGTGGTGCGATCTGATGCACTCGTCTCAAAAAAGGCCCACACCAAAGAACTTTTGTGATAACGTGCAGAGGCAGCGCCCTGCACAGGCGGAGCTCTGCGGTGTGGTACAGTTGCTGTGCTGGCCTCTAGCTGGCCTCCAGGGGGCATCCTGCCTCGTTGGACATGTGACGCCGCATCCTCCTCCTCCTCCTCCTCTCTCCCTTCAGGCACCCACGTGGAGTCAGTGACCTCATCATCCCCTCCCTCTTCAACACTAGAGCAAACCTGGCAGTAAGCTGCAGCTGGTGGAACAGTACTGCCAGATTGCTGTCCTTCAGCATCCCCTCTCTCTGCGCGCACACTACTGACTTCCTCAAGCTGGGTATCATCATCCGAGCCTTCGAATCGTTGGGCATCCTCCTGGAGCATGTACCCAACACTGTGCTCAAAGAGTTCGGGGGACTCCTCAGGAGGACATGGTGGGTCTAGGGAAGGGGTGGCTGATGATGCCATTGAGTATGCGTTGGCAGCTGCTCTGCCAGTACCCTGAGCCTGGGTGAGAGAGGATGAGGAGGGCTTGGTCATCCATTCTACCAAGCCTTCGGCATGATGCGGCTCCACATGTCCAGCTGCAGAAAACAAAGACAAGCGTCTCCCATGGCCACGTGCTGATGACGATGCACGATCACGTCCACGGCTAGCACTGTTGTCTCTAGAAACAGAGCCTGCCTGCCCTGTGTTCTTGCCTTGGCACGCTCTGCCTCTCCTTGGTGGTCTTCCAGCCATTGTAGTCGGTAGTGTATATAGTATAAAAAATGGGTGCTGCTGAGAAGAAAATATAGGAGCTCTGTGTGCTGCCACTAACACACTAGAAGTCCTATGGGTGCTTCTGGGAAGAAAATATAGGAGCTCTGTGTGATGCCACTAACACACTCGAAGTCCTATGGGTGCTGCTGAGAATAAAATATAGGAGCTCTGTGTGATGCCACTAACACACTAGAAGTCCTATGGGTGCTTCTGGGAAGAAAATATAGGAGCTCTGTGTGATGCCACTAACACACTAGAAGTCCTATGGGTGCTTCTGGGAAGAAAATATAGGAGCTCTGTGTGATGCCACTAACACACTAGAAGTCCTATGGGTGCTTCTGGGAAGAAAATATAGGAGCTCTGTGTGATGCCACTAACACACTAGAAGTCCTATGGGTGCTTCTGGGAAGAAAATATAGGAGCTCTGTGTGATGCCACTAACACACTAGAAGTCCTATGGGTGCTGCTGAGAAGAAAATATAGGAGCTCTGTTTGATGCCACTAACACACTAGAAGTCCTATGGGTGCTGCTGAGAAGAAAATATAGGAGCTCTGTGTGATGCCACTAACACACTAGAAGTCCTATGGGTGCTGCTGAGAAGAAAATATAGGAGCTCTGTTTGATGCCACTAACACACTAGAAGTCCTATGGGTGCTGCTGAGAAGAAAATATAGGAGCTCTGTGTGATGCCACTAACACACTAGAAGCCCTATGGGTGCTTCTGGGAAGAAAATATAGGAGCTCTGTGTGATGCCACTAACACACTAGAAGTCCTATGGGTGCTGCTGAGAAGAAAATATAGGAGCTCTGTTTGATGCCACTAACACACTAGAAGTCCTATGGGTGCTGCTGAGAAGAAAATATAGGAGCTCTGTGTGATGCCACTAACACACTAGAAGTCCTATGGGTGCTTCTGGGAAGAAAATATAGGAGCTCTGTGTGATGCCACTAACACACTAGAAGTCCTATGGGTGCTTCTGGGAAGAAAATATAGGAGCTCTGTGTGATGCCACTAACACACTAGAAGCCCTATGGGTGCTTCTGGGAAGAAAATATAGGAGCTCTGTGTGATGCCACTAACACACTAGAAGTCCTATGGGTGCTGCTGAGAAGAAAATATAGGAGCTCTGTGTGATGCCACTAACACACTAGAAGTCCTATGGGTGCTTCTGGGAAGAAAATATAGGAGCTCTGTGTGATGCCACTAACACACTAGAAGTCCTATGGGTGCTGCTGAGAAGAAAATATAGGAGCTCTGTGTGATGCCACTAACACACTCGAAGTCCTATGGGTGCTTCTGGGAAGAAAATATAGGAGCTCTGTGTGATGCCACTAACACACTAGAAGTCCTATGGGTGCTTCTGGGAAGAAAATATGGGAGCTCTGTGTGATGCCACTAACACACTAGAAGTCCTATGGGTGCTTCTGGGAAGAAAATATGGGAGCTCTGTGTAATGCCACTAACACACTAGAAATCCTATGGGTGCTGCTGAGAAGAAAATATAGGAGCTCTGTTTGCTGCCACTAACACACTAGAAGTCCTATGGGTGCCTTTGGGGTGCAATGCTGTGCTAACAGCACTGCGGTTGGTACTACTGCAATACTGTACTAACAGTAAGCACGCACCAGACTAATCCCCAGCAGCAGCTAAAAACACAATCAGCAGCAATGAACGATCAATGACTTAGGTAGCAATGGTTTAGCAAAGAACTAGCCAATGGTTTAGCAAAGAAGAGCAAATCTTTCTGGAGCAATGTATCAAGCAAAGACAGAATCAGCAGACTGATCTCTCCTAAAGCCGGAACTCATGTGACCGGCGCCGACGGCGTGGCGGCCTTTTAAATGGTGGGGCGTGTACTAAAGCCCCTGAGCTTTAATTGGCTACAGGCGTCCTGCCTGTAGCCAATTATTGCTCTCCGAGTTTCCGGCGCTGTGATTGGCCAAGCATGCGGGGTCACAGTGCATGCTTGGCCAATCATCAGCCAGCAATGCACTGCGCCGGCCGTGCCGGCCGCAATGCATTGCGGGGCCGCTCGCATCACACGAATGTGATGCGAACGGCCCAAATAGTTCTGGGCTCGCCGAGCGAGCGAACGCCCGGTGCTCGATGCGAACGTGGGTTCACATCGAGCACCGGGCCCATCCCTAATCCCCACATCTTGATGCTGCCACCACCATGTTTCACAGTGGGGATGGTGTGTTCAGGCTGATGTGCAGTGTTAGTTTTCCACCACACATAGCGTTTTGCTTTTAGGCCAAAAAGTTCCATTTTGGTCTCATCTGACCAGAGCACCTTCTTCCACATGTTTGCTGTGTCCCTCACATGGCTTCTCGCAAACTACAAACAGGACTTATGGCTTTCTTTCAACAATGGCTTTCTTTTTGCCACTCTTCCATAAAGGCCAGATTTGTGGAGTGCACGATTAATAGTTGTCCTGTGGACAGATTCTCCCACCTGAGCTGTGGATCTCTGCAGCTCCTCCAGAGTTACCATGGGCCTCTTGGCTGCTTCTCTGATTAATGCTTTCCTTGCTCAGCCTGTCAGTTTGGTGGAGGGCCATGTCTTGATCGGTTTGCAGTTGTGCCATACTCTTTCCATTTTCAGACGATGGATTGAATAGTGCTCCGTGAGATGTTAAAAGCAGTGGCAGAAATACCGGGGTCGCAGCAGTCCCACTTGCAGCTGTGGGGGGGGGCCCAAGACCCGGCATCTCCCCTTGCAGCTCTGGCTGTCAGTTTAATATGCAGTGGGGGAAGATGGGAGGTGGCAATCGGCAGCTTTATGGTGCCCCCGGGGGGCAGGATCTCTTACCGAGTGTATACAGAGGGGAAGGGCCTTTGACCCCAAGCATGTATCAGTTTCACTCTTCAGTGTACAAGTCGCTCTGCTTGTACACTCTTGCTGATACCTGCCCAGGTCAGAGGCCCCTCCCCTCTCCACTGTATACACTTTGGAAGAGAATTACTAGCCCCAGGGAGATCCCGCCACCCACAGGCACCATAGAGCTGACGATCGCCACCTCCCACCCCCCCCCCCAGGTGGGGGGTACAGAGATGTGCTGGGGGCGGGAGGTGCACAGCAGAAACCAGCCAGGTACATGGGGAACCTCTGGAGGGGGGGCTCTCTGGGAACCTTGATGTAAGGGGGGCTCTCTCGGGACCCTGATGTAAGGGGGGCTCTCTGGGGACACTAATGTAAGGGGAGGCTCCCTGGGGACCCTCATGTAAGGGGGGGCTCTCTGGGGACCCTAATGTAAGGGGAGGCTCTCTGGGGACCCTGATGTAAGGGGGGCTCCCTGGGGACCCTCATGTAAGGGGGGCTCTCTGGGGACCCTGATGTAAGGGGGGCTCTCTGGGGACCCTAATGTAAGGGGAGGTTCTTTGGTGACCCTCATGTAAGGGGGGTTCTCTGGGGACCCTCATGTAAGGGGAGGCTCTCTGGGGACCCTGATGTAAAGTTGGGGCTCTCTGGGGACCCTGATGTAAAGGGGGGCTCTCTGGGGACCCTGATGCAAGGGGTTGCTCTCTGGGGACCCTGATGTAGGGGGGGCTCTCTGGGGACCCTAATGTAGGGGGGGCTCTCTGGGGACCCTAATGTAATGAGGGGGGCTCTCTGGGGACCCTGATGTAAGGAAGGGGCTCTGGGGACCCTGATGTAAGTAGGGAGGCTCTCTGGGGATTGTGATGTAATGAGGGAGGCTCTGGGGATCCTGATGTAAGGAGGAGACTCTCTGGGGACCCTGATGTAAGGAAGTGGCTCTCTGGGGACCCTGATGTAAGGAAGTGGCTCTCTGGGGACCCTGATGTAAGGAAGTGGCTCTCTGGGGACCCTGATGTAAGGAAGTGGCTCTCTGGGGACCCTGATGTAAGGAAGTGGCTCTCTGGGGACCCTGATGTAAGAAAGGGGCTCTCTGGGGACCCTGATGTAAGAAAGGGACTCTCTGGGACCCTGATGTAAGTAGGGAGGCTCTCTGGGGACACTGATGTATGGGGGGAGGCTCTTTGGGGACCCTGATGTAAGGAAGGGGCTCTCTGGGGACCCTGATGTAATGAGAGGGGCTCTGGGGATCCTGATGTAAGGGGAGGCTCTTTGGGGGATCCTGATGTAAGGAAGGGGCTCCCTGGGGACCCTGATGTAAGAGGGGGCTCTCTGGGGACCCTGATGTAAGGGAGGGCTCTCTGTGGACCCTGATGTAAGGGAGGCTCTCTGGGGACCCTAATGTAAGGGGAGGTTCTTTAGGGACCCTCATGTAAGGGGGATTCTCTGGGGACCCTCATGTAAGGGGAGGCTCTCTGGGGACCCTGATGTAAAGTTGGGGCTCTCTGGGGACTCTGATGTAATGAGGGAGGCTCTGGGGATCCTGATGTAAGGAGGAGACTCTCTGGGGACCCTGATGTAAGTAGGGAGGCTCTCTGGGGACACTGATGTACGGGGGGAGGCTCTTTGGGGACCCTGATGTAAGGAAGGGGCTCTCTGGGGACCCTGATGTAATGAGAGGGGCTCTGGGGATCCTGATGTAAGGGGAGGCTCTTTGGGGGATCCTGATGTAAGGAAGGGGCTCCCTGGGGACCCTGATGTAAGAGGGGGCTCTCTGGGGACCCTGATGTAAGGGAGGGCTCTCTGGGGACCCTGATGTAAGGGAGGCTCTCTGGGGACCCTAATGTAAGGGGAGGTTCTTTAGGGACCCTCATGTAAGGGGGATTCTCTGGGGACCCTCATGTAAGGGGAGGCTCTCTGGGGACCCTGATGTAAAGTTGGGGCTCTCTGGGGACTCTGATGTAAGGGGAGGCTCTCTGGGGACCCTGATGTAAGGAAGTGGCTCTCTGGGGACCCTGATGTAAGGAAGTGGCTCTCTGGGGACCCTGATGTAAGAAAGGGGCTCTCTGGTGACCCTGATGTAATGAAGGATGCTCTCTTGGGACCCTGATGTAAGGAAGGGGCTCTCTGGGGAACCTGATGTAATGAGGGGGCTCTGGGGAACCTGATGTAAGTAAGGAGGCTCTCTGGGGATCGTGATGTAATGAGGGAGGCTCTGAGGATCCTGATGTAAAGAGGAGACTCTCTGGGGACCCTGATGTAAGGAAGGGGCTCTCTGGGGACCCTGATGTAAGAAAGGGACTCTCTGGGACCCTGAAGTAAGTAGGGAGGCTTTCTGGGGACACTGATGTATGGGGGGAGGCTCTTTGGGGATTCTGATGTAAGGAAGGGGCTCTCTGGGGAACCTGATGTAATGAGGGGGCTCTGGGGAACCTGATGTAAGTAAGGAGGCTCTCTGGGGATCGTGATGTAATGAGGGAGGCTCTGAGGATCCTGATGTAAAGAGGAGACTCTCTGGGGACCCTGATGTAAGGAAGGGGCTCTCTGGGGACCCTGATGTAAGAAAGGGACTCTCTGGGACCCTGAAGTAAGTAGGGAGGCTTTCTGGGGACACTGATGTATGGGGGGAGGCTCTTTGGGGATTCTGATGTAAGGAAGGGGCTCTCTGGGGACCCTGATGTAATGAGAGGGGCTCTGGGGACCCTGATGTAAGGGGAGGCTCTTTGGGGGCCCTGATGTAAGAAAGGGGCTCTCTGGGGACCCTGATGTAAAAAGGGGGGCTCTGGGGACCCTGATATTAGGGGAGGCTCTCTGGTGACCCTGATGTTATGAGGGGGGGGGGCTCTCATATAAGTGGGGGATCTCTGGGGACCCTGATGTAAGGGGGACCCACACTCAGATATGTAACGATATTATATATATATATATATATATATATATATATATATATATATATATACAGTATCTGACAAAAGTGGGTACGCCCCTAACATTTTTGTAAATATTTTATTATATCTTTTCATGTGACAACACTGAAGAAATTACACTTTGCTACAATGTAAAGTAATGAGTGTACAGCTTGTATAACAGTGTAACTTTGCTGTCCCCTCAAAATAACTCAACACAGCCATTAATGTCTAAACCACTGGCAACAAAAGTGAGCACACCCCCTAAGTGAAAATGTCCAAATTGGGCCCAAAGTGTCAATATTTTGTGTGGCCACTGTTGTTTTTCAGCACTGCCTTAACCCTCTTGGGCATGGAGTTTCACAGGTTGCCACTGGAGTCTTCTTCCACTCCTCCATGACAGAGCTAGTGGATGTTAGAGACATTGCACTCCTCCACCTTCCGTTTTAAAATGCCCCACAGATGCTCAATAGGGTTTAGGTCTTGAGACATGCTTGGCTAGTCTATCACCTTTGCCCTTAGCTTCTTTAGCAAGACAGTGGTCATTTTGGAGGTGTTATCATGTTGGAATACTGCCCTGTGGCCCAGTCTCCGAAGGGAGGGTTTTATGCTCTGCTTCAGTATGTCACAGTACATGTTGGCATTCATGGTTCCCTCAATGAACTGTAGCTCCCCAGTGCCGGCAGCACTCATGCAGCCCCAGACCATGACACTCCCACCACCATGCTTGACTGTAGGCAAGACACACCTGTCTTTGTACTCCTCACCTGGTTGACACCACACACACTTGACACCATGGGAACCAAATAAGTTTGGTTCCGATTTGTCTCATCAGACCACAGGACATGGTTCCAGTAATCCATGTCCTTAATCTGCTTGTCTTCAACAAACTGTTTGCGAGCTTTCTTGTGCATCATCTTTAAAAGAAGAGGACGACAGTCATGCAGACCAATTTGATGCAGCATGTGGCGTATGGTCTAGGCCAGCAGTTTTCAACCTTCTAGTGCCGTGACCCCTTGATAAAACTTCCCAAGTTGTGGGGGCCCCTAACAGTAAAATTATTTTCGTAGCATGGGTTGTCAGCACCCAAGGCAAGACAAGTAATTTGCGCCCCTAATCCACGGACATTTAGCGCTCCCTGAGTCTTTTCCACTCGTACAGTATTAAAACCCCTTCTGGTACATTTTAGGATGTACCACTCTTTCTCTTTGTTCTCCTTTCTTTCCCTTTTACGTCTCTCTTTCCTAATTTCTTGTTTTTTTCCCCATCCCTCTCTAGCCGCCTTTCTTGTTCTTTCTCTTATTCTTTCTCTCCTTTTTTCTTTGTTCTTCCCCATCTTTTCCTCTCCCTTCCATGTATTCTCTATTTTTATTCCTTCTCTTACTCCTGGGTGGGGGGAATGGGATGAGTGTTAGTGCTGGGGGGAGTTCTAATCAGCCAAATTTAGGTGCTCTTGATCAAGGTCATCTGCTGATCTGAGAACTGTAGTGGGGACTTTTAATGGCAACTAAAATCACAGGTAGTGTTACTCACTGTGTCTCCGACTTTGTGGTGTCTCATAGCAGTGACACCTATGCCAAAATCAGGATATAAGGTCTCCTCCAGCCCCTCCCACTTCACATTCCTCACCAGTCAGCTGACCTCTAGTCTCCACCCCCCACCCATGCCATGAACTGAATGGGCAGCTGTGAGCTCCAGGGACAGCCCTGCTGGGCAGCCGCACAAAAAGTTGGGAGAGAGGTGCCGGCTTCAGGAACAGCCCAGAATTCGGTGACCCCTGGTAAATGGTCATTCGACCCCCAGGTTGAGAACCACTGGTCTAAGCACTGACAGGCTGACCCCCCACCTTTTAAACCTCTTCATCAGTTCTGGCAGCACTCATACATCTATTTCCCATAGACAACCTCTGGATATGATGCTGAGCACGTGCACTCAACTTCTTTGGTCGACCGTGGCGAGGCCTGTTCTGAGTGGAACCTGTCCTGTTAAACCGCTTTATGGTCTTGGCCACCATGCTGCAGCTCAGTTTTAGGGTCCTGGCAATCTTATTATAGCCTAGGCTATCTTCATATAGAGCAAAAATTCTTTTTTTCAGATCCTCAGAGAGTTCTTTGCCATGAGGTGCCATGGTGAACTTCCAGTGACCAGTATGAGAGAGTGAGAGCAATAACACCAAATTTAACACACATGCTCCCCATTCACACCTGAGACCTTGCAAAGCTAACAAGTCACACCAGGGAGGGAACATGGCTAATTGGGCCTAATTTGGAAATTTTCACTTAGGGGTGTACTCACTTTTGTTGTCAGAGGTTTAGACATTAATGACTGTGTGTTGAGTTATTTTGAGGGGACAGCAAATTTACACTGTTATACAAGCTGTACACTCACTACTTTACATTGTAGCAAAGTGTCATTTCTTCAGTGTTGTCACATGAAAAGATATAATAAAATATTTACAAAAATGTGAAGGGTGTACTCACTTTTGTGAGATACTGTGTGTGTGTGTGTGTGTGTGTGTGTGTGTGTGTGTGTGTGTGTGTGTGTGTGTGTGTGTGTGTGTATGTATGTATGTATATATATATATATATATATATATATACACACACACACACACACGTATATTATATACATGTGTATGCCCGCCCAGGCATATGACTTTCTTTACTTTGCTGCTATGGGCTCTAGCCCCAGATCTTTTGTAGACCTAGCAACGCCCCTGGTGGGGGCCCTTCATGGTTTCTTGCACCGGGGCCCTGAAGATTCTAGTTACGCCTCTAGTTCAAAGCTTGGGATATTTTTTTATAACCTAACCCTGCTTTAAACTTCTCCACAACTTTATCCCTGACCTGTTTGGTGTGTTCCTTGGCCTTCATGATGCTGTTAGTTCACTAAGGCCACTTTCACACTGAAGTGCTTCTAAACTGCCAGTAAAAACACTGAGCGCTTTTGAAGAGCTTTTCAGGCGCTTTTGAAGAGCTTTCCATTCATTTCAATGGGGAGGGGAGTTTTTCACAGCCCTGTCAGCACAATGCCCCAGTGTGAAAGCGTTCATTGATTTTAATGGAAATACATTTTCGTGAGCTTTTTAGGCGCTGTTTTTAGCGAGACAGCGCCTGAAAAGCGCCTCAGTGTGAAAGTGGTCTAAGGTTCACCAACAATCTTCTTGTTAAAAAAAAAAAAAGGTTCACCAACAAACCTCTGAGGGCTTCACAGAACAGCTGTATTTATACTGAGATTAAATTACACACAGGTGGATGCTGTTTACTAATTAGGTGACTTCTGAAGGCAATTGGTTCTACAAGATTTTAGTTTTTCAGAGTAAAGGGGGCTGAATACAAATGCACGCCACACTTTAGATATTTATTTGTAAAATATTTTGAAAACCATTCATCATTTTCCTTCCACTTCACAATTATGTGCCAATTTGTGTTGGTCTATCACAAAAAGTCCCAATAAAATACATTTACGTTTTTGGTTGTAACATGACAAAATGTGGAAAATTTCCAGGGGTATGAATACTTTTTCAAGGCACTGTATATACTATTTGTCTTTACCTGTAATACCGCGTACACACGGTCAGAATTCTCGTCGGAAAAAGCTCTGATGGTTTTCCCGTCGTAATTCAGACGGAATTTTGCTCAAACTGTCTTGCCTACACACGGTCACACCAAATTCCGACGGTCAGTAACACAGCGGCATAAAACATGTTCGACAGCACTATAAAAGGGAAGTTTAATGCTTCCAAGCATGCGTCTAATTGTTTCCGAGCATGCTTTGGAATTTTGCGTGTCGGAATTGCCTACACACGATCGGAAAATCCGATAGAAAGGTTTTCCGTCTGAAAAATTGAGAACAGGTTCTCAATCCAAAGTCCGTCCAAATTCCGACAAAGAAAAAGACCGTTGGGCATACACACGGTCGGAAAATCCGATGAAAAGCTCCCATCGGACAGTTTCCATTGGAAATTCCGACCGTGTGTACGCGGCATAAGCTAAATTTTACTCTCATATGAAGATTACTTTATACATTACTCATATAGAGTATATTTGTATTAAAGTGCACTCTTGTAGGGAGTCCATTTATCCCAGTTTAGGTGTTGTGTTTAAGTTTGTTGATAATAAAATGAATAAGTTTTTAAAGGGCTTTTTTGGACTATTCGCCATTACTGTTTTTTTAGTGTCTGTATTCATCCTCTGTATGCTTTGGCGTTTTTTTGGACATTATGTCTAGGTTCACGCTGACTGCGGGAATGAAATTGTGCGAGTTCAGCAGAAGTCGCACAATTTCATTCCCGACTTCGGGGGCGATTTCAGAGACATCTGTGTGGGTTTCTGCAAAGATGTCAATGGAAATCTCACCCCGAAATCACCAAAAGTAGTACAGAAACTACTTTTGGGAATCGTGCAGTGTCGCACCGATTCGGACACTGCCATTATCGCATGCGATTTGACATGTGAACAAGGGCTAAATATTTTCTCTTTGCATTTACACATCAGTTTTTTTCATACTGTCATTCCAGTGTAAAGCTAATGTTCACCTGATACCGATTTCTCTTAATTAAATGGCAGCCAATGATGCATTTATTTCCCCCCTATGCATGGGATTCTTATTCCCATAATGGAGCCCTGGTTCACACTTATGCGAATTCTATGCGGAACAGATGCGATCCAAAAAGCATAGGTTTGCATGTCCTGTAACAAAGCATTATTTCCAATGAAGGCTGTTCACATATATGCGGTGCGAATTTGATCCGGTTCAAAAAGAGGCAAATTGCAGCGCCGTAGACTTCTATGGGACCGGATTGATATCACAGTCCAGTGTTCACATCACTGCAATCTTTTTTTTATTTTTTTTAGCCGAGATTTTATAGAAAATAAAATTGCAGTTGTGACCACTCCCCTCACAAATTTGCAAGGAAACCGCACATGCTAAGCAGAATTTGGATTGTGATGTTAAAAAAATAAAATAAAAAAAATGCAAATTCACAGCGTGCACCACTTTAAATTTGCACCGCATCAGTGTGAACCGGGGAAAAAGGATAAGTTCACCTTTTGTAACACGTTACAGCCATATTAAAGGTTACGAACAGACTGCAAGCCCCCCCCCCCCCCCCCCCCCAGCTAGCTGTCACAATTTTTTTTTTAAATGCGGCGGAGCAGGGCTCCGCCCACTCGCCCACTCAGCCACGTCACTCATTCACAGTCATCTGTGAATGAAAAACTACAAGTCTCGACGTCCTTTGCGCCGTGGTAGTTCATTGCGTCTTCCTCTCAGATTGTATCTGCTTGCCTGTACAATGTATGGGCACACAGATACACTGGCAAGTCTCCAGGAGACCTGCATGGCATCAGCGGTTTGCTGATCACTGGTGCAATGCTTTAGAGGCTCCAGAAACAAAAAATAATAAATGCACATTTTTTTACCTGCAAAAAAATGTGCATTTATTATTATTTGTTAAAAGGTGAACGTATCCTTTAAGCCAGGGGTGCCCAACCTTTTGAGGAGCGAGGGCCACTTTAGCGACTTGGTAACCGGTCGCGGGCCACAATGAGCGTAGCGGGCGGATGGCAGGTCTGTGTCCATTCTGCATATGTAGAGCAGACACAGATGCAGCCCGCTCTACCCTAAGGGCCCTCCGATCTGCCCAGACAGAAGGGGACAGATCCCCCTTCTGTTTTTTAAGGAGATCGGATTGCAGATAGGCGTCTGTTTACATCTGCCGCTCTATAGAGGTGAATGGAGGGTCTGATCGGTTCTGCCTGTCTGTTTTTCAGGCGGACCCAATCGGACCGATCGTGTGAAAGGGGACTAAGGCTGCTTTCACACTGATGCACAGTGGTTTACCTGCATCTCAAATGACCTCAATCTTCACTTCTTCCTCAGGATTCCTGCAGCTGGTTGCTGCTGTTCCCCAGGTGGTTATAACTGGTGGCTGCTGCTGGCTGTCCTTCAGGGCTGGTACTGCTGTTGGGTACTGCCTGCTGGTACTGCTGACTGGTACTGCTGGCGGGTACTGGTGGCTGAAACTGCTTGCAGCTACTGGTACTGCTGGCGGGTGCTGGTGGGTACTGGTGCTGCTGGTGGGTACTGGTGCTGCTGGCTGGTACTGCTGACTGGTACTGGTACTGCTGGCTGGTACTGCTGACTGGTACTGGTACTGCTGACTGGTACTGGTACTGCTGACTGGTACTGGTACTGCTGACTGGTATTGCTGACTAGTACTGGTACTGCTGACTGGTACTGGTGACTGGAACTGGTGGTTGGTACTGCTCGTGGGTACTGGTACTGCTGGCTGGTACTGGTACTGCTGGATGAAACTGCTTGCTGCTACTTGTACTGCTGGTGGGTGCTGGTAGGTACTGGTACTGCTGGTGGGTACTGGTGCTGCTGGTGGGTACTGCTGGCGGGTACTGGTACTGCTGGCTGGTACTGGTGACTGGAACTGGTGGTTGGTGCTGCTGGTGGGTACTGGTACTGCTGGCTGGTACTGGTGGCTGGAACTGGTGGCTACTGGTACTGCTGGCTGGTACTTGTACTGATACTGCTGGCTGGTACTGGTATTGCTGGTGGGTACTGCTGGCTGGTACTGCTGGTGGGTACTGGTGGCTAGTACTGGTGGCTGGTACTGCTGGTGGGTACTGGTGGCGGGTACTGCTGGTGGGTACTGGTACTGGTGACTGGTACTGCTGGCGGGTACTGATACTGCTGGCGGGTACTGGTACTGCTGGTGGGTACTGATACTGGTGACTGGTACTGGTGGCGGGTACTGATACTGCTGGCGGGTACTGGTGACTGGTACTGCTGGCTGGTACTGGTACTGCTGGCGGGGTACTGGTGACTGGTACTGATACTGCTGGCGGGTACTGGTACTGCTGGCGGGGTACTGGTACTGCTGGCGGGTACTGATACTGCTGGCGGGTACTGATACTGGTGACTGGTACTGGTGGCTAGTACTGCTGATGGGTACTGGTGGCGGGTACTGATACTGCTGGCGGGTACTGCTGACTGGTACTGCTGGCTGGTACTGGTGACTGGTACTGCTGGCTGGTACTGATACTGCTGGCGGGTACTGGTACTGCTGGCGGGTACTGGTGGCTAGTACTTGTGGTGGGCACTGGTACTGCTGGCTGGTACTGGTGGTGGGTACTGGTACTGCTGGCGGGTACTGGTACTGCTGGCAGGTACTTCTGGCTGGTACTGCTGGTGGGTACTGGTGACTGGTACTGCTGGTGGGTACTGGTGACTGGTGGCTAGTACTGCTGGTGGGTACCGGTACTGCTGGCTGGTACTGCTGGCAGGTACTGGTACTGCTGGCTGGTACTGGTGGTGGGTACTGGTGACTGGTACTGCTGGTGGGTACTGGTGGCTAGTACTGCTGGTGGGTACCGGTACTGGTACTGCTGGCGGGTACTGGTACTGCTGGCGGGTACTGATACTGCTGGCTGGTATTGGTACTGGTGGCTGGTACTGGTACTTCTGGCTGGTACTGCTGATGGGTACTGGTACTGGCACTGCTGTCTGCTGTGAGATCTCAGGAAGCATGCAGCTGCAGTACACATTCCTGTCACAGGCGGAGTACATTTGATATCACTCCGCCTGTGAAGGAGCCGGCGCTATACAGGAAGCATCGGCTCTGCTTCCTTTAGCGGCGGCTCCGTTCTAGCTGATGCTCGGAGATGGCGGGTCGGGTACCCACGATCAGGGCTTCCCGACCCGCCATCTCAGGGCAAGACGTGGCGGGCCACCTCGGATGGCGCCGCGGGCCACGGGTTGGGCACCCCTGCTTTAAGCACTGTGGGCAGAGTGAAATGCATTGGAAACATGGTCTGGTTGGCCTCATACACATTTTAATGGGGTTTTGCAAAGATGTGACTTCCAGGACTGTTCCCGGCTTCCAGCCAATGCTGTGCATTTGAAGGTATTGTGTGGATGGGAATTTGGAATTTTTAGGCAGTGCTTCTGTAGTTGCTGCCTGAACCTTTTCCATGTGTCATAATGTTCCTTCCTGCCTTCCATGTGCCATAGTGATCCTTCCTGCCTTCCATGTGCCATAGTGATCCTTCCTGTCTTCCATAATGTTCCTTCCTGCCTTCCATGTGCCATAGTGATCCTTCCTGCCTTCCATAATGTTACTTCCTGCCTTCCATGTGCCATAATGTTCCTTCCTGCCTTCCATGTGCCATAATGTTCCTTCCTGCCTTCCATGTGCCATAGTGATCCTTCCTGCCTTCCATAATGTTCCTTCCTGCCTTCCATGTGCCATAGTGATCCTTCCTGCCTTCCATAATGTTCCTTCATGCCTTCCATGTGCCGTAGTGATCCTTCCTGCCTTCCATGTGCCGTAGTGATCCTTCCTGCCTTCCATGTGCCATAATGTTCCTTCCTGCCTTCCATGTGCCATAGTGATCCTTCCTGCCTTCCGTATACCATAGTGATCTTTCCTGCCCAGCATGTACCCTAGTGATCCTTCCTGCCTTCCATGTACCCTCTGCTCCATCCTGTTTGGCCACACCCACTTGTTGCTGCGGCGCACATATTTCAGGAGACATCAGAAGCAGAGGGCATACCTTTCTTACCTAAGGGACAATGGAGGTGTGGGGGGGGGGGGGGGGGGGGGGGTGGAGTTTAAAAAAAAAAAAAAAAAAGTTTGCTTTGGATTGCTGAGCAAAGGGTCACAGATGGATTTGGTTCCAAAACAGGAATCTTCCCTCCAAACAAGGACCAGTGGGGGAGTTATGGAAGTCTGTGCTCCCCTTTGGGCATATCAAGGCTTCTTTTCCTGTTTGGTTTGGAGGTACCTTTAAATATCAGCAGAGGAACTTCTGGAGATTCCATTTACCACTTTACCTGAAATTATATATAACAAAAAAAATAAAAATCTCTTCCTCGTTCCAATATTGTAAGTTGCAAAATATGTCCACATGGTGGCACCATTGTCATACTAAGTTTTGCTGAAAGGTCTATTCAACTGGGGCAACTTAAAGACTCTAATGGATACAGCATGTTGAAGAAAAACTGTTATTCTTTAAGATACAAAATTTAAATAAAAAAAATAAATAAAAAAAAATAAAATAACACATAAGGAGTTAAAGTACACCTATAATCAAAGTCTGTGATAAATCATGAGCCTTTTTCCAGGCTACAAGATTGTCTATTAACCATACCTCCCAACATTTTGAGATGGGAATGAGGGACACCTACTGGCAAATGTATGTAGGCATAGACACGCCCCCTTAAAGGTGAATTAACCAAAAAAAGGGTTAATTAACCACTTCAGCCCGGACCAATTGGCAGCCAAAGGACCAAGCCCCTTTTTGCGATTCGGCACTGCGTCGCTTTAACTGACAATTGCACGGTCGTGCGACGTGGCTCCAAAACAAAATTGGCGTCCTTTTTTCCCAGAAATAGAGCTTTCTTTTGGTGGCATTTGATCGCCCCTGCAGTTTTTATTTTTTGCGCTATAAACAAAAATAGAGCGACAATTTTGAAAAAATGCAAATTTTTTGCTTTTTGCTATAATAAATATCCCCCCAAAAAATATATAAAAAATTTTTTTTTTCCTCAGTTTAGGCCGATACGTATTCTTCTACATATTTTTGGTAAAAAAAATCGCAATTAGCGATTATTGATTGGTTTGCGCAAAAGTTATAGCGTTTACAAAATAGGGGATAGTTTTATAGCATTTTTATTAATATTTTTTTTTTTACTAGTAATGGCGGCGATCAGCGATTTTTAATGTGACTGCGACATTATGGCGGACACATCAGACATTTTTGACACATTTTTGGGACCATTGTCATTTATACAGCAATCAATGCTATTTAAATGCATTGATTCCTGTATAAATGACAGTTGTAGTGAAAGAGTTAACCACTAGGGGGAGGGGAGGGGTTATGGGCTCTGACGTGTGTGTGTTTTTTTTACATTAGGGGGCGGGGCTGACGTCTGACGTCATTGATCGGCTTTCCCGATGACCGGGAACAGCCAATCAATGACAGGCAGAGTAGGACACAAACCTCTCCCCGTTGTACAGCTCCGTAACCCGATCGCGGGACACCAGCGGCGATCGGGTCCGCTGGTCCCGCGGCCGGGGTCACGGAGCTCCCGACCGGGTCGCGAGCGCGCCGCACGGGCAGGCATTTAAAGGGCCACGTACAGGTACGTGGTTTTGCCTGCCCGTGCCATTCTGCTGACGTATAAATGCAGTGGGCGGTCGGGAAGCGGTTAAATCCACATTTTTTTTTTTTTTTTTTTTAACCACTACTATTCCTTTATGTTGGCTTTCAAAATTTACAAATGCAGCAATTTAGAATTTGGATGAAAGGTTTAGCACTGGGAAACACTTTTTGAAAGATAAAAAGTGCATTTTATATACACCTAAAAATGAGGGACAAATGAGGAGGAAAGAGGGACAGAGGAACATTGCTCCAAATCAGGGACAGTTAGGAGCTATGTATTAACAGTTCCACACATAGTCGTACACCACGTATTCTGCAATACATGTCTATAGGCTAAATTATGCTGCATCTGTGACTTCCAGGCAACAGGTGGATTTTATTCTGTACAACAGACTGCTGTTAGAAATCACAGGGGTCCCATACTGCCTACCCGACAGGGCCCAGCTCCCTCCCAGCCCCCAGAAATGATCAAATTATATTTTCGCTGAAAATAGACTAAAATCATTATTGTAAAACATATTGACTGGACCCTTCCCCTGCTCTCCATCTTGAAACATCCCCTTATATGGGCAGAAGCTACCGGCAGGAGAGGAGGGAAGCTGGCAATGCCGCGGGGGGAAAGGGCATCTGCAAAGCAGGGGGATGAGGGCGCGGATGCTAGAACTGATCCTCTTGCAGCTTAGCTGGAGGAAAGAAGCAGAGAAGCCAGCAGATCTACAGGGGGAGGTAGAAGAGGATTAATGTCGGCAGTAAAGCAGTACAGCTGGCCATCCTGCCTGGCCCCTCCTTTTAAACTGTTGGGGCCCGGGCCCCATACAGGACTGGCTCTACTGCCTTATCAGTGGCCCTGGCTGTACACCCTAATACACGGCAATGAGCAAGGGCCTTTAAAGAGTATTTCCACTTTTGGAAATAGCCAAATTCGGATAACACACACTTTATTATTGGTCAAATGTTCCCAGTCACATGGAATTTTTTTTATTTATTTTTTAAATCTAAATAGTGCCTTACTTTTTTTTATTGCTTGTTTTCTTAAAAATCTTACTTAACATTACTTAGAAAGGGAAGCTACGAAGGACTGGGGGAGCAAAAAAAATCCTTCCTGACCTACTATAGACACGTGCACTGACAAAAAATTTGTTCATTTTCGTTTCATTCGTTTTTTTTGCTTTTTTTCGGAAAATCGAAAATTTGGAAATTTCACATTTCTATTTTTCGGACTTCCGAATTTCAGGACTTTTGGAACTCCGAATTTCCGGATTTTCAGAATTCGGGAATTCAAAGATTTGAAAATCCCAAAATTTGAAAATCTGAAAAGAAAGAAAATCTGTTTAACTATTAAATTAACGAGTACAAATTTATCCGAAGTTACGAATTATCTGAAATAATGAATGCCGCATCTAAACAAATGGAACGGAACAAATTAATAAATAATAAAAAGGTTTTATTATTATTGTTATTTATAATTAGATAGTTACGTTCCATTTGGTTAGATGCGGCATTCGTTATTTCAGATAATTTGTAACTTCGGATAAATTCGTACTCGTTAAGTTCACTAATAGACAAATTTGAAAGGAAATTCCAATACCTATAATTTAATAGTTAGTTATTTAGAATTGAACAGATTCTTTTTTTTCTGATTTTCGAATTTTCTAATTTTTGAATTTCCGAATTCTGAAAACCAAAAATTCAGAAATCCAAAAAAAAGAAATTCGGAAATTCGTAATTTCGCTAATTTTGAAATTCGAAAATTAAAAAATTCGGAATTAACCAATTTCTCAAAATTCGTTAAAAAACGAATTCGGAACTAAACGAATTGCACATGTCTACTACTAAATAGGTCAATTGGCCAAACGGGAACCACTTGACAAAAGTGACACATCAGGCACCCGCAGATTTACATTACTCTGTGCCAGACGCTTTTGTGAGATAGAAGTCCCGACACTCAGTTCCTGCTTACCTGCCTGGTGAAGAGATCCCGTTACCCTGTACACTGCCCGATCCCTGCAGCAAGTAAGTGCTGAGGAAATCAGGCAGAAGTGTACTGGCAGGCTAAGGACAGCTGGCTGGAACTGGAAGCGATTAGTGCTATGTATGTTTAGGGTCACTGTCTTGCTAGAAGGTCAACCTCAGCCCCAGTCTCAAGTCTTTTGCAGACAAAGTTTTTCTTCTAAGATTGCCCCTATATTTGGCTCCACCAATCTTCCCATCAACTGACGAGCTTCCCAGTCCCTGCTGAAGAAAAGCATCCCCACAACATGATGCTGCCACCACCATGTTTCACGGTGGGGATTGTGTGTTCACGGTGATGTGCAGTGTTAGTTTTCCACCACACAGAGTTTTGCTTTTAGGTGAACAAGTTACATTTTGGTCTCTCTGACCAGAGCATCTCCTTCCGCATGTTTGTGTTGCCCTCCCACATGGCTTCTTGTAAACTGCAAACAAGACTTCTTATGGCTTGCTTTCAACAATGGCTTTCTTCTCGTCACTCTTCCATAAAGGCCAGATTTGTGGAGTGCATGACTAATAGATTCTCCCACCTGAGCTGTGGCTCTCTGCAGCTCCTCCAGAGTTACCATGGGCCTCTTGGCTGCTTCTCTGATTATTGCTCTCCTTGCCCAGCCTGTCAGTTTAGGTGGACGGCCAGGTCTTTGTAGGTTTGCAACTGTGCCATACGCTTTCCATTTTCAGATGGATTGAACAGTGCTCCGTGATACATGTTCAAAGCTTGGGATATTTGTTTATAACCTAACCCTGCTTTAACCACTTTGTTACTGGGCACTTAAACCCCCCTCCTGCCCAGACCAATTTTCAGCACTGACGCACTTTGAATGACAATTGCGCGGTCATACAACACTGTACCCAAATGAAATTTGTATCATTTTCCCCCCACAAATAGAGCTTTCTTTTGGTGGTATCTAATCACAGCTGGGGTTTTTTTTTTGCTAAACAAAAAAAATTGAAAATTTAGAAAATAAAAAAAAATCACGTTTAATAGTTTGTTATAAAATTTAGCAAAATGGTAATTTTCTGCTCAATTGATATGCGCTGATAAGATAGCCCTGATGGGTGGCATGGATGGGCACTGGTAGGTGACACTGTTCAGGCACTGACAGATGGAGAAAGGGACACTGATAAGTGGAGCTGGTGGGCACTGGTAGGCGGCACAGGTGGGCACCGTGGACCCGGGGCACATCGCAGTGATTGAGACTAATGTCCCTCTCACTGCCGCCGGTGATCGTTTTTTTTTTTTCTCCTCGCGCCGTCAGCGCAAGGGAGGGGAAAAAAAAAAAAAAGCATATTGCCGGCTCTGTTGATATCACATGATTAGCTGTCACTGGCTGAAAGCTGATCACGTGGTGGGGGGGGGGTTGCAGACTCTCTGATCACAGGGCGCGCAGGCCGCTCATGCACAGGACGACGTCTTGGGACGTTGTCCCGGCAATATAGATCCGCGCTGTAGCAGTCATTCGGCTATAGTGTGGATCTCAGGTGGTTAGACTTCAACAGAACTTTATCCCTGACCTGTCTGGTGTGTTCCTTGGCCTTCATGATGCTGTTTGTTCACCAAGGTTCTCCAACAAACATGTGAGGGCTTTTACAGAACAGATGTATTTATACAAAGATGAAATTACACACAGGTGGACGCCGTTTACCAATTAGGCGACTTCTGAAGGCAATTGGTTCCACTAGATTTTAGTTAGGGGTATCAGAGTAAAGGGGCTGAATACAAATGCACACCACACTGATATTTGTAAAACATTTTGAAAAACAAACAATTTATGATTTTCCTTCCACTTCATAATTATGTGCCACTTTGTGTTGGTCTATCACATAAAATCCATTTACGTTTTTGGTTGTAACCTGACAAAATGTGGAAAATTTCAAGGGGTACAAATACTTTCAAGGCACTGTAATACATTGAAAAAAGAAAAAAGCTGCGCATACCAACAACCTAAAAATATTAACAGAATAGACTTCAAATGAATAAATCAAATCTGAAAATATAACATGACAAAATCACTCAAATTAGTGTAAAAACGTGACACCCGGTGATAACAGACCTATAATATTGATACTAAATTATAGGAATAAAAAAATTGATCAAATAAGTTCATACGTGAACAAAAAAAGGTCCCATGTGAAGAAAAATAATATTATTGTGAAAACAAATGTTGATAGTCCATAAAAGAGAGAAATTTTTCTCAAACGGTGCTCCTCCTCCGATAAACGGAACGGATCTATTTACTTCAATAAATTTTCGTGACAATTCACAAACACCACCACCAAGAAAAAGATGGCCGCTTACGCAGGTCTATGACCACCCGTTACAGAGGGTCAAAACAGGCAGGATTTAAATCAACACCGCATCAACCTCCGCAAGAGAAATCGGCCTCAGACCTCCAGACAGCTCTTGGGGATATGCTCTATAGGTCTCCAAATTATACTTCCAGTGGTATTGTTAGGCATCGACAAGCAACCATTCCTGTATTGAGCTCCTTGAACCCAGGAGCTCAACACAGGAATGGTTGCTTGTCGATGCCTAACAATACCACTGGAAGTATAATTTAGAGACCTATAGAGCATATCCCCAAGAGCTGTCTGGAGGTCTGAGGCCGATTTCTCTTGCGGAGGTTGATGCAGTGTTGATTTAAATCCTGCCCGTTTTGACCCTCTGTAACGGGGGGTCATATACCTGCGGTAAGCGGCCATCTTTTTCTTGGTGGTGGCGTTTGTGAATTGTCACGAAAATTTATTGAAGTAAATAGATCCGTTCATCGGAGGAGCACCATTTGAGAAAAATTTCTCTCTTTTATGGACTATCAAGATTTGTTTTCACAATAATATTTTTCTTCACATGGGACCTTTTTTTGTTCACGTATGAACTTATTTGATCAATTTTTTATTCCTATAATTTAGTATCAATATTATAGGTCTGTTATCACTGGGTGTCACGTTTTTTACACTAATTGAGTGATTTTGTCATGTTTTATTTTCAGATTTGATTTATTCATTTGAAGTCTGTTAATATTTTTAGGTTGTTGGTATGCGCAGCTTTTTTATTTTTTCAATTTGTTTTTACTATTCACGTATATGGTACAAGTTGCTGCAGCCTTATTTGGTTTTAATTTAACCGGTTTAGGATTCATAGTTGCACATCCGACCTGTAGCGCAGTTTCTTACCAATTTTCTCACTGCAATACATTCATTACAAACCAAACTATGCAACCTTTAGGCCAGGTTCACACTATTGCGAATTGGATGTGCATCCGATTCGTAATAGCAGTAGAATGTGAATGGCTCTCTATGGAGCCGGTCTACATATCTCCGATGTGGCTCCGGTGCAAATTTGCACAGGAGCCCTGTGCGTCTTTTGGTCTGTTTCAGGTCCGAATTCAGCCCAAAATTCGGGCTGAATTCAGACCTGAAAACGGTGAAGCAGACGCACAGGGCCCCTGCTGTGCGCTGCATCGGCATTAGGTGTAAACCGAGTCTTATAATGCCTTTTATACCTTGTTTCATTAACTCTGCCGATTTGATGCAATCCTGAGAGTCCATTCACACAGGGGCAGCATGACTTCCAGCGTGACTTTGGAAGGCAACTTGGACACGACTTGAGTATGAATCACAGCGCGACTTGAGGCAACTTACAAGGCAACTTGGAAGTTGCCTCCAGGACAGGGGACTTTGCCAGTGGCCAATCACATAATAATCAGCTCTGTGGGAGGGAGGGGTTTGCCTAGAAAACTATTTTTACTTCCTGGAAAGTTGCTTCAGTTAAGACAGGGGATCCGACTTGGAGGCAACTTCCATTGAAAGCAAAGGGAACAAGTTGCCTAGAAGTCGGATTGAAGTAGTACAGGAACCTTTTCTGAAGTCGGTGCTCTTATTCACTTAACATTGATTATTATCATGTCGCGCGACTTGAGGCAACTTCAAGTCGGATCCAAAGTCACCCCTGTGTGAATGGACTTACAGTATACCGGTAAGCTAAACAAGAATGCAAAAAAATTATATATAAAAAAGGGAACAAACAACGCAATGGATTAATTTGATTTATTGCCAAAAAACATCAATATCAAACAGGAAGGCGTGGGATGTATATACATGTTCAAAAACCAGAACAAGGATTCAGTGAATATGGTTAAATCCAGAACAGTTATGTCCAATCCTTATTTTTACCCCCCCATATCAAACACAATCTAAATTATTTGCATATAACATTGGAAAAGTCATTAACATAAGCACATTTCAGATGATGGTATTTGAAAAAAAAAAAAAAAAGTGTCAGGAACAGGATTTAAAGTGCACATCACCGACACAAAGTAGGGTTAGCAACTTGAGTCCATCTTATCCCCAAAGAGGTATTCGGCTATAAAATAACCCACAGGGTCAGCGATGTCCCACAAATTGATAGGCCCCACGTTGTTCACAGTGATTCTAAAATGTCAACTTTTTGGCCATGGACACATGGATACTATTTCTACAGCTTATGGGTACTGAGCACCATTCACTTCTTTATCAACTCAAAACTGTAAAAATGATAAACTGATTCTAGTAGCAAACCCGCAGGCTTTCACAGTGTTCCACCAAGGTACATCAAGAGAAGCTGTTCTCATTGCCTTTTGCTCAGCTTTAAATGAAGAGCACTGATGATTAATGTTCATGCCACCAAGAGGTGAACGAAGCTCAGTACAAATATACCGAGACCATAAAGGAGAAGTATCCATTGGTAGATGACCTCTTGTACATCAACCTTTTCTTTGGATGCATCAATTTAAAAAATAAAAAAAATACACTAGTTCTCATATAGCATACACAACCCTTTCTATGCTTTTATGTAGATAGGAACAAAAATTGTAGCAAAAGGAAAACCAAACATCTGAATCCTTTGAGGTTACCAAGACCTCGAAATCCAAACATATGGACATAAGCAGTAGCATTTGCACACAAAAAAAATAAAAAATTTAGTGGTAACCATTTTACTAGCAGGAAAAACTAGACATCCGAGTGACTGGTGTTATGGGCAGTGACCTCAGAGATGGGGGGGGGGAGAAGAAAAAAAAAAAAAAAAAAAGTAAACCCAATAGATGCCAACCAGATTCGCACATTCCAGAGCTGATCACTATGGGCAAGAACATTTTTGCTTCCCCCACCATCACATAATATACCTGTAAGAGCAAGCTGAAGTGAAACACGTTTAGTGGTTAAAATACTGACCGCTTTTTTTTTTTTGTGTGGCCTCGGAAAAAGGGGGCCCTCCAATGGCTGCAAATGGTTACTACACATGGAGGGCAAATTATATTACATGGAATCAAAATTTTCTTATGACAACCAGGCAATGCACCACCAATAAGAAAAAAAACTTGAATTGTGTTTATCAGATTCTATTGTAAGGGAAAAAAACGTGAGAATTTTGCAAACAAAATTTTGTGAAATCCAAAAACAAACCTTTCCCTTGTAGGTGTGAAAATAAAAAATAAAAAAAAATTCTCAATTCCATGTATTAAAACACACACAAAAAAAAAAAAAAAAAAGACTTAGATTAGATCTTGTTTTAATTCAGCCAGCAGGAAGGGTTTTGCTCATAGTTAGCAGAGCTAAAGGATATTATATAGCAAGATCATGGCGAGCTTTACCCCCAATGTTCTGGCCTATAAATTGCCCTATTCCTCTCAGTCCACATCGGTTCAGGGATTTTAGTCTTTGACTAAGGTCACTGCCACACGGATTAAAAGTGGTTGACCACCAACAGGATGGAATGAATGCATAGTACAAATTAGGCTTGCCTCTATGTCCCATCTAAACTACAGATCCAAGTCACTTGTGGAGCAAGCAGATCTGACCACTAGCTGTAAGCCAGACAAATGTTTTATAGAAAGCCCCCACAATGCCAGTAAAAAGGGCCAATGGGTACCAAAAGAGGGGGTCTTATTAGGACTTTAAACAGAACAGGAAAATGAGCTGAGTGCAATCTAAACTCTGCACTCATCCTATCCTGCCCAAAAGATCCCCTCGTAGTGGTCTGTGCATGCCACTTACTAGTGTTCACTTCACCTTAATAAATGGGGAGAGAGGAGCTTCAGGTTTGTTTTCAGCGCTCACAAGGATGGAAAAATGTGTCAGGAGATGCATAGATGCAGCTGGTGGTTACTGCCATCTTATGAAGTTCAAATTAAAAATTAGTTTGGTAAATAGTAAAGGTTCCATACACTTGTTACTTTAATTGCCTTTCACCAGTAGAAATCTGTGTTTAAGGGTGGGACACCGCAGAGAGGACTCTGTGTGCAAGCAGTGGTCTCTTGGCAGAGGTCTGACCCTTACTGTCAAGCTATAGCAGGGAGCGCAAGCTTTACTGAAAGAAAGCCCAAACTATGAGTCCGGGGGGCATGGTGCCTGTGTGTCGCCAGGAATAAGCACCGGCAACCGGAAGGAGGCCGAGGGGAGGTTGCCAGCAAAGGAACTTGCAGGTGTCAGACTGTTAGCGGTAAGGCCGGCCATAGATGGAGCGAATTTCTTGCCTGGATCAACTTGGGTACATTTAGCCTGCACACACGCAGTGCCTGAAGATTCGAACCGTCTATGGCCAGCTTGAAGGAAGTATTGTGATTGGCTTTAAGCAAGGCAATTAAAGTAAAATATGTACATACCATTTTCCTTAAAATATCCAGTTAAAAATGAAACCTCATTGGACAGATTTATTTTATACTTGAGGGTTAGAAAAATTGGCACCTCTCTGCATACATCCAACAGGTCCACTTTTCCTGGCTGCCTACATATATTGCAAATACCCATATATCGTCAATGCACCAGTACTTGCCAAATGGCTTTCTTAACTGTAAGCAGTGCGATAGGTGTGCAACATAAAAAAACTGAAAATGGGGTTACTATTAAATTTATTCACAAAAAAATGATCACCACTGAACAGAGGTTTACTCTAAAAACATGAACGTTAAAGAGTAGAAAGTCATACATGGAAACCAATGGAAAGGCAGGGTCAGTACTCCCATGTGCACCAAGTCTTCAAATATCAGAGGCAAGAGCACTTCAGAACTTAAGTAACCAAAACATATTACATTTTTTCTAAATATATGTCTCAAATGAAAAAAAAAAAAAAAATCTTTGTAAAAATAAAATAAGGTCAAGCATCAGACTTTTGCATATTAAAAAAAGAAATATATTTATATATATATTTATAAATCTATAGAAAAAAAAAAAAAAAAAAAAAAAGGCTCTAAGCCAATGCAAAAAAACAAAAGAATTAAAATGGCAAATAAAATATTTTATTAACCTCAAGGCTGAAGAGATGGAGGTTAATACACCGCATTCTAAAAGCAGAACCCCAAATGCTGACTGGAGGGTATGAAAAAAAAAAAAAATAATAAAAAAAAAAAACAAACACATGACCCCGTGCAAAAGTCTATCAAATAAAAGCTCTTTGTAAAAGGGATGCTTCAAGGGGAGAGGAGGTGCAGGAACGTGGTCTTTTTAGGCACTTCTGTCTTGGTTATGTTCTTCCATTAAAAAGATCTAGGAGATAAAAAAAAGGAAAGTCATGAATAGAACTGCATGGGTAAGAAAAAAAAAAGAAAAAAAAAGGAGCACACATTCATGCTAGCAAGAAGAACGGAACTGGTCAAATAGAGAATCACATTTACAAGTGATTGGTTCATACTCTTTCCTTAAGGAAAAAAAAAATGATCCTTTCATGACGCAGAACTAGTTGCACAGTACTAAGCACTTTCTAGGATGCCAGCAGGCAGGATCAGGCAAACAGTTGCAAAGATGTAGGAAAGATCTTGCACAGTGTATGGCAGACAAGTGACTGACAGAGCAAACAGTTAGTGAGGGACAGGTCTCAGCCCGACCAGCTCTACTTTTGCTTGGACCCACCAGCAACATCCAGTCTGATACATACACACACACACACAAATATGACAGTCTCAATGAGATATTTCATCAGAATTTTGAGGTCTTTATTAATGAGGGTGATAGTTACCGACCACTCTTTTTCCCAGGTTTTGGGAAAACAGACATGAGCTAAATTCAAGTCTCTGTCCAGGAGGGCATTGACGAACATAACCATATAAATAGGAAAGAGGGGACAAATTTCTTAAAGTAGCAAACTGAGAAGCCACCAGGACCAGGCGCGGAGCCCGACTTAAGAGCTTTCACCTGAGATAGGCCTGTGACGGCTGCCCTGTCAGCTGTGCTTGCACGGCATCCCTACCGATGTGCATGGGTCGGCTGGTCTGTGTCGGCTGTTGTGACTGCAGGGCATCCCTCTGTGGGTTTGACACCCCTGGCCGAATGCAACTGAAGTGGCTAAATAGCACAACAATAAACTAGCTAACCTCCATGAATAACCTTCCTTTACGAGGAAATCTAAAAGGGACTGCCGTGAGAGAAGTATCAGGGCTGTCATTAAATGCTTCCAACTGAAAATGCTACATGGCTTGCGGTGTCTGACATCAATAGTTTGAGTTGCAGAGCCAAAAAAACCAAACAGGCTTTATAATTTTTTAAACTCCTCATCTCTATACCTGTTCCAGGTCATCTACTCAGCACTAAAAATCAGAATGACAGCCAGGAACTTTTATTTTCAAAAGCGAGGTCAGCAATGGCAGCCTCTATTATTCTTCCATGATACATTCCCTTTAGAAGTATTGGGGTAACAAAATGTGAATCTCAAAGGCCGGTAGTTCCTTTTACCTTGTGCTTGTAGATTTAAGCCATCATGTTATTATCGGCATACATCCGCCCTCCGTGGTCACTGTAACCATCCATTGCATACTCTGGCTCTAAATCACCCATATGATCAAGAGGGATTTCATCATGATACATGGGACGGTAATTGTCATCTGTGGAGACACAACATTTTAGTGACCAAGACATCATTCAAACAAGTGCTGCACAAAAGATAATCTGTCCAAAAGCGAATTTTGTACTTTCCAAACACATCTTAAAAAACACTGCTCTAATCAAACAGGATTTCATTTAGTGAGTTTGGCTAAGACACCGTTCACACTGGGATGGGAGGACGGGGAAGTCAGCGGTAGTGCCGCTAGTTTTAGTGGGGCTTTACCGCTGTTAGAGGTGCTATTCGGACGCTAGCGGACAAGGGAAGGGTTAATAGGGGTGTACCGAATGGGTTTTTTGATACCGAAAATGGAAAAAAAAAAAAAAAAAAAGAAAACACACTAGGCCGAAAAACGTATTTAAATTTATTTATTTTTTTATATAGGAAATGGTCAGACTGGGGACATGGTACAGGAGATCAATGGATCCAGCCTGCGTGTCCCCAGTAGTGCAGCCAGCCTGTAAAGGGAAGAGGAGAGCCACCTCCGCCGCCTGGATAATTAAAGCGCCGGGAACATCACAGCTTTAATTTCAATAGCTGTGTGTTCCTCACCACGATCCGTCACATACAGCCCCTCTTTGTCCGGACACTTTGATAGATGGATCACCCGTACAATCCTGCGACAGGGTTATCTGTCTATCAAAGTTCCCCGGACAAAGAGGGATGTATGTGACGGCGCACGGCAGGGAACACAGCTATTGAAATTAAAGCTGTGATGTTCCCGGCGCTTTAATTATCCAGGCGGCGGAGGCGGCTCTCTTGCGCTATAGACACCAACATGATGGGCGGCACCAGGGCTCCGCCCCACCGCCCAGGCCATGCCCCATTTCCGGCTCCATTAATCGGACGTTTTTTTCTTTCGGCAAATTGCAGGAAAGGCCATTTTCGGCCAATGTTTCGGCAGCCGAAATTTCGGTGCATCCCTAGTTAATAACGTCCAAAAAGCGCAGCTGCCAAAGTGCTTTGCAGGCGCTTCTGCATTCATTTCAATGGGCAGGGGCAGTTTAGGAGCGCTCCCGCACCGCCACAAAGATGCTGCTTGCATGACTTTTTTTTCCTGTCCTGCAAGCGCCCCGCTCCAGTGTGAAATTACTCAAGCTTTCGCACTGAGGCTGCAGAAGAAGCAGTTTACAGGCGCTATTTTTAGCCCAAAACCACATGTAAAACGCCTCGATGTGAAAGGGGTCTTAATGCTGGACCCACTGTAGCAGTTTTAAAAAGAAAGTGTTGCACAGGAAAGCCACCACTGTGCCATTATATTGGACACTGTCCTTAAAATCGATACCCTACACTAGAAAGCCCAATAAATAAGATCTGTAAAAAAAAAAAATACTCACCATCAGCGTAAGGTTCACCAATGGGGATCATGCTCTGTGCCTAGAAAAAGCAAGTTGAAGAAGTCAGATACACAGCCCAAATTAAAATGGGTACAGCAGAGATTACAAAGCTGGAGGCTCATTAGGAAATAGAGCAAGATAAGTGCTTACCGCTTCCCAGGCTGCGGGGTCCTGGCGGAAGATGGCATTGGTCAGCTCCACAGACACTCTCTTCCTGTAGTCCGGGTTCTTGTCCTCAGAGATACGGAATAGGACGGCAGCAGCATAGGTAGCTGAGTGATGAGAAAAAACATTTTTACGGTTTGACTGGAATCAACCAACAGTTTATTGCAAAGAACAGTATGTAGAGACAATTTATTTTTTAGTTTTGAACTGAGTAGGGAAGGGTTAGTTCCTTTTAGGTTTGTCATTTATGTCCCTGCAAGGAGATTCGAACTGACCCCCTCCCCATAACCATGTGCAGGGTACTTTTCCGTGCAGCAGTCATTACTTTTGAAATGTGTGTATAAACGTCCTGTCATCCACCACAGCAGACAGACTTGTAGTTCTATATGGAACAGGAGTGAGCGGTAATCACTGCACACATACTCCACTGACACTCCCTGAAAAACTGTACCTCTAGCTGGAAGAAGTCTACAGAAGCCTGAAATTTTTTGTGAAAAGTGGACTTATCCTTTAAAAAGTTAATGCCATGTCCTTCTCTGAATGACAGTCATGAAGGTCAATATCCTGGGACAGCAAAACATGGCAGCATTCCAGAAAATTTATGAAGCCTTTCGATCAGATTATAGGCACCAACCAGCCTGCTAAACCCTGCAAAAGGTGCAGAGACTGCAAATGTAAAAATGCCTCCAGGGAGCTTGCACAGCCATGACGTATTCCCAAGTAGCATATAACATCTAAAATAATGGTTTGTATGGTGCCCAGCTTACCTGTGCCCTCATTATGGGAATGCAGGAGTTCCATCAGAGGAGCAGATGCACCCTCAGCATCAATGGTGTCAGCTGCTTCTTTATCCTGAGCAAGTTCACAGAGCACTCCAGCTGCTACTCGTTGAATGTTCTCCACGGGGGAATACAGGAGCTGTCCAAACAAAACAGCAAGTTAGTGAAAATGCCAACACCATGAAAGACAGTGGGGCTGCGGTGCTGGATGGACCCTTGCAGCACAAGCTGCTGCCAGTGCTTGGTGAATAATGGAGTCTATATTATATACAAGTAGTTTATTAGGAGCCATTCCATAAACTGGAGCAACTGACCAGCTTATTCAAGACAAGGCTGCCTGTACATGGCTGCTTATGGGGTAGCAATGGAGCATCGCTTAAGCCAACTAGGCATTGTAAGGCCCCTTTCACACTGGGGCGGTGCGGGCGTCGGCAGTAAAGCAGCGCTATATTTAGCGCTGCTTTACTGTCGTTTTAGCAGCGGTATTCGGCCGCTAGCAGTACAGTTTTAACCCCGCTAGCGGCCCGAAAAAGGGTTAAGACCGCCCGCAAAAAGCCGCTGCATCAACGCTTTGCCGGCAGTATAGCTGCGCTGCCCCATTGATTTCAATGGGTAGGAGCGGTTTAGGAGCGGTGAATACACCGTCCTGCTAGCGCACCGCTCCAGTGTGAAAGCCCTCCGGCTTTCACGCTGGAGTGAAAGGACCTGCTTTTTTCAGGCGCTATTTTTAGCGCTGTAGCGCCTGAAAAACGATTCAGTGTGAAAGGGGCCTAAGGATCAGTGCCATTAGTTGGGCTAGTGTATACGGTCCTTTATTTTTGTCTCTGACCATGGTTTAAGAAACAGTTTGGATTGATAAGACCTGCAAAGTTTGAATATGGTACTGGATCCTATGAAGCAAATTACACAGCCTTTTATTGTAGCATTTGCTTTACACTATTCTCAACTGCTTATTATTCAGCAAGCCAATATGAATACAGAATAAAGACAGCTTGAAAACTCAAATTAAAACCATTTTTCCTCCCCCAAGACATGCCAAGCTTGACCTGCTTGTGAGTCCAAAGCCAATGTATCCTAGGCCTTAGTAACCTATGACTAATAACAGATTGTCATTTCAGGACGACATGTTGATGGGACTTTAATTACATCTTCGTCAAGAGTGAAGAAAATTAGTGAAGCACTAATTCTGTGAAGCTTTACTAGCTCCGGCTTGTATAAAAGCAAGGATTCCCCCTTCAATGGAGTACCAAGAAAACTACTCAAACATGAGAATACAACAACATGAACCCCTAGCCAAGGGTTAGGATAAAATGCTTTAAAGCCAACCAGTTTCAGGGACCAGAAGCACCCCTTCATCAGGGTTTAAAAACCATTAAAAAGCCAATATGGATTTATAAGGAAACTCTTTAGTACACAATATGTATTCAGTTGTATACCGAATGTACAAAACAATCTAAAGTGTTGCTAGTGTAAAGCAGGCCATAGAATATGCGATTTTCTTTCCTGCACCACAAAACCCTCAACACTGGCTGTGTGAATAGGTCAGTGCCTCCTGTGGAGCCGTTTTCTTCTGGCAGGGAGGAGCGAAGAGCCACCCCTGCTGGGAAAACAGCGATTACTGCTAGCAGCTATAACCGCTGACAATAAATAGCATGCTAAAAATCGAACATGCCTATTGTACCCAGGTTGATGGATCAACTTGGGTAAAATTAGCGTGCCCATAGATGGATTGAATCTCGGCCTGTCTCTGCTGACCCAATGTCTGGCTTTATTGTCTGGATGCCAAATCTGTGGGCAATGCCACATCTATCCCAGCTTACAAAACAAAGACACGGCAGTGCGTTTCAAAACCACAAAGAGAACTCAATGAAAAAAAAAAAAAAAAACCTCTTTAAAGGATCACACAGCACTATCTACTATATTGATTCCCCAACCAATCACTGATAAATCCTTTTCTTTAACAGTGCAGCCTGCCCATCACCGTGCCGGAAATATGGATCAAGTTAATGGAACAATTAGCTTCACAAATTACTAATTAATGAGGCTGTGTGTTCCCAGCTCAGGACTTCCATGCAAATCAATGATGCCGTGCAGAATCCAGCTCTGGAATGTCCGGGGACTGCTGGTAAAGTGAGCACTCTGCAGCAGACCTGTGAGATGTGTCAGCATATTAGAGATAGATAGGATAGTGGTGGGCGCTAATGATGGTTATGAAGCCAAGGTCAGAAACAGGTCACACAGAGGCCACTGCAGTGACTGACAATGCAGAATCTGTTCCGTGCCAAAATATTTTGCAGTGTGTGCAGGGGAGCTCATTACTGCCATTCTAAAAATAAAATCCATATCCAGATCTGATCACTCCAGCTTTATATACAGTGCAACGGATAGCTTCTTTTAGGAAATATTGGTTTTCCCCTCCAAAAAAATAAAAATAAAAAGTTTTCCCATGCAGTGGGCTGTGTCCACACAGCATGAGTCAACTTCTCGTTTTTGTCCAAGGGAGAGGCGAAAGTTTATACTCACTCAATTCTCCGCTTGACCTGCAAGCGGTGCTCCCCCACGATCCAGAGCAGCTCTATGGGCATGACGTCAGAAACAGTCCACTGCACAAGACTGTTAGATCGTGGAGGAAAGTATCTCTGTTCTCCAATCCTAGACCAAAACAAGCAGTTGACCTGTGCAGTGTGGGCACTGTGCCACTGCATGAGAAAGCTATCCCCCCAGAGTTGAGCTTTAAAAAGCCCCTATGCATGAGTCAGAATAGTTACAAAGGCCTACATAGGGTATGCAGCATCCAGCCTTACCTGTACAAACAAGGGGATGGTGTTGAGCTTGTAGATCTCCATGCGGTTCATGGGGTCCCTTGCCAGGATATGAAGAGCTCCAGTGCAGCCTTCAACAATCTCCTCCATTCTGACACCATCCTGGGAAAAATATAAGGCAAAGTTTTTCAAACAACCGATGCTGGTCATTATTGAATTTCCCAAGTAAGCAGATTCACCTTTTTAACCTGGGGGAACCCTTAATTTTTTAGGGACCCCTACTAATTACTATATGTACAACTCACAGTACATTAGTGTGATGGTTTCTCAGAAGAATGCTTCTTACACTTGTGGTTACTGGGAAGAATCAACCCTCACAGATAGCTAAAAAGATTGTCGTGGTCAGTGGTTGCTCATCTGAAAAGCAGACGTTGCTCATTGCGCAAGGAGCCCCTGAAAACCTCTGGAGGAACTTAAGGGTTCCAATGTACACTGGTCGAGAATTGCTGCTAAAGATACTGCCAAGTGCTCAAGCTTGGAGGCAATAACTCAATCATTTGCAAACTAGCATACAGTGGAGAAATTATTTGATCCCCTGCAGATTTTGTAAGTTTGCCCATTTACAAAGAAATGAAGGGTCTATCATTTTTATCATAGGTGTATTTTAAATGATAAAGACAGAATATCAACCAAAAATCAAGAAAAAAAAAAACAAAAAAAAAAACTCATGATACAAATGTTATAAATGGAGTTGCAGTTCAGCGAGTAAAATAAGCATTTGATCCCCAAACAAAACATGACTTGGTAGAAAAAACATTGTTGGCAAGCACAGAGGTAAAATGTTTCTTGTTGGGTACCAAGTTTGCAACATCTCAGGAGGGATTTTGATCAACTCTTTTACATAGCTAAATACTTAAGGATTCTTGGATGTCGCTTGGCAACCTAAAGTTTCAGCTCCCTCCATAAATTTTCTATAGCATCAAGGTCTGGGGACTGGCTAGGCCACTCCATGACCATAATGTGCTTCTTCTAGAGCCACTCCTTTGTTGCCTTGGTGGTATGTTTTGGGTCATTGTCATGCTGGGTGACCTATGCACAGCCCATCTTCAGTGTTCTTGCTGAGGGAAGGCTCCATAGCCCCATTCATTGGCACCTCAATGCAGCAAAGTCAGCCCGTACCTTTAGCAGAGTAACAGCCCCAAAGCATAAGGTTTCCACCTCCGTGCTCGACAGTAGGGATGGTGTTCTTAAGGTCATAGTCAGTGTTTTCTTCCTCTTAACAAGTTGAGTCGAGTTCAGGCCAAAGAGCTCAATTTTGATCTCATCTGACCACAGTATTTTCTCCCAATCCTTCTGAAACATTTAGATGTTCACTGGAAAACTTCAGATAGGCCTGTACATGTGCCTATTTGGGGAGGGGGGCCTTGTGGGTGCTGCAGGATTTCAATCCATGGTGGTGTACTGTGTTACCAATGGTTTGTTTGGTGACTCGGGTCTACTCTGATCACAGAGTGGTGGCTCAGTCACAGGCTCTATGCTCTGCACCTCCAGCGCTCACACCCAGCTGGGGAGGGGGTGGGAGCAGCTGGCTGAGACACTCAGCTGCGTGGCAGCCAGGCATCTGGGCACATCCAGACATTGTAGGGATCCCTGCAGGAGCATGGACTGGATCCTTCATGTCAGCCAAAAACAGGCTAGGAGTCTAGGCAGAACTAAGTGCACTCTTGTGACCCACAGAAGAAGTATGGCCAAAAAAAGCTTTGCCCATACTTCTACTTTAAGGAATGAAACTGCCTTTATATGGCACTGGCAGCTAACACTAAAATAAACACGAACTTCTGCACTACAAAACATAACCTTGGATGGATGCATCACTGTCTCACCGTGTATGGCTGTTGGGTTCCAGAAGCCGCGTGCCGTTGTGCATCCTGGTGAGCTTTAACAAGAAGCTGAACCAGGCGGGGGATGACGCCAGCATCATGTAGTGGGGCGTGGTTGGCAGGGCACAATGCCAGGTTTCGGATCAATCCAATTGTTGCCTGTTAAAAGAAAAATATAAAAAAAACTCAATTGTTGTAATGAGGCTGAAGACAGATCTGCACCCTATAAGTTACAGCCAGCTCCAACTTTATGGAGCTTTTTTGTCAATGAGATCCCTGGAATTAATGACCAAACATATGCTGCAAAAGGATGCGAGTAGAGGAGCTGGTTACCTTTTACTTTCCACGTTGCATAAGGTTACAATAAGCATTTTAGCCCATGGAAGAGGCTGCTGTCACTAAGATTTTAAAAGCTAAGCCACTCATACAAGTATTTCTGGGGTTTTGTAGCATCTACAGAATCCCTCCTTAAAGAATGTGTTACCCCAACATTTCTGATATGCATCGGATATTCCATGTACTTGTGATACAAAGTATTCCGCTCGCATTGCTTCCTTTGTGTGAAATACCTGGTGATCTTGCAAGTCCCTCTACTCTAATTTAAATTGACAATGCTAGGCATAGAAGTACATTCCAGCATAGTCCGTTTTCTGGCTGTGCCGGGAGCATAGCCTGCCTGTCCTTCAATGATCAAACTTGTGATTAGAGCTGTATGCTTTTTTCTCAAGTGTGTTGCAGCGTTTGCTCACTGTGCTCCTCCTCCTGAAGTTATTACTAGAAGATCCAAGGAAAGCAACTGTCATCATTACCCTCCATACCTGGACTTCTTACTACAGTACAAGGACTCTTTAAAAAAAGAGTGTCCGTTGGCTAGCAGAGTGGACCAACCAACTGTTAGAATTCCACTTAAATCTTTACATTCCTGAAGTAAGGAAGGGCAATGATGAATATGAGCAGATGCCTTTACACAAAAGGACATTCAGTTTCATACCTTGACCAGTGGCCACTGGTAGGGTTGGCCAATCAGCTTAACAATGGCTGGGATGCCATAGTGAAGTCGCACAGAGTTCTGAGCCACCTCTGCATCTGGGTGACGGCTGGTGAGATGGCGCAGGGCGCAAACTGCTGGCTCTGAGATGTCATCTTTGTCGCTCGCTCTCAAGATGGTGTGAATCAGAGACTCCACTCCGTTGCTTTGGGTGACCAGGGTTTTGTTGCGGCCGTTGTTGCAAGTCAAGTTGGAGAGGGTGCCGGTGGCACAAGTGAGGACGTTCACATCATCTGAGCTTAGCTGGTTCACCAGAATCTTCAGGACGTTGTCTAGACCTTCCTATAAAAAAACACAAAAACAATCTTGTATCAACACACTGGAAACCAGCTAGTCTTATCCACCTAATACAGGTAAAGAGTAGGGTTGGAAAAAAAAAGAAAGCAGAAAAAGGAAGAAAGGAAGGAAGGAAGTGGGTAGAGTCACTGTTGACTCATGTTCAGCTTTAGCCATTGGACTCAGGCGACAACAGGCTTTTCAGCAAAGCAAATGGACACAGCCAGGAAAACATGGGGAAAGGTGCCTACAATTCCCAGCTGCTGGTTTTAAAATGAGCCATATGCACGGGGCTGTCATTTAGAATCTGTATACATGCCCACATGTGTGATGTCAATACCATGTGGCCTGAAAAGCTCAGCAAGGAAATGTTCTCTCCAGCAATAGAGACTGATCATATGCAGCTTTACTACTCTCACTGTGTATTATCTGGCCTTGCCAAGAGAGACCCTGAAGGAGGGGGATGATGTGTGCATAGAGGATCAAAAAGCCTTTTTACACAATGCAGAGGATTAACCCCTTAAGTTCCACAGCGAGTATAACAATCCTGCTATTCTGCATATACAGACAGATTTTCCGGTTGTAGGTTTAGTAACACATTAGGAATGGAGGCAGCGTGACGTCACGCTGGTATCGGAAACTGCCGGGCGGCCATCTTGCTGCTCACTGCATGCTGCCACTTACTGTCTGGGGGAGCTCTCAGCAATCCCACATTGTTTTGGATAGCATAGGGAAGTTTTAACTGCCCATAACAAATAGTTTTTTGGCTGGAGTTGCACTTGACACTCCGCTGACCTGGAGAGTGGCGATCACCCACTAGGAGATATCGGGTCACTGCCCCACCGGTCTGGGGCTTAGAAATCCCTGCAGCATGATCTCCAAAAACGTACCACATCAGACGGTACATTTAGGAGCATTCTAATTGGTCAGCGCCATCACATGGACGGCGCCAACCAATCAGAACCCGCGTAGTCCGTCCTGTCACTGTGGGCGAAAAGGAGAGAAAGTCGCAGGGATTTCAAATCCCTGGACCGGTACAGCAGCGATATACGCTGTCAGTGCGGGGGAATCACCGGACTCCAGGTCAGCGGGAGCGGGGGGGGGGGGGGGGGGGGGGGGGGGGTTAGATGAGGAGGGGGGTCCAGTGTAAGTTCACCTTACACTTTAAGAACAAACCTACAAAACCCATCTTGTTCATAACCCGGGAACGGCCAGTATATAGAAAAAAAATACACACAAAAATCTAATTTTTACCTGTCATTCAGATCATTCTCACGATTGCACAATGCTCCAATCATGATCCCGAATAGATGCAACTACATGCTACTTGTTTAGCTTATGCAATAAAGAGGCTAATTGTTCCAGATGATTAGGGGTCATTTGCTACTCTTCCTTATTAAATTGCTAGTGATCTTGGTTCCAAGTCAGCTACCCAACTTCCCCCAAGTGGTTAAATCCCTTAGTAAAAAAAAAAAAAAAAAAAATGTAAATTGCTCATGTCGCTCTAGCTCCAGACCTTCCATTACAGAGGTGTGATCTCAGCCCAGTATATCATCTCCTCTGGATTATGCAGGGAGTGATTAGAGCTGTAATTGGGAATACATGGGACAAGCTGAGGTGTGGCACTCTCATAAACCACAAACCTTTGCAGGCAATCAGGGATTATTACAGGTAAGGTGTGTGCTCACTCTCACAAGTCTACACACCCATGTTTGCTTTATGCTCATAATAAAGTTATTGAGCATGTCATTGGAGTGAGATCTGGGTGGAGCAGGGCTTTACAGAATGACTACAGGAGATGGAATCTAGGACACTCCGATTTTGAAATGTGTCAATATAAAATGCAATATTAAAAGACACAATACAGTGCATTTATAGCAAATACATACTTTGAATTGGTGCAATAGCTTCACATGCGTTCAATGGTACCCCAGCACACTGAAGCAAGGCATCTGGTGTTGCAGTGCAACCATTATACTACTGTTGTAGTGGGCTATATACAAAAAAAAGGTGCATATGCGATTGGGGTGAACTGGGTGAACTGGGTGATAAAGCGTGCAGGTGTTATTCACACTGATCTGGTCCGTTATGGTGGGGATGAGTCCTTAACCTGACAT
Source organism: Lithobates sylvaticus (assembly GCA_028564925.1). Lineage (NCBI taxonomy): Eukaryota > Metazoa > Chordata > Amphibia > Anura > Ranidae > Lithobates > Lithobates sylvaticus. Next base: position 73,604,658 of record CM053037.1, read on the forward strand.
GTATTTTTTTTTTATCATGTTACATGTTTGGCATTCCATATTTTTTGTTACTATAAAACTGCACAGCTCTTGGGATTAGCCACTAGGAGAATGACTCCGTACTATTGCTCCGTCTCTCTCAACTGTTGATACGACTGCTTAACAGGGAGTGCTTTGCTTTTAAGGGGTCATCAAACTCAAACTTCAATCGATAGTGGTTGTACGCCACTGCTATGTAGCACTGTAAAGCATGAAACAGATGATTCTTGATAGTTTCTCAGAACGACTCAAAATGCAAAACGTTAGTCAGCCAGGCAACTAGCCTTCTCCAGAGGTGGCCAGCAATGGTAGCCTACATGCATCATAAAAGATTTGCTTCAAAACTCTCTATGTCTTAAAGTGGGGGTTTACAATTTTAAATATAGGTAAGCCGATAATAAGGCTTACCTATATGTACTTAAAACATCTCCTTAAGGTGCACCGGTTAAGAGATATTTACTTTGTAGTGCGCCGAAAAAAGTCATCGGCGCATACACAGTGAAGAAACTGCCCTCCGCACATGCGCGGGAATGGAGCCAGTCACAGAGCCGGAGTGCCTGGCTCCAGAAGGAAGAGGGGCGAAGATGGATGCTTCCACCAGCAGGGTCTTTGTTTGCAGGTAAGTGCAACATAATGGGCTAGTATGCGAGCCTGATGAAGAAGCAAGCATGCTTTGAACGCGTGCACCGCCCCGCTGACCCTGTACCCGGAAGTGATTACACTGCTGTAGCTGTGTTCCTGTGTGTGCTGAATTTCATCCCTGACGACCCTGAACGTGAGTTCCACTGCTGTGATCGGCCCAAGGGAGGACACACAGACATCGCAGCCACCTACATCAGGCACCAGACAGCTCTCCCCTCCGGGACAGCGTGGATGATGTTATTATAAGACATGCCCAAATCCATCACTTGTTTGAGTGCGCTTTCACCCATTTTCTAAATTAAAACAGTTTTAATTGCTACGCTTAGAAGCGCTGCTTTTGGTCTTTTTTATATGTTCCAGATCACCTGCTATCTGTCAGCCTTCTTTGACATGAGCATTTGTTTTTAGTTGTTTTATGGACTAATAGGTCATGGACTAATGCATTATGCCCTTGTTCAGAATAGCCCTGATTCAGTCACCTTTTTAATTTTGTACCCTTAACCTGAGTGCGCCAAATTTACCCATTTTTTTGTATATACTAGCCCATTAAGCTTTTACTTTGCAGGGGAATAAAGAGGAAGTAAAACCCATCAGGGTTTACTTCCTCTTTAGAAGATTAGTTATTTGCTATAAGCTCTATGCCCAGCTTTAGAACAAAGCCTCCTAAAACATCTCTATTAGAAATGACTGAACCCCCCCATAATTAGCAGTCTCACAATGGTCACATGATCAGTACCCCATTCCGCTTGCTCTTTATCAGAAGCCTTAACAGAGCCATTGGTGATTGCTTGGTCAGCAAGCACGCTCTCACCACATAGGGAACTGGCTGTGAAGCTCGGCACTTCCACCCGAAGCAAACAGATGAATGGGCTCAGGGTAATGACATCCCTGGACAGGCAAGTGTCCTTATATTAAAAAAAAAGGTATATATATATATATATATATATATATATATATATATATATATATATATATATATATATATATATATATATATATATACACATATATATATATATATATATATATATATATATATATATATATATATATATATATATATATATATACACACACACATATACACACATTCCTCCGTCTAGATAAGAAAAAAGTTATTCTAGGCTGGACTACTCTCTCCATGCAGCCAACAAACACTAACCTCCCAAGGTCAGCCACCTACTGAGCGATCGGAATGATTCACTTCTTTGCACAGTGGACAGAAGAAAGAATTACAGCCCCAATCCATCACCCTTTCCCCTCCTTATATCAGCTCACTTCTCTGAAATCCACTTACCTTTGTAAATCATTTTTATTCCCTTCAAGGCAAGTAAATGGAGAACTCACATAGGCTTATTTAATAAGGCAGCGCAAAGAAAAATGACATTGTAGTCCGAAACGGGCAATCAAAGCATCTTAAAGCTGAAGCTGCTTCTCTACAAAGTGCTGCCTTCAGTGCCATCTCCCCACTGCTACTAAGGACCGGATACCCAGCCTCACCAGAGCGCCCTCATCTCTCCCTCCTATCTTAAAGCTGAATCCAAATCAACCCCTGCAACAAAAAAAAATACACCCAACAGATCTCCGCCAGCAACAATACAGTAGTTTTCCCAGCAGCCACCATCAATGGACAGCAACAGACCCGTCCCCCAACAGTAGATCCTGGCAACAGTTGACCCCCTAGCCACATGAGACCCCTCTAGCAACAATAGAGCCACCAGCAGCAACAGCAGACTTCCCCAGCAACAATAGATATTCCACAATAATAAATCTGTAACAATTGATCCTCCCAGTTACAATAGATCCCTAAGCAGCCAGCATGAGTACACCCTCCAGCAAACCTCAGCACCCTACATACATATACATACATATACACATATACACACATACATACATACATACATACATACATACATACATACATACATACATACATACATACATACATACATATATATATACACACACACACACACACACACACACACACACACATTTACAAAGGACTGCTACACCACAAAGTCCTATCTCGGTGATGGCGAACCCTCCCCCCCCACCCCCCCCCGGAGGTTGTGGAACTACATTTCCCATGATGCTCCACTACACTGCAGAGTGCATGATCATCATGGGAAATGGTGACCCCAAAAGTTTTGGAACTACATCACTGTCCTATCTGGTAGGGTAGAGGACCAGAGTTCTGTTCCAGTTCAGTTACAGGTCTCATCACTCCCAGCCTGTGGACAGTGAAAAGGAAAAGCAGCACGTTGACAAGCTCATTACTCTGCTTTCTCCTCCTGCCAGCATGCTCCTTTCTACTATAGCACAATCTATCGTCTGCTTGTGCTGTAGCCTTTAGTACTACTTTAAGAGGGCCTGCATAAGAGCAAGGTTTGTAGAGCCCCAATGTTTCTCTTGGGAAAGGTTCCCTGAAACTACAATACACTTAAAGTGAACAGCCTGACTTTTGAAGCGTTCCCCTTGCCCCGAGACCTCTAAAACCCAGGGAGCACAGACTCCGATATACAAACCTTGACAATCACAGCAAAGTTGAGGCATGGTTCACCCCTCCTGACAGGACACTATGACCTCTGACTATCTCTAGCAAACAATGGGGGATAGGCTGGCCATCTAGACCTCTTGCTGAGTCAAGATTTGCATAAACTACCTTTGATTTCAGGGTGCTAAAGATGCTCAAAAAACACGCACTGGACTGCATGTGGTGTGAACTGGCTCTCAATCTTTTGTAGGATCCCCAGGTTTATAACATTCTGTGCGGGACTATCAGTATCCCCAGATGGGTAATGCTGTGCAGACCCATGGCAGATGTTCAGCAGGTTCCTCACCTGTTTGGTGGCCACATCAGACAAGTTCCTCAGAGTCCATAGGCAGTTCTGTACAAGTCTGGGACTGGAGCTAGTCAGATGCTTCCCGAGAGCCTGCATTCCCCCTGGAAGACAAGATGATGAAACCAATTAAAGGCAGCTGTGAAAACTCCGCTGTGGGGCAGACATGCGATGAGGGCCATCTCAGGGAGAAAAATAAAATAAAAAAATGAAACGAAACAGTGACATGGCTCGAGGCAGCCGTAACAAAACATGCAGCAACGTGACTAGTGCCTGGACTACGGGATCAAATGGCCATCAATGGATCTAAAATCACTAACCTCTGACATCATGGAGCCTCCCTCGGGGACTGAGAAGTGCTGGTGTAATTAGCACCAGAAAGCAAAGATTTTCACTTTCATCTCTAACAGAGCCCGAGAAAACTCTACCCAGAAGCCCTTGAGGCAGAGTGGCTGGTTCTTGGTCCTTTGTGGGACATTTACAAAGCATTTAGAAATATTTGTGTACAATTCCCCTCTTACCAGTTTTAACAAGTTTGAATATTTACAGCTGAGCATTCTGATTTCACATTTCACCCTTTCCCATCCACCGCAGGCCTTTAAATGGGTCTTAAAGTGGAATTGGGGAGGGGAGAAGGACGGAGTTCCTGACGGCACAACCGCTGGGATTGGCTACAACAAAAATGGTGACCGTGTACACAGACACCGACTCCCTGTTGCAGAAATGTGAATGCAATGGGTAAAAGATGGCTTCAGCTCCTGTTCTCCACCTGTAGAGAACTCCTCAGATGCATTTTGCTTTTTTTCGGGGCCTCCAAGATTAAGCCCCAAAAAGGACGAAACACGTCTGAGAAGTTCACTACAGGTGGCGAACAGGAGCCGGTCTGTGTACATGCTGATCCGACTGACAGATTTAAAGGGGGGGGGGGGGGGGGTTGGGGGTCATTTAAGCGGTTCAATTTCCATTGCACTGGGATTTCCTCACATGATAGGGAGCCCATCCCAGCTCCCAAACATAACTATAGAGCACAGCGATGACGTCATGGCTGTTCTTCCAAGGTAACGTTTGGGTTTGTAAAGGTATTTTCAGTTCACACAAAGTGGATTTTCCTAAACCCATCCCTAATGGCCATTGAAGAAAATATGTAAATGAAAGGGTTAGCGTCCCGAGTCCAGCTTTAAGGGGTTTCCTCTCACTTTGGAGAGATTTTACTTCCTTGCGTCCGGGACAAAGTGCAAAACAAAATCTTCCCACAGACTGAGGAAACCGCCCCCCAAAAAAACAAAAACACCCCAAAAAAACAAAACACCCCAAAAACAAAAAAAAAAAATCATATCACTCAAATCTCAATGCATAAGCAGTGCTTGGTGACCTGAAGGAAGAAAAAAAACTCTAAGATAAACATGTAAAAGGCCAGCTAAATGTAAATCTCTACAATATTGTATGAAAAGGTTTGCAACATGGGAGTGTCAGTTCACATTTATCCGTGCCGTTTCCTCGGGCACGGAAGCCTATTTGAACGGGCTGCCATGCCTGCGTTTCCCGCAGAAAAAGGTGCATGCATTTTTTTACAACATGGCCTGCAGGGAAATCCCATGGTCATGTCGATTTCCCTGTGGTTCCTGCACTTGCTGCGTTTAAATGCGTGGGGGTACTATTTAAAATAATTGGTAGACGTGCACAGTCTCACTGCAGGTGGTTATGGGAATCGCTGCGATTCCTGCTCCCGCAGGCATCCAGAGATGTGAACCTAAAACGTTTTACTGGCCTGGAATTAGCCTGCTGATTGTGAATGAGAGTTTGACAGGCAGCTCCACCTGTCAAACTGCAGCCCAAAGCTGGCACCCCAAGAAAAGGAGGACTGAGCGTGGCACCCTAAAAAAATAAAAATAAAGAAAGTGCACCATACCCACGCACCACTGCAAACGTGTGGTGTGAACCGGGCACATAGGAGACTAGGCATTTTGCCTTGTCCATGCAGTGGAATGCAGTCCCACCGCATCTGGTGTGACTCTACCCCAACCGTAGATGGGGAACCAGGGTCCTGGACACTCAGATCCAATAAAATAAACACTCCAGGAAAAAAAGGAGGAAAGCTAAAGTTGATCCACACAGCATTCAGATTTGTCAAAAATCACATGGCTGAATTTTGTAGTCGTAGAAAATCTAGATCATGAAGTCATTTAGCAATGGACAGTTTAAATAAAAAAAAAAGTGACTATTTGGCCGTATCATGCCATGGTGACTTAAAAGAAAGTGGTGATCTGGACTAGCCTAGAAGTATTGCGTGAAAAGGGTAATTACTTCCACCCTGTTAGACAGTGCTGTATGGTTTTGTGCTCTTGGGGAAATGCAATGAATACAAGGCACGGGGTCCCTGGTGAGCCAGCACTGCACGCAGTCATATGCGACAGATTACACAACAGCTTTCTTACGCTCTCTGCCTCCAAGCCCTGCCACGGAGCATCACAAAGATCTGCCTCAACAGAAGGACCTGCTGCTAACTCAATGAGGGGAGATCAGAAGAAATGGAGGTGGAGGGGGGATTAAGGAAGGAGTTAATAAGATGACAATACCAGCGTGATTAGGAGAAACTCATCTCCGTCTCTGCTGGAACTCCGAAACTTCAGACAATTATCACCTGAAACTGAAGCCGAGTTTGACATAAAATATCACGCCCCTTGCAGGCTGTTAAAGTTAACAAGGCTTAAATGACTACCAATCCCATAAAAAAAATTAAAAATTATAATTTAGGAAGCTGCACAGCAGGTAATGTACTTGCTAGAATGAAAGATCTAAAATTAGTCATTTCTGGGAAGACCTTTTCATCGAAAGAGTGCACTTTTAGTCTATGAAGTCCCCCAATGCACTTCATACGTTTTGTACTTGGGCTATACAGTGACTATAGTCAGCACTGCAGTCTTGGGTTCAAATACCACCAGAGTAACGATCTGCAAGGAGTTGGTATACTTTACTTCTGGCCAATTCTAGTTTCCACCCAGAAACCCACTGGTAACATGTATGGTCACCTTTACATTTTATGAATAGGTTAGTGCATTTTTTTTTTTTTTAATATAGACGACCTTTGCAGTGGCTGTATGGAAATACCGCTCTAGTCTGCAGACTCACAAAGCAATGTCCACCCTGATTAGGTTCAGCTGGTGCTGGCTCTGCTCACGATAGAGAAGGAAAAGGAAGATCTGGATGGCCGCACTTCAGCAAAGCTTCTTTTATTGGCGATAAATAAAATCCAAAACAGTTACAGCAAACAGCATAAAAAGGCTTACGCGTTTCACGCCTCAAGGGCGCTTACTCATAGCTATGACTAAGCGCCCTTGAGGCGTGAAACGCGCAAGCCTTTTTATGCTGTATCGCATAAGATGCAACTGTTCTGGATTTTATTTATCGCCAATAAAAGAAGCTTTGCTGAAGTGCGACCATCCAGATCTTCCTTTTCCTTTGCAGTGGCTGGGCATTATCAATGGGCTCTCAAGGTGCATTAAAGTGGTCCATACCAAAGATACTAACCTCTCCTGCTGCCCTTGCATCTGAATATTGCTCTGATGCAGAGAATTCATCTGCTCAAGTCTTATCAGAAACAAACACTTGGATCTCTTCATCCCACTCCGTGGTTCCTCCTGCCGATCAGTACAACACTGTGTCCTGCAGCGACATCGGGATCAGCATGAGCAGCCACAAGAGTAGGGGGACTAAGAGATCATCTATAGTGTTGGTTTCTGCGGAGAATTCACTGGGTTACATTTCTGCATCGGAGCAGCATTCAGTAGCATGGACAGAGGGATAAGTACTGTATTTATCTTCTTTTGCAGGGACAGCTTTCTGGACACAGATTTTAGAAATGGGGTACTTGTCATGCAGGTTCTATGTGCGCTGGAAAGCAGTGTGTTTGCTTTGAACATGTATATCTGTTGGGTAGCCACTGGAATAGAACCGCATTATGTATAAAAAGCACAATACAATCAACACTCCACTCAAAAGTCTGCAGTGTACCTTAAAGTAGAAGTTCAGCCTTAACCCCAAGATCTCTAAATCTACTCGCAGCCACATTCTAAGACTAGCCTATCTAACCCTGTAAAAGCAAAATCGCTAAACATGCCTTTTTTGCCGCCGATCCAGTCCAGTCTCCAGTGGCAAATGCTCTGTGGAAGAGACAGCCAACAATGGCTGGGAAATGCCTGGGAAGGGACGTGACCCATAGACTTTATATGGGGCTTCCATTGTCGGCTGCATCTCCTGCACACGCCTCCACAGAGAAGTTGCCGCTGACAGATCAGCGCAGGACCAGATTTTGGAAAAAGGTATGTATAGCAATTTTTGCTTTACAGGGTTAGATAGGTTAGTCTTAGAATGTGGCTGCCAGTAGATTTAGAGATTTTAGTGTTAGGCTGAACTTCTACTTTAAAAGCAGTTTTATTGTCCGCTTGGTTGTTTTTAACTACAGGTAAGCCTATAATGCTTACCTGTAGGTAAAATGAATATCTCCTAAACTTGCACAGTTTAGGAGCTATTCACCCTGCATGCAGCCGCTGATATCAGCGGCGCATGCGCTCTGAAGATCTGGTGGATCGTGGTGGAACTGCAAAGGTCCTGTGCGCATGTGGGCCCACAGCGCCGAAGCCCACAAACTCAGAACAAGCGCCGGGGGAAAAGGTCAGCCCCCTCAGCTGTGACTGGTCGATGCTAGGGGGGGCTTTGTTCCAAGTTAAGCATTTCATAATGTGCTAGTATGCGGAGTTATTGTCTTGCAGAGTTTTTTTTTTTTTTTTTTTTTTTTTTCACTTTTCAGCAGTTTACTACCGCTTTAAGGAAAAGGTTAGAAATAAGGATCAATTTTAGTTCAAGCAGGAGAACCTGCTGTTCAGGCTTAGGACGATGAGCGGACAGCTCCAAGCTTCACTGCAAGTGGCTTCAATGCTCTAACATTTTTCATGCCGCAGAGAGATTTTACACCTATGGTGTAAACACCAATTCCAGTAATGCAAGGTCCTCCACAGACAAGCAGACTGATTATTTTGCTTATGTGCTGCCTTGCACCAGGGGGCGAAGAACACAACATGGTCAAGCACAGGCAAATCTGTATGAAGTCTATCAGTTTATGGTCATGTTAGTTGCCATCCTACATCCTTTCTTACCAGCTTCCACAATGGCAGGTTTGTTGCTGGGGCAGACAGATAGAACCTTCAGCACTCTGCTTGTGGTCCACAGCAGCTTCTCATAGTTGTAGGTCCTCATGATCTGCACAAGACCTTGTGGGCCTCCGTTGGCCAGAATAATCAGCTGAAGAAACATAAGTTTTGTTATGTTATACCAGTGTACTTGACACAAGAGAACAACCATTTCAGTATTAAATACAGGCCTCTGAACAGCATACAGAACCCCCCCCCCCCCCCCCCCCCCCCCCCCCCCCCCCCCCCCCCAAAATAAAAAAATGTTCCTTCACATCTCCAAGAAGGGATGGGCTACTTGTACAACATGTACCAGTAGTTGTTTGGCTGTGGTCACTCACATGGACTTTTGAAGGAGACCAGCATGGCTTTCCACTGATATGCAGGATGGAGGTGGGCAATCAGAGGTAAGGACTGGGGTGGCTCACTCCCTACGTCCTGATGCATTGCTATAGTCCAAGCCGCTACAGCGGGAGCAGAGGGTGACAATGCTGCAGTAGCAAGTGTCATTACCATAAAAATAATGAACGATCAGGGAAAAAAAAAAATAAAAAAAAAAAAGATTTCCTGCAAAAAGTTATTATGTAAAGGGAGATGAGATAATGCTTTGTTTGCATCGACTGTAGCATATACTGTATGTAATTTGACTTTTGACCATAGTCCTACTTCAACTTTCAAAATGATAAAATTGCAGACAGTATTTAGAACTAAAGCCAACTTCCTTTTATAGCTTCGCTAAAAGGCCATGCATAGATCAAAATTTGGCTGGTTCAGCAGGGGCTGGACGAATTTTGATCCATGTATGTGCAACCCTGGTTGTACACAAGTCAAGCCATTAACTTGTGTCTGTTATTCTCAGAGTGGATTAGATATTTTGCTCCCTAACCATAGAGTTGGTCATTTACCACTGCATAGAGATACAAGAATTGCCTTTTTTTTTTTTTTTTTAAACTTTACGTATTAAAAAAAGGGGTTGTAAAAGGGAAATTATTATTATTATTATTATTTTTTTTTTAAAACATGTTATACTTACCTCCACTGTGCAGCTCGTTTTGGCCCCGAACCTGGTCTTCTGGGGTCCCTCGGCGGCTGTCTCGGCTCCTCCCCCCGCAAGTGCTCATCACCTAAATGCGAGCTCCCTCGCATGGTGAGAAGCACTTGCGGGCGCGCTCCCGTGATGCTATAGCCGCTGGCTGTATCACTCAGCCCGGCCCCCCCCCGGCGTGCCGTGTCATTGTATGTGATTGACAGCAGCGCGAGCCAATGGCTGCGTCAGATGTTTTTTCACCTTAATGCATTAAGGTGAAAACATTTTTACCTTTACAACCTCTTTAACTAATCGAAACAAAATCAGCAAACTAATCGATTATGAAAATAATCGTTAGTTGCAGCCCTAGTCACCAGTTCTCTGCTCAGTGAGCTGTGAGAACCGAGCAATCAGTAGTGTTTGATTTCTTGGTTCTCAGTGTTCGAGCCGGCGGGGGACCAATGCTGCATCCACCTAGGCAAGTATGATAATATAAAACAAACACACAAACACACACACCTCTTTCAAAGTCTTCTGGGGGTTTAGCATATATGAGAGGAAAAAAATAAAAAAAATGCAACTTTCTGGAGGCTAAATTTGCCCTTTAATATTTTATTTCCTATATGGATTGCAAACAAAACCTCTAGTGATCCATATGTCAGGGATTGTAGAGTCCTTAGTTAATATTTTAGAGCATCTACTGTTCTTTGTCAGGCTTACACCAACAGAAGAGCCGTAAACCAGAACAATTATAAAGGTTTGTATGCACAGCTTGCAAAGTCTAGGGAAACTTTTAGAGGATAGCTATAATTTTACCTTCTGCTGAAACCGTTGTTAAAAAGAATAAAAAAATAAAAATAAAAAAACAGAACAATCCCAAATGACTTGAAACTTCTACAATGCTGTTGGTAGCAAAGATCATGGGGTCTTATTCGGTTATAGGTCAGATTTTTTTTTTTGTATTAATGACAATAATGTGAATCTGCGAATGAATATTTTCAGGAGGTGCAAAAATGCGCACCTGACCTTTTTCTCCCAACCTTCTGTAACGAGGGTAGTTGATCATTTTCAGCCTAAAGCTGGCCACACATTAAGCAAAATTTCAGAAAGTTCTTGGGTGGTCTTCTGCCTAATACCCCTTGATTGAAAAATCAAAGGAGTCGGGGGGATCATTGTTGGACGAACAGTGCATCTGATCAGACACAGGTCCTCTTCAGGTATTTAAGATGTGCCATTTTTAAGAACATGATATATTTAATAAAACAAAAAGGCTTGAATGTGTACCATCTATACTCAGTTTTATTACAGCGGATAGCTTTTAGTGCAACATAAGCTTCCAAATTCATTAGGCTTCCTATGCAGCAGACATGTGGTTTAGACAGCAGGTCATTAAACAGATACAAATGCCCAATGTATCTTTAAAAACAACCAAGGACAAAGCTAAAGTCAAGAAATCTAAGACAGTTGCCAGGTGCCTATAATAAAAAAGGAAGCTCAAAATCAAAAAAAGGTCTTGAGGGGGCGAAAAAAATAAAAAATAAAACACACACACACACACACACACACACACACGCAGCTAGGCATAAGCAGCCTAATCTATGCAAGTAATAGGATTAGGGCCGAAACAACTAATCGATTATGAAACTAGTAATCAATTGTTTCATAGTCGATTAATCGACCAGCCGATTAGTTGGCCTGCATACAGAAAGCATTTTACATATCAGGTATTACAGCGCAGCACACATACAGCTCAGTACAATGTCCATATGTGCCTGAGAACTTGTGAATGTGGGAGGAGCAATGCCTCATGGGATATGTAGTCTTCTTTACCTTGCTATTGGGGCAGGAGGAGCCAGAAGTGTCGGTGGGGACCCTAGAGGAGGATCCAGGCTGCTCCGTGCAAAAAAACATTACAGGAGCAGGCAAGTATGTATATACTTGAAAGTAAAAAAAAAAAAAAAAAAAAAAAAAAAAAAATATAACCCCTTATAGTAGCGACTATCTGCTCTTTTTGTACTATAAAAAGGGCTTGTTTTAGTTTTTTTTTACCCCCACTATTATAGGCGATACAAAAAAAATTAAAAAAAAGCATGCTGCTACTAAACGTTTTAGGCCTGGTTCACACCTATGTGTTTTTGGTGCTTTTGGCAGAAAACGCACAACAGTTCATTTAACATTGTTTCCTATGGGACACATTCACATTATGCTTTTTTCAGCTGCTGCGTATTTGGAAAGTATCAAGCACAGTGATTTTTTTGGTTCAATATACTTCAATGGAGAAGCTGCAGAAAAACATGTAATGCGTTTTTTTGCAGCAATTTCTGTTTTCTAATCTGCCCAACAAATTGGGCAAAGCATAAAAAAAAAAAAAAAAAATAAAAAAAAAAAAAAAACGCAAATTGCATGCGCAAAAGTAAAAAAAGCACCACAGAATCAGATCAAAAACAAACTGCATAGGTTATGCTGGCCACACCGATCAATTTTCAGACGAGAATATTAATACAAAAAAAAAAATCTCTGTACATTCGCTGAATGAAAGAATGTAATTTCTGAACGAAAACCACATACACAGTCTGAAAATTCCTTTGACCAAGAAGTTTTTTATTTTCTAAATTTTCCCGTCACAGTGGTGGAAAACGAACGTTGATTTTACACCACTAGTGATTAGAAAAATCGAACAAATGTTCTTAAAATTACATTTTTCTTTAAGGAAGATATTGTTTTTGCATGGCCAGCATATAATATATTCTTTTTTGAAAATCTGCAATTTTTATTTATAAAAAAATAAAAAAAAGTTTGACTGTTTGTCAAACTTTTTTTTTCTTAATAAAAAAATAAAATAATTTTGATCTGAGTCTGATGATATTTACCAGATTCAATCTCTAATAGTATATACAGTATATCTCTTCTGTCTGTTATTCTCAGAGTGGATTCGAGATTTTTCTCCCCAACCATATACCGTAGTTGGTTATTTATATTTACCACTGAGATATTTAAGAATAAAAATGCCTTTTTTAAACTTGATATTAACTAAATTATACACCACACTTCTTTTAAAGTTATTAACCAAAACAAAAAAACGGCCAACTAAATAGATTATGAAAATAATCGTTAGTTGCAGCTGCAAATATGATTAATTCCAACAACGCTTGTGATAATCAGCCATGCAGTGGTTCCCTAGGCCTAGACGGTCATGATTGGTGTTGATTTTTACATACAGGGTGTTAATAAGTCAGTGTGAGCAGGAACTGGTAATGCAAATTTTTAATGGAGGACAAGGAGTAAAGCTTCACATTAACCACAAGCCAGCAGGGCTTCGAAGTAGATCATAGCGCGTTTTGGTGACGTGGTGATGTTGAACACCACGATACAGTCCCCAGGTTTCCAACTTGTCATACACTTACACATCTAAAAAGATCTGTTAATCTCTTTTCTAGTGACAAGAGAATACAATCTGGTGGCTTGTACACATTTTCCAATATCAGCCTCTATAGAAACATTACACATCCATGTGAACAATAATCAAACCAGATAAACTGCTCACATCAGACTGCAGTGTAGGTTACACTTTAGTGAAGGTCAGTGAACCTTGATCCCCATGCCTGATCAGCTTATTTATGGCTAATCTGTCATATAAAAGGCACACACTTGGAAAAAAAAAAGAAAAAAGGAATCAGGCCATCTCAATAGGGTGGGATAAAAGCAACATACATAGTGCAGTAACCCACAACAGCCAAATTCATCTATTAGTGACTTTAGCAGGTGATTTTAGGTTGGTTATGGGTTACACAAATTTGATGACTTTTCTGTTGCTTCTGAAAGAGTACGAACACATTCAAAGTTCAGGTATACAGTACCAAGAACTGTTGAAATGTCCGTCTCTCTACATAGAATCTAAAAGTGTAAACCTAGTTGATGCCTGAACCTGGAAGTAGGGACACTTCGTACCAACATAATATGTAAGGATTTGGCGACTTGCGTCTTACCTTGCTCTCCTGGTTTCCGTATGCCAAAAGCTGCAGGCAGTCTGTTGTGATAGCCAAGAATTTGGGGTTGTTCTTGTTGAGCAGTGGAACCATTTTCTGCAGTCCGTCAGCCAAGCGGACAGCCATTTTGGCACCTTCCTGGTATAGCAGCAGATTGTGCAGTGTGGTTATGGCGTAGAAGAGCACGGACTCCACCGGGGAGCTAGAAGATGAGAGAATGGCACAGATGTGAGGACATGTGAACACCCAAATACCTTCCATCAGCTGCCTTTTAGGACAATTATAAAAATATGAGGGTACATACTTCTGTTTATACTGTAATGCACAAGTACATTAAAAGGTGCTTCAGATGTCCATAGCAAAGAGATAAAGTATGTAGCCAAAAAAAGTTTGTTAATACCCTACCATCAGACCTTTTCGTGCTTGTTTGAGATCCAATTTCAAAACCATAGAGAATTTGTACCTATTCAGCCAAAATACCATTTGTAAGATCAGGTTCTCATGTTGGGACAGAATACCTGGCTTGCAATTGTTTCAATGCAACCTAAAAGAAGTGCATTAGGATTGAAGTCAAGACTCTGTGCAGGCCATTAGAGTCTATCAAAAGGTCTTTATTAAGGATGAGCTCAGGCGTGTTCACAAGTGGCACGTGCAGAGCTCGCCAGGAAATTGGCACTGGGGAGCGATAATCACAAGCAGTGACACATTTCCCCATCTTTGCAGCCGTGCATCGGGACAATGTCTCACTGCTTGTGATTAGTGCTCCGCACTGCCGACTTCCTGTCAAGCTCTGCACGGGCCATTTGTGAACACGCCTGAGCTCATCCTTAGTCTTTATGAAGCTAGACCAAAAAATGGCCTTTCAAAGGGCTGAAAGGGCACAATTGGGTAAATTCTTAAACCAGCTTTATTTAGGTTGACACATTTCACGGTGTGCTCAGCACGTACTCAAACTGGTTATGAGTAAGCGCTGAGCACAGAGCAAAATATGGTCAACCATTTCCCCCCCCGTTTTAGCTGGTTCTATGGATTTACTTCTAATAAAATGGCAGATGGCATTAGGAGGATCTGTGGAGTGCAGTCATCCAGCTCTTTCTTTGCATTGGATGAGTTGCGAGCATGGCTAGCACCCTTGGTATGCTGGATGTTGAGTCCTGAGGTCAAGACTACTCCAGGTGGGTCCACACAACTCCCTTCCAGATTACAAGGCACATCAATTGATTGATTCCCTTAAGTGGAAAAGCCCCAACTCCTGCCAAAGGATTTGTGTTCTTTCATCCATTCCTGAGATACACATAGCACAGCCGCGTCTAGCAGGAAGGGAGTCCTAAGTTTCCCTGGAGAAGTTCCATTTGCCTTTCCTTTCCCTCCCCCAGCCTGTGACTGGACAGCGAAAAAAAGAAGCAGCAAAGTAACAAGCCCTTCTGTCACTCTTCTCTGGACTTCTCAGACTGTACTGACTCATTGTACTGTCGTTACCTCCAAGTCTGGGCTCTACTGTACAGGGGGTGCAAGAGGCTGATACCAAGCCAAAATTATGTGCAATCACTTTTTTTTTTTTTTTATTTTTTTTTTTTAATATAAATGATTTAAAAAATACAGAGCTGCATTGATTTGTTGCTTATATCTGCCTGGAGATGAGCTTTAATATTACTTGAAGTTTTTGCAGGAGGTTACTGACCACACAAGTTTCAAAAGCGGAAGGCAAGGTAAACAGACAATGATACCTAAGCATGCGCACAAGAGCAGGAATGCCTCCAGACTTGAATATGGATAAGAGCCCCTCTCGGTGGTGGGAAAGGTTGTGTAGGATGCTGGTGGTGCATCGGGCAGTTTCCATATCACTTGTGTTCTGCATGGTGCGCACTACGGCAGCCACAATCTGTGGAGACTGCATCAGGGCCCGGCGAGAAGCCTCTTTTTTGGAAAGTTGATTGACAATCATGGAGGCCTTGTTCACCACCACCTGGAAAACAGATACAAATACATATCAGTATTGCTGTGCAATGACCAATCAGATTTCAGGGGTTTGGCCAAAATAAAAAACGTGAACCTGTGAAAGTGAAGCCTACTGAAAAAGTAAACTTCAACAGCTGCTTATAGTTACAACCTCTTCTCTGACAACCCCCCCCCCCCCCCATTTGCTTCCATGAGAGGTTCTGTGTAAACTTAAAGTAATTCCTAGTCAGGCTCCAGAGGACAATGCTTAGCCCTTTGTAAACTCCAAGAATGGCCAAATTAGATTTTTTTTGTAGATGCCAGTGTCTGGAGTCACCAACCAGGTTCACACATAGATGTCTCAGAGGATCTGGTGGAAAAACCTTGTAAACAAGTTCCTAACTCCACCTGACTGTCTTGACAAAGGGACAGAGTTGAGCAATAAGGGCTTGATCATCAATATGGTTGATGTGTGTGGATTTAATAACTCTAGGCCAGAATCTTAGACATCAGAGACTCCAAAAACACATGCCAGTGGGCTCTTCCACCTAAAATAATGTCAGTTAATTAGTAAACTGAAAACTACTTTAAAAGGCGTGTTACAAAAAAGGAGCCAGTGCTAGAAAAAGTTAATGGCATCAATGCTACCACATAAAATAGGAAATCTTGTCAAAAGCTGTGTACAATTTAGCTACAAGACACAATCATACCGGATCTTCATCATTCAGGAGTTTGGTCAGCTCAGGTATGGCGCGGGTAGCCAATTCAGCATCATCCTGGTAGTTGATGAGATGGACAATGGCCGACTTCAGCATCTGTGAGGGCTCAGCCAGCTTCTGTACGTTGGTCTGTTGCCCATCAATCTGTGTGGACAGTAGATAGCTAGAGTGGTGGTCTTCCACCGTCTCTGGGTACATGGCTGCACGCACACGCTGGGCACGCGTCATGGCCAGCTGCGACTCCATCTCTCCTCCTGCAGGGAAGAATAAAAATAAAAATAATAAAAGTTACAATGAACAACCAAGAGAAACTATGCAAATTAACATGCTACGTGAAATCAATACATCGGAAAGTGAATTGTAATAGGGCCTGTCATAGGATCTGGGGTTACTTTATCTTTTCCTGGCGTATCAAGATGTAAACAAACTTGCGGCTCCTACTGGGTTTGTTTACATTGTGAAGAGCTGACCTCCGACTTTC
The DNA here is from genome assembly GCA_028564925.1 of Lithobates sylvaticus. NCBI lineage: Eukaryota > Metazoa > Chordata > Amphibia > Anura > Ranidae > Lithobates > Lithobates sylvaticus. The sequence continues at coordinate 73,621,498 of CM053037.1, forward strand.
CAGTACAAATGATCTGCTAGGCTGTAAAGCTGCTCTATCACTTCTACATGTTAACATGTGCCTTTCCCAAATGTGTCCCGAGCTCACCTGGGTTCTGTGACAGCTCAGAAGATTCACTGAAGTTTTCAGGGTGGAGAGTAGGTGGGAAGAAAACCACTTTCTATCCCTTATGCACGCTATCCAATACATTACTGGAGTAGAGCTTTAATAAAAACATTTTCCATCAAACATCGCCTCTGCTCCAAAACGCTACAGCCTCTCTGAACTGATCTCGCCATCCAATTTACGAAGTCTAACTGGCTAACTATTTCAGACTGTTACATCCAAGAGAACCAGGGAGTTAATTAAATAGGGACAACAAAGAGAATGGCTAACAAGATACACTTGGCAAATACGCAGCCCATTTACCGAATATAGTCCATTAACATTCTCCCCGCAGTGCAGTGGCTGCTAAGCGCAAACCCTGTGGGTTGGTTAATTGCTCCTATAGTGATTCTGGCCAGGCTCGTTTATTTCATTAGCTTCGTTCAACGCTTGTCACAAGGTATAAAGGGATTGCGGTTGTAGGATTGCAACAGCCAGGCATGCCCGTAGTTATACAACCCTATAATGGAGAATTCCACTTTGAACTGTATCCAATCTCTACTCTCTAATTAAACACGGTTTCTGCACTCTCTAGACATTAAGTTATGTCACTATAGCCTCACCGTATTTGTTCCTTTTCCATTATTATGAACCTTTCAGCAACTTTAAATCTCTGAAATTTTAAATGTACAACAATATAAAATTTCCAAAAAAAACTTTGATCATTAAAAAGCAGTCCTGAGGTTCCAGTCTAGTGACGTTTCCCAAGCCGAGATATCAGTCTTCTGCAGGTTGGAGGAAGTATATCCCTCACTTCAAGGGACAATTGTTTGACCAGAGTTGGGCTCCAACGCAAGTGCAAAAACCTAATGCTAATGGAGGCCAATTTGTCAATAGGTCCTTACACACTTTTCATGAATGCGTACAAAATAAAATAGGTCTGATACCAGGTTCTTATTTAACATTCTTCCTGCGTGAGTAGGTAGGAAGCTTAAATCAAAGCAGCATCTCTTGTGATTTTATCTCAAGTATTTAGGATTAGTAAATTCCTCACTAATAATCAGTTTAAATCTCACCCAATAAGAATTCCATCAAAGTGCCCATAGACATGAGAGGACCATCTGTTGATTCAGGGGATTTAATAAGGTGACAACCTTGTTTGGGCTCACCGATAGCCTACAGCCTTGGCGCCCAACCTGTGGCCCTTTGGTACATGATGTGCGGCCCTCAGTCTGTAGTGGGAACATTGATTAGGGTAATAACATTGATCGCTACTAGCCTCACATGACATGTTTCATATAGTCTTCTGCAGCGTATCCCCAGCCAAAACTACAATTTCCTCTATAAGGCCCCTTCCACAAGAGGCATGCTCAGTTGGAGTCCACCTGCTCAGCAGAGAATCTCTCCGCTGATCCCTGCTGAGCAAGTGGGTGGTTGCTCAGTGTCTGTTGTGCTTATGCGGAGCGGACACAGACATAGCATGCTCTCCTCTATGTGCAGGATTGGATGTAAACTGATCTGCCATGTTGGTGGGTGTAAACGGACACATGTCAGTTTATACACACTGCTCCAAAAAGGAGAATGGAAGGTCCTATCAGGTCCACCTGAAAAACTGACAGGCAGACCTGATCAGTCCTCTTGTGTGAAAAGGGCCTTTATATGTGCAGTTTCCTTACAGTCCTCTCAAGCATTCCGTAAATTGAACATTATGCGTGGCCCTTTGGTGGTGTCAGGGGGCCACATTTGAGGCCCCCCTTTAGCGCATAGGTTGACAACCACTGGCCTACAGGAAATAAAACATATTCTGATTGCTACTGCCTCATGGTGGTGTGTACTCTGGATGACCCAAGTACACCTTACTTGTTGGTGGTCTAAGATTGCACAGCGTTTCTTGGCTTGGACATAGAACTCCACTAAGCTTTCCTGTTTTAAGATGAGGAGAGGAGGAGAGTGACACAGGTAAATGGTATCAACACTATCTAGGAGGGATAAATACCCATTGATCACATTTTCTAATCTACCCAATAGATTAAAAAAATGCAGATGGAGAGGGCAGGATACAAAACAAGACCGAGGTCTACAACAGATCGTCTCATTTTATACCATGCAAAAGGTCTGATAGGGAGGTGCTAAAAAAGAAATACATAAAATTTTACTATTCGAAACGTAGGGCAATTCTCAGTCAAATATTGGAGAGAAGCCTTGCTTAATAGTGGCTCTCCCCTTACAAGCATAGAGGTCATATAGGAAATATCATTTGTATTGTAGTCATTTCAACAGCTCCTCATTTTGCAGTCACATCCTGAGTTTACTTTAACCGGAGTTCTCCTTAAAATCAATTCTTCCCTACAGTGAAGGCTTGAATCATGGGAACTTGCCATAAAGCCCAGAGCAGCTTTTTAAAGAGGTTGCTTAAATATGCTACAGACAAGTGCTGAGTTACAATGAGGTCTTTATACTGCTGCCCAAGGTCAGGATTGCTGCTACACTAAAGCGGCTGGTGCCAGCTGCAGTTAAAGGAAATGTTACAGTCCCCTCTGGAAATTCACACTGATGAAGCACAGTGTGTACACAGTAGGGAGACAATGGCCTTTTAGGGTATGTGTCATTTGCCCATCCCTCCTCCTAAACAAAAGTATGAGAGGCATAATGGCACACCATGGGCACCAAACTACAGAGGCAAATGTACTGCCTTGTGTTTTTGTTATATTGCCTAAATACAATACCAGGGCATAGCACAGAAACTGCATAAGCCAGGAGTGGTTAACTATTTTGATTTAGGGGCCTCAAATACAGCTCCAGACCGACATCGTTAAACGTAATTTTCGGGGAGATAGTCACTCACAGGCACGCAGGCCGCCACGGGAGATGGTCACAGGCCGCCCGCTCCGGGAAATCAACCCCCGCTGCAGCCTCTTGCATTATAAAATGTTCTATTTTTTCCCCCAAGGCAATAGGTCAGCTAAAGGAAGTTTTTAAACTAAGAACATTTCCAAATTGCCTCATTCAGTGAAAATCTCCCCACTAGGGCTGAAACATTGCTCAGTCCCCCAGCTTACAACCCCCAACTAGCTTAAAGTAGAAGTCCGGTCAAAACCTAAGCTTAAACCTATTCTCACCCCTATACCAACTACCCTATAAAGAAAATAGGTCAATAACTAATTTAAGGGTACTTCCAGTCCGGTCATGTGATCGGCTCCCAGTGCTGACTACAGGGGGGGGACAGACAATGGATACCCTATAGTAAATCTATGGATGATGTCACTAAGCTTTGCAGCCGTTTTCGCTGCCCTTTCCCCTTCCCTGAAACCAGCCGCTGGATGGAGATTACGTGACTGATCCAGAGCTCCCTTAGATTAAGTATACACATCTTTGCTTCACAGGATAATTCGTAGAACGCTTAGAATGGGGGCTGGGAGCAGAATTGAGCAAGTAATAGATGAATCGATACGCTTTCCTGCACTCATGAGTTGCAGGAAAGAAAAGTTGCTCAATTCCCCCCCCCCCCCGTTGCGCTATTGTGTTCCACTGGCAGGGAGCTTTCCCTGCTGGCAGAATGCAATTACTGCTATTGGCTATAGCCCCTGGCAGTAATCAAAAAAATAAATAAAAAAATAAAAAAAAAAAAAAAAAAAAAGACAGGCTGGTTGCACTAGTCAATCAATGGATTGACTTTAGTACAACCAGCCTGCCCATAGATAGAATCTCAGCTGGTCCCTGCTGAACCGGCCGAAATTCAGTCCATCTATGGCCAGCTTTAAGCTTAGTTAGATTTTGACTGGACTTGCAATTTAAACTACTGCTGACCTAAAGAAACCACACTTTTGCAGTTATCCAACAGTTTTTTCCATTAGCAAAGTAGGTCTTTAAAATACTTCTATGCTTAAAAGCAAAATTGAAGTCCTAAACCTTTTATCCCTTTAGGAGTCCTGTACCACTGTATATTACCATTTGGGGTTTTTGCATTCCTTCTCCAGTGCCTTTTGCTGGAATAGACAAGAACCAGTCACACCCATCTAGAGTCTTCACACCAGATTTTAGTTGCAAAAAATTGGCAGGGGGTTGTGCCTGACCAGCACTAGGTTCAATTCTGGTGCATTTTAGGCTGCACAGATTTAAAACAGTACACAGTGGCAGCAACCAGAAAATGGAGGCAAGTCTATGAAAAAGCATGTTATTACAATGTGGATTTAAGATAAGTGAGGATGTATAGAGTGCACCATAAAAAGGTGGCACCATCACTTTGCCCTGCATGGACAAGGTGGTATTGATGGCCCCTACTACCCAAGTGTGACAGTGCTCTCCAGGATGGATAGGCCAGTGCTACTCTGTGGGATGGGGGGGTGGTACCTACCTCCCTCCATATCCTGGAAGTTAGAACGTTGTAGGTACGTACTACATCAATATTTTCAACATACCTGATGCTTGTACTTGTGGTTGTGAGTATGTGGTAGTTTTCACTGTTGTGTACTGGGAATAGCCTCCCAGATCATCATCATCATCCATTAGCATGGTCTTGCCGGTCACAGATGGTGCCGAGGTGTTCATCCCCGAATTAATGCCGGAATCGTAGGTGTAAGTCTTCTGCCACTCTGTGACCTTAATAGGTCTGTCCATTGTGTCCATCATCTCCATGCTGCTTCTGTGGAAAAAGAAACCAAAATCAGACTCTGAAAAGCAGTTGTTAACTGGCACAGGGAAGGATTTTAAGAAGGGTGCTAGTTCCAGGGCACGTTACCATACGTGATGTAGCAGGGGTGCTCTGTCCTGGAACTGGCACCACTTCCCAGAGCTTAGCAATGGTGGCCTCCTACACTTAGAAGCATGCGTAAACCGAGTCATCTGTTAGCTCATCTACTTCTACTATGGTTGTATATGCAAAATGAGTCACCTCATACTCAGTACAAAGTATTTATCACAGTATCTCTGCGTGTCTCACAGCTCTATTCCCTCACTGTTTATTCTCCATTATGGAAAACCCATTAGGCAAGCGCGACACCATCATTTAGCTCCGTAATGGCTTTGGCAGTTGGACAGAACTGGGAATTGTGGTGGAGATTGCCGTTTGTCTCAAAAATGCATAAAATAAAAAAAGTCAACACATCAAAACATGACCAAAACAACCAATCAAATCTGCCTCATTTTATCTGCCATGGGTCTTGAAACTGTCCACCCATTTCTGATAAATGAAGAGCTCCGAAATACAGCACAACCCTGTCTGAAGACCCAATCTTTCTCTGCTGCAGTTAGGCAACACTTCCAGGTCTTGTTCTTTCCCCCTAGTCTGTGACTGAACAGTGAAAGGAGAAGCAGCCCTTTCCTATACATATGTTCATTGTTAGCATACGAGAACTGCAGCACCCCTGGCTGGCAGATTGTACTGCTTATCCCTCTGTCTAATGTCTGCTGTACAGGGACTGCAAGAGGTTGATATCAAGTCATATTCAGGTGCTTATACCGCTAGCATTTTAAATGAAGTACAGATCAGGTCAGCTCTCAACATGTTACACCTGTATTTCAGGTAATATGTTGAGTATCCACCTCAGAACCCCTCCACCCAGATTCCGCCTCCCTGTGACAGCGAAGGACAGTCTACCTGCGCCCACTGTCATAAATTTGAAAATAATTCTGTGAATGAACTACAGTCAGCCATTGTGGCCAATGGCTTGTAGCTTTCAAACGGACTGCGAGGGTGCTGGTGAACACTCTCGTAGTCTATTGATCTTGCAGACATTAATAACTGCCTGACCGTTTCGCAAATAAGGGCATACAGCTATACTGACAGTCTGCAAGAGGCTAATATTGCGCCCGTGATCTGCTGATCTCGGGTATAATGCTTTACAGGCTTCGAAGATTAAGAAAAAAAAAAAAAAAAAAAAGTGAACTTCGCCTTTAAACATTTGGATTTTAATGAAAATGGTTAGAAATTAATTCAATAAAAAAAGTTTCCATCCCGCTCAGAGTTCTCCTGTCACTGCAGTTGAAAGCGAACATCAATTTGATCCCACTGCTGATTAGAAAATCGAACGGATAATCCGCAAAGGAAACAAACAAAATTCTAGATGTGTATGGCCCACCTTAACTTGAGACCATTGTTCCTCCAAGAAGAGCCCACATGTTCTAAACTGCTTTTCTGCAGATATGTGCTACAACTAGTCTTTAGCAAAATCTCCCATTTTCCAGGAAAATCTGTTATTTGGGAAACGTTCAGCTGTTTTTAGAGAGCAAAACAAGAGCCACAAGCTATTTCCAGCTACCGCTCGTAGTGGAAATGTTTTATGCAGGAGGCAGCTGGTATCGAATGATTAAACAGGAAACGAGCTGTATTGAAGGGCGACTCTGGCAGGTACGGGGCAGCTGGTAAGCTCGCCTTCGGAACTCTTCAATAGAAGGCGAAGAGACATGTTAAGCTTTTCCGCAAAGCCAAGCATGCATTGACGTGCCACGGATGGCGTGAACAGGGGGATGTGGGATATTGATCTGTACAGACTAAAAGCTGGGGACTGCGATTAGGAAAATGCTTTGAGTCAAGATTTCACACAGCGCACTAAAGCTGGTCGCAGGCGTCAGATGGTGGTTGGTCGTTCCAACTTGATGACTTGTTGAGAAAGGGGGCTTAAAGGGAACCGGTGCTTAAAAATTACGCTTTGTGATGCTGCCGAATTCCTTGAAAATGCTAGTTTTCATTGCTTCAGAACTTAGAGTAAAGTAAAATCCCTTAAACAAGCATGATGCCAGTAAATCATAATTCCTGATCTTCATACTCGATCCGTTATCTTCAGTTTATCAGAAGATCCCCAGCATTCATCTCCAAAAAGGTAGAACCACCCTAATCCAGTCACTACGGAAAGGTGGAAGTTATTCAAGAACTGGATGGGAGGGTTGGAAATTGTGGAACCACCCTGCTCTAGTTACATATAATCCCCAACCTTGGTGTTAGGAAGGCTTCACATACGTTAATCTTTTGAATTACATTAAGGTGATCCCAATATGAATTGTCAAAACGATGGGGTAGAGTTGCTAAAGTGGTTGTAAACCCTTACCTATACCCAGAGAAGTGACTGGCCCCAGGTGATACACAGATGAAACAAAATCCTCCTACATAAGTTGTACCCGTTTATCTATAGCAGTCTTTCCCCTACATCTAGATTTTACACAGGATCTCTCATCTCTGAAAAGCAGGGGTTAGAGAGCTGAAGGTACATCAGTGAGAGCTCTGAGAGCTGATTGGAGGGAAGGGACACACCCCCCTTCACAAGGAACAGAGCCAAGGCTGTTTATCAGCGAGATATCCCTTCCCCATCACCCTTTTTTTCTTGGTGTCAGGAAAACTTGTTAGAAGTGATTCATGCTGATAGAGGAACGAGGCAGTGGACAGAAATTACACTTCTCCAGATTGATACAAACTATAGAGGGATATGCTTTGTTCATATTTCATGTCTGAGGTGTACAACCACTTTAAAACTGCATGATATGTTGAAGATTGGACAACATCCGGCTTTCCATGGTGAATGGATCAAGGTGGCAGCGCTACCTGTGCATATATAAATACTGGGGGATCTTCCTGGCTTGTTACGCTACACATCTTCAGAACAAGTCTGGTGGAATATGAGCAGCTACTATGACCTGGATAAATAAAAAGGAGAATCTTCAGACGTATATTCTTGATCTGTACAAATGGCCACTGCCCCCACCTAAAATTGGCCTTTGCAGCAAAGACCACATGGAAGGGCGACACATCCTACAAAACCAAAGAAAATTTCCAGCTCAAAATTACTGACCAGTCTGCAACCAAACTATCTTGTCTAACAGTATGCGTTAAAACAGGGGGTTCGTTTGCAGACATTTGCAAATACATGTGTAAGCCTGCAGAGGCCACTTCACAGCACCCCAGTATTAACGGTCCTGTATACATTTTACTATCTGCAGAAGATGCAACCCTCTCAAAGCCCAATAGGCATTAACCAGAGCATGATAAGCCAAGAAAACCCAAATCTTCTCAGTAGGACCCCTTTCCCCCTTTCACAATGGGGCCCTCGAAAACTGCCCAAAAAAACATCAGGTGTATTTGCGGTACTTTTGCTGCGTTAGTGGTGCTTTTTTTTTTTTTTAGGTCACGTGACCAAAAAAAATTAAAAAATTGCAGCGCTTACCATTCATTTTAATAGACCAGGGGCATTTAACCACTTCAGCCCCGGACCATTTGGCAGCCAAAGGACCAGAGGTCTTTTTTCAATTTCGCACTGCACTGCTTTAACTGGTAATTGCGCGGTCATGCAATGTTGTAACCAAACGAAATTTGCGTCCTTTTCTTCCCACAAATAGAGCTTTCTTTTGATGTATTTGATTGCCTCTGTGATTTTTATTTTTTGCGCTATAAACGGAAAAAAGACCGCAAATTTTGAAAAAAAAAGATATTTTCTACTTTTTGTTATAAGAAAAATCCAATAAACTCAATTTTAGTCAAACATTTGGGCCAAAATGTATTCAGCCACATGTCATTAGTAAAAAAAATGCCAATAAGCGTATATTTATTGGTTTGCGCAAAAGTTATAGCGTCTACAAACTAGAGTACATTTTCTGGAATTTACACCGCTTTTAATTTATGACTGCCTATCTCATTTCTTGAGGTGCTAAAATGGCAGGGAAGTACAAAACCCCCCCAAATGACCCCATTTTGGAAAGTAGACACCCCAAGCTATTTGCTGAGAGGCATGTTGAGCCCATTGAATATTTTTTTTTTTAGTCCCAAGTGATTGAATAAAGACAAAAATAAAAAAGATTTTTTTTTTTTTCAAAAAGTTGTCACTAAATGATATATTGCTCACACATGCCATAGTTATATGTGGAATTGCACCCCAAAATACATTTTGCTGCTTCTCCTGAGTATGGGGATACCACATGTGTGGGACTTTTTGGGAGCCTAGCCGCGTACGGGGCCCCGAAACCCAAGCACCGCCTTCAGGATTTCTAAGGGTGCAAATTTTTAATTTCACTCCTCACTACTATCACCGTTTCGAAGGCCATAAAATGCCAAAATAGCACAAAACCCCCCCAAATGACCCCATTTTGGAAAGTAGACACCCCAAGCTATTTGTTGAGAGGCATGGTGAGTATTTTACAGCTCTCATTTGTTTTTGAAAATGAAGAAAGTAAAGAAAAAAACATTTTTTTTTCTTTTTTTCAATTTTCAAAACTTTGTGACAAAAAGCGAGATCTGCAAAATACTCACCATACCTCTCAGCAAATAGCTTGGGGTGTCTACTTTCCAAAATGGGGTCATTTTGGGGGGTTTATGCCATCTGGGCATTCCATGGCCTCCGAAACTGTGATTGGCAGTGAGAAGTGAAATAAAAAAATTACACCCTTAGAAAGCCTGAAGGCGGTGCTTGGATTTTGGGGTCCCGTACGCGGCTAGGCTCCCAAAAAGTCCCACACATGTGGTATCCCCGTACTCAGGAGAAGCAACAGAATGTATTTTGGGGTGTATTTCCACATATGCCCATGACATGTTTGAGCAATATATCATTTAGTGACAACTTTTTGTAAAAAAAATATATATATATTTTTTTTTCATTATTCAATCTCTTGGGACAAAAAAAAAAAAATTTAATGGGCTCAACATTGCTCTCATCAAATAGCTTGGGGTGTCTACTTTCCAAAATGGGGTCATTTGGGGGGGGTTTGAACTGTCCTGGCATTTTATGCACAACATTTAGAAGCCTATGTCACACGTCACCCACTCTTCTAACCACTTGAAGACAAAGCCCTTTCTGACACTTTTTGTTTACATGAAAACATATTTTTTTTTTGCAAGAAAATTACATTGAACCCCCAAACACTATATATATTGTTAAAGCAAAGGCCCTACAGATTAAAATGGTGGGTGTTGCATTTTTTTTTTCCACACAGTATTTGCGCAGCGATTTTTCAAACGCATTTTTTGTGGAAAAAATACACTTTTTTTTATTTTAATGCACTAAAACACACTATATTGCTCAAATTTTTGATGAAATAAAAAATATGATCTTAGGCCGAGTACATGGATACCAAACACGACATGCTTTAAAATTGCGCACAAACACGCAGTGGCGACAAACTACATACATTTTTAAAAACCTTTAAAAGCCTTTACATGATACCACATTAGATTCACGGAGGAGGTCTACTGCTAAAATTACTGCCCTCGATCTGACCTTCGCGGTGATACCTCACATGCATGGTGCAATTGCTGTTTACATATGACGCCAGACCAACGCTTGTGTACGCCTTTGCGCAAGAGAAGGGGGGGCAGGGGTGCTTTTTTTTTTTTTTTTTGTTTTTTTTTATTTATTTAGCTTTTTTATTTTATTTTTAAACTGTTCCTTCCATTTTTTTTCTTTGTTATGATTTTTTTTGTTATCTCAGGGAATGTAAATATCCCCTATGATAGCAATAGGCAGTGACAGGTACTCTTTTTTTGAAAAAATTGGGGTCTATTAGACCCTAGATCTTTCCTCTGCCCTCAAAGCATCTGACCACACCAAGATTGGTGTGATAAAATGCTTTCCCAATTTCCCAATGGCGCGGTTTATATCCGGGAGGGGGGACATTCCCTCCCACTGCTTGTAAAAGCAGTCTAGAGGCTAATTACCCGCTAGAATTGCTTTTACATGAAAGCCGATCACTGGCTGAAAAGAATGATACCAAGATGATACCTAAACCTGCAGGCATCATTCTGGTATAACCATTCAAAGTCCAGCAACATACTGGACATATATTGTAATCTTTTTTTTTTCATGCAGCCTCTTGGCTGAACGAAAAAAAGAGATTGATTGGTGGGTATGCCCACCATTAGAATACCTCCCTTCATCCACCCACTTCTAATGATGGGCATACATGCAACATTTATATATGCCGATGCATGGGGGCATCCTCCCGCAAAAGTTATGCCGTGTACACACGGTCGGAATTTCGACCGTATGTACGTGGCATTAGGAGCCAATCGCTCCTCCCCGCCCCCTGCTGCCCCAATGCTTCGGCATATATGCTCTTTTTTTTAACTGTGGTAGTGAAATCACCTCCTACAGCGTTGGAGTCGCGGCTTTATGTATCGTGGGAGCAAACGCTGTTGCTGTCAAGATAAATAAATTCGCGTTGCAACTGAATGGCGCACCTGAAAACAAAAAAAAATGCTTAACACTAAAACACAGTAAACAAAATTACATACCTGAAAAGCAAGCATGATAAAACATAATAAAACATTGCAGAATAGAATGGAGTAAAAAAAGAGCAACAATAGAGAGAGAATAGAGTGAGAGAGAGAACAATAAAACGACAACTATTTTTTATTTTTTTTTATTTTTTTGAGATTCACAGGTAAAAAAGCTCCTGACTGAAGCGACTGAATCAAAACGCTACCACAAAAAAAATGTTAGCGATCGCAGGGATCAGGCCTGACTCTGCGAACGCTGCAGTTATGTGTGCTTAGTGTTTTGTAAGTGACAGTGATCGATCGATACTGCACTTGGGTGGGCTGGGCTGGGCGGAGGGGGAAAACGCAGGTGCTAGCAGGTATCTGGGCTGATCCCGCTAACAATGCGTTTTTTTTGGAACCCTAAACTGCTGGGACGCTAGTATAGATCTGATCAGATCAGATATTGATCTGTTCAGATACTGTGCCACTAAGGGAGGTGTATGCTTTGCGCGTGGGTGTTTGCGGTACTGGCACTAACCTGGGGCGACGCAGACCTTATTTGACCCTAAAACCTAATTGATATCACCCGCCGGGCGATCAGGGGGTTAAACCGTTATTGGGTAATAAATGGCGGGTGCCCTGACAGTATAAAAAACAAGCTAACTAACCAGCGTCACCCGTAACAGTAATACAAAAAAAAACTGGTTACCTAGCGACACTAATGCAGCGATCAGAAAAACGATCGCTTAGTGACACTGGCAAAAAGGGGGTGAAAGGGTTAACTAGGGGCAATCAGGGGGTTAAAACCTTTATTAGGTAATATATGGGGGTACCTGACGCTATATAAAAACCTGACGGGGAACCTAAATAACGAAATAACTAACTGGCTAACCAGCGTCACCAGTGACATTTATACAGTGATCACTGGTGAAAGGGTTAACTCTAGGGGCAATCAGGGGTTAAAACCTTTATTTAGGTTGTAATATGGGGGTACCTGACCTATAAACCTATTTATGAACCTATATAAACATGGCGGTTAAAAAAAAAAAAAAAATGGTTACCTAGCGACACTAATGCAGCGATCAGAAAACCGATCGCTTAGTGACACTGGCAAAAGGGGGTGAAGGGGTTAACTAGGGGCAATCAGGGGGTTAAACCTTTATTAGGGGGGGTAGGGGGCTACCTTGGACCTAAAACTAACTGCCCTGACAGTTATTACAGTCACACTGACACTAAATGCAGTGATCAGTAAATAAATGATCACTGCAATTAGTGACACTGTGACTGGGGGGGCAGGGGGTGATCTGGGGGGTGATCAGGGGGGTGACAGGGGGGTGGAATATGTGCCTATCTGTACTGGTGTCAGTGTACTGTTGTGCACTAACCTTTACACGTTCACAGCTCGGCGTCCCCGGTCACATAGACCGGCGCACCGAGCGTGACATCACTTCCGCCTTCCTGTCTATACAATAGACAGGAAGGGGAAGCTTTTCATTGGCCAGGAGCGATCGCGAGGGGGTGGCCAGAAACGACTGGCCGTCCCCTCGTCCCGCATCGCTTCTGAAGCCATCCCGACCGTCCCCGCCGGCGGAGGGGGGTCCGATCGGACCCCCCAACCGCCTGAAGAATGTCACGTACAGGTACGTGATTCTGCCTGTACGTGCCATTCTGTTGACGTATATATACATGGGGCGGTCGGGAAGTGGTTAAGGAGGTGTTTTAAGCACTTCAAAGATGCCCCAAAGACACTGCTTGCAGGACTTTTAACTGCCCCGCCCCAATGTGAAGGCATTCATGGAAATTAATGTGAAGTGGTTTTCAGCAGCTTAGAGGGTGCTATTTTTTAGCGTGAAAGGGGTCTACACATGTTCACTGATCACCTTCCACTTTCAGTGAGAAATCCGCAGTCATAGGTGGTCACAAAAGGGCACCTGACTATCTCACAGCCTGGCCCTCCAGGAAACGATGACCCTCCAACTACCAACAGTGTTCCGCACATAACTGTTCCATCTGGACCTCTAGCAAGCGAGTTACCCAAGTAATGTCAGCAACACACAAATCACAATAGGCTTAGAGTCCTTTAACTACAAAGCTGTTCCTTGAAACTGGTGCAGGTGGCGTTTTTTCATTTGAAAAGACAACCCGAGTGCCGTGGCAAGACAGATCTGTAATCGAGTGAATAACTATTTAAACTGAGCTACTAAACTCTACATTTTCACGGAGGGCCTAGTCACACTAAAGCGATCCATTGCAATGCATTTTAATGAGCAAAATGGCATTAATTAAAATGCATTGCATGAAGATAGTTCATTCATTAATATTGGGTGGTCAATGCATCCCAACAGACCCCAAAAAAGATAAAAACGACTTTAGCTGCCTTGCATTGTGCTCTACTGTACAATGCGATAGGAGGCTATTCACAATTAGCAGCACCTCACATACAACAGATGTGTTGCCACGGTGCACTACTGAGAATGGGCACCAAAAAACACCCAGCTTACATGTTTACCAATAAAAAGGACAGGCAAATCCCAAGCAGGTAGTGTACGGATCATGATGGGAACCGAGGACCTCAGTACTGCAAGGCAGAAGTGCTAACCACTCTACCACGGTACTGTTGGACATTTTGTGCATGTGCTGCTGCATGGGATGGGTCATTCATGGCTGATATCAATATAGTATGCAATTAGTGGTAGCAGAGGTGCACTGACTACATATTGATAGATCGGAGGTTGGCCCTGAGCAACGACAGTGGCCAACAGGGTCCATGCTTGTAGATCTTAGCACATATTTTACATGGGTATGGCAGCATAAGATCAATGCAGGATCTTGTGACCATCAGGATACTGCATTTAAAGTGTTAATTCACCCTTTTCAGAAATAAATAAGTACCCCCTTCCCCAGTGTCCGCTGTATTTACCTCCATGGGTAATGCGCCGTCAGTGCCTATGCAGCCCATGTAGCAGTAGAGGGATTTGAAATTCCACTTTTCTCCCTTTCCTCTGTGGGGCGCTTCCAGGACAGATCAGAGGGATTCTGAGTGGTTAGCACCTGTACAGAGCATCACTCTGATCCGTCCCGGCACTACATGGGCACTGACGGAGGTAAATACAGGGGGGGACTGGGGAGGGGAAACTTAGTGAATTTCTTTTTTAAATACAAAAAACTGTGCAAAAAGAATCCTTAGAAACCAGCGAGGTTGGGAAAGACAGGGAAACATGAACTGTGGCCTTTTACGGGCAATCCTCAAAGCAAGCTATTGCACGCACAGAACATTTGCGTCCGTTACATTTAGTGAACGAGAACAAGGAATGAAAAAAGAAACAAAATGACGTGCTACAATAGAAGTTATCGATATCACCACTTTACAAGGGAAATAAACACGCTTATAAAAAGGCCAATGGCAGGCGGTCATATGACTTTCAGAAAAATCAGGAAGGGAGTGGTGGTGGAGGGACACGGCCTGTTTAGAGACACTGCCAAATGCACTGGGGAGGGGGAAGAAAATAGAGACAATAAACAAGCAGAGACTAAGCCAGCTGCTTGTCAGAGACCAGGCACACCCCGAAGTGGAATGTCAGGCTGTCACCGCTTCCTCTGGAGTTCCTGGGTGGGGGAGAAGCCACCGAGCTGGTTTACCTAGAACATGAGCTACGGGGAGGAGATGGGAAGGAGCAGTGTGGAGTTACATGGCTCTCATCGGGCCTCTGATCCATCTCCAGCACCCCATGGGACAGGCTGATAAAGAGAAAACTCAATGGGCTGCTCAGCCACACAATGAGGAGTGTGTGTAAACATTGCGTTATTGAACAGAGCCGCCACGCTGCTTTGTCCTACAGGGACAATCTGACATTGGCAGGAAAAAGTGGGCAGGCTGGAGGCCAGGATAAAAAGGGGTAGCTTTATCTAGTCTCCGCAATCATGGTGGTACAATGGAGACAAACACCTGTCCTGCTGACATAAGCACCCATCAGAAGGCTTATTATGGAAGAAAATTTTTAAATAAATAAAAAAAAAAAAAAAAAAAAAAAGTTACATTTTGAAATGCACCCACCCAACACCCAATATCTTTCATCTTTACAGCAGCCAGAACAATCACAAGTTCTTGGAAATTCCCCAGTGCCATCGTTTGACCTCTTAAAAAGGAGACAAATACTGCAGCTGCTGACTTTTAATAATCGGACACTTACCTGTCCCGGGGGTCCAGCGATGCGGGGGAACGAGACCCCCCCTTGTTCCCCGCTCTGCTCACGGCGCCGGCATTCGACGCTCACTCATCTGGGACACATGGCAGGTCCCAGATGACTGTGCGGCGCCTACAGGAATTGACGTTTAGCCCGGGCAATGAAGGTGGCAGACTACGAGGGACCCCCTAGCAACAGGCATTTAGAGGCGAGTAAAAAAAATGTTATTTTTTCCAATTTAAAAAAAAAAAAAAATTTATGATGATTTTTAAGCCACAACCCCACTTCAGGTGCTGACTTAATACATGGACACTTACCTGTCCAGGGAGCCGGCAATGTCGGCAGCCCAGCCGATCAGCTGTCGGGTGCAGCCGCTGCCACTCCTGGTAAAAGGAAACTGCCGGGTTCCCTACTAAGCATGCGCAAAGCACGATGCATTTTCTAATTGATCTGGCGGCAGAGGAAGGAGAGGGCCAAACTTCCGAGATATGGCGCCACGGCCCTGTCTCCTGGAAGTGGGGAACGTTACCTGTATGAAACGGGGACAGCACAGTCATTAGACATTACCAGAAGAGAGGGCTATGATGTCCCAAGGATTGAGTAGCTTTTCTAGGGAATTAGAAGTTTGAGTATCAATTCTCTGGCATGTTCAGCCTGGGTTCACACTATAGCAAACACAGAGACGGCATGCGATATCTGTGCAATGCGAGTTCAGCCATGCAGTTGTATAGCTGGATTTGCATTAAAAAAAAAAAAAAAAAAAAAAAAAAGTGCACACAGACTCTGCCTGCCCCCCCCCCGCTGGAATCTGCACTGTGAACCGATCTGGGAGTGTCATTAACATTGTATTGACACCCGCAGCGGTTCGCAGAGGGAGCTACCTGCTGAGGAGATGCAATGCATCGCTATAGTGTGAACCCAGGCTCAAAAAAGGTACATTGCAATGAAATAGAAAATAATTTGATGGAAAGGGAAAAAAATAAAAAAAAATGCTAAATGGAGGGTCTTGCACACAGGCCTCTTTTCAACTGTTTGCCACGGGGTAACATGTGTTTGCACCGCTTGATAGCCAAACAACATGTTTACGAGTCCCAACAGGTCTGTCCTTTAAGACGTGACCTTACAGCAGCTGACTCCCCATTGGCACTGTGCACTTCAGGTTGACGGAACCTGCAAAAGGAACAGTTTTGACCTTTGTAATTAGATTGGAGGCAGACATTGGAATACGCAATAGTTGCTCCCCTCCGAGATGGACAATCTCCGTCTATCTGTCCTCTCTAAATCCATGGACCAGTTAAGCTGGCATAGGCACATGACTAGGCCCAAAATTAGGAAGGCATCACTTGACTTGTCCACATCTCTTCATTCAACAGGCCCTGCTCTATCGTTCTTGAGGACCTGGCACGCACTGCGAAACATTCTATAAATATACATCTATCTTTTTTTATTCTTTAATCAAAGCAGCATGCAGACTCAGCCACACACTTTGAAAGCGCCAACTCAGAAATAAACGTTCAGCAATAAAACATTTTTGGCTTTAAAAATGGCATTAGAAGCCCTACTATTTCAATGACTATGAGGCTTAGTTCACACTGGCTTATGAACAGGCATTTGACAGGCATTAAAAATGCCCCTCAAACGCCCATGCACAAGATTCAATAGACAGCACATTGTGCTGTTCACATTACAAAAATATGAAGCATTAGCGTCGCTTCGCATCTAAAACTTAAGCTTTATGTCAAGTCAGGAGGCGTTGAAGCTTTTAAACACCTCACATGCAAGTCTATGGTAACGCTCCACAAACACTTTGCGGGCATTTTCAGCGCATTAAAATCTGTCACTTTCCATTGTGGAGTAGGTTTAACACTCATCAAACTCTACGAAATGGCGCATAGGGCATTTGAATGCTTGTAAATGCCCCATTCTAAAGCCCATTGACGCCTGTCTGACCCCCATACTAACGTTTTACAAGCGCTATAAGAGGGTTTGTTGGGCATCAGTAATTTAGCAAGTGTGAACAAAGCCCTTAGCGCAGCCCACTCTGGGACAGTACAACGGATTGTGCCGCACAGGACACTTGGTTTCCTTGTCCCCAGGCAAGTCCCCCTTTCTTCCTTGTCCCCAGGCAAGTCCCCCTTTCTTCCTTGTCCCCAGGCAAGTCCCCCTTTCTTCCTTGTCCCCAGGCAAGTCCCCCTTTCTTCCTTGTCCCCAGGCAAGTCCCCCTTTCCACTTCTACTCCTGGCTCTTGCCTTTCCCTTTTCTTTTCACTCTTTAGGCCATCCTCGTCTGTTGGTGGCCTTCTCATGCCTCTTCCTTTTTCTGGTTTCCACCTCCCCTGGGAGTTAGAGCCCCCCCCCTCTTTATTCTTCCCTAGGGGCGTACAACCATATAAGAAATACTTGCCCTACTTATCTGAACCAACAAGGTTATTGAGTTTTAATACTCTGGACTTGTCCGCGGCTAGCGAAGAACTTTGTATAGTCTTCTGATCACCTGGGCTAGTTGTAATGTTTCAGTGCCAAATGATGTAGCCTCATAAGAGGTTTTATTGCCCTTCTGTGTATTGGCTTTTGTTATTGAACTTTATAAACCCTAAAAATTATTGTAAAACAGAATTGCACTGGAAGAAGTAGACCCTGACTGATGGCCAAAGTCATTGGGGGTTTTAGCACATGGCCAGAGACTTCTCAAAAACCTCTAACAGAAGCAGCCAGTGTAACTCGCATGCCTCATACTAGCCCCAAGTAGTGACAACATGCCCATTTAGCTTCACTGCAAGAAAAGGTTTTTTATAGTCATTGGTGTCCTTGGGAGGGGGAGGGGGGATTATGCCCCCCTTGTTGTCAGATAAATTGTGGCCAGATAAAAGCAGGCAAAAGGCTGTATCCAGCCTACCGGCTGCAGTTTGGAGACCACTGGTATACACCAAGTAAATGAGCATGTAAGCGGACAATAGGAAACAAAAAGATGTAATGGCGTATTTGCCAAGTTACAAGGGCACTAACCAGTCCAATGGCACAGTATACTGCAAACCACACAAATCCGATACAAAAATTCTATGATACCCATGGGAGTATGCCAGAACCCATCATTCCCAGCTTTGCCCACAAGCCATGGTTATCCCAGTGGAGTACGCTTTTACCAAAATAAATATAGCTAGCTACAGGGTGTTCGATGTAGACCTTCCGTGCAGAATCAGAGGCTTAAAAGGTCTTAAGTAGAATGCTGCTCATTGGATTTCAACCGTATGGAATCAAAAAAGTCATGTGGGGCCATCAAAAGTCAACTCCATATAAATGGTTACTAGGCTAAGTGAAATTTTGTGAATACACAATCTTGCACATCCAACCCTCTCGATTGAGTGAGATATCAATGATGACTGATAATTTACAGAAAAGTCCCACCTGCAAGAAGTAGGCAGTGGCGAGATTACTTTTATTTTACATTTTTATACACCATCACTGCCCATTTCTTCAGGATCAATCTCGAAAGCTATGAAGTCTGAGGTCTATTTCCAGCATTAAGGCCTGCAAGAAAAAAGTCTCCTATGCAAGACATTTGGCTTTGTGACAGGTTCCCTTTAAAGCCCAGTGTACCAAAACAGAAGTAATCAATCATTGTAGGGATGTGGTGGGGGCAGCGGACAGGTCCTCCTCCATTTCCTCCCATTACACACAAAGCAGGAATGCTGTTTATCAGTGAGGAAGGAGAGGGGAGGTGGAGGATCAATAACAGGTTCATACACATCTCATATTAATCATGCATTCCTTTGCAGATAATGCATAGAAAGAGGACCAGAAGCTATAAATTCCCACAGGGCTCCATTTTCCGACACCAAGCATTAGCAGCTAAATTGAAGTAAACTTTTTTTCTTTTAAAGATACGTGGTGGAGATCAACTGCTGGCCTAACCTGTAAAATGTTAAAGCCCAACTGAGCCTTTTCTTTCCATCAGCTGAAGACATTAAAGTTGCATCAAAAAAAAAAAAAAAAAAAAAAGCGATGGTCAAAAGTCTGTTTGCATTAAAAAAGTAGCTACATCCCGAAAAAAAAAAAAAAAAAAAAAAGCCTGTCCTCCAGGAATCTATACAGAAGAAGGACTCTTGCTTTTGCTGCACAAGTCCCTAGCTAGAGCTCGCCAAACAGAAATAAGCGTTAGCGGATTGCAGCACTTTAGGGCCAAATCAGCAAGGAGGTGCGTTGGACAATGGCAGAGAGACCTCCGATTCCACACAGAGCAAAGATCCTTGTCTTTAGCATGCTGGCAAATTAAGGAGCGGGACTGACTGCTGCTACAGGCATTGTTCATGGAGTCTTCAGTCCAGTGCATGCTCTACTTTTATGAATTAAAACATGCCAGATCCACATTTCTTAATCGTTAAAAAAAAAAAAAAAAGGAGACATGTCATCCATCAGATTAAGGCCACGAAAAATAGTTTACAAGTCACATGGCCAAAGCTATAAACTGGCTTGTTTCAACTGCTACATTTTAGTACATATTAGTTGCTTTGGATGAAACCACCACCTTCTCCATGGAAGCTCCATGCTATTTGTAGCATAGTCCCTAGTCTAGTATATCCCGATATCTGCCTATGCTGTCAGTACAGAACAGCGTGGTGGGTTTTGATGTCTTTCCTCCACGTCAAGCGTGGAGCCGCTTGTCAGGCACATTACCCTGCACTGCCAGACTTTCTCTTCCACTGTGCTAAATAATGCACCGACTGACACATTTGCTTTCCATCCCAGGGATTTGCAGGCCAGGCGGGAAAAAGACAGAGGAGGTCAGAGCAGAGAGGTTATTTTTGTTTGCTACACGGCAGTTAAATGTGATAAATCGCTGAGGCTACGACTCCTATTCCCTTAAACGCATCGTCTAAAGCATATACATAGCTATAACAAAGACCAATTTATTGTTGCTATTGTTATGTGCACAATAGTACATGCCCATTAGTACTCTACTATTGGTATACACCAAGTAATTCACTATTTTTTTATGCAAGTAAACAGGAGATGGAGACGTAATGAGTATTTGCCACCAACCACTCCAAGGGCACCATAGGACTAAACCAAAGACACAATTTCAGGAAGGCCGCGGTAGAAGTCTCACTTGGGAGAGCCAGAACCAGAGTACCCAGCTTTGCCCACAAGCTATGGTTATTACAGAAGCGTATGGAGTTCCATGCCAACATCATTCATCTTGGATCAATGAAAATAAGGGGAGATCAATGCGCAAACCAACGGGGAAGGAAAGCAACAGGCAGCTGCCAACATCAGGGTGGTCACACACACCAAAAAACAAGCTGATAATTGGTATGAATGTGGCGCCACATTCATACCCATTATCTTGGATCAATAAAGCTTTCACCAAAAGAACTGGCACTACGGGGTGGAGGAAGTAGAGATCACGTGGAGAACCAGAGGCTCAAAGTGTTATTAAACCCACAACATTAAAAACAACCATGGACAAATGCTGCAATACATGATGGTTCATGCCCACCGTTCTCCCTCCAGCATAATATTAAAACAGAGTTCCACCCAAAAATGGAACTTCTGCTGATCCTGTTCCTCCCTCCTCCGGTGTCATATTTAGCACCTTTCGGGGGGGAGATACCGTCTAATCCAGGTTTTTGCTCCCACTTCCGGCAAAAGAGCGCTACAGAATCCGTTGTTTTCCGGGGAGACACACAGGTCCCAGAAGACAGCAGGGACCATTCAGAACAGGACTTGCGAATGCGCAGTAAGGAATCAGGCTCCTGATTCCCTTACTGAAGATGCCGGGTAGGCTTCGGGTGAGGACATCGTGGAAGCCCTGGACAGGCAAGTGTCCTTAGTTTAAAAGTCAGCAGATGCAGTATTTGTAGCTGCTGACTTAATTTTTTTTTTTTTTTTTCCCCCCAGCAGAACTCCGCTTTAAGTTGTTTTCCCTGCCATATATCAGATTTGACCACAAGATGGAGCCAGTGGTAAATTTACAATTTTTTTTGCAGAGACTAGACTGTTCACCTTTAACAAAAGTTCCCATCATTCTTCAGTCTAAGGAAGAGAAACAGATGCATCCTGAGAACTGTCTCCATCTTAGAGACTGAAAGAAGGAACCAGCTATAAGAGCACATGTTGGCCTAAAACTTGCATCAGCTTGCATCTCCTAAATGCAGTATCGCTGATGAGAACTAGGTTGATACTGGTGTCCTCTATCCCTCCCTCCTGTTCATGTCCCTACTGCAGCTGGGTATTCTACAGAGCAGCCATTGGCAGCTAGTGCATGTGCTCAGTTTGCAGTTACTATGCTGAGCATTTCCTCGATCACATATGAGCAGCCCATATGACTAGAGTCACACATGTGAGTGTATACACAGTGGTAAATGACAGCCCACTTCCTCCATGCCCACTAACCAGCTAAAAAGGGGTAGAGGATAATACATCTTGATCGAAGAGGTAGGTGAAGCCTCCACCTAAGCAAACAGCCTGTGATTGGAAGAAATCCGCCCACACCAGGTTATTGCCTAAAAATAAAAGATTCAATTTCAAATATTATATTTGTATGACCATTTTAAAACAGTTTGATATTTAATTTTAACTCTGTATTCCAAAGAACATGTTTTTAGAACATGTGACCAGTAGCAGAGGACTAGATGCTCCTCCTGCCACCATTACCAGACAGGCTGGAAAAGAGCTGGGTCATGTGACAGCTGTATATGAAGGGAAAAAGGTTAACAAAAAAAAATGTAAAAAAAGTACAAGAATTACAATGCCATCATCCACATAGAAAGAGAAGGGATAATGCAAGTTAAACAATGTGTGTTTAGAATCACTTTAAAAGGGTCTTACCAGAATGCTGGTTGTTGGGTTCCAAAAGCGTGTAATAAAAAAGGACTGTGGTGCTATGCGGACATATCCACTAAAGCCAACTTCATATAAAAAAGGTAACTAGACCAAGCAAAATTTTGGGAATACACAATCGTACACATCCAATAATCTCTTGTGAGTGGTATAGCTGTGAGGACTGGTCATTTTTCTGAAAAAAATAAGTCTCACCTGAAATAACCAGCAAGTGGCGGCTTTATTTTTTTGCATTTTTTTTTATACGGTCTTTTTACCTATATTAAAGATATGGGTGGCCATTTCAGCAAGATCAGTCTTTGGAGGCAAATTTTTTTTTAAGCCGCCTCCGGAGAACAGAACTTATTCTGGTGGTAGATTGAGCCTGGAACATCTCAGGCTATACCAATTCAGACTCGTTTCTCAAGTTCCTCCAGCATCAAACAGCTTTTTATTACAGTCTGCTGTAATATCTCACAGAAACAGGTGAAAATGTTATAGATTTAAAACTTCTGAAGATACTGAACAGAGGCGTGGAACTGGATCAGAGCCAAGTAGTTTGGGTGCCAAAAGGTGAAGATAAAATGGAGGAAGATCAGTTCCCTGCAATTCCCATCTTCCTTCCAGAGTGATCTAGGACTGTCTACCCAGACATAAGTTTCCTGAACCAGCAACCATAGCACAGTTAAAAGAAGCCTTGTGTAAGAGACAATCCAAAACAGAAAATTAATGTTAATGGACATTGGTATTTTAATAACTTTCAAAAGACTTGATAGACAAAATATTGGCAACTGATGAACAGTTCTGCACTGACAAGGATGTGGATGATCTTCTCACCATCCTCGAACTGAACCCAAACACCACGTGAGCTGAGGAGAGGTACGTTCCCATTCTGGAGAATCCTGGGAAGATTTGCATCACAACTTTCAAAAAAAGGATTTGACACCTACATGCGTTCATAACTTTGGTATATGGTACCAACACAACTGTCATTTTACAGTAGATGCAGAACTCTACACGGGCAGACCGCAAAGAGGGCCGTCAATCCCACGTCCATGCAGTCTGACTATGATCTGTTAAACAGGACAGTTTGACTAAAGCCAGCATTAAATGGTTCAAATCTTGGCCGGTTCAGCAGGAACTGGCTGAGATTCAAACCATGTATGGTCAGGTTGAATGTTCCCAAGTACCCCACTGGGAGAAAACAGCTCTGCAGGAGGAATTCCTTGGTTGCAGGAAAAGGGGAAAAAAAAAAAAATATATCTCCGTCTATGGCTGGCAAGAGGAATTAGGGAGTACAGAATTATGAGGCCTTCTAATGCCCCTTGGCACAAAAGAATAGTGGTCATGTTTTACATCCTGTGGGGCCGCTCATTGACACAAAAATTCCCCCCAGATAGGAGGAGAGCGGTCTTCTCATGTCTATGGTTACCATTATTGACACTTCGCATGATGATCATGGGGGATGGGCCATATAGCCATTTATTTGAAATAACGTGAGAGAAAACACAGTTGAGGCATCAGGTCATTAAATATAAACACCCATTAGCAGAAAATAAAAAGGCATGTGTCTGACCATTATAGTTCTAGAGAAAGTAAAGGTATTGATCTACGGGAATTACGCAAAGCCAAACGCTGCCTATGACAGAGGTACATAAATACATGATGGATCACCTAATAAACCCAATTATACAGTGTACTCCAGGGCCCTCAGCAATAAGTTATGGAGGATGGCATGGGGTACAGGCATCAGGAGAATAAAGTGAACCTGTCACTTTCAAAACGCAACATCACCCCCCCCCCCCAATCACTTTTTTCTTTACCCTCTTACACATACGCACAAAACTAGTGGAATCCAATGTTGACCTGCTATAACCCAAGGCCATCAAATCCTAGTCCTGGTGCCACCATCTACTGGGCTTGGATCATCAGGAGCCAGCCATCTCTTCCAGGTTCTTGCAGCTGGCACCCTGATGTGCGGTGGCACATGCGTAGTGCGTTAAACATTGTCCTTAAAGCTTCCTGACATGAGGTGCATATGTTAGGAGGCTTCATGCAGCTGGATGAGAAAAGTGGAAGCGTAGGGTGGGCCCCACTAAAAAGGTAAAACATTTATCTGCAATTTAAAATTGCGGGAAGGAGCAAGATTCGGAGGTCTGCTTTAACATTACATTAAAGGGGAAAGCTAGGTAGAATTTAAAGTGATAGTACACCGCTGGCTTTTTATTTTATTTTTTTTAAACCTGCAAGGCAATGTCATAATGTGTTGGTATGCATCGCATACCAGCATATAAATCCGAAAACTTCCCTTAGAACAAAGCCCTTCAGCTGCTCACTGTCACCGCTGAAGGCCCCAACATCTTCACCCGGTCTTCCTTCCGGGTTCAGACTTTGGCTGTGTGAGAACCACGATGATGTCACTCTCGCGCATGCGGGAGCCGCCGTTTACAGCACAGGAAGCTGAAGGCATGGGTATGTCATTCCTTCAGAGCACATGCGTCAGTGACATCACTGGTTGCATCTACAGTAAATAAACGTGCACCATCTAGGAGATATTTACAGTACCGATTAGGTAAGCCTCATAATCTTACCTATAGGTAAAATTTGTGCATTGGCATTTACTCCAACTTTAAGTAAAAAGCTAAATTTGTAATTTAGACATGCTATGTGATCCTAATAAGGTTATAAAAGTGGAAGAGGGTACTAAAATCAGGAGCGGGGTTAGATCTCCCCCACATCCAGGTACAGGTAGCCCACAGCCTTGGCACTCCCATCTAACAGACTAAAAACTTAAGAAAAAAAAAAAAAAAAAGCAAATATGGCACAGAGCTTTATGTCTGTAGCTCACTAGCATACTACAACTGTTGGTGCTGCCAACTATACGGAAGACTGCAACAATAAGGTAGACCAGTGTTTCTCAACTCCAGTTCAAGGCGCCCCAATAACTCATGTTTTCGGGATTTCCTTCAGATGAAAAAGCTGTGGTAATTATTAAGGCAGTAAAACTGATCAAATCACCTGTGCAAAATAATAAAGCCTGAAAACATGACCTGTTGGGGCGCCTCGAGGACTGGAGAAACACAGAGTTAGACAATGCTGAACGTAGTAAGCAAGACCATTTTAGATTAGAAAGTCATCGGTTTCCGAGGCACAGGTGGTATCACTAAAGTGTTACTAAAACCAACGCATTCTGTGTAAACCAAGCATGAAATGCCAATGTTTTCCCAGGCCAGAGTGTGAGAAGAGACATGTCGAACCTTGTATGGTCATGAACGCCAGTCTTTAGATTTTGGCTGTGCTACATTTTTCTGCTTATTTTGCCCACACAACTTCAGATTTGGAACATTTGTTCAGCTGTTACAAATAAACTGAAAAACGAACGCCAGTATGAAATCCAGAAAAAGTGGTTTATGCGTAATAAAAAATAAAAAAGGATGATCTGAACCTATACTGGGTCAAACTATATCCTAGTGCATGTCTGGAGGCTGCCATATCCATCTCCAGTCGGTCGCTATTTGAGCCGAGGATGGACCTATTGGCACCACCCAGCTGAAAAAAAAAAAAAAAAAAAAAAAAAAAAAAAAAAAAAAAAAAAAAAAAAAAAAAGTCTTCATCCAGTCAAATACTGTTATTATTTAGGCATTTGCTGTTCAGCTGATGTTTGTTTAGTTGGAACTTGCCGAATTTTTGAGTTACATATGACTAGCCTAAAAGTCAAGAATTTGACTGTTAGGGTTTAGTTCAACCGTCATGGCCTAAGCTAAAGTCATCTAAGCTTCGACAGGTAATTTCAAACTTTGTAAATCCGCATTTCACCTACTGGTTATTCAGTCATGAAGGTTCTTGTTCAGGTAATTCTGTTACAGGGTGACAGCAGTCTGTCCCGATCTCCCAACTGTTCTCCTGAGTTACCACAAGAGTTCCTGGGAGGTGCCTACAATGGGCCATACCCACGCGTTCTGCAGAAATACAGTGGTTAGCACTTTCGCCTAGAAGCAAAAGGGTTGAATCCCAACCACGACACTACCTGCCTGGAGTTTGCATGTTCTCCCTGTGCCAGTGTGGGTTTCCTTCAGGTACTCCACTTTCCTCCCACACTCCAACACATGCAGTAGGTTAATTGGTTCCTGTCTAAATTGGTCCTAGTATCTGTATGTATGAATGAATGCATGCATGAGAGTCAGGGACCTTAGATTGTAAGCTCCTTGATAGCAGGGACCGATGTGAATGTAAATCTTAAGCGCTGTGTAAATTGACGGCGCTATACAAGTACCTGAAATAAATAAAAATCAACATGGTCACCATCAGCAAGCCAGTTCACAACCAATTGGGTTTGTGCAGGAAATGGCTGGAATAGGCTGCAGGGAGGTTAACAGTACTGAGACAACCCCCCCCCCCCCCACACACACACAAAACTAAAATGTCATCTATGCGTGACTTCAGTAAAACTGAACCAGGAAACAAAACTTTTTTTTATACTAAGGGAGTTACCACTTTCCTCAATGTGCAATTGCACACGCAAGGCTTCAGAACTTGTCATAAAAAAAAAAAAAATTTACAATTATTTTTACAAAACAAACGTACGTTATACTTACCTGCTCTGTGCAGAGGGGGGGGTGGAGGAGGAGGAGAAGGAGATGTTTTTTAGCCAAGCACACCCTCCTGCCTATATGCCCAAGCTATGGAAGTCAATGCTCTAGAAATCTGCCTATACTTAAGATGGCCACTGCCCGAAATGCAGGGTGGGGGATTTCAAAGTGGGGGAGTGACGAATATTACAAAATTAAATTAAATAGCATTTTTGGTTTGTGGTGCTCAGATGCAGTGAAGATCCACTTTAAAGTGACCATTCCAGTAATAAAAAAAAAAATACAAAAAAAAAAAAAAAAAAAAAAAAAAAGAAGGACACCCTCTTAACCCTCTGCTCTCAAAATATCTAGTTTCTGTTCCCCTTTAGGGGTGCCGTGGCTAGAAATTCTTGGGCTGTCTTGCATGAACTGCATGTTTGAGATCTCCCCAGAGTGGCTTAATGCTATTGAGATCAGGAGACTGAATGGCCACTCCAGAACCTTCACGTTATTCTGCTACAGCCAATCGCAGGTCGACTTGGTCTTGTGTTTTGGATTATTGCGATGTTGGAATGTCCAAGTACATCCCATGCGCAGCTTCCTGGCTGATAAATGCAAATGTTCCTCCAGTACTTTTTGATAACATACTGCATTCACCTCGCCATCCATTTTGACCAAATTTCTTGTGCCTTTGTAGCTCACACATCCCCAAAACAGCAGCGATCCACCTTCGTGTTTCACAGTAGGAATGGTGTACCTTTCATCATAAGCGTTGACTTCTCTCCAAAAAAAAAAAAACTCCAAAATGACTGTGCCAGAAGGTTTGGAGGTTTGCCGTATTGTAAGCGGGATACTTTATGGCATTTGCATAGTAATGGCTTTCTTCTGGCGTCTCGACCATGCAGCCCATCTTTCTTCAAGTGCCTCCTTATTGTGCATCTTGAAACAGCTGCACCACATTTTCAGAGTCCTGTATTTCACCTGAAGTTATTTGAGGGGTTTTCTTTGCATCCCGAACAGCTTTTCTGGCAGTTGTGGCTGAAATTGTAGTTGGTCTACCTGACCGTGGTTTGGTTTCAACAGAACCCGTAATTTTCCACTTCTTGATTAGAGTTTGGCATTCTCAATTCCTTGGATTTTTTTTTATATTCCTTCCCCGTTTTATATAGTTCAACTACCTTTTCCCGCAGATCCTTTGACAGTTTTTTTCTTTCCCCATGACTCAGAATCCAGAAACGTCAGTGCAGCACTGGATGAAAGATGCCAGGGTCTGTCAGTAGTCCAGAAACTCATTGGACTAATATACACACACACACACACATATATATATATATATATATATATATATATACACACACACACACACATATATACATATACATATACATATACATTATATATATATATATATATATATATATATATATATATATATACACACATATACATATACACATATACACACACACACACTAATTACACGCAAACAGATCACAGGTGAGGATGGTTACCTTTAATAGCCATGCAAACCCCTTTGTGTGTGCATGTTATCAGGCCAAAATCACCAGGGAATGTAAACTGTTGATCAGGGTCATTTGGGTAGTTTCTGTTGCGGTTATGATTTAAAAAGAGTAAACAGTTCATCGATAAATAAATGGCTTTAGCCAAACACTGACCATGAGTGAAAGAAAAGTTTGTGTTATTCATGCTTTGAAAAATGGCCAAGAAATCATAAATACTGGTGTAAACTTATGAGCACAACTCTGCATACATACACTTTAAAAAAAAAAAAAAAAAAAAAAAAAATACTAAAAATGGTTTGCCAAGACACTGCGTGTCAAACAATTGGCATTTACAAAAAAAAAAAAAAAAAAAAAAAAGTGTGTGTGATAGATAGAGATAGATATAGATATAGATACACCCTGGTTACATCTCGGTTATCCTCATTTCCTTGCCTCTTGCTGTCTACATGCACCTCAGCAATGACTCCATAGCATTTCTCAGGGTGGGTTTCCCGATGCCGACAACGGTAGACCATGCCTGTGTAATGTTTGCTCAACATGCAATGTGGGAGTGCAAAAATGAGAGAAAAGTGACAGTTGTCACCCTATAAACAGGAAGTGCCTAAACAAGGACTATTATGGCAGGATCAGGATTTTTTTGAATTTTTTATAAGAGCTGCAGATTTATAAATACTGAACATTTGTAATGACATTGAACATTGTTATAACTTTAGTGATTGGGTCTACATATGCTAAATCAAAGTGAAAAGATCTGATATGATTCCTCCCTGACACTCCATCCATTGCAGAAAGCACTGTGCTTCAGCTCAGCAAAGGGCGGGTTAGAAGAGAAAAGCAGCTCCCCGAGCGCTCCTGACAGCTCCAGTAAGTGAGCGGATGTCTGACAGGCCACTCCTGTGATGCAATGCCACAAGCCCCCCCGAGATGTCAGGCTAAATTCAGATTAACAAGCTCTGACTGCCTCCAATCATTGCTGCTTGTTACAATTATCCCCCTAATGGGGACAAAATGAGAGCAGAGCATGGTGGGAGAGCAGACAAATGTATCCAGGCCATGCTACATACAAGACTGGTATTAATGGCTAGAGAAGTATACGAAGGGAGGAAGGGGACTAAACAATATAACATCATATGTCATGTCATTGATACAAGTACATTTCCATAGACCCCTACCCAATAAATAAAGTTGCTTGCATTAGCGCTCATTCACATCATCTCCATAAATAGAAGTGTATATTTCTGCACCCAGGAGTACAAGCTTTTACATACAACTGTCTGTACAAAATCAACAACAGGCTGGGGCTGTGTAAGAGTAATCCCACATGCCGTTTATATGTTTACAGGGATGGATGAAAAGCCCTGAACACAAACCATCTGATCCCAGGGGTGCACAAAATGTAACTGCTTGGATGTGAAGATCCATTTTCTGCAATGCACTAGATGTCAATGGGCACAAAAGGCTCATCCACATGGGTGCAGAGGGCCAGACAGTGTTAAATAAAAAAAAGTATTTCTGCACCCGGAAACCACAGGTCTTTGCATGCAGCTGCCTGTACAAATCAATGACAGGCTGCGACTATGCTGGTAATCGCACATCTGAGCGTTCATATACATACATGGACAGATGAACGGTCCTGGGTGCAAATTGCCCAAGGGCGTACATCCATCCCTGTACACTCAGCACTGCTCGGATGTTTGAGTCACAAGTGTTCAAAGCCGTCTATACGAATCAATGACAGGCTGCAACTCTATGCAGGCAATTCCACATCCGCGCATTCCCAGCAGACAGTTTGTGCCCAGGGCCACTCAAGTCCCTGTGTGCATGTAAATGCTCAGGATGTACCGCTAACAGCACAGAGCCACAGCCTGTCATTGATTTGTATAGGCAGCTGCATGCAAACACCTGTGGCTTCTGGGCACAGAAATTTTCTGTACGCTGTCCAACTCCCTGCACCCATGTGGATGAGCCCTTGGAGCCCATTAGCATCTAATGCATTGCAGAAAATGGCACATTATTAGGGCTACCCATTCATTTTGAATGAGCCTCTGGGAAAAAAAATTAAATTTTTTTACTAACGCTGTGCACCATGTACGGTTGGCTCCCATCATTAAGATATGCTACAATGCAGTGCTTCCATTTGCAGCCTAATTTACAGGAAAATATCCAACCACTGGGTTCCCATCCAAGGTCTTTCGCCTTTTAGAGCTGGGAAACCAGTATTTATTTTGTTTCACCCTTGTGATTGTAACCATGTTTCCTGGCTGATAAGCAGCTTCAATAGTTTCACTCCAAAGTTCAGAGTTCTTCAGTAGAATGCATTGACAGATTACAGCAAGCTGGAGAGATTTCACCTGTGTTTTCAATCTGGTGGATGGACAGGAGGAGTGTGAACACCGGGAAAAGGGAGGGGGGGTGGTAAAGTTTGTGGAGTGGGTTTTTTTTTTTCACCAAGGATAGGCTGGCAGGTTAGAGTTCCTGCAGAGACACAGCAGGAAATGAGTGGGATGCTTCCTGACAATGACGGGAAGGGATATTGTTCTGCAGAGAACCTGCAGGCTCCAGAAGACTAAGCTTTTTTCGAAATTATGCATTCAATGCATTTTTATCACTGGGACAGGAGAAGGTGGGAGCAAGGAGTGTCTGGCTTCCTGGTGTGCTGCAAACTCAAAGTAATGGTGGATTTCATTCAGTGTTTGATGAGGCGTTTACCTAAAATACAAACCCCCCCCCCCCCCCCAAAAAAAAAAAAAAAAAAAAAACACCACGCACCACATAAGAAATGCGTTCCCTGTTACATTTATGCAACCAGTTTATAAACCAAGCATTGCTGCCAGAAAACACAGGCAGGTCCCGGAACGCCACTACAGTGGTAGCCCAGCCTGGTCCCAGAACGCCACTACAGTGGTAGCCCAGCCAGGCCAAATATACACCAGCTTGCCAACTAGACAGAGAAGAGCAGAAGCACAATTGGTAAGGTCATCTTACTGCTTTCTCATCCTGTTGCATGACTGGCAATACAACTCTGCTAGCTGTGAGAAGACCCCAAGAGTGGCTTCATCTGATTGACCGCAGCCGCTGGTCAGGCAACAAATTTTCCACCCGGCTCCTTTGATTTTTCAGTTGAAGGATGTTGGACTGGGAGAGGCCGTCTGTGCCACCCACTAAGTGAATTTCGTCCGGTTTATCAGTAACCAAGCCAACATTTGCACAGTATGGCAAGGCAAGTTACTGCCGCGTTGAGGAACCATGAAAGTTGATATCACGGTACAATTTGACACTCTAGCTGAAGGGTCTTTTCTAAAAGATGGCCATACATAGAAAATGTTGAGCCAAAAGCAGCCCTGTTAACCCCCTTACACTTAAAACCCTTTGAACTGAAAATCTAAGGAACAGGGCAAAAACTGGAGGCTTACTCCAATCACTGTTCAAGTACTGTACAAGCCACAGGAGCAATGGCAGAGAATACAATAGCTGGTGCTGTTTAGCATAGATGGGGAAATAGAGTGATCTTTGTTGCTCAGCTCCACAGCCAGCGTCCCGCACAGTCAACCTAAAGTGGAATGAACGTGTGCAAGAATTACCTCTTCTAGTGTATAAGGTCAATTGCCAGCCTCTATCTGCTTTTTCTGGACGTCGAGCTGCAACCATCTGTTATTGGTTGGCGCAGGATGAAATCATAAGTGCTCACAGGAATGTAGACGCACAGCACAAGGCAACTTCCAAGGGCTTATTCAGATGGGCGCCAATTCCCATCCTCCATTCAAAGCCCCCATTTCGAAATTGACGTGACTGTCCCTAAAGGCGATGCATCTACCTACTCCTACAAGCTCCAAGGTGGATACAGACTCAGCAAAAAGTGGCCCGGTACAGAGGATGGAACTGCCTAAAGAGGCAGAATTGTTTATTGAAGAGACTCCAATGTCTCTTCTGCAATAAAACAACCTAACTTTTTTTTAATGGAAACTTATTAGCTCCACTTTAAAAAGGGAAATTAAAAAAATATATGTCTTCCAAATAAAACGCAAGTGGTTTCTACTCATGGATCGCCCATTTAAAATAATTGCACAGTAAAAACAAAAAATAACAGAAAAACAAAACTCACTCAAGGTCTCCAGCGTCCCGTGAACTGTAAAACAATCAGGGGAACGCTGGTTCGCTGTACAAATAGGCTCCGGCATGTACAGAATCTGCTCACACATTTAAGGAATTTCAGTTTCAAGGCAGATTTGATACAGAAAATGTATCGCTGCAAAAATGTCACACAAACAAGTATCCACTTATTGTATAAAGATAACAATGGCTCAGCAGAAGAAAGAATAAACACTTTAAAAGCTCACAGACCTTCCACTAGCACACAGAGCAGGAATCTAAATCATTTACCGTGCAATGCTCTACCAACAAGCTACCTCAATACTGGTGATAGATGTCAACTAGGGATGCACCGATACTGGTATCAGTATCGGCGCCGATACTAGCCATTTTCGCAAGTATCAGTACTTGCAAAAATGCTCCGATACCAGTGCCTTCCCCGCCTCCTCCTCCCCTTACGGACAGTGCCTTCCCCGCCTCCTCCCCTTCCGGACAGTGCCTTCCCCGCCTCCTCCTCCCCTTCCGGACAGTGCCTTCCCCGCCTCCTCCTCCCCTTCCAGACAGTGCCTTCCCGCCTCCTCCTCCCCTTCCAGACAGTGCCTTCCCCGCCTCCTCCTCCCCTTCCAGACAGTGCCTTCCCCGCCTCGTCCTCCCCTTCCAGACAGTGCCTTCCCCGCCTCCTCCTCCCCTTCCAGACAGTGCCTTCCCCGCCTCCTCCTCCCCTTCCAGACAGTGCCTTCCCCGCCTCGTCCTCCCCTTCCAGACAGTGCCTTCCCCGCCTCCTCCTCCTCCCCTTCCAGACAGTGCCTTCCCCGCCTCCTCCTCCTCCCCTTCCAGACAGTGCCTTCCCGCCTCCTCCTCCTCCCCTTCCAGACAGTGCCTTCCCCGCCTCCTCCTCCCTTCCAGACAGTGCCTTCCCCGCCTCCTCCCCCTCCCCTTCCTCCCCGTCCTCCTCCTCCCCTTCCAGACAGTGCCTTCCCCGCCTCCTCCTCCCCCCTTCCAGACAGTGCCTTCCCCGCCCTCCCCGCCTCCTCCTCCTCCCCTTCCAGACAGTCCTCCCCTCCTCCCCTTCCAGACAGTGCCTTCCCCGCCTCCCCCTCCCCCCTTCCAGACAGTGCCTTCCCCGCCTCCTCCTCCTCCCCTTCCAGACAGTGCCTTCCCCGCCTCCTCCTCCTCCCCTTCCAGACAGTGCCTTCCTCGCCCTTCCAGACAGTGCCTTCCCCGCCTCGTCCTCCCCTTCCAGACAGTGCCTTCCCCGCCTCGTCCTCCCCTTCCAGACAGTGCCTTCCCCGCCTCGTCCTCCCTTCCAGACAGTGCCTTCCCCGCCTCGTCCTCCCCTTCCAGACAGTGCCTTCCCCGCCTCCTCCTCCCCTTCCAGACAGTGCCTTCCCCGCCTCCTCCTCCTCCCCTTCCAGACAGTGCCTTCCCCGCCTCCTCCTCCTCCCCTTCCAGACAGTGCCTTCCCCGCCTCCTCCTCCCCTTCCAGACAGAGCCTTCCCCGCCTCGTCCTCCCCTTCCAGACAGTGCCTTCCCCGCCTCCTCCTCCCCTTCCAGACAGAGCCTTCCCCGCCTCCTCCTCCCATTGGCATCGCTAGGTGCAGGCCCACCCATCCCAACAGCCCACAAGCATTGTTTCCTTGCTGCACACCTCCCTCCTCCAGCTCGCTCTTCCCACCACTGGATCCGGGATCTCCCTGGCTGGATGCTGAGGCAGAGAACAGGGGGCTCCGTATGAAGACACTGTATGGGCGGTATCCTGTTGTACTGATCAGTGGGGCTCTCTCCCTGTACCATGCCTGCAGTCACTTCTGCCTGTTGTCTCCTCCTTACCTCTACCAGCTGTCACCTTTGCCCCCATGTCTCCCAATAACCCTCCTATACCCCCCCCCCCCCCAGCGAGCACAGCCTTTGCCATCTAAACTCTCCTACCCCACAATCTTTTTTTCACCCCACCCTCAACTACCTTGCCCTCACTTACCCCTCCCACCCTGCCATCACCCGGCTCCCAAACACCCCCCACACCACCCTTCTTCGTAGGCGATAGGTATTGGCGAGTACATGATGTCAAGTATCGGTACACGTACTCTGTCAAAAAAGTGGCATCGGTGCATCCCTAATGTCAACTATCAGGAAGCAAACAATCATTTGAAAAGGCTTTAATGATACATTGTCTCTAATTTACTGACCTCACATTATCAACCCTTGACTACAGAATTCCCCCTTATAATCATACTTAACACTAGAGGGAGGTTTTTGTAGCCCAGCAGGAGAGCCAAGGCAGGGCTGAAAAGACTGCTTGGGATATCAGTGCAGTAGAGGCTCAACTCAGACAGGAGGCATGAAGCTCAGTCTTCTAGACCCCACATCTCTCCATAAAGAGGACCTGTCATGCACCATTCCTATTACAAGGGATGTTTACATAATAGTAACATCTCTGCATTCAAGCACTAGAGTGAGGAAAGGGAAACCTGAGCACATATCCTGTAATGCATAGTTTCCCACAGACAGACAACTCCTCTGGAGCGGAGCACCATTTGGCGGTACGACAGGACAGTTAAGTATGCACACTTTGGCAGGATATTGATTTTGGGTTATCTTCTTGCATGCTATGACATAGGTAATAGTAAGCATGTAAAAAAGGGAGAAAAACCCAAATTATTCTCCACAGAGACCTGTATGAACAGAGTATGGTCTTTGCTTGAAGAACAGAGATCTAAACAGGTTTAATTTTTCAACAATGCAGCCAAAATTAGCCTGGTTAACAAGTAAAAAGGAATCTAGGAAAAATATATTTACAGATCTAGGTGGAAAAAGCATAGCAAGCTGGGACTCACATTTCTGACTTAGAACTTGTGCACAGGACTGCCACACAGCCAGGGCTAGGGGTGGGCAGAAGGGGAAGTGGTATAATGTGAGGTAGGAGGGAGCATCACATGCCCAAAATTTTTGGAGGGAGTGCATATTTGCTGCTCCTGGGGGGGGTGGGGGGGTTGGCATCTTTGCCCTGGGTGCTAGATGACCTTGTTCCAACACTGCACACAGCCATCTTTCCCTGTGTATGGATCTGTACATAAATAGCATCTGCATTATACTTTTTTTTATGAAACCATGTTGATCTGCAGCGAGTCAGACACGCAGAGCTTAACCTTCTCCATGATAATAGACTGTTGTGCTGACTGAACAGAAACTCTTCCCTCATAATCAGACAGGAAAAGAATTTGTCACCTTTCAATGACCTGCACAAGAATAATTATGGAGGTGGTCAGTGGTCACACAGTCTGTGGTTGAAATGGGAGTTAGCCTTGCATCACAAGACACAGTAATGAGCAACAAGGACCATTACCTATAGAATACATATCAAATCTGATACAACTTTAAAAAAAAAAAAAAAATTGGTTACACAGAAGCAGGTCAAATAAGGCCAGTCAAAGCTAGACAGATGTGTCAAAAACGAGCCATCTGTAGTTCCGGGATCTGCTGCAGCCATCTCTCGTACCCAAAGGACTGAAACAGCGTACGCACAAGCGACACTACCACTTCTCTTGCTGACACATCCCCGTTTCGAGTTGGGAAATCGCCATGCGTGATAGATTCCTCAAGCATCAGAAGACTTTTGTCTTCTGGTGTACCCCTACATGGAACCTCATCCAACATCAACCTATGATGAGAGCGACTTTTTGAAGGGTTTGTATAGATTGCAGTTTGCAATGCCTTTGCTTGAATTCAGAACAAAAGCATAAAAAAAAAAAAAAAATAACACATTGCAGACCCACCTTCGGATCCAATTAAGAGTTTCTCAAAGTGGTTCAACGTTCAAAGATATTTATATATTTAATGGTGACACATTTACACCTGAGGGTCATGCTGTTTGAAGCCGGCATTCAAATCTCCAAAAATTCATGAACCTCTTTGGGGCAGAGCTGGAAGCTTTTGGTCCCTATAGGACTTCAATGGGAACTTGGGAAGGACAAAAAAATAAATAAAAAACACACACAACACCACATAAATGTGCATCTACAACGAATTAGCTTTCCATTGGCAAAAAGACTAAAGCCTGAAATTTCCCACCTAAAAAAACAGCTCAAAATGACTGTATACTAGCCTTGAATTACTGGCATTTTTGGTTCTCCAGAGAAACAGACTCCTTCCTAACCAGCCAAGCGTTCCGATTTCAGTGTCCTGCGTTTTAGGACAGGTCATAACGCCATTGTGATGATGCCAACAAATTCTATTAGAATTTGACAACATGAAGAATTCCAGGTATGGATATTTTATACTTCGTTACATTGGCCCAGGTTGGACCAATGTAATTATGTATACCATACCTGGCAGATTCCTCTAAAAACTGAAAATCACTAAGCTAGAAACCGCTACTTCAGTGATCTCCACTTGCTTCTGGGCCCGGTACAGAGCAGGAGGAGGAGGTTGGACACTCGGAAGGGGCACCATTCGTGGAAGTCTTTGGATTAACGTAAAGTGTTCTTTGACTGAATGGAATAGGAGAGTGCGACGTCACCATCCCACCTTGTCCAATCACAGAATGCTTTCCATTCATTTCCCCTCAGCGCTGGACCTGGAAGCAAGTGGAAGCCACTGGAGTAACAGTGTCTACTTCAATGATTTTCAGCTTTCTGGGGCATCAGCCAGGTATGGTATACACAGTTTCATTGGCCCTGCTTGGGTCAATGTAACTATGTATAAAATATCCATACTTGGAATCCTTTAGGGACTACGAAACAGACCACCTATGAGAAACAGGAAAACCACCTTGCACACAATTTGCTTTCATCGAAGCAATAGACTTGATATTAGTCTAGGCCAGTGGTCTCCAAACTGCATCCAGGGGGCCAGTGGTGGCCCTATGCTTGCTTTTGTCTAGCCCTTGCGGGAATGATTTTTCCCACTTATTTGAGGAACTACTCCTCCCACTCACACCAATTGTGCATAATTACTGTCACCAACACCAATGATGGGCTGTTGCTCCCACACTAGGGCATTCTCTACACCCACTGGCCACAGTCTGGCCCCCCTAAAGCCTGAAGAACAGTAAACCATCTCTTTGCTTGGTAAGTTGAGACCCCTAGTCTAGTGGAATCCAGTTTTTGGGTCCGAATAGCCAACGGTGGGTGTATTCTAAACGATGCCACATCCCTAATCTATCAACTGGATACATGTGGATTCCCCCACAGGGACTTTAAAGGGACTACTATCACAACACATACAAGTTAAAAAGGTTTTCCAATTTTTATTGTTAAAAGTAGAATCAAAAAAAAAAAAAAAAAAAAAAAAAAAAAAGGTTAAAAACATAAGTACGGCGTACAACATTACTTGACAAAACAGTCCTAAAATGACAGAATGAGGAGTCTTTGTTCACTCGACACATTTCAGAGATATAGGTCTCCTTACTCAGGGGTGCACAAGAGTGTCACATCGCTAATACAAATTTGACAAACATCATGCAATGTATTGCCAAAGTTTGTTTACATCTATCCAAATATGTTCTTGTATATCAATTACACACAGGTAAATAGTGGCGAGCATAAAAAAAATTTGGGTCTGGGGGGGGGAATAAAAAAATTTAAATTCAACTGGGTTACATGCTTTATATAGGAGCTGCCAAAATGCAAGACTACGTTCTTTTAGTTCCAACGATGATCGTTTTTCTGCTTGTATACAATTGTTTTTTAGTCCCAGTGAGGGCCTTACTTTGAAGATGCCAGTGTTATAAAGTAATAATATATGTTAAGCCTTGGTCTTCTGAAGTTATTACTTGTGATATTACAAGCGTGGCTCCCTTGAACTGAATGAATGTCAGCACAGAGGCTTCAGACTGATTAGCTGTCCATGGAACTCAGTAGGGAAGGCACGGGTCAGTGTGCAAACAGGCCTTTGTCGAAGTAGCTGAGGCATGGCTAAACCGGGAGCAAGCTTAAGGGAATTTCTTTGTCCTAAGACAATAAGGAAGGCTGAGTTATAACAGGATGACTCACAGCTAGCTCGCAATTCCCTGTATCCTTTAGATAAGGCTTTGCAAAGCCTAGAACAGACTCCACAAATGCATTGTAATGCTTGGCTTCAGTACACTGGAACTGGGGCTGCTTTCCGCCCAAAGGCTTTTTCACTCATCTATTTAATGCACTTGATAGACATTTTTTGATGCAGAGGCAGTGGGGGATGAAATAAAGTCAGCCCATCTTGACTTAATGCATTCTCTCTATGCACTATGACGGCAAGGACGGTTTCTCCTCAAGTCATTTCACATCTCTTCACAAAAATGCCACAGCTACTGAGACTACAAGTATTGGTACACATTCTGTATTTATCTTTTCTACTTAATAGAATTTATATAAACAGGTCATGTGTTTGAAACGATTCTGTAGACTGGAAAGTTTCAGGTGGTTCCTTGTTCTAGATTCACAAAATTCCATATAGTGGTGCCTGGAAAAGGAGTTTGCCAACAGACATTTTCTAT
This sequence comes from Lithobates sylvaticus, assembly GCA_028564925.1. Taxonomy (NCBI): domain Eukaryota; kingdom Metazoa; phylum Chordata; class Amphibia; order Anura; family Ranidae; genus Lithobates; species Lithobates sylvaticus. Next base: position 73,660,412 of record CM053037.1, read on the forward strand.
AGCTTTGACCCAAATGCCACCTGGGAAATGGCAGTTTATTTCCTGTGTACGGTTTGTGACCTTGAGTCTCAAACAGTATATCTGCAGTGCGAGATCTAAGGCACTGCCGCTTTAAACTTTCAAGTCTCATGGGATTCAGCGATGTCACAACTGCGCTGTTCAAGGTTCTTCTTGCTGGAGCAAAAGCTGTAATCAGTTTTAAAAAAAAAAAAAAAAGGGTATCCCTGCTGTTACTAGATCCAGTCTGGGTCTGTGCTTCCTGCAACTCTTCTACAATATACCCCACTAATTATAAGAATACCAGCATTTATGGAGCCCAGACATGAGAAATCAAAGCCTTGCTTCTAGCAATCTAGCAAGAGCAGGGTCAGTGGGAGTAAGAAAACTACATAGCGCCCCTGTGGTTAGGTGGCAGAGGAATAATTTCCCATCATTTGGGTAATTGGGTGGGGGGGGGGGGGGGGGAAGAGAAGAACCCAAAGGGCCACATCCGACACACGGGCAGCCGTTTGAAGACCACTGTTGTAGAACAAGGCACAGTAAGTTAGTAACGTGAAATCAACTGCAGGGAGCTTATTGGTGACTACCCTTCCATTGGCTTGCCTTTTGGAGGGACAACTTCCAGTTAAAAAGTAGATATTTAATACGTATCCACTTTCTTTCAGGACTACACCTTGGGTAGCACTTCTGCAGTTCCAGACAACAATGGCTCTAAAGGTCTTCTGACAGATAAAGATGGGGTATCAACATCTAATGTGCCAAACAGAGGAAAAAAGCTGAGGTCCAATGCCCTTTGTACCTACGCTTCTAGTAGGACTGTACAATTTTGAACCTCAACTCTAGAAATATTTAAAGACTCCAACCTTATACCCAAAGATGGCTACAAACCATAAAAAGGAAATCAAGTAAGGCATCCATGCTTATGTGCCTAGAAAGTAGCAAGTACCACTAGTGTATATCACAAAAACAACCACGGTCCAGTCCGAAGAAACCCATCCTGGCCAGTTTGCTTATCTTCTATAGACCAGCTGGCTGGAGTGACTGCTGAAGCTTAAAAACTGAACTACACTGCATCAGAGCACCACAAACCATAAATGCCACTTCATTTTTCTGGGTCAATAATTTTTATTAGGTTTTCGATACATAACAGAATGAGCACCAAATACACCCCCACGCACGGGTTATAAAAAGAAACTTCACATAACATTAAACATGTCAAGGTGCTAAATATAGCTAGGACAATAGAACAAACTAATCATTGTGAAGACCAAGTAGGATACCTCACAATGTGGAACCATCCTAAGCATTAGTCAACGCTGGCCAGGTTTACTGAGGGAAAGGAGTACTCGATCCAAGGTTCCCAAATTTTGAGAAACTAGGAGAGTCCTTCAGAATCCAAGACATCGGTTAGTTAATGGTTAGGGCCGTCATACAAGCTTTTACTCCCTGGAAAAGGGACCGTGGTTTTTTCCCAGGCCTAGGCAATGGTTCTCTTTAATCCATACATTTCTCGATGTTTTATTTTGCTGATAAGTCACTTTCAAAAACAACCTAGCATTAGCAGCCGTGGCCATTTTGAGTAAAGGCAGATGATTCATGTAGCATTTACTCCCTGGAATCCATCTGCCCTTAAAGCAGAGGTCCACCCTAAAATAAAAAATTACATTAACATTCTTAAAAAATAAATAAAAAATTTAATTACCAGAAACCCGTGTTGCTAGGTAGTCTTCCTAATCTGCCTCTTCAGCGAGCTGCCTCGTTGTCTTCTAGGACATGTGCGTGTCCCAGAAGACAACGGGGCAGCTCGCCGAAGAGGCAGATTAGGAAGACTACCTAGTAACACGGGTTTCCGGTAGTTCAATTTTTTTTTAATTTTTTTTTTTAAGAACCCCAAATTTGGTGTGCAAACCCAGTGGAACCAGCACAACATCTATCCACTAGCCAAAGCTGGGGTTCCTAGCACTAAGTGGCCCTGAGATACAGGGCCCCCAAAGTCGGTTCGGAAAAGGTCATTCTCTGCTGCAGAAAAGTGCTTGACATTTTCCGAACCGACTTTAGGGACCTGTATCTCGGGTTGGTGCTAGCAACCCCAGCTTTGGATATGTTGTAGTGCTGGTTCGCACACCAAATTTGGGGTTGCTAGTACCAAGTGGCCCCAAAGTCGGTCAATTGTGTCCATCTGCAGCAATGTCATTTCGGGACCCCATGGGTCCAGAGACCCCAAATTTGGCTGCAGCTAGGGAGTTTGAAGTTCAGGAGACCTATGGCTGCAAATGGGCACAGTGAGGCATGCAAATGGGCATTGTTGACCCCCTTTTACACTTACAGTAGCTGCGCATGTCTCACCCTAGGCTTATACTCGAGTCAATAACTTTCCCCAGTTTTTTGTGGTAAAATTAGGTGCCTCGGCTTATATTCGGGTCGGCTTAAACGCGAAAAATATATATATATATATATATATATATATATATATATATATATATATATATATATATATATATATATATATATATATATATATATATATATATATATATATATATATATATATATATATATATATATATATATATATATATATATTTTTTTTTATATATTTATTACATACCGCCTGGTAGCCAGTGAATTTTAAAAGATCCAGATTAAATCTGCCTACTTAAGTCATCCAGCAATACCTCATTTTAGTTTTATAAAGCCCTGTAAATAAAAGCATTCTCTGCGGGTCTGGTAAGGTCACAGAACGCTCTCTTCCATCTCGCTGAATTGCAATCACCCCTTTCCTGGCTGAAAGATTAGGGCAGCCGACTGCAGCTTCAACAGCTGCTGGAATACAGATGTTTGAGTACAAACCAAGGCAAATTCTAAATTGTTCTTGTGGTCTTTCAAGACAATTTAATTAGACTGATGGCTCCAACCTGCTGAAGAAGGTTTTGTGGGAGTGAAAAGGTTAATGAATTATGCCAATTCTTTTTAATACATCCCAAGAACAGCCGAGTGCTTCAGTTTATTGGCCGCACTAGGGCAGTGCACCAGAACAAGCACAACAGTAATTAAGAATGGCTTACACAGCCCTGAATGACCATATGGAGTTTTACACAGCGACTGCCTCTTTGCTAACCTTTGCAGTGTAAATGAAATCAACAATTTTATGGTATGTAGGAACTTGCACAGCAGTGCATTCGGTTTAAAGTGAAACGTTTTTTTTTTTGCTTACCGGTACTATTGGGATTCACTGTGCCTGCACATTTGTCTAGTCCAAAATGGAGAAGCACTATGGACATGGGAGGGCCAATTACTGGTACTTCTTGCACTTTGGGACAGTATAAAGCAACCTTTTCCCAACACAGAGGAACCCTTTAAATAACTTTGTGGTTTCAGGGAACCCCTGCAAATATATTATCTGGTCACTCGGATTTCTCCAGGATGGTCACATAATCCACCATCCAGGAGGAGGACTTGGGAAATTACTAGGATCGACAACTCATAATACATTAGTGTGATGGTCACTGGGAAGAAACCTCCTTACACTCGCGGCCAATTGGAGGAATTACCCCCTTACACATAGCTAAAAAGATTAAATGGTGTGGAAACTTATCCGACAGGCAGAAATTACTTGAGGAACCCCTAGTAACCTCTGGAGCAGGGGTGCTCAACCTTTTGAAGAGCGAGGGCCACAATGAGCGAAGAGGGTGGGCAACAGGTCCATGTCCACTCTGTATATGCATAGCAGACATGGACACAGACCGCTCTGCTTTATGGGCCCTCCAATCAGACAGAAGGGGACGGACGGCCTTCTGATTTTTTAGCGGATCGGATAGGCGGGTGTAGACGGACAAGTCTATTTACATCTGCAGTTCCATTGGAGGTGAACAGAGGATCCGATTGGGTGCACCCAATTGCACTGATCGTGTGATAAGGGCCTAAGGCTGCTTTCAAATTTAGGTGCAGTGGTTTACCCACACTGTGGGTGCAGTGCACTTGTGGCTTTCCTGCACTTTACCATAGACTTCTATTATATCTTGCAGGTGTGGTGAACTTTCTGAAAGCTCCAGTCGCTTGCTTCCTCTGCCGCCAAATACATTCACAACGCTGATGCTCTGGGATGGTGGATCAGTAACTCACGATCTTGGCTTCCTGACCCACCATCCCAGAGCAAGAGATCGCGGGCAACATCAGAGGGCTCCGCGGGCCATATTTGGCTTGCAGACCACTAGTTTGGCACACCTGCTCTGGAGGAACTTTAGTATAAAAAGGATGAACAACTCTAGCAGCATAAACAAAGCTCGATTTTTATCAAGCAAAGCAGGGTTGACTTTCTGGGACATCTTCACAGATCTAGCAGACCTCGATTTGTAGATATTAATCTTCTGCTCCACACACCAGTCATAACTTTCTGTAGGATTGACAAAATAAGTCTCTAGACAAAAACGGGAATACCTCTA